>LR990200.1:7282500-8532500 GCA_905147375.1 Hylaea fasciaria
GCAATAGGTTCAACCTACTTCAGCAAATTAATCACTTTTTCCAGAATTTTTATAACGCGCGCGACATGGCGCGTTATATTGACGGTCTAAAAAACTATGCAATCATTTTCTGAATAAATCCTGGAAATTTTCTCCCGCCATCGGTACCACGTTCTCCTAGGCATGGCAAAATTTTTATCGCACACCCGTTATCGCAGCTGATCATAAATCCGTTTTCGAGTCGTGAGTCGGCATTGCAGCCACACCATATCGTGTACCGCTACCATTCCACATCAAACCACAATGCTCAAGAAATAAGATTCATTTTATGGAAGTAAGTGGATCCGCCGTTAGCGCATTTGAAATTCCAAAAGGCTTACCGTCGCAGCCGCTTATTATTGTACCTAAGTATTTGCCAATGCACGTAAAATGCTAGGCAAAGTCCTTAGATGCCAGACTTATTTACGGTGTAGCTCGTGCTGTAGGAGGTAATGGCGAGGTGCCCACCTCGTTTACTCAAAGCACAGACTATGAAACTCTTTTCAGCATTGCGTTGTCATTACTTTTAAAAGTTTTGCTGTTGTAAATTGCTATGATGTTGGGTGATGAAAATGACAAAACTTGCCCTGGTTGAAAGCAGACGTGGCTTAGTATCACACCCTTGTCGCATCAAAGTTATGGAGTATCAACCATGATAACATGAGAGACTGATTGGTGTTAACGCTGGTGTACACAAATTTATAAAATACTCTTGTTTATACGAGACTTTAATTCAGCCTCTGCTTGGCTGAATTGTAGAATATTTTGACCATATTATGTCTTGGCCTACATAGTGACATTTTCTTCTAAACAAACCTATTAGTGCCTAACGTTCCTTAATCCGTTCATAATAACCACTGATTCGTGATTTAATTTTATTATCTACTCTGACAATAGTTCGCACCTATACCTATTAGAAAATACTTTCGCTGAGACTCCGTTTATTAGATACGCTTTAATGATCTATCTGTACGGATTTATATACGTGGATAAGTATAGCTGTGACGACGTGGCTGTGTGGTGATCAATTGTGGGTTTATTGGGACAGTCAATAAGCATTTATTGCTTTCCCGGCTTGAAGTCAATTAAATTGGATTAGCTCTACGAAGGGTTCGCTAGTGTGAAATAGATGGGCTCACTAAGAGATCTAGATGGATACCTAGCTATGTGTTTGTTACTATTGTTAAGTTTCTGCTATTAGGTAGCGGCGGCAATAACGGCTTTCTCGGGTCTTGTGAGATATTTTATAGTTAAGAATTGCCTTGCCAGGTGCAAGTATTCACCATAAAATATGACACCAGGCATATGAAATAATATATTGAATGAACGTTCGGATAAATATACTAGTAAAAGTACGAAAAATTTAAATCAGAGATGTGCAGGGTGGCATCCCAAAATAGTACAAACGCTACGTTAGAAGCGGAACACTTTACATAAGGACTAAAAATTAGCCCACTACTTTGCCCCATTTGTTTTTCCATAATTGATAAGTTAAATCTGTTTAGTTTTCGTAATGTGTCAATATTTAAATACACTAATAGTTCACTTTACTCAAGGGGCTTAGTTTTTTTAATGAACAAAAAAACTAACTCTACATAGTTGTACAACCTACATAGTTCAACAACCTACAAACCATTACAGGCTCATAATAATAAGGTAGATAGGTAACCAAAGTGTTTTAACCTGCCAGATAGTACCTACCGTACTAGATAGTACTTACTACTTTTTTTTTTACCCTACTATGTGCCAATATTTATTGGATTTCTTAAAGCCGCACGTATAGGTACATTTGCCGATTATATCCCACGTGTGCTATATCAGAATGGTTACAGTAATTAAACAGAGTAATTGGCTTGAGAGCAATAGAAATACGTATTACAACACAATAATGCCCATTAACGAAATTTAATCAACCGTTAAATTAAATCTGTCTTTATCAAACTGCGCTTTGAGAATGCGTTTCTGTGGAAACATGATACGCAATAATGTTCGTTTTGAAACATATAAATGTTGTAATGCTTTTCTATGCAGGTTTCTGTCGCTTTCTCTCGTTATAGTTATCGATATTATTGTGTTCTTTTTCGAGTATTGCGGAAAAGTCATGGTGAAATATTATTATAAACTTACCTAACTACGAGTATACGCACTACTTCTTCCAACGTAATGAAACCACAAATTTCTACAAAACGCTGAAACCTCGAAATTCCATCTTATAAATTAAAACCGCGCCATTAATCCCGAAAGTTTCACTCGCGATTTACGACATAAAGAACCGACCTATAAAAACGCGTCTACCCGCACAAACGAAATTTTTGATTTATCGCCTTCTCTATAAGTTATACGTTCTACGCTGTGGGTGATACAGGGTGTGAGGGCGGATGGTGGATGATGTGAAGTTAAATGAAGAGGAGTGATTTCAAATGAAATTCACAAATATACTAATTAAGCATTATTATCACCTAACTTACTAATTAATAAAACAATAATTCGTTATATTTTTTAATATTTAATTATAGCCAATGCGAAAGATTGGATGTTTGTTTTTTCATTGCTCAATTATACGCCAAAACGAATAATCGGATCATAGAAACATTTGGTGCTATTGAAATACGAGTATACCTACGGTAGGATACATACCTAATATATTGTCCGTGGTAAGTACGTACGGTTTCTGCGGGAACATTGATACTGCGGCTGAAACAGTGAGACGCAGCTAGCTGAATTTATTTCCAACATAACCATCTCATTGTACGATCTGACCGAATGAGAAACTTTTGCTGAGGTGATTTATCTAATTCTAGCGTTATGGCCAGAAACATGTTCTGATATTGATCTACATTTCACTGTTCCATACAACGCACCCTGTACCCACACTACAGACACCACAATAATATCTCGTGCAATTAGACCGGTGCGGGTCTCTCTGGGATTGATTTATGTTGATTCGTAGGGATCTAAGGAAGGCCTGTGATCGTCCAATAATTCTATTTTGTGACAGCTCCCTGATGAATGCCCCCAGTGCGGCTGCGGTTTGCCCCAGACTGCCTCACTGGATTGAGTCAGTGCGGTTTTTCTAAGTGATATGAACAGAAGCAATACTTTCCTGTGCACGAGTATGAGATTCGTTTGTAGTCAGTAGCCGTATGTCATATTATTGTATTTTTATTCCACTCATCGCAATCATCCTATACCTACTCGTAGTACTGAACCACAGCTTAGCAATTTATGTGTTCATTACATTGTGCAATTACGTGTTTTCTGATGGGATATATACCTTGACTTTGTCTGATAGAGAACAAGCTTGTTGTGTAGTAGAGGTTACATTTCTGAATTTTGATGTTATTTTATTTTATTACCTACTTGGATATTACTTTTATAATTTTCTCACTGTTTCTGAAATGGAAATCTACAGATACATATAGGTACCTATGATAAATCTTCAACCAAAGTAAGTAAGTAGCAATTTTAAGACAGATAAGACATTATTCACTTCACATGGGATTTAAAATTATTAAACCATTTATTATAGGTACAAAAAATAATCATAAATAAAACATGTCATATAGGTAAGGCATTCGATAGCTCTGATTTGAAATTTTCATTATTTGAATTATTCATTAACACTAGTTTTATTATTTCTTTCCTAACTAATGTTCAGTTTTTTTAATTGTCTCAAATCCTTGGCATTTTCTTTTTGTAGCAATAGTATAAAAAGTTGAAAGATTTAATATAAAAATAAATAAAACAGACCGGCTTTATCGTTCACCCTATTGAACGCTGATAAAACAGAACTAAGAGTTACAAACATTCTCACGAGTGTTGAAAGCCCTCAATACATTCGAATAGTAGTTTTGATACCTCAGCGCAACTAAAAAGCAATAAATAGGGCACTAAACGCGACACTTACCTATATGAGATAGGTTGTGGGTAGATACATGCACAGATACCGCGTCGCCGCCTGTCGTCGCTTCTATACTCCACCGATAAATCCGACTACACTTCACCGAGCCTCTATCGTGACACTAAAATCTTAACTATCCGGTAACACGCAGTCACCTGAATATAAATCACAACAACTGGTAACGTACTTATCGAGATATGTACAACACGATGGCTCTTTATGAGACCTTTTCACGTTCGCTTTCCGAGGCACAGAAATAACTTGGACGAAATTGTCGAAAAGCACGCACTGACCCGCTTCGTATGAATGCCAAATCCACTGTAAAAACGTAAAAGCGAGCGACTCCAAAAATGAAAGTGCGTTTACCACAAAACACAAAATATTTTACCGAAGAGAGTGATTGCATTATTATGCAAATCGTGCTCTTTCATGGACGAATTCTTTTCGGCAATAACGACCGCGCTACGAAGACAATGCGGGTAATGATTTCAATATTTTTTCCAGTTTCGAACTGGTTTTGTCTGGTTTTCGAAAACGTTACTCTGCAAAGGCACTCCTAATTTGCCTAATGCGTATCGATAATTTATGTAAAGGTTACGTAACGCCGAGCTTTTGTTAGCCTGTACACTTTCGGTTTCAGCGTACCGATTTGCATAAGAGGGTGCGCAAACAATGATCGGTACCCTTTCTTAGGAATCCTTTTCGTTTCACTTTTAAAAACGTTTCATTGTTGACATTTTGTGTGTGTAATAAATAAATCAAGCGCAAATTTATACGGTCTGGCGCATGTGGCTCGCTCAACAATGTTGCCGCAGTTTTGTTGCGAACCTCGCCCGGTTTATGTGGATAGGTAATGGCCAGTATATAATGTGTTAAATGCTCTGCTTCTCACTGGTTTGCTGTTTTAAAGCCGTGGGAAGAACGTACTTGAACATCAGGTTTCAGTCCGGTGTCCGGTTCACACTTTCGGTTGTGAAATTTTTATTTGTCAGTATATCCTACTTACATTATTATCATAATACATTTTTTTAAACTTTATTTGGCTAACATACATAGCATGAACTATAACTATGTCAAAGAAAAGGCGATAGCTGCTCTACCGTGAAACAATTTGTTTATTGGCTAATTTGTTCTCATTAAACAATAAACATAAAGTTTGTGTAAGTGGTCATTGATGGTAGAACGGTTGAAATAAATGCCAATAACACACGTCATTATGGAGTGTAATATAGTTTTACAACTTTAAGGCAATAAATAAATTCACTGCCGTTCGTACATTTTATTACGATTTAAAAGTCGATGAGTGTTTGAAATGTATAATTGATTTACGTCGGTTATTAATGTTAATTTGATACCTTTGTGTAATTCACACCTATTATTTTGGGTAATTATCAGCGTTTTGTGATTCAGGAAGGAGATTGTGCCTTACGCGCAACTCTATATAGCTGCGCTTACGCATTCTACAAGGTGTAACAGCAAGGTGTAGTAATACTGAAACTACGCATACACATACAGGTACATATTTCGAAGTAGTCTGGAGGTACTATAAATCTGTAAGTAGTTACGGTAATGAATTAATACACGTCAAAGTTTACTGCAAAACTAACCATCGTTCAACCCTAGTTATCAGCTGGGCAATGTCAGTGAACTTGAGGCATAGGCTAACATGTACAGTCTTACCCAATTTATATGGTGCGTCGTGAATCTTCGTTCGCGCAGAAAAGAAAGTATGGTCCGAAGATTAACGAAAGAATGCTTAACACTTACAATCAACCTAAGATCATTATTATAAGGTTCATAATACATATTTAGTTATTTTGTCAATTTGAGTGAAAAAATCGATTATCGATTTAGTACCCTGGCAAATGATTCATAACCAGGTACACATACCCACATTTCAATATTACTACACCTTGCCGATACACCCTGTATAATAAAACTAAAAGGCCGGTGACCGTAGTTCTCATGGACTATACTATAGACTCAAATGCTTTTTTCACAGAGACGGTGAACGCTTTTAATATGGTGAGTGGAACATATCACAATGACTATTTCATTATCGAATGTCATATTGTTCTGAAAAAGTCATTAAGTTTCCGTTAAGCCAGGTAGAATGTGTTTTATCTCTCTTACTTAATTATCTTCACAAGGCAGTTTTAGTGGCGATTCTGTTTTGGTATGAGAAAAAAGAAATGCATTGCAGGGTTTTTTCGAAAAAAAAATGTACAAGTATGTATACAATAAGCACAACTGATTACTGTTGAAAATATTATTTTACAAGATCTATGAAGTGTACAGTTCTTACAATATATTAATACTTAATCTTATTTGTGTCATTATTTAATTTAAGTTAATTTTAAACTACAAAATATGTCAATCCCCTATCGGCAGCTAAGCTAAATCTACCGTTACGATTACTCCACACATTTCTCCGGAGGTACCACTAACATGAACATTCGAAGTTTTCTACAAAATGTTGTTAGTCTATAACCGCTTAACACGTGTTAATAAGTAATAAAACTGCTTAATGGTACATAAAAAGTTGAGATTTACAGCAGATAGGTAGCTTATGTATTATGATTGCTGGTCTCGTGCCTACTTCATACCGTACTAAATTATACGCTCGAGTTTCATAACCTTCTGTTATTCTTAATTACCTATTCCTTTCGTAATGACATAAGAGAGTAACACGATTAAAATCTTACGACTCTTTTACTATTTATCGCTTTTAGGGAAATAGTTTCCGTTCTAAAGCTGATTTCACGACGTCAAACTTTGTCTGTGTTAAATTATATTCATTATATTTCATCATAAATGTAATATTATAATTTATATTTAACATCCTTATCAGTATTGAACCGTTTATTTTGTTGGTTTGCTTTCTAATAAGATAACTAAAAGCATATTTTCTAACTAAATATAATGACCAACTTGCCTAAATCAAGCAAACCCAATATAAGTCTCAATCAAGCCTAAGACTATATACGACAGTTTTTATTCTATGAGAAATATGTAAATTACAAGTATGTCATGGAGTAGTCCATAAGGTCTAAAACAGAAACATAGCTTGCCACTTAACTGCATTCCAATAAAATATACTGTCCATTTGCTTTTCTTTACGGGTCAACTATGGGGCCCTAATGTACTCGTAACTCTATCTGAAGGGCGTCCAAACATTTTCTACCAGATATAATAATATCAATAAATTATTCAGTTCAACTCTTATTCCAAACATCGCTGGTTCGAGCAGGCGCAGAGATGTAAAGGCTCTTTCCGGTTGGTTGGTAGATAGGTACGTGCGATCGCATGAGTCGTCGCGCGTCGTAATGTATTCGGTATTTAATCAAATCAATTATTTTAAAATATATAAGAAATACGCAAGTTGCTCCAAAATTATGTACCGACACATAATATTAAATATAAAAATAAATAAATAGAGAAATGAAAACAAATGAATATCTTAGGTTGTTGATATTAAAATTGTAACGGATATAAATTTGTCCAAGGACTTTTCATTTGCGATGAAAACTAGTTCACAGTTTTCTGCACTAAGTCACTGTTAAGAAAGCAACTAAAAGCGCTCTCAGGGTGAATTTTTCACCAGTATTACTCTCGTAATTAGAGCGACATAAATCGCATGACTACCTCGTCTAATGTAAACGCGTCTCCTCCCGTCGTGGGATCGGCATCTGGGCCTGATCTGGCGGGCAACGTCGTAAACTACAGAATTAGTGCTCCAACAACTAACCGGGGAAACAAAAACACGATTTAAATATAGACCCGTATCCACTCGGGCTCTTAACAACCCTACGGCTACGCCACGCGTTTGTGATTCGGGAGGAGTCAGAGTAGGTACATTCTAAAACTTTTAGATCTAGTTTTCTGTTTTATAAATAATAAAAATGGCTACAGTCTAAACATTTAAGTAAGGCTTTTTATTGTTTTAGGTAAGAAACAAAATTCTGACTTTTCCAAACCGTGTTTTCGTATCCGATACAATTTTGTTTAAGCATACAAATTCAAACTTCTCAGCATCTAGGCGGTCACAGACAAGGTTTTTTTCCCTATCCGTATCATGATCAAATTTTGTACTCATCTATGGGTGTCTCCCTGAAAATAAGGAAAGAAATGGCTTGTGTCGTGCAGGTTTTTTTAATTTTGCCGTAATAATTTCTTTTAAAGTGGTTTTTCCGGAAGTATCAAACCGGTCTCAGTGTATTTTTATTAGCTCCTGGAATAAATTTAACATTATTTTTGTAGCTTTTTAATTTATTACAACAAATAAATTAACGTGTCATGCTCGAGGCTCAGGTTCTGTTTGCGTGTAACTTTGATAATTATTTAAATTTTCAGCCATTCTGTAATTTAATTAAGTGAAACCTATTTTAGAACTCAGTGGAAAAGTGAAATTCGTTTAGTGCAGTTCATTCCCACTTTTATTACGAAAATTTAAATTAAGTGTACATTTTGTGAAGCTAAAACGGATAGGTACGTGGCAACCCGTGACGTAACACTTTGAAAGTATTCTCTTATAAAAAAAATAAAGTTTATTAACATCGATTTTGGCGGCATTTTTTTTTACTATTAATTGTACTGTGTTCACGTTGACATTGGACAATATTTTTTGAAGTTCAATAACAATACTTCAAACGAATGTAGGTAAACACGGTATCTGTAAAAATTTACAGATAAAAATCTACTTTTATTTTTCACATAGAGTTTTCCCATCTCACCATCACAGCTCAAATTAAAATACAGGGCGCCCCTATTTCGCCATTAGCTTTTTACTTTTAATACCCGTGTCATTCGGTAGGGTTCCTTCAAAAATTATTGGACAAAGGGTGAAAATTGTGGGAGTGTGAAAATGTGTTCTGCGGGTTGTAATAACTCGAAAGACATGAAGTAATATTTGATTTGGTTAATATATCAAAATAGTTTTGAAATTAAATTATTGATCGTAATAATCTATAGGTACTTAGTGTATATTGATAATAGCTTGAGGGCCGTGTAAAATAATCGTAATAATATATTATGTTAATTATTATTGTGAGAAGAAGTCTTGTAATAGAAAAAAGCTAGACCGTTTCTACAGGCCATAGAATATAAAAAGACACAGCTATGATAAAATCATTATGATTATAAATTCAGACGAATATTTTCCAAGCAGGAACAAAATTTAATAGCACTAAAAGTTTCCCTTCTTTATGTAGAACCAAGTCATTAAGTATCTGAATAAAGCATGAGTTGTGAAAATAATTTTAAATTCAAGGAGGATTCACGGAACATTTACCCGGAACTATGACTTAGCCAAAATTATATCTATCTCAAAGATAGCGACATCATAGGGGAAGGGACTTTTAATGTAATATTTTGCAATTTTTTTAATCAGAAGGGTGGATCCCCTCGGTAAAGGGTGGGCTATGAATGAGTTTATAGTTCTTTGTAGATAAACATATCAATTTGTTGGTGTTTTGTTAGTTGAATATGTGATACAATTGTAGTCCAAGCCTCAGTTGCGTTGATGACTCCGTTGGTCTCACTTGAGTCTTTTATGTCTCCTGTCCTAGTTTTGAATAATTTTTAACTGTGCTGTGTCGTGTTTTAATCTGTTATAACGCTGTTTTGATTGGAGGTAAGTAATAAATTGGTTGAGATGAAAATTAGTTCTATTCAACCTCGTAAGTGCTTGTCCATTTCAATTTAAAATTCAATGACATTGATCAGGGCTACATAACAGTTTCGCTTGAATACTCCTGGTTGCGTCCAACCGTAACATAATATTAACAGAAGTTGCAAGAACTATTGTTTACGTCAAACTGTTTACATCAATCTTCCTCGCTCCAGTCGCATCCGCCGACCACTTCCGCATACGAGTAAAAAAATATCCTAAAACGTAAACACTCGACGTAATCTCGAGCGACTTTACCCGCGCCACGATTGAAAAGCGAGCGAATAAAATCGATTTTCCCCCAAATTGAATAGTCGTAAAATGTAGGTAGCAAGTTTTAATGTTCGAATTGTTTACACGGCGGCCTGGCGAGTGTAAACGATTGTCGATAATTGATGATTTGATTTACAACATCACCAAACAACCGGTGTTTGGGCGATCTCCATGCGTAGTAGCCTTTGAATGGAACGTTATTGCATCTTACGGCTATCTATCTTAAACTGTAAGGTATTTATGACTGGGAATGTGTACCAACTCGAATGAGTTATTGGGCTGTGCAGGATTTGAAATGGTTTACAACGTGGTTGTAGATCAACGGCTAGAGAAAAACGAAGTACCTTACCTGATGTTACGAGTACTATAAGATTTCGAAAGTTTGACTTATCGCTTTTTAAACCTTTTTAATGATTAGTTCCAGAAGCGATATAATTTAAGTTCTCTATTCGTATGAACAATCATCAAGGAAATGGTATATACCCGTTAACATAATTAAAACCAATCTTGTTTTGTGTTCCTATTTGAGTACACAATGGAGCCAGTAGCAAATAACTCGCTGCAGAAAATGCATTCGTAAGCCCTTAATCTGTAACCTTATTATAGGTTAAGGAACACATTAACGATTTACCGTAGCAGTTGGCATTAAAGCATGCAGTAGGAACAATAGCCACCTAACAAATAAACTGACTAATATTCGCATTGAACTATTAAAAAACCGTAGTCCACCGATTCCAAAGTTCAATGCCCATAGCAAGCCACATAAACCTGAAACATAAAGTTTGAATTATAAACAAAGAATAAAATCAGTTTTCCGCAAGTTCATGTTTTGTAACGCCTTCCGTAACGTCTGTGTATTTTTCGTTTGGTCACACGCATTATTTCTTAAGGGTGAATTAAGGCTAGTTCAGTACTGTGGCAACTAAAAACATACGATAGTAGACTTGTACTTAAGTGAGGATGAAGTGCTGTAGGATATATTATCATCACTTTAACCTGTGGCTGTGTGGAAAATTAGTACGAATTTCGATAAGAACACTTTGTTGTTACTGTTTTTTTGTTTATAGTATTTAGTTCGTCTGATTAAGTATAGTTTAGGTTTGTGTTGACTACTTACCACCATCTCATTTGCGTTAAATTTGATGGCGTGATATATGGCGTTTAATATGGCCAAGCACTGACTAAATGCGTGTATATTTCTTTGTTTGTACCTATAACGAATAAGGAATGGAGTAGGATTTCTAGTGAAAAAGCACCTCAAAAATAGCATCAGAAGTTTTAGATCTTTTTCCGATAGAGTAGCGACTTTGGAATTACAATTTCCGGACAACACAACATGGTCATTGATACAGGTTTACGCACCCACAGAAACATACACAAAGGAAGATAAAGATTCGTTCTATCAATCAGTAGAAACTGCCCTGGACTTTGTCCGACATTCCAAAAACGTTTTAATTCTAGGAGATTTCAACGCAAGAGTGGGGGAAATGAAGAGAGGTGAAGAGTTGATCTTTGGAAAGTACTCGCATGGGGAGAGAAGTGCACAAGGACAGAAATTAATAGAGTTTGCTCTTGCTGAAAAGTTTAAAATTGTAAACAGTATGTTTAAACGAAAAAAACACCAGAAGTGGACATGGCGTCATCCAAATGGGAAAAATTTCAACGAAATTGACTACATACTAACAAATCAACCCACCCAGATTAAAAAATTCGACATCATACATAATTTGAACTTCAATACTGACCACAGAATGATCCGATGCGAACTGACAGTTAAAATGAACCGCAGCAGGAGGAAAATCCAACCTACAAAATATACACGAGACTTACCACCAGTTACAGGAAATAGCGCAAAGTATTGGGAGAGCAAATTCACCGCACCTCTGAGCACCACAGTTAATATACAACAACAGTACAACAAGTTGGAAAGTGAATTGATGCTTCTATTAAAAAAATTACCACGGAATAAAGAAGAAGAAAAAGGATGTATCAATCAAGAAACAAAAGATCTTCTGGAAAAAAGAAAACATTTATACAAAAGTAAAAGAACAAAAGAAATACAGTTAGAGATAACAAAAATAAGCAAATTAATCAACCGAAAAATAACAAAAGAAAAGAAAGGAAAACGGCAGAAAATTTTGGAAAAGTTTATAAGTAAAACTGGAGCTCTTCGAAAGGCATACAAGGAGTTGAGTGAAAAGTCAGAGTGGGCAACGAATCTGAAAAACAAGCAAGGAAAAACGCTATCGAGACGTCCAGATATAATAAAAGCTGCTACTATTTTTTATGAAGATCTCTACAAAAAAGAAACCTCGTCAGGGATAAATAACTTTGAACTGGACAAAGACTCTATGAACGCCGATACCGGTCCACAAACAATTCTGAAATCAGAAATAAGACATGCAATACAAACTCAAAAGAATAATAAAGCCCCTGGAAGTGACAACATCGCAAACGAGGTACTGAAATCTCTTGAGAACTCACTGCAAAAGCCGCTCCAAATTCTGTTTAATAACGTCTTAGAACAAGAAGCCACCCCTGACCAGTGGTCAAAATCTACAATTACACTACTGCACAAAAAAGGAGATCGTAGTGAACTCGGAAACTACAGACCAATCAGCCTGATGACCAACTTGTACAAGATCTTCTCAAAAATAATTTTGCAAAGAATTACAACACCACTGGATGAAAACCAACCACGTGAGCAAGCAGGTTTTCGAAAAGGTTTTTCAACAATAGATCATATTCAAGTTGTGACCCAAATGATAGAGAAAGCCAACGAATATGGGATAACTATCTATATGTGCTTCATTGATTACACAAAGGCTTTCGATTCCTTGTACCACGATGCAATATGGAAAGCGCTTGCCCAACAAGGCGTCGACGCAAAATACTCCAACTTGATTAAAAGCGTTTACTCCAAATGCTACGCTAAAGTGAAGTTAGAAAGAGAGGGAATGGAGTTTCCAGTCAAAAAAGGAGTGCGGCAAGGAGATCCGCTTTCGCCAAAAATATTCTCTGCGGTACTAGAAATGATCTTCAGGGAGCTAAAATGGGAGAACAAGGGAGTAAAAGTCAATGGAGAGTTCCTAAGCCATCTCCGCTTTGCAGACGACATCGTGGTGTTCGCAGAAAACGTGGTGGATCTGGAAAGCATGATAACAGAATTGTCTAAGGAAAGTAAAAAGGTGGGGCTATCACTTAACGCATCCAAGACTAAAATACTTACGAACGGCAAGACTCGTGATGTAATTGTGGAGGATGCGAAAATAGAGTACGTTCAAGACTACGTGTATCTAGGGCAATTAATATCATTCGAAAATTGTACTGAAGGCGATATAGACAGAAGGATTGCTCTATCATGGAAAAAGTACTGGGGTCTCAAGGAAATAATGAAAAACAAAAATATCAACATGTACATGAAAAAGAAAGTTTTCGAAATGGCAATAATACCATGCCTAACATATGGCTGTCAGACATGGTCATTAAGAAAGGAAGACGAGGAAAGGCTAGCTGTATGTCAGAGGAGAATGGAGAGAAGCTTACTGGGTTTGAAAATCTCGGACAAAGTAAACAATAAGACAATAAGGAATAGGACAAAAATAGCAGATGTAAAGAGAAGAATAAGGACGTTAAAATGGAGTTGGGCTGGACACATTTGCAGACTGGAAAACGTTAGGTGGGCAAAAAGGGTTACAGAATGGATACCACTTGAATGTAAGAGGAAGAAAGGGAGACCCAGAATGAGATGGAGAGACATCTTCACCCAGCAATGCGGACCAGACTGGATGAGGAAGGCGCGTGAGAGGGACAAGTGGAAAGATTTAGGGGAGGCCTACGCCGCAGAGGCGACAACTACATAAATATAGTTTTGTAAATAAATGTAGTAATAGGTGTATAATAGGTTTATAAAGTGATAGTGTCATAAGACAGGCATCTAAACTACTTAATATGTGTTAAGGTAGCTGAAAATAAAGGCTTTTTTATTTTTTATTTTTATTTTATTTTTTATTTTACCTATAACGAGTTTAAGCTACGTGACTTATGATCTCCCAACACTCAGCCAGAGCAAGTGCAGAAAACCACCGGTAACGGTCGCAGAAACTCGGCAAACGTTTCGTCACGAGATGCAATAAACTTTTATCGCTTGTTCTTTGGAGTATTATTTGACAGTGTTGATGCGTTAAATTGCGATTAATAGATGATTAGCCATTCCCTCGTGCGTTTATAGCGGTCATGTAATAAATTCGGTTTATGGCGTATCAATCGCGAGATCGCGGCGAGTTATAGTCGACTCGTGGACCTGACCTATGGAGTAAATATTTTTAATGTGCTGCAGTTTTCACTTGCCTTGGTTAGGTCGTAAGTCACCTGGTTGACGTTTATGCCGGGGCTTAAGGACAAAGAAAAGCGAGTGCTTGCACTATCGCCAGCCTTGGATTGTACTAGGTGTGGCGCATTTTAATTTAGTAGTAACGAAATCATAATTGAGATGATACTATTGTTAACTTTTCGAAGAGGACCTATTTCTATTACCATTATAATCATGCTGCTGTCTATTTAATCACTAATTATTACATGTAAGTTTCGTACTGACTCTGTGTGGGTGGCATATACATGATTACGCTTCCAGTAAACCCCACCACAAGCACGATCACACATTGAGAAGTACATAGCAAGTGTTTAGTGCGAATAGATACAGTGGCACTCAAACTTAATGGCCGCATTGAAGTGCTCTGGGAGTGTGGCTTAGGACAATTTGCACATTGTCTCACATCTCCAAGCAACGCCCTGCTGCTACTTACACCTAGATTTAGTATTGCGCATTGTCTTGCGTCTAACTTCACACTAGCTATTTATTGTGCTTGAATCTTTGAACGGGTTCGCGCAGTTCTCTCTTCATGTCCCACTTCTAACTATGCTATTGCAAACATCTTGCAACAAACTTCACATACACCAGAAAGATGAAATTCTAAATTCAACTGTACGAGTGCAAAATAAGACCGTGTAAACAAACGTTAGTCACAAAAAAGTCGTTTCATTTTACTTACACATAGCACTTGCACTTAAAGCTGATACTCAGCTTGAACTTTGCTCAGGGTATCTGGCTGAGGCTTAAGCACAGTAGGTAGATAGGTATTCCGAAGCAGGGGATACCTATCCTTATCTATATTTAAACAGGGCTGCGCTTGCAGGTGGTTACTAAGTACGTGCCGTGTCGTAAATTACAGCCCGTACGTACTACATACCGGACTAGCGGTATTATTTACAACCGCAATTTAGAGATAATTTTTACTAAGTGCATGACGAGTGAGTTGTAGAATATGATCATGACTTTAATCTGCTATCATGGGTGAAAGGTTCCGGCGTTTTATGAAACACCGAAGACTGTAAAATCAGAACGTCATGTAATCTTACAAAATAACGTTTCCAAAAGGCATTGATTTCAAGTCATGCTTTTATACATAAGTACCTACCTCATAATAATATTACGAGAAATGTTTAGTCATACTTAGCTATGACTAAATATATATGTATGACTAAACGCATCACTGTATAGTAGGTACAAATTCGAGATTCCAGCAAGAAATTCCACTCCTTAGCGGTAGGTACACACAAAAAAAACTTGCACATAGTGACAAAGTAATCTAAGCATATACCTACTTATTAGACTTAGTTACTTATTAGATTGTTGGTTTTTGGGCTCATTTTAATTAATTAAGTAACTCAGTATAGGTACCTACTATTTACTATGTATTTCATAAAAGGTTATACGGAAAATACTTATTCCACATTTAAAATAAATATCGGTAGGATGGATAGGATAGGATTTGTACAAGGTACATGTAACACTTTATTTTTATTTGTTTTCAGATCTCGTCAAGATGGTATGAATAAAGGGAGTTCCGCCTAAGCGTTCGGAAGACGTTGCCTTAAGGGTAAGTACCTTATTACTAAGCACACCCAATACATTTACAACAATTTTTTTTCATCTTCTAGGTAGGTACCTACAGCTTCAGGTATAGTCTGCATTTTTTTCTTTTATGGATACCTATAATAAAGGGCAAAATATATTATGTAGGTAGTACATACTTATCATGTTTAGGTACTTTATGTAGGTAAAATTGAATAGGTACTCAAATAAAACTGCCTGTATACTGTCCCACTATTGGGCAAAGGCTAAATTCAGGTAACACAAACTTAATTCAAAATACACAAAACTATCAAATAAATATTTAGGTATATCGCAATTGCTAAAAACATAAATAATAATAACTTTAACAAAAATGAAACTTTAGGTAGGCAGGCGAGTAAATAAGCGACTCCAGCGAAATAATGTCTAAAGTTTGACTCACCTACGCTACGATCAAAGTTCAGAACAAATAGTTATCTACCTACTCTACCGACCCAAAATAAAATTGATGGTAGAGCCAATACCAAACCAGAATTAAGCTCCTCCTAACCTCCAAGCATAAACGACATTCCAGTGCTGCCATTATCAGAATATTCCAATAATGCCCGCTCGGCTCGGTTACGCAAGCCATCGTAGTTTTTTTTTATATTTTCCATTCCCCTCAAATGGAAAGAAGTCACGCTGCGATTAGACCCATCTCTGGCAAAAAGAGACAACGCTACCACTCCCATACCGTGAAACGAATATATGTCTGAGAGAGACGGGATATAAAGTAAATATGGCGTCGGACGGCGTGCAATGGCCTGCCGGCTGAATTTCTTGAACACACACATGTTTAGATTGCGTTTGTGTGTAGTCGTGTAATATAAAAGTTTTGGAGGGTATTCTGTTGGAGGCGTCCTCAACATTTTGCTCATCAAATGTTACAATTTTTTATACCTTGTAGTGTTTTGGTTATCAGATATAACAATAGAAAGACCAACATGAGCTTTACAGCGACGTGACACGTCATAATATTATCTTGTTCTAGCAAAAGAAGCTCTGTCATATTATTTATTTCAGAAATGAAGAGATTATTAATTTAATTTCAAGCGAATATGAACACTATCGCACAAGATAGTACTTGTACTTACCTAATTATTATGAACTTAAATAGTACCTACTTATTCTGTGCACATTACAGTTGAAAGATTCTTGAAATGAAAGTATGTGACTCTTTTGCAATTTTGTTGCTCTACATTATTATAGTCGAGTAAGAAAAATTGGTAGATCCACTAAACCCTAAGCATTTATGAATGTTTATAGACATGGACGTGGAATGGATCATGGTTATGGACATAGATTATATATATAATTATATAGGTCATAATTTAATATTGAATTGTCTGTATCATATTTTTTTTATTTCAATGAATAATTTCGATTCAAGGTAGTAAAATGTTGCTGACAACTGCTGCTAAGACTGTCATCTTAGTACAACCGAAAAGGGATAGATGGCGCCATTTTCAACGATTTCGGACTTGAAACCTGATTCCGGTAATTTTAATGGAACCCTAAAATGGATAATTTTAAGAAACACACTCTTAGGTAGGCTTTATCTACCGGAAATCATAAAGTATTTTACTTATTTCTGCACGACTGCCGAAGGAGGATTATAATCGGGGAACGAGTTTTCAAACGAGTCTCTTAGCAATAATTAATTTATTTTTAAGTTAACTATTGCATTCTGTGATGTAGACCAATAAATTGCCCAAATCTTATAAGTACTTAGGTACTTACTAAGCACATCGCAACAATTGTTGTTGTCACCTTTAATTTAAAAACACACCATTTTAATCGAATCTAGTTACGATCGCAGTGTAGTTACCTAGATAGCTATCTATACTATACATAAATTAATTATTCCATTTCCAAGACGTAGCTTTCTAGCTGTTAAAAAGGTGACGAGCTTTGTCGTTTCAAAAGTATAAAAGTTCGCCAAATTTTCACTAGATGGCGCTTTACTAAATGGTAGTTATTATCTCTGTCTAAGCTGCGATACTCTACAATACCTTGTTTGCAATGGTAGAGTCTAGATGGTAGAGTTGGAAGAAATGTTAAGTAGGTAGGTATAATATTTACTTTAAACAAATAAATTATGCATAATGTGAATACTTCTGTAAATAATAATAATACCTAATAGGTAACTATAATTTCTGCAGTAAACTTTTTTAATAAAATGATTAAAAAAGTTGAGCGGAAGTAATATTTAAAATAAATATACAATAACATGAAAATAATAAATTTATTCGTTTGTAACGTCGTTATAATACGACTTTTAAATTCAAACTTAAAGGCTTCCAATTTAACAAAATACAGATCTCTGTAGTTCAATTTTGGTAGGTTAGTTAGGTGGCATATTACCTACTTGTCCTTTAACTAAAGAGAGCCATATTTTATGCAAGACGAAACATATTATTGTTATGGAAATCGCATGCACTTAATTTAAATATCGAACAATGTATCTGTTGACTCCAAACCTTTCATCCAAAGAGGAGACAATAATAGTAAAAGCTGCGCGCGCGCTTCCGAGAAAGGCAGTTTGACCCAATTTTGTATAAAAATTCAAATTAGTTTTTTGCGAGTAAAGAGAAAGCTAGAGTTAGACAAACTGCCAGTTTGTTTCAAGATTTTATACGCGGAAGTAGTGCTGTGTGCGTAGAAAATGATTTTAATATTTGTTTTGAGTGTGAATCATTCATGTCGTGTGAATATATCGGCGGTTGGATGGGTGCCCAAAAATGTCTGGCGTTCTGTCGACACAGATGGAGACCAAAGATTTGGGTATGTTTTCAATGTCATCTTTACTCGTACATTTAACAGCTCAGTTGATGTACAAAAATTAAAAGAAAATATTATTTTCCTTTTTAAATAAACGTGTTATATTATATACCTACTTAAAATAAGTAATTGTATTCCGTTTGATTTTTTAGCTAAGTTGTAGGTAAATGAGGTCGTTTTAATGAATAGTAATCTCAATGATATAGGTAGATAAACCTATGTATTCATAAAAAACCTTTAAGTAAGTACAACCATGATGATTGTATACTTCTTCAATATCTTCAGTATTAAATAGTATATACAGACCTGCAGGGCAGGTGGTGCTCATAAAACTATATGGATATCTAGATACAATCCTATAAAATAAGATACTTACTTAAATACTTCACTGCACCTAGAGTAACGTCGACCACCAGATGTAAATAAATACCCTTCACCTTATTTTCTTGTCTCAATTATCGTACCTAATTGCCAGTTTTGAATAAAACATAAATCAAACCGGCCGTGCCACGATTCAACCTGTGTGGTCTTATACAATCCAAAGTAATTTTAAATTCTCATACTTTGAAGTCTCTACCTTCACCGCCGTTCATTTAATGCAAGCTTAACGTTCCGAATGAACTTTCATATTTGATTATGTGTGGCGATTATCAAGTAGGTTATTCGGTAAACTGTAATAATATAATAATAGGTATAATAAGTTTTTATGGTTCTTAAGCTGTAGTCTCCTATAAACGCAGTAGTCGGCCACTTACAGCGTCACGCTGACGCCGCGTCACTATGTATATTACTATTAATCCCGCTTAACCAATTTCAAAATAGTTTCCCTTGCAACCCTTGCAAGTCCTGATTTAGAGTTCAAGCAATTCAGAATATAGAGATGTGAAAGATACCACAAGTAGGTACCTATATTTTTGTAGTTAAGAATAAGTGACACGGCGTGTGACGTTACGCTGTAAGCGGCCGACGGCGTTTATTAAGACCACAGCTTTATTAACTTCACGGTCGGTCCAGTGAGTTCTATGGCAATTTTTTTAATATGTATAAGTACTTATACAATTGTTATTATCTCATATCAGCTAACTATTATTTGATAATGACAGCTAGGCTGGTTTTAAACATGACACTGCTCGGGGTTTTATACCAACTGAAAATAATGCAAAAATTAAAGCAAGGCCATTCTGAAAAATACCCATGTTAAATAAAACCAAAGACATTGGTACTTATTAATCTTAATGGGGCAGTAAAGTTCGTTCGTTAGTCCTGTCTGTAGTAGTTACAGACAGACGGACACGATAACTTTCTGTGGTAAGAGAACACCCGCGAAGTCAACGTCAACGATACAGTACCTACTAAGTACATACGATAAAGGGCGGCTTTTTAAAAACCTAAATAACTTACAAAAATAGTATAAATGTATCTATGAAAATACTAACTACAAACGTACCTACATTAACAATATCAGTAAGATTGTATCACACACAAAAATCAGCGGTAGGTAGGTATTGTTTGTACGGTACTCGAGAGTATTTACTTTACGTACGTCAATTTGGTAATCCTTTTAATTGAGTGCCAATTAAGGAAATTAAAAAAAAAGAGTGAAACCTTTGTTTTTTGGCACTGCGCCACTTTCGACCAAAAAATATAAATAACTTATTTTAATTCAATCAATAATATTATAAAGCGAAAAGATTTGATTGTTTGTTTGCATTGAATAGGCCCCGAACCAACTGAACTGATTTAAAAATTATTTAATTGTTGGGAAGTTACACTATACCCGCATGACGTGGGCTACTTTTTATCCCGTAAAAATTAACGGTTCTCGCAGGATAGTAGAACGCGGGCGAAACCACCAGGCACTTCTAGTTCAAAATAGAATTCTGCAAAATAGACAAGCCAATTCTTGGAGCATTACTCAGGGATATATTTTGAAAAGGCAATCAATTTAATAAAATAATTCCGTCACATTTTTACGACTACCCGCAATAAGTGGGGTGTAAGTGAATGCGTGTACGGAAGCGGGAAAATCCGAGTAATAACAGTAACTTATAATACGGGGGTCTACCATTGGGACTGGGTTTCGACGAGTTCACTAACTTTACCAAAAGATAGAATCTACTCGTAATATAAGATATATTTTTCTTTTATTTCATTGAATCTAAGTTATATTTTTTATTTTATTTCATTGTACGTTCATATTTCTCATAAGTCAAGTAATGTATATAAACGAAATTTTTCAGCAAGAGACTTTCAATAATTATTTGTAGGTAACCTTCCAAACATCTTTCACATTACAAATTTTGTTAAAAAAATTTAAAAGTATTTCTTAATTATAAAGCTATGACATCATTAATAAATTAAAAAAAACAAAGATTATGTAGACAAAAATCTATTAATTATGTCGAAAAAACAATTCGTGAGTTATTTTGTAGTAGCGCTCCGCGTTTCGCGCGCCCCCCGCTAGATGTCGCTCGGCGTACACAAGTAATCCATTTGTTCTCAGGGCGAGGTTTATGTAGCGCACTCTTAAGAGCCTCTGCTTATATTGTTTCTTGTTATTATTTATAAATATTGGACGTGCGTGCTTCAAGTTATGTCTCGAGGATTAAGAGATTTATCTTAAGTAACTATTTGTTATTCTGTGACTTTCGCAGATACGTTTTTACTTCCCTTAATTAAGTTATAAGCGGTGGTTAACTAGAGAATTTAAAGAGTAATACGTTATAGTTTCTTTGCTCTAATGAGTAGGTACTTAGTAAGGAGGTATGCGACGGTATTTATAATATACAATAATAAAATAATTGTGTATTCGAGCTCGTGAATAGCTACAGGGTGGAAAGGGCACACTTAATAAGTATTTAATGAAATAAACACGTTGTTGGTTGGTATTCAATACAGTTCGTAAATTTAATATAAAAAATATTGAAAGGGTGGCAAGTATTTGGAATCAGGTTGTACAAACAAACTTAGCATTATCGATATAAGATAGGTAGGTACCTACATTTAATCTAAGTAATCTAAGTGGGCGTTTCTGTTCTTTTTATTCTGTACCTATAGATGTGTAAGTTTCCGTTTGTTTTCATCTAACCTAACAATGGTAGCATTTCAAAGTTATTATTATACTTATTTATATACTTATATATTATTATCTTATTGATAACATAATATGTTTAGGGAAAAGGTAGTATTTAAAATATTTATACATCAACTACACATATTTGTGGAATATTAACAAATCTGATCACGACTTATGAAAACATTGTCTTTCATTCACTCTATGTAATATCTCACTTCATATCACAATTCAGCACAATCAAAAACATGTTCACACAAACACAAATAAAAGCTAAATTGATGTGCTACGTCGTCGCTGTAAAGTTCTAAATATTCTTGTAAGTAATTACCTACATACATAGGTAATTTATAGATTTTCAGATATTTAAATTACTTATTGTGCGTGAGTAGATTAAGTATATATACTTACTATACAAAATGTATTACGATTGCCAGGTTATAAATGAATTCACTTCAAAACATGGCCCTTATCCAACTCTATGCGACCGGCTGCTATAATCTAAATTACGTATTAAGTCATAGATTAAACAAATAATTGGTACGCAGACACGAAAGTTGAGTTTGCATTCCGTGAAGCAAGACGCCAGAGAAAATTATTCCAAGAGGAATATTCCAAGTATGCGAGCGGACGATTAATTTGAGGTACTGACAGCATGTTAGTAATTATCTGTAAAATCCATTATTTAATTTATAGCACATACTTAAATACATTAACGGACTTATACTGAACGTCACTATTACAAGGGCTAACACACAGGGTAGGGTATAAACGCTACTTAGGATATCTGTACTGATATAAAATTATATTGTTGATCGTACTATATAAAAATAACTGGACGGGTTTATATGACTCGGTGTCACGTCTAATACCGGTATTATAAATACATTGTCATATTTAATAATATGTTATACAGACTACAAAGTTTCGTTCTATCCTAGATACAAATACAATTAAATTTCGGTATCATATGGATGTGCCAATGGAATCACAGCTGTAGGGCTATATTTATTAGACCTTTTAATAACGCGTCAGTACGTTGAAGAGATTAATTACAAGTAGGGTTGTATGCCATTGTAAAAATAATGCATCTCAAACTATGTTGATGCATTTTGTGAGGTTAGGTAGTCTGCAGATCACACTAAGCCCTATCACGGTTTTGTTCTTCCCTTTATCCTTAGGGTTGACGTGACACATGTTTATCAATGGTGATGGATTATCATGGATGATGGGTTTCCTACGTTTTACTTCCAATTAGTAGGATACACGTAACATACTTCTCTTAGAACGAACTGTTTCTAAATCTACTCTATTCTTCAATGAGATCATTAACCACTGTTAAAATTTAAAAACCGAAAATTAAAAATTTTTTTATTTGCCAACCGTACACAGGTTGTTTCAGGGTGGTATTCAGAAAGTTCTCGACCCCGTGGAATTTTGCGGATGGAACGTTTTAATTGGACTCCCCCGAGAATATTTTGTTACTGCCGCCCCGCTCTGCCGAGTATTCCTTATTCATACGCGAGTGGTTACGTCTATTATGGAACAGTCATTATGAATAATTTAAGGAACGGCTGGCAATATGTGTACTTGAGTGATGGTCGAAGTGTGAATAACAGAGATTTACGCGGAAGTAAACAGTGAAATAAATTTTAATTAAATGTATTCAAATGATTTCAGCACATCATTTTTACGCATTGTCAAGAAAATCTTAAAAGAAATCAGAACTTAAATTAAAGCAGTATTTTTGAAACGTATTTCTGTACTTATTTATTAATGTTTAAAAACCTTTATGTCTCCAAGATACGAATAACTTCTTTAATCTTTCCGATTGCACACTAAATTGTCATTTCAAGGTTTATCTACAATTTCGGCTGAATCAAGTTGAATGAAAGAGTTTATCCGATAGTATCGGGTAACAAAGAAAGTTTTTACTGTTCAAGTTCTCTAACACTGGATTCGATCAGTCTTCGTTTCCAATTTGAGAAAAACGCTGGCAGTAAAAGTAATGGAGTTAGGACTATCGAATTTTTCGTTTAATTCTATGTTTGTTCTACGAAATGTTTGTTTTCTTTGTTCGTGAGAAATTTCTTCGCATGTCGAGCAAACTTTTACCGTCTTACCACAAAAGTTTAAAACTCTTAATAAAATAAAATATTTTGATATTGGCTTGGTACTTAATTTAAACATACTCTTATTACTTTTATTTCAACAAAATCATTCGGTAATATAAAAACCTAACGAAAACTAAAAACTAAACATAAATAAACCTAATCTAATAGGCCGCTACCAATGGGCAACGTTCCCAAAATGCTAGCTGCACTGCCACGTTGTATGGCAATGCTCAACCTTTGACCAAAATAAAGGCCAGCATCTTGGTCACGTGTTGCCTCGACCAGACGTCCACATAATATGTCTTTAAAGATTTTGTGGTCTCCCGGTCCCCATGGCCCCAGCGTTTCGACCCTAAAAGACACAAACAAGATACACTTATTGCAACTCATTAATATAACTTCTCCTCACATTATTAGAAACTTCTTAAAGGTCTAACTAAATTTGTGTTTAAATTGGTACATTTTTATAATAACATTGTCAAGGGGAAATGCCCATTCGCCCCAGCTCTCAGCCCCAGGGGTTTTCTTTCACTTTTTATAATGTAATTTTCCCAAATCATCCCGTGCCTGTTTTTTTGATGGCACTGATATACAGACAGGAAAAATGTCGTTATTCGTTAAAACAAGTCAAACGCCAATTATTCAAAATGTTTCATTAGGTTCCAATTATTCATTGAAAGAAGTCAACTCCAGCCTAGTTGGATCAATAATCATGTTAATAATAATAGTAGAATATCTATACCGAGTTTGTAATAATATTTAGTGCATTATTGATATTGTACATGTAAATAGTCCAGATTTTTCTTACACATAAACTTTATTTACAGTGTGAAATTAATTTTCATTTAATACATAATTCATTACCTTATTGAAAAAAAAATACAGTAAATGATGGTTTGCCTTTCTTGCTGATGCTACTTACTATTTACCATTAAGGCAATAATATAGACTAAACAGACATAAAGAAAGATTTTTTTTATCCTGAATAGATAAGTAACAATATATTAATGAAGCTAACTTCTAAAACAGTTGTTTTATTGCATTTCTTTATATCAGATCAATGTGCAGTTGTGCACTCAAAATCCCTTAATTGAATATTATTAAAATATCAAAATTCTACATACCACCCAAATTATACTTTCAAAGTAAGTAAGACTAAATTAGCGTAAATGAAATTTACCATTGAGATCATTAAATTATATATACGGCTTCCGAGACTTTCCTTATATCCAGTAGAGGCAGATTGTTTCAGGAAAATGTAACTCAATTTATAAACGATAAAACTAATAATATTAATCTGACTTTAATAAATAAAACTTGTCTATTTAACAAGTTGATGGAGCATAAAACATATTTAGTTCCATTACAAACTTTGATGTGTTTTTAATTGCTATGAAAACAACATTATAATGTCGTTAAATATTTTATCAGTTGCTAAAAAAACGTATACTTAATTAGATGTAGTTCTAAGTTTGACAAGTGATGTGATATAAATAGGACTGCGCTTTAGGATGCGCGGGCGCACGTTGGAGGTCATTGCACTCAAACATCTGTTCTCACATTTTAGTCACAGGCTTTATCAGTATTCAGCACTTGAATTCCAATCCAATGCTATTTATCTATAGAACTGATTGCTTTTACGATACAACTAGATGGTATAAATGAAATCAAAACGTTAACAATCTAACTAAGCAGCAATTAAAATTAAACTCCTTCGGGTGTCGGGTAAAAATCAAAAACTGTGATGCTCTTTTTTAATTAATTAATTTTTGTAGTTAGTACTTCAAACCCGATTGTTTTTAAATATTTTATGTAATTACATATCTAATCATTATTGTGGATACTTTAACCGTCGCTAGATACTAAAATTATTTAGGTCTTGACATAGATACTAGTACTTACTTTATTTTTAGATAGATAATGATTATGCCGATAGCCAAAATAATTAACATTATAAAGTGTAAGTTTATACCTATACATTTACATATACTTAATGCATATTATGCATAATAATCTAGAAAGAGTTTATACTTAACCATTGTTACTAAAATGGAAATTAAATTTATCATGGATGGTACTTTGTTGTGACAACGCAACGTTAATAATTTCAAAAAGGCGTGAAATTAAAAGAACTCAATGCTTAAAAAATGCTACAAAAACATTATAGTACCTACCTGCCCCATGACCGTCGCCTCTCGCTTAATAATAGAGAATGGTACAATCCAATAGGTTGATGTCAGCCGCCATGTTGGTTTTGTTTGAGGAGAAGCTCTCTGATTGGCCGATGTTGCAACATGGTCGTCACGTTTTATGCTATGGTTGGTTGTTTGAATGAATCCGTTTCATCTTTGAATTCGGAACGGGTAATAGATTATTTCGATTGTAATTTGTCTTTACACCTTTTATCGCAGTTTATTTAAAATAAAATATAATTATGACGAGTTATATATACCTACCTATACTTATTATAAGTAACTGGTGTAAAATAAAGTATTTTCTATGATTTTTTTTTTATTTTGGTGTACCTATTGATTTATTCTAAATAAATTTAATGTTTGTGCCAAAAGCAAATGCATAAAAAGATTACCCAGATTTTTACAATGAAATTATCTAAGTATCTACAGTGAAACTCTGTCACGTGAATTTCTTACGCAGCATTACTGAATCTCATCTGTATTTTCAACAGACGATGTGGAAGCCCCAAGATTTATCGTTCCTGACGCCCGTCGATTCAGCACATTCAGGAATAACTGACAATCGCACGTCTCGTAAATTACTGAATAACGTTTATTTTTCCACTTCGATGTTGGCAACATTCTGAGATTAAAATTGAGGTCGTGAGTTAAAGGACGGCGCTGGATATCTAATTGAATAGACTCAGCTCTGCGGTGTCTGGTTAAAGCGAAGTTTACTGAGCCAGCGTTTCTAGCAAACGAATCTATAACGTCTTAAGTCTGTGTCTCACAAACGCGAATCCAAACCGTCTATGGCAAGTAAAACGATCGGATATTGGTTGCAAGTAGAAAGAGTTAGACGTGGTTTTAGGGCGTAATATCATTCGCTCAGAGTGAGTTGTTTAGTTCTACAGAGATAACGTTTTCGGACGAGTTGGGAGTTTGGGAACCATGGCTGCGGTGTTTTGGAATAGCGCATTCAACATATCGAATGTTCCTTCAAGGGTGTATTTTCGGCATAATGTACTATTGGGCGAACTTCATACAAAAATAATGTATGAAGGCCAATTATTTAATCGATACTTAAGTACTTATGTACCATTCAATCGACAATACAAAACATTACCTAAGTAGGCACTTCTTTTTGTTTTATTACCCGATTTGATCCGTGAAAAGTATGTAAGTATACTTACGTATATGCCTAGGTCCTTAATTTTTTTTCATAGCAGCAAACATTAGAATTTAAAATTGAAAGATCTTAACATTATCTTTTCTAAGAAAGTTTCAGTTTCATTAAAGCGTTCTGCAGTTCCTTAATTAGGCCCCTCATTGAAAAGCGTAATGCTAGAAATAACCTGAAACATTCTTACCTAATGAAAATTTTAATTAAACCGGTACCCGCACATTCGCTGTTTTACACTCACAATCCTAAAGTACGAGCTTAGTCGGACCTTTTCGGTGTTACGCTCTTGCCCGGGTAATTTAATAAATATCCTGGTAACAATTGGGGAAACTCATCGGGTAACTGGAGGTTGCTGGTACTTATTCGCAAAGTTTGAACATGGGTAGAAGTGTAAGCGTTTGAAGTTGAGCTGTGTTTGTGTTTAACTACTTACCTTTTGTACTGAGGTAAGTAGGTATCTTTATGAACCCTCAGTTACGAAATTACACTTGACTTCGAAGAACTTAGGAATTAAAAAGTTTGATAAATTTTAGAAGTGGGACGCAATCTTGTCTTTTGGAATAATCATATTAAGTATGACTTTAAAGTCACGGTCTTTTAAATACCTTTGCATAATTAAACACTTTAACACTAAGTATAATATTTTTTTAATTGTGGCATTTTTTAGTTAGGTATATTACTGTTCTGTTCATATTTACTACTAGGTAGGTAGGTATACAATTTATTTAATACTCTAGCTATTTTTGTGATACAGTTTTTTTTTTCAATATAATATGTAACTACCTATGTAATACCTAATACTGAAACTCTTGACTGTCAGGGGAAGGAATGCGAAACAGTATTCATTCACGCGAAAAGTAAAAAAAACAAATCCGTTTCGTCGGCATCGTTGTCAACGGCCCAATTTCGGCAAACAGCCTATTCTTATTCATATCTACCCTTTGCCACAATACACTGTAAAAGAGTAAAACAACTTAGATTTAAACACACAATTCGAATTTTTATAATCATTATATACTTGCAGTAGATTTATTTATCTTAAAAATTTTTTTGTTATATAATTAATGTACCTACTTATCTTTATAGAGTAGATATAAACTTAATTTGTAAAATAATTTTGTGATGACTTGGAGTACTTTACAATCGACCCCTTTATCTCACAAAATTCCGTGAATTTGACAATACATTTATACCTACATACAATTTACTTTTGGTCCAATAGCTATTTTGGGTTGACAAATAATTACAATCAATGTGACTGACTATGGTCTGAATAATCGACTATGCCCATACTGCACATTAACTCTACCTACCCACTTTTGAGTTACGGAACATGAATATTGCTACCTCTTTCTTTTGTTAATTTTTCACAAAGAGTTGAGACAGTTACAAAATTAATGCCATTGATAAGGGTTATGCAAATAAGTTGTAAAAGTTCGGCTTTCAGATTTATCTTTTGTCATTTAGGTGAGCCTTTTTAACAGCTTTCTCCGAACCAATAGCGCAAAACCGGACAAGGTGGCTGACATTGAAAGAATACCGATGCATGAAAGTTAAAATTAAATCCAGTACCTAAGTTAAAATTAAATTAAATATATATTCCAGTACAAAACGAAGCCCAATTAACACACACAGTGGTTACTAACCACACAAGCCGTGAAAATAATCAGTAAAAAACATCCAGAGATGATTGCAAACAGTAAAAAGGATCCACTTTGCTTATCTCGACGTAACGAGGAGGTTTCGCTGACAACGCTCCGTGGAGCGGCCGATTTCCACACGAATGTTAATAACTTGGTTTCAGACCGACAACGATGTTAGTAGTATCACAACCGGTTAATACGAGTAAGGTGCGTTTAATTTTATTTTATGTTCACCATATTTTACAATAATCGTACCTATTACTTCACAATTATTTTTACATGCTAAAGTTTTACGCTGCTGCATTCGAAAACCATTGTTCTTAAAAGCGAAACGTTTCATATTCTACCGAGGCACTAACATAATTATAGCATTATATAATAATATTAACGTTACTAGCACCAAAATAATTTTGGATCAATTGCAGCTTGTGTACCTATTGATGAAAAGATAGGTGATTGGTATTAAGAAATATTGGGACCTCGGTCCGAGTCACCCAATACTGTTTTTAATCAGACGACCGGGACTACAAAACATACGAAGTAAATTGTCCTACGTTGTAGTAGTACCTTACTGAGATTACCCGATGGTTCTCCAATTAAAACTTTATTGGTACTCTGTTACCGGTTTGGAAAGACGCTCATTTGGCAATGCCAAAATGTTATTTGCGGCAATTTGGTCGATATTGTTTTATATGAAGTTAAAATTATACCTTTTTTGAGTTTAACCAACTGGGTGTACACGTATGGCCAGCCACGCATGCCCAATGGCGAATAAACCGAACAAACCAACGTTGTTATACCCTATACCTACTTATAGTATGATGGTTTTTAGATAGGTAGGTTTACTTACCTCTAGCTGTCTTCACCAAAACTTATGGAATTATTCAAAGCGTTCGACCTATTTCCTTGAATTTGCATAACAAAATTAAAATTACAAGGGTTGGAGTTAAGCTAAAATAGCACTTTGTAACGCTATCGGCTACATTAAAATTGCGGCAGCAGTGGCATAAGAGGATTGGATAGAGATGAGATTTACCTAAACAAAAATATTTTATGTTATTATAAGTGGATAAAAATCAACTATTTAAATAAAATCGAACATAATAGTTTATGTTATCATCAGTTAGGATATTTTATTTATTTAATCATGAGTAGGCGGAGTGAATAAATACTTAAGTATGCCATAAATAATGAATTAACATTATATTTCTTCACAATGAGGTGTGAGCTATGAAGTGGTGTGTATTTAGGTACCTACCTACTGCATTTTGTGGACCAAGATATTTTAACGCTATACTTAATACTTATTATCAAAGCCTTTTAAATTTAAACATAAATATATATATGTGCTTAATTTGGGATAACTTCATGTTTTTCTTTGATTTGAGGAAAATTTGTATCCAAACGAATTTATCTTAATCCACCGTAAATGTTCAATCGATTTGAATAACTTTTACCGTATACTATACTATACAATACGTAAAATCATATCTTTAGGTAAACATATCTACTTTTCATGATATCCACGTGAAACCGCGGGCCTCAACTCGTTGTACTATAATGTAAACGTACCTACCTATCCATTTTTCTCCTACGCAATCAAAAACTTTGCGCGTATTTCCGCCAAGGCGGTAGGGTCCGCAAACTCCATGAATCCCAATGTTCCGGAAAATATAACAAGCCGATTTATATTCGGGGCTGGTTCCGGGCCTTTCTTGTTTTTCTATCGGAAATCTGGGCCCGTGTGTACGCAATATACCTATATTGCATCGTAGATATACTATACGGTTATGTTTTCTTCAAACTTTAGTTCAAGTGTTAGTACCTATTTACCCTTATCCATCTATAGATTATACCTACTTATTTCATTGTTGCAATTTCATCATGTTTTCAAGATTTCTCATGGAATTTCCTTTTGTAATCCTTAAGTAGGTATATTTGTTTTAAAATAACATTATGAATATATATTTATTTTATAGAAATATGAAAACCATAGCGGTAGGTACCTACCTACATACTAGTAAGTTTGCAAAAGTTACATGAAAAGCTATGTTACATTCCCAAATATAATAAAATACCATGTAAAATGTTATAATAATAACTGTAAGTATGTTTTGTGGAGTTAACTTCTCAATATGTCATCGACGCCATCACTGTTTCCTTTGGGTTACAAAAATCTAATTTATATACAGGATCTGACAGGTAATTTGTAATTAGGGAGCCCTTCAACCATTGTTTTATAATTCAATCACGGAACACAGTTGCATCCTGTCAAATGCAAGCTTAGAATGCCAAGTGAGGAGGGTGGCCGCCACATAATATCTATAATAGAGGCCGTCTCTGCCCCAAGACTAAAGGTTCGCGTAAGGGACGCATTATTTTTATAAAGGACGTCAGCTGAATAACAATACGACGGCATTTTCTACGTAAAAATATCGTGATAAAACCCCGGAATCAGGCAATTACATTCTGATCATGCCCAATCTCGCTTCCTTCTAAACTGAAGCGTTGAACCATTGTTTTCATGTTTTTGATTTACGCTCGCAGCGGGAAGATTTACGATTATTTAAAAGGATTTTTATCACGCCACTTATATCCACGCTAAGCGATTAATTAGTAGGTAATCACTTCATTCACTCCTTAAATAAAACGCAATTTGATTGCCATTAATAAAAATCAGTAGCCGATGAGAGATGAACAAAGAAAATAAACTTGCCAAGAACTTGTGCTCATAAATTAAAATGAAACATTCGTATGCACATTTTTATCACACATTTATGAATTGAATTATTCATTCGTTTAATTCAGTAGATAAAGCTTTAAAACGTAACAGTAACAAGAAAATATTTATACAATTCTCCGCGTCGTACCTAAACCGCAAGCATTTCATTTCACAATTCTCTCATGAATACGTGAGACGGCAGGGAATAAATTCTCCTTTATTATGGACATTTTTATATTTCCTTACATTTGTGCATTCACTTCAAACTTAATTAGACTTTATAGAGCGTTCCTTCCCAATTTTGTTCTCTGACGCACAGCGAGACTTATTCATTGGAGCGAGGGTGTTAGAGGGGGACCGGGAGGAGGTGAAACGGGGGGGAGCTGGCCCGAAATAGCAAATAAATGAGACGAAAATGTAAATGTTGCGCTTCAAAGATGAAAAGCGCTTCGTTCTCTCGTTCCCGCTAAGCTCATCGCAAATGTACCAGAGCTGTGCCCGCCTGAAATAATTCCAGGCCAGATATAACAAGGGTATAGTTAAAACTGGGTGTAAATGAAAATACAACTTTATGTCTCTACTAATTAAAGGGAATTTATTTTTGGTTAGGATCTGACTGAGTTGATGTTTTTAGGCCAGCGCCGTAATTTTTCATTATATAGGTACATCACGACATCTTGCATAATTATATCATGAAACATTGTTATGAATTGAATTGAAAAGTTGTCATATAGTATTTTACCAAATATTTTGCGAAACATATTAATTATTATAGTAGTCAAAGTTTAGTATTTCTGCCATTGCATTAACTTCTTCAGGCGCTACCACCGAAACAAATAATAAACTATAGCGCACACGTGCGTCAAACAACGCCAAACATCTTCATCCGAGGAATGCAATACTTTATTGTTTTCCCAAACTACTTGGTTTAATAAAAAGGCCACATAATACGGGACGACACATGTCCAGCCGGATAATACTGAATCATTGCGTTCTCTCCCCTCGTGGTGTCCTAAGCTTTATACTCGTATATTATTGGTATGACTGATATTATTATACCTAAAATCTTGGGTGAAGGTATTGAACTGTTTATATTTTGGTCGATTTTCCTGTACGGATAAATAAATGGAATGGTTCATTGGCTTACGATTGGATTTAAAACCACGTCATGTAGTAGATTCTCCAAAACGTGATAGGTATTGCAACGAGTAGCGTACACTTCGAGGAAAGACAATTGTTTGATTTAACTATAAGATGATTAGAGGAATATCACACCTTCCTAAAATCACGTAGCATGTACCGTCGATATCTAAAAGGAATATGTATCTAGCCGAACACAAATTACATATATTCTAAAAATCTTCTAAAAATTAATTATATAATACGAAATATATTGAGAAAACAATGTAGGTACTCCTACTTAAGTACCTAAGTACTTCAAAAGAAAAACACTTTTGTTTCTGACAGTGCCCGTGTCGCTGCCCATTTACATATTTATACTAAAACGCTCTCACGAGAGGCTCCGAGATAATTGTGTCATAATTTTAAAGAATTTCTGAGCCGCCTGACATTTTTTAAACAAACAAATATTTTCGGCGAAAATGTTTACGATAAAAAATATGATAAAGTGTTACGGATTTCAACTTGATAATGATTTACAAATGTTTATTAATATAACTAAAGGAACATACAGACGTTAGGTACTTCGTATTCTGGCTTCTGCAAAGACGTTAACATCACATGTCTGTAGCTTCTATCCTATAGGATATACCTACTAGGTATTGTAATTTTGTTTCTCTACTTATTGGCAACTGGCAGTGGCTACACCTTAACATAATTAAGTCATACATTTGGTCTAAATGATTATTACAAACACAAATTAGGAAAAGTTCTTACCACAAGAATGTTATCGACTTAGTTAAAATAACTTTGAAATAAAAATAAAGCAAAAAGTCCAAAGCAACTCCTAGCGTGACAAAATCTGGCGTGACAAAAGTCACTCCGTGTAAGTAAACTATTGTGTTGGCCGAAATTATTACAATAAGGCACGGAATCGAAGTGACAACTATGAAGTATGTATTTTCTTACTTACTTACTTACTTAAAATAGGTCCTATTTTCCTTGCAGTTGTTTGCCCTTAAGCTAATTTAAGGCTTACAAAATAGGAGAAACATAAACCCTTTTGTAGGAGTCGGCATCAACTTCCGGGTTCTTGTATTCATTGTAATGGGTTCTTATGTACTTATAGGTGTAATGGGTAGGTGGTATTATTTTGCCCTCTTATAAAGGCAATAACATTTCAGGAATAATATATTTTAAAAGCCAGATTAACTGTAAGAAATTTGCTTGTTTTTGAAATAATCATAAGAAATCTTAAAATATATCTACCACAATTAGTATACCAAGTGACGTCATACATCGTGATAGTACACGTACCTATACCAAGTCGCGAGCAAAAGGTTGTGTTAATTGCAGGCTTGCGTTTGACTATTACGCTCATCACTCGGCCATGATAATTAATTTATGATCATTGATTTTATAATTACAATTCAAACTACTGTGTAGCATTTGCCTTATATTAAAAACCGGCCAAGTGCGAGTCGGACTCGCGCATGAAGGGTTCCGTACCATCATTTATAAAAACGGCAAAAATCACGTTTGTTTTATGGGAGCCCCATTAAATATTTATTTTATTCTGTTTTTTTTAGTATTTGTTAATAAAGCGGCTACAGAAATACATCATCATCACCTGTCTAACTATTACGGTTCATGAGATACATTCTCGTGAGACACGGACAGACAGACAGACAGACAGACTGACGGACAGCGGAGTCTTAGTAATAGGGTCCCGGTTTACCCTTTGGGTACGGAACCCTAAAAATGTCTTATATACTTACTAGGCATATACATATTATATAATACTCGTACCTATATAGCTTTGCTAAATAGCTCACGTACAGTCGTTGGTTGCAAAAATGCCCAGAGCAGTATATTGCAGTTCTTAGAAGTGCAGTATCTGTAATCTTTGTCGGCAGTTACAGCGGATACAGTCATGATGGTAGTGATGCACTTACAGATATGGTTTATGTACCGACAAACAACTTGATATTATGTTTCTGTTATAGTACTGGTCTATAGAGTCACCTTAAAAGCTCAAATAAATGTACCTTATACTTAAGTACCTACGCATCAAAAAGCACAAACGCAAGTTTTTTTTCTATGGTTCTGATTCTTGGTAACAAAATATCTATAAAATTTAGCCCAGTGATTATAAAACAACCTACTTCCTATCACTTTTCACGAGTTCTGAAAATATATTATGTAGGTAAGTACACGTTGCAAAGGTATCAGAAAATTATCTGTACATTATTTTGCGTTGTATTATATATAAAATACATACATGTTGAATATTGAAACGTCACTTAAAATTCAAACTTATTGCGTATTTGGTCAATTGGGTTACTAAAAAACCTAAGTAAATTTATTACCTAGGGTTATCTGTTTCACATAAAACTTGTATAAAAGTTTCTGATAAAAACCTCTCGAGTCACCATGTTTAAAACATAACAAGAGCCATATACTTATGCAAGAAATAAAAACATTGGTATTCGAGGAGTAGGTATACCTAATATCTATACTTAGATATACATTTATTATAATAATAAGGTGAGGTAAATATTCACCAATACTTTTCTCCAAACGACGCTCCAAACCTGAAATACCATAAAACAATCGCCAATGAATAAATATTGAATATTTATACGGTTCATGAAAATGAATTAATCTGTCCAAGTGGAAGAACGGCGACGCCTCCCGAATTCATCCGCGCACCGTAAATATTTTTATTGCCAGAAGAAAAAATGCCCGACAAATTAAGGGGAAATATCGTGAACAGTTTTCAATCTCATACCTTAAGTGGAACCGACGATAAAAGTAAATTTAGCGCTTGCGGGCATTTACAGCTGAGATTTCTAGAGCTTTGGCAGGGGGTAGCTTATGTTGCCAATTTCTTTCTCTCGCTAATGGAAGCCCTGTAGAGTATGGGGGACTTCATCCATACATATGGTACTGTACTTAAGGATACATATAAATGGGTAGGTGGTATGTATGGATACATAATAATATGGAGGTATGTATTTGCGTATATATTTGCTATCTGGATCAATTATTTATTTATTATTATCGTATCCACAACTGACATTTATTCACTAAACTTTAGATAACTATCCGATCCGACTTTATTAAGATCCTATTTTTAAAAGTAAAACACATAAATATTTGTGCTCTATTGGTGCCAGAAGTTGCATAATTATTATCATAATTAATTATATGAGTAATTTAACGAGGACATCATATTCATGTGTTTAGAAATAATCATAGTCTAATAAATCTATATCTTTACACTGTGAGATTATCATTGGCAACTAGTCATTCATAAATCAATTCAAAAGTAATTGATACAAACAAAATTATTTGTTAAGGAAGCTCCTTTCCAAACGTCAACACTCTGGCAAAGATTTCTGTAATACAAATGTCTACAGCATGGCACTATACGCCCACTCAATAATAAGGAATCAGAATTATTCATAGTTTCACAGTAGGAGCTTAAGTAGGAGTTGTCGACATCGTTATCAAACCGTCTGTCATCTGTAACGATAATTCGTATATTTTACTGCCAAATTATAAAACTAGTTTACAGAGTCTTCATTAACTTTGATATCTACATTAGAATGAAATGAATTCCTACTCAAAATTCGAATATTAATTGATAATTAATTCTACATAGTTCGTAACCAAAATGAAGATAAGTTTCTGAATATGTATGACTTAATTGTCGAAATATGGATATTTCGTATACAGCTATGTTGTAGATATTTTAATGTTCTTTTTGAAATAGAGTATAATTTATTTTTATAACGTCTTTATAACCACTTTTAATTAGTTCTACAAAACATTTACTTGACCTTTAAAAAACTTTTCAAAAACTTCATTCAACGACGTGCTTATTCCTTACAATGTAACACAAAGAAAACTATTATTCTCAACACCGCTCTGTTCGTTTTAAAATGATATCAGTATAATATAATAACATACTGACTTGCCCTATTCGGGCTCTGAGATTCTTTTTTTTATATTTAACTACGCAGTAAAATTGGACGCCGCGTTTTCAATTTATCGATGCTGTTTGTGCAACAAAATCCTACAATGTTAAGTGAGTGGGTCGATGTACTGTTTTGTCTTGTATGTAACATTTGTTGCTCCATTTTCTTGGTTTTATCCTTTTCGGTTTAAATTACAACAGTATCGTGTAAGCTTTGTTGACGGTTCAAGCGCATAAAGCATTAGTTGCCATGCTATGTTAGCTACCTACATTATAAGTGTATACAACACTGAAAGAAAATATTATTAATAAAAAGTGTATGATATTTGTTATTGTTTAGTTTACATAATATAATGTATACTTTGACTTTTTGTGTTTAATTGAATTTATTTACGACGCGACACTTGCACGTGAACAAGAAAACTTTTATCCGTCGATAACGTAATCATATCATGTGATCTGATACGTAGTATGTTCACTGAATGTATAGAGCTGAAGTCTTACTGTGTGTTAGTCATACAATGTTTATATATAGGCAAGCGTTCGACCTCAATCGCATCTGATGTAACCTAAGGTGGTAAATTTATTCAGGCTAGAATAGAACTAGTTCGTAAGGACTGTTCAATATTTTCTTTCATCCGAAACCAATGTTGATTTACTCGGCTAGTTGGGTTTGAACCAACCTAACGCCGCGGTGTCTGTCCTCACAACAAAATGAACGATTATCTTTAAAAACCTATGCTTTCCTACTTAACATTCCCATGTCTTCGTTTCAGGCGTGTTCCCGGTAAGGCTCGGGCGCGGCATTCACGCGGTCGACCTTATTAACAGGTGAGGCGGCGACGCCACACAGAACATGATACTAAGGTTTGAATTTGAACATTATTTATTAGTTGATAAAGCTTAGTATGCCTTATATGTATTTTGATGTTAAAGGCTTTTTTGATTGGAGGTTTGTGTGCATGGTGGCTAGGTGTAAGCCTTTTCATTTGCTGATTAGGATTTAGTTACTGATTCGGGTGTGTTTTGTTTTGATTTGGGATCAATACACTTCTGACTCTGTGATGTTTCTGATTTCTTATTGGGTCTTGTAAAATTTGAATAAAATAATAATAATAATATAATAATAATCTTTATTTATATAGCCATACAAGTCAGTATTACAAACAATGAACATTAACTTATAATAATAGGCTGTGGAAGATGACTTGTGCAGTGATTTGTTGTTTCCGAAACTAGACTTAAAAAGCCTGTATTTTCGGAAACAGCAAGACTCCTCTTAACAATAGGCACAGCTCTAAAAATTACATTGAAATTTATTCTTGACACTGTTAGTACAGCTAGTGGGTTTTTGAGAGTGTGAAAGGGTTTGTGTGTGTGTGTGTGTGTGCATGTCAGTGTGTCCGTGTTTTAAAAAAACAGCATGTAAGTTTGAAATTACAATAAATAACATATTATTATTGTGTTATAATATATGACTACATTCTTATGATAAATTAAAATAACATAATATTTTAGCATAATTTGGTTTTATATATACGAAAAATGCCTTTTAAAAATACTTAAATGTCTTAAAAACAATTTCTCACTGACAGTCAAAATTGCTAGTAATAAGCATGCACCATGCATTAAAGAAATAACTTCGTATAATGGGCATGTGCTGCCATTTACAAACGTCCAACATTTTTGTACTCTGTCGCAGACAAACATTCAGCGCACCCTTAAGTCTTTCTACGCATCATATAATTTTTTTGGTTTGACAAGGTACAAAAGCGGTTAAATTTTTGCACATGGTTGTGCATTCACGGCAAATCGTGTCCAAGTTGTTAGTTGCACCGGCCCACGTACAATTTACATTTTTATTGCATGTTGGCTTGTCCCTTTAATCGTAGGCAGGTAGGATAAGGTGTGCGACGCTTATATTAGCCGCTTGTCCCTTTTTTGCGATGGTAGAGGTGACATTTTTGTCCGTTCTAAGCACTGACATATTTATTTATTAATCCTACGTAAAAAAAGTTGCCTCCTAAAATACAACTTTTGACATCTTGCAGGTCGAAAACTTCAAAAAATATATATACTACTATTACTACTAGCTGCTATTAAAACGTGTTTTTTTTTTAATAATTGCGACTAAAATCTCTCATCTAAAAATATAGTTTAATCGTCATATCATTGTAGGCATTATATCTAACAATTATCTTTAATAGTAAATATATTTTTTTACTTACTTTACCTACTCTCCAGTAATTATTAACTTGGTGTCTATCTAGTTTTTTATTTCAGTTAAATTAAAACTCAATTTTGTGCAAAAAAACTAACCAGCAAACATGAAATGCCTTTGAGGCCGCGCCGCGCTGTCATATTAATTCCATACTTAATTTAATATAGCCCGGCAAATGATTATATTTTAATACAAAGTCACAACAAAGTTGCTACAGTGATATTAACGATGATATTTTAATATAGGAAAACATAAATGACAGTTTTGCTTTGTAAATAACACGGGTTTAAATTCCACAAAAGCTTATTTCAACTTTTTGCAACTCAATCATCCATGATAATTCTTTGGGTACCTATCTTTTAAATTATTTACAGCCATGAAAACCCATGAAAATGAATAACTCCTGAAACATTTGTTTGTCAAATAAATCACGTATTATATAAATTGGTAAGTATGCCAGTATATTTGCTATGTGGTTATGTAAAACGTCTGAATACTTTTGTTGGCGTATTTGGCAGGAAAATAAAATGGTAATTCACTCCACAAGGACGGAACATTTCCTGCGCTTGTACTTTCTGCGGTTTATACCCTCATTTTCTTCCTTTTTCCACATTGCTTACCCAATCAAATGCGAAAGTTACCCAAAAAGACGAGAATCCGCAACCGCTCCGCCGATAAATTTACATAGGTATGGCACAGTAAAGTTTCCATCGTTGAATTTGTTCTACGCATGAAAATCGTTTTACGCAAACAGTTCATAGGCATAGTAATTCATCGATCGCAGTTTGTATCGGGCGGGCGATCTATTCCGGCCTGTGTGCTATTACGAATCACAATACGTGTCCTTGGCGGTGCGCGAGTGTGTGTGGAATAGTAACTAGTAGGACCACCGGCCTATCGACCCAAGTACCGGAGGTATGGCCAAACTTTTGGGACTCCGGAAAATTAAATTGCGTAGGCGTATTCGCCGTCATTACGTATGTACTGTGTGTACTTATCTCGTATCAGGAGCCGTATGCCGGTGATTTTCCACAAAGTTAGGTTACCTTGTGAAATCGCGAAGTGATTGTATACTTTTACTTGTTAGGAAATATAGTTGATGCTTCGTACAGAGACGTGAGTCAATGATCAAAGGAAAGTGAAGGGATTTGAAGGGAGCTTTAGCCATCATTCGATACATAATTTATGCAAAATGAACGGTGCAGAAGGTTAGTTCTCTTATTATTTAATTGTGAACTTAACTTAAACTATAAATCTCTTTGCTAATTAGTAAAGTAGGTACACTAGGCTGTTTAGTACTCAACCATCTTCCGTAATTTTAGTATGCATTAAATAAATCCATAAATTTTAATTGCTTATTTTTGTTTTGAATTACAGTAGGATATAGATAAACCACGCTGACATAATTATCATGCAACAAACACTCGAAAATTCTAGAAATCATGTACTTACCTAAACACCCAATTGTTTTATGTATTTAGATTTTCAGTCAAACTCAAGACATTTGGCAATTTTATTGTATGCCATGTTGAATTAAAATACTTACCTACATTTATTTTGACAATCGAATTTTCAGTGCTCTTTCCATAATACTAATAGTACCTAACGATTGTGTTCTGCCTTCGTACTCGTAACTAAAAAATTACAACTTAGATTTAGGCAATATCTAGAAATATAACTTCGAAGTTGATCTATACTCCACGACGCCTACTCATGAAAGTTGCCAAATTGTTTTGACTGAGATTTGGGCCATCAGCGGCCGTCGCAGTTAGAATTGCAAATGAATCGGCCATTTGCTCAGATGTCGTAAAGCGAGGGATATGATCCAGTCAGTTTTCGCACCATTAACTTCTCGGACCTCCCTTGGGGATCTTGTTGTTGTGTATGCTATCATATTCTAACAGATAAACATAAATATTCATTTTATGTAGATACCTAAAGCTTACGCCGAGATAAATACGATTCTTAGTAATAGCTCGTGCCCACTCCCACTAAATGCGTTATTTGGATTAACACCTCCTGAGGAACGTCTATCTGTAGTCTATTTACAGTATAGAAAGATAACGAATAATACGTAGGTATATTGCCATTGGATAAGAATTTAGACTACAAATACATAGTTCCCGACAGCGTCAAATAACATTAATACTTTCAGTAAGGCTGCGGTGGTCATACTTGCGTAGGCTTCGTTAGTTCCTTAACTTACTTATATCGATTGATGTCGAATGTGGCGGCGTTGTGGTATCAGCTTATGTCAAATTCCCCTTAGGACTCTGACATGACTTAATGACTATACTAAAAGTCTGGGCTAACCTGCCTTATACATAAATAGTTGAAGCGTTGCTGTACCACTAATTTTTATTTTACTTAATTGATATACGGTCACCCCTCTATATAAGTGCGTGCAACTGTGTTTGTTGCTTAGCTTTGATGATTGGTAAAGATCTCTAATTTAAACTATAGTTATTTATGAAACTGCCCAATTACCTTATTGTAGTTGGAAAAAGAACTATGAAATGACTAGATGAACTAAAGTTTACGACTCGTAGGCATATGTTGTCACTTACAAACTTGACAACTTTAACACTTAAGATTCTCGAAAGAGATTGCCGTGGGGTCAGTAGGTATATTAATTTATTTACTTTATTGTAAATATAAACATTGTAGTACCTACGTTGCAGTCTCAATAATATTTAATCTCAGTTGTTTTTTATAAATTACCTAACTAGGTAAAAAAATTAATTATAATATGCCAACATTTTTGGTGTTTACAATTTGTAAGCAACTATATGATTTTTTTTTGCATAAATTGTGATAGGCATGACCTTTATTAAACTGTTAAAAGCGAATGAAACTTTTATTAAGATATCAAGCGGAGCGGACTGTTCAGTCAGCAAGCCAACCGTGAGAAAAACATTCCGATAACACATACTCGTGGCACAGATAACATAACTTGACGGTTTGTTATAAGCGTACAGAACTCGTCCTGTCACTAAACAACTGCTCGCCAAAATAAAAAGATCCCTAAAACATCCGTACCTAAAATATATACAGCAAAGAGGGTAGGTCTAATTAATTTGGTGATAGCGAGCGACCGTCTGTCGGCTGGCGGCCTATGCTTTGGGATTGAGTCGTAAATGTCAAGTAGAGTGGCCTCTGCCATAGTTCTGTTGCTCTATTTACTGGACGGAAAAAAGTTAAACGTTCTCTCGGCTTGCCCCATACAAGTTTGGTACAAGTTGGACAAGTTAGATGAGGTTAGGTAGTTTGGTTGGAAGTTTTCCAATTAATGTCGAATGAAGATTTTTCTTTTATTTTCATCGGGATTTGGTTCTTAGGTCTATAAAATGTTCAAAATTTCATTTTAATCCTTTACATCATAATTTGTACGTGATTTTTTTTGGGTTGTTCGTGGTATCATGCAAAAAAAACTTTTAAGATGTTTTTTATTACATCAAAATTTACAAAACTCTTGTAGGTATTTGTAAATCAAATTTCCGCTCCATTCTAATTGTTGACAAACACAAAACAGAGTTTTACGATCTCACAATACATACCGACGCGATCATTACAAAAAAATGTCTTGTAAACATGTTTTTTCCCGTAAGGGTGGCAACACCCCTTCAGAAATTCAGAAAAAAACCTCACGACATTCGTGGCAAATCGCTTATTTTATGTAAAAATCGTGACTTCTAGCCGTATCGAATGAGTTACGAAGGATTTGCTTATAATTTATTTTCGACTAGGAAGTTGAAATGAGATGTTTGTGGGTGGGGGCGGCTGTCGGTCGAAAATAAACTTGTTCGGGACATTAACGTGGCGATGATTTAAAGTGCAGCTCCCCTTGTTAGTTAGTCACGCGCTATAACGATATTACCTATACTTCTTACAATGCGTAACTAGCTTTACTGTTTCAACATTGTCTTAAATGTTTCTCTATTCAGGGAAAAATAGCAGCGGTTCTATATACAACATAATAATATGTACATCATTTATATATACGGCCACTTATATATATTGAATCTTTTGGTAGACCTTCATACAAGGTACCTATATAATTATTATGTCTTGAGTCAAGACCGCATCTCCCACTGGTCAAGACTCTTGAACAAACATCAGTTGATCAAGTTTACAAAAACAAATAACCAAGTAAAATTTGTACTTGTAAGTACCTACTAAATGTTTTATTTTTATTTATTCACAGGCTACCGTGCCCCTTCACGCAGTCGTCGCTCGCGAGCCTACGACAAGGTGAATATCGGAATATACTATACCTACTATTATATTTATGATACGATATCTTATTATCGTTAAATACATTGTATGGTCCATTTATTTATTTATTCCTTAGTATGTTTTTAAAGTTTAATTGATCCTTAAAAAGCTGCACAAGTTTAAAGTAAATTAAAGTCCCATTTTTGAATTTACACAAAATTCTCAGATCTTATCTACCCCTATTCTATTAATTATTTAGCCAATACAGTTTAGCATGCGTTCGCTCTTTATTACTAAAGTCTCCATTTTTAAGTTTCCATAGCTGTGTAAGCTATGACTATGTATTTTCTGTTAATCATTAGCATTTACCACATCATTATATAACGCTTTGACATGACACGGCTACCATGTGCATGATAATACAATATCAAATGAAGTCATAAATTTAATGACTTATTAAGGGGTCATGTTCATCACCTCCCCAATATTTATATTGGCCATAAAACATTTATATACTGTCATTTATGGCACATTTCAATTAACAGTTCATGTTTGCTGAAACTTTGCTAAAAAACGGACGGTCACTGATAATGTTGATTTAATCGATTCGCTTCAAACTGGTTGGGTAACCTCGATTTAGAGTCGATGCTTACTCGCGTAACTGTAAAGTTACAGTTAAAAGCTGATTTCACATGATCGTTCTATAGATATAGGTATATACAAGGTGTATCGGCAAGGTGTAGTAATATTGAAATGTGGGTATGTGTACCTGGTGATGAATCATTTGCCAGGGTACTAAAACCTGAAATCGATAATCGATTTTTTCACTCAAATTGACAAAATAACTAAATATTACAACCCTAACATGATACGGATGACGTCACGTTACGCGGGTCACTGGCATTGAATTATTTCTGCCGCAAACTGCGCCGCGGTCTTTGAATTTGCCGACAATATTTTAGGGTTCAGTATTGTAACAAAGTTGAAAGCCTCTAAAATTCATTTCAGATACTTACCGCCTTAGAATAGAATTTTGGTAGGTACATTACACGGAGCAGATATCACTCAGCCGCCAAGAAATACTTTTGTCAGGTTGCATCTGTCCGGGTTGGTACAAATTGGTAAAAAACATTATTTAAAAAACAAACGGAACCCTAAGTACATTTACGAATTCTTATTGACGGATTTGACGGCGGATCACATGTTAGTCTATCCCTCAAGTTCACTGACATTGCCCAGCTGATAACTAGGGTTGAACGATGGTTAGTTTTGCAGTAAACTTTGACGCGTCTTAATTCATTACCGTGACTACTCAGTGATTTAAAATACCTCCAGACTACTTCGAAATAAGTATGTGTATGCATAGTTTCAGTATTACTACACCTTGCTGTTACACCTTGTATATAAAAAGCTCGTTATAATAAGAAGTTCGGAGAAAAGCCGGTCACAAATAACGTCTGTTAACTGGAACCTGCTAGGCGATTCAGAACCCTTCGACAAGGAACCGAATCGATTCGGTTCGGTATCGTTCTCGAATCCAACGTCAAACTGGTTTGCACCAACTGATCGTTTGCGAAAATTTCTACCTTTTAGCAATTTATATACTACCTTTTAACTTTTAATTATTTATATTTTATTCACTTTCCTGCCTCCTTCTATTCTACCCTGTGTTTTCTGTTTCTATTATTTTAGTGTTATTTTAGTTCGAATATAAATATCGAGTATCGAATAATAACTATAGGTACATACAGTGTCGGTATAGATAATCTACACGAGCGGAGCTCAAACTATTTTTAAAGAACTGTGTTTAATAAAATTAGTTTTGGGGTTTTGTAGTATTCTCCACTAAACATAAATTTCATAAATAACTAGATAAGATCGGTAAGTATACACTCTGATAGAGATATTTCATTTTATGTTTCATGGTAATAGGTTAAAATTTTATGAAAGTCGCTTTATATTTTACGTTCAAAATATCCCCGTTGAGCACAATCACACTGTTGTTGTTACATGCGTAGTAGCACAGTGGAAAACTGCGCTCGAAAAATTAATCCTATAAAAACAGTTCTTTATCTGTAACCTATTTACTTTAGATTTTCACGTTAGCAACGGTCTGTAGCCTGTAACTGTTTGCGCAACTCTTGCGCACATGTTTGAGATAAGAAAGCTCCTTTTTATCCGTGCTCGTATGGCCGACCATTGGGCTGGAGAGATTCCTAACGTAAATATTTATAGACGCGCCATGGGCGTATTAGGTAGGGGCTCTGACGTATCTACACTCCAACATGAGTCATGTAGTAATACGATCACAATTGAACACTGCTTTGAAAGTGCACTAGTAAAAGGTTTTGAGGTTTTTTGTTGTCATGAGTCATGGCTCAGATGTTTACTTATTCAACTTTGTTGGATCAGTGTTGAAGTATTTTAATATTGAGTTATGGAATTTTTCAAATATAACATATTCACCACTGAATGAAACAAAGTAATTTTTCTTTATAATACAAGATAGCACGGTCGAACATTATATAAAAAAAATTGTTAAGTGTGTAATACTACCAAATCTTCATCATTCAAACGTCGCGTTGTATAAAAAAAGTAATAAAAAAAAAAAAATGAATGGAATGGATAAATGAATATATTTTTTTCTTTTCTCTTTCTTGTACAGTCTTTCTTTGACGATAAATAAATAGCTTACTGCTAATCTTACAATACAGATAATCAAACTTGTTTGGTTCCATAACTCAGCAATTGAGCCCCCAGAGTTTCCTACGTCCGTCCCTGTCGGGCGCAGTACAGACGCACACTTGTTCCTGTGTTTGTTTCTGTCATTCAACGCCCCAGAGCCTCGTCTGGATGCTGGTTCCTCTCGCCGTCGGCTGTAGATAGTGTAATGTTGTTTTAGAATTTATTTGTGTATTTTCTCTCTGGTGGTAATGTACTTAATAGCATATGTGTACATTATTATGTACCTATGTATGTACAACCACGAGCACTGAAATGTAAACATACCTAGAGATACTAGACATCTTAGGCATGTACGAGTATATACGAGACGAAAATTGGTTCCCAATGAACTCGTCGTTCATTTATATTATGTCCATATTTAATATCAATTTTTTGGTAAAAATACCAAACAAAATATAATATATTATCTCTAGCTGTAGTAGCTACCCTTCTAGAATTAGACACAATTTAACAGTAAAAATATTTTAATAGAACTCTTTTGTTAGACTTGCTTTTGTTTCTCTAAACATTGAAAAACAGCTTGAAAAGGCTTATTGATCTTACTTATTTTCATCTCTATGCGATTTTCAGTGTTTGATTTTCAATTAAAATTGTATTGTTATTATTTGCATACCATGTTATTGTTATACCTAAGTTTAAGATATAAAGGGAACGTTCCTATAAATATATACACGTATCTTACCCAACATACTAAGTTAGCTGATGTAACTTTACTACTCATATACTTGCACACTCAATGGCCCAAAACACATTTATAAATCAACACCAAATCCTTCATTTTTACATTACAAAGCGGCATAATAATCCTTGGCATTAGTTTTGTCGACACGTCCATATTAGCGAATTTATCGCTCTGCTATTATTCGCGGCCTCAACCTTTGTAGTACAGCAATTACTTGCTTACGACAGTGTAAGTGTGGGAAATTAGGTGCTTTTGCTGAAGCGCGGTGCGTCTTGAATGTGGGCGACAAGCGATATTTTCATGATCACAGTTTTTTGCATCAAAAACCTAGCTTCAAATAGATTTAGAAGTATACCTACTACAAATTATTGTACCTACATTTATTTGTTATTATGAGGCTTCCTTAAAGGGTTTCCTTTTCATGTAAAGAAATAATTATAAGTCAAATACTTAATTACTGAGGGTGAAAATACTGGATAAAATAAAGGAATATCCGACAATTAGAACTACATAGTTCTTTTCTTTTATTTTTACTTTGATCTACGAACAAATAAAAGTCAGGATGTAGCCAGCTGCAGCAGTGCGACCATTTTTTTTTTTTAATTTTCACTGATCTTGTATAATTAATTGGACATTTATTTTGTCACGTCATCACTAACTTTCCCACAAACCGCTACCCGCTTACACTGGGCCCATATCGCCAAGATCGCGTATTATATTTTGACAATTGGGTTACTATTACCATAATGTGCGTAAGTCGTCATGTTGACAAGGTTCGGCATTACTTACAGCGTTTATATGTTTTCGCTTTGTTCGTTGATGTATTTTATTGCCATGTCTTGTGTAAACATGTTAAAGGTGTGAAATATTGTAAGTAAATTTATTGGTTGTAGAAACCATTGTTCGTTTCAGTTTGTATGAATGGAAGGTGTTAGGGGATGGCTGAAAAAACACATTTAGGTGTGTAATTTTGGTGACAAATGGTAATTATTTGCATTTGGCTTATATTATGTGTGATTGTATTGTACTGTACTTGAATTTGTATATGTCGGTTGAGTTTATAAAAGGTGATAATTACGTTTCTTATGTAGATGCAAGATTCGAAAAAAATAATTATAGATACAACAATGATTCTACAAAAAAATAATTAACTATCTATGATAATTATTGTATAAAGTATTAATTGAAAATTGACATAGGTACATAATAATATAACTACATATTCTTACCTATGTTTCATCCATGGCACAATAAAGATATGGTAGAGCATGCAGAAACTGACACTTCCACAAATGTTTAATCTCTAAATCTGAACTTGAACTAGCATGGTGAAAACAAGTTACTGAACTCCGAAAATATTGAAAAATACAACATTAGACGGCCTTGCCATCAACAAACAATAAAACAAAATTATATAATAATATAATCATAACCTAGCATTATTTGTGGGGAAATTAACAGACGATAAAATTAAGTTTATACTCACAATAAAATGTGAGTGAGTTGCCATCATAAAGTCTCGCGTTTTTTATTGGTAAGTGACGCTTGCAGTTTGGTTAAACGGCAGTTTATGGCTATTTTGCCTCCATTAATCGCTTTACTACGCACCCGTGCCGGCGCTTTCAACAACCCTTTGGCGTAGGCGGGCCTTAACTACTTGCGGGCTTGTTCGAGACGGAAATTAAGGATAGAGGACGAACAACTTAATTAATTTGTAGTTTGGGAATGGCTGATTAAGTACAACAAATTGATAGAGATTTTTCAATAAATAAGATCTTCGAAGTACAGCGCTACAATTATTTTAGGTTTTAAAATTTTTAAGAATTTAATTTGGTAATTAATGAATTTAATAAATAATATGAAGAAAAATCAGTTTTAAGAAAAGCGGACGCGAAGTGGTCCGCCCGCCTACGTTAGAGACGCGTGTCAGTGTAGAGTCGCTTTCCATTAGTTCTGCCGCCCGTCACTAGATGTCCTCGTCCGCTGCGCGCCTGTGTGCGCCACACGGACAAACGCCGCCGCCACTCCGCGCTCAACCGCGCCGCCGATCGCGCGCTTCGCGTCCGCCGCTCGCTCTCACGCACGACTCGCGACAACAACTCGACCGCGCTCGCATCACATCAACAAAAATAAGAAAACTGTTGCGTCATCAGCTAACTCCAAAAACCAACTTTTTCGATCAATTGTGCATCCCAAAAATTGTTTTTCGTAAACTCAAAAACTTTTCACCATACTGAAACTTAAATTTTTTCGAGGTTACCAGCCAGCTTATCATATCAGTGACCGTTCGACACGCTCCCGTCGATAGTTTCCGACGTTACCACCCGACCGCCAGAAGTTTTGGTTTACGCCGCGGTCAATTCTCGTCCGGTCAGCTGGCTAAATCGGGAATCGCGTTTTGATTTTCATGTGCCGTTGCGGTGTGTGGGACGCGTGTGTGCGCGGTGCGATGTGCCCGCGGCGCGCGTGAACCGGCCGGCGACTCTCCCGATCCCCCGTGGCTTGCCCGGTCGCCACCCTGTACCCTGACAACCATGTCGGGGGCCTCGGCGCGCCCTGCGATGCGGCTGCCGCGTCGCCAGCGCCCGCATCCGGCCACTCCGCCGGGCCGGCCTGGTGGACCATGATGAACGGCGTGGGCGGCGCGCTGTACGAGGAGCCCCACGCGTCGCCGCCGGGCGGGTCGCCGCCGGCCGCACCGGCTGCAGCGCCGCCCTCCGCCTCGAGCGCGTCGCCCGCCTCGGTGGGCTCCAACCCACCGCAGCCGCCGCTGCACATCCCGGCTAAACGCTACGATCCGGAGCCGGGAGTCATCCGGCACGCGCAGCAGCCCTGGGGTTACCCGCCCGACGCGCCCGGTTCCTTCGAGCACCAGTACCCCGCCGCCCCTACTTACTACAATCTGCCGGTGGAGCGAGAGCGCAAGTCCACGCTGCCCTTCTGGCCGGCCAGCGGCGGCGAGTACAAGCCGTACGCCGATGGCGGCTGCCACCAGGGGTTCTCGCAGCCTTGCTGGAACTATCCGTATGGCGCCCCGCGCAGTGACCAGCCGCTACCGTACGTGGGAGGCGAGGAGCGGCGCACGGCGGTCTCCGAAGCCTCCAGTTTCTCTCACGACGCGTACGGCCTCCGGAACTACGCTCCCGAGTCGGTGTCCAGCGCTCCCTACCCGCCGCCCGGCTCGCTCCCTGGTCAGTATAATACATAATTTCATACAATTTTTATGTGGTTCCCCGAATCCACCACTAACATTTTCCAACGTCCGGTACTTACCACTGTTTGTAATCTTGAAACTTATCAACGATCGCAGGCATAACATTATTGCGTTTACAAAAAGATAAGTCTGTGTCGGTATACGTTCGTGTTGGGTTCGAGGGCTCGTAGTTAAATTTCAGATTTATTTTTTAAGTTGAAGCTGATAAAGTTGATTTGTAAATAATAATTTTATTATGAGTTTGTCAACCTTGACCCGCGGGTCGCTACTTGATACTAGGTGGCGCTGCGGTCGCGCGGCACACAAGCGCACGCTGCGTGTGTGTGGGTGGCACGCACACGAGCGCGCCGCTCGGACCTATGTGGGTGTTATATCAACAGTTCCGAGCACACTTCCATGGCAAACTGCAATGGTTTCTCTTATCGCAGACAAACGATTGGCACGACTACACACATTTTGTATCTTGAATGCATTTGTGAATGTTATAATTATTGTCAAAACTACAAGCAAACCTATTTCCAATGACTCTAGAAAACTATATTTTGCTCAAAATTCGTTATGTCGTTTCAAAGTTGATGTACGATTCATAGTTAAAAATTGCCAATTTGTAGAGCAATTTTTGTAGTAAAATTGTAGATTACAGAATTGACACAGGTAGAGCTGAAATAATCTATCGTCCACATCAAATATCACATTTTACAAATAGAGAAGTGTGAATAAGGTGTAGGATAAATGTACTCGCCCCGTGACAGGTAAGTAGAGTATGACAGAATCGGCTACGAGCTCAACAATATCGCAGTTATGGCGGGTAGAGTAAGGTAGAGTATGGTAGAGCATGGCGAGTACAGGTAAGTATGGTAAGGAGAGCATAGTAGAGCGACAAACAGTAAGGTAAGTGTTACAAAAGGTGTCTAAAATGACTAAAATGGTCAATAAAATCAATTTCTCGCAAAACCAATACGGTAACGTTACCGTGGAGGCAATCCATAGCAACCTTAAGGAAACCACTGAACGCACACAACTGAACATATTCCCACATCCCAAAACTACCATAAATTTGATGAATGAACGAAACACGTGCTACAAATGTTTAAAAACGAACCGTAAGCACCTTTTTATAGGCAACGTAAAGGCGCCATACAACCGACAATAAATTAAAGTTTACGTAAAATAAAGCAGTCAATAAAAATGTATAACTAATAAATAAACACGATACCTGAGCGTTAAGACAATAAACCGATCTTTGTGTAGCAATAAACTAATATTGCTACAATAAACACATTAGCCTCATACGACTATAAAAAGGTGGCGACCAAATGCCCGCTACTGAAGTTACCGTATCCTCACTTCCTTGCATATAATTCGGTCTAGCAGATACATATCACGTTTATGATTCATAAAACCGCGTCACTGACATGCAATAATACTGGTTTCTTCCCCAAATCGCGATAGTGAGTCGTAATTACTAAACTACAACCGCCATGTCAATACGAGTGTAATAAAAAGGCTTCATTCATAAACTCTCGGCTAGTTCACTTTCGATCGCCACCAAACCATAAAGATGGGTTTATCGCGCCTCTGTTACGGCAGAGGTGTAACTTGACATAATTTTGCGTAAAACGCGCATATAATGGCCCATTAAAAGGAAACAATTGTTGAAAAAGTTATACGAGTGTTCGCGTCACTTTATGATTGTGTGTTTATGGGCCCACCTGAGGTTGACATTGACATTGATTTGTGCATTTACGGGTTAGTAAACGGTTTGTGGAACGGCACCGTTAGTACACGTCGATTTCTTTCACGATGAGGCAGACTCAGATATGTATGTGTTCAACCTTCGCGTTGTTTAGTATTACGTGGTATTACTTTCCATTTCGGGAAGCAGACACGTGACCCTTAATTATTTTCAATATCAGACGGAATTCCTTTGGCAAAAATACAGTCCCTAATCTGCAAGTATCTGTGCATCCTTCAAATCCTTTGCCCTAGAAATATGGACCTTATCCGGTGAAAATAGGAGTGTAGGACTGGTTTTTCACCCGCAAGTCAGCGTCGTTACATGAGATAGACAAAGCCCGCGGTCGGGTAGGTAAAACTTTTATGGTCGAAGAGAGTCCGCACTTTTATTGCCGCTGATCGCTACCTATTCCCTCATAATTGACAACTCGGCTTGTCATTATGTTCTCTTTAAACAATTGCCGTCTGTTTCGAAGAGAAGTGGGCTGGAGTTGGAGAAATATTTTAAATTGCTTTGCCTCAAGTTAACTGTTGAAATCTGTTCGCATTATTTTGTCGTATGCAGGCAGCTACCTATACACTTCAATGAGATGTTCTATTCGAAGTTTATTTACTTATGAAACTTTATTAAAACCACCTTTTCTATTATTGAAACGTCTAAAATAGTTTTTAATCAAAATATATGGATTTATTACTTCTACAATTCAATATATAAAAGGTAGCTCGTAAACAAAAGATAAACGACGAAGATAGCCAAAAACTACACTTCGATTGTTTACTAAATACTACTAAACATACGTGTAGGCGACATTTAAGTAGTGCGGTAGGGCAGTTTTACGAACCACGCTTAGCTGAATGGCTATCAGGTCTACCTATTACATAATCTAAGGTAATGCTAACCAGAGCTAACTCATTGTTATAGCATAGTTGTACAACTATTAAGGACAGTGGGTGGGTTGATAATAAATCTTTATTATAGTGGCATACCTAGATTCATGCACTTGTAGTTGTTTTTATTAGAATTACATCGAACACTTAATTGTAGCTAAGAAACAATGTTGCTACCAAGCTACTCCCTTGAGGCACACCACCAAACAAGTTTACCTCACTCGTGACGTTTTAGTTTTTATGAGTATTGATTTCACAAGGTTTTTTTTTGTAATTGGTGAGTTCTATATTAAGAAACATAATGTATGAATAAATTAATAGAAGCATGACTTCATGTCATGTCTACTCAATAAAATGCAAATGGAAGTACCAAGTCGGAGAGGCGATTCTTACGACACTCGTCATAGCGCTCATCCGCTAGACAATGAAGCGTCCATTACGCAACGTTCCTACGAACACCCGTCTGAATAATAGGAAATGGTGCAGTGTTCTGCACGCATCGACTATTGAGAATATCGTGGGCTGCATACAAACTTTATCGTCGGTGATCTCATCAAAAGGACCGGTCGCATAAATTGCGCTATGTGTTACTTCTAACGCGCCGTACCTACCCACAATTGTTTCTATGAAGGCGGCGAGGCATGGAAATAGCCAGTTAAAAATGTAATGCACAACGGTCGTGCACTCCACAAAGCGGTCCGTGCATGCAACCTAATTAAAGGAATGCCCGGCGAGAGCTTCTGGAAATATGTCAAACTGAAACCAAGCATGTGAATCTTGTTTACGTTACTCATTGCAGATTTACCTACCTTCGTTTTGGAAATACTTTGATATCAAAAATGTGTGTAGTCTTGCCAACGAAATATTTACGCGTCCAACATTGTTCTGAACAGGTTGTTTATATGAACCATGTGTACTCGGATCTAAATTTAACGCTCCACACTTGCTAGTACTAAATAACGCTTTATTTTGTGCAGGTTCCCTGTCAATGTCCGTCGGAGTGGGAGTCGGCTGCGGGTCTGCGAACCCGCTCGATTGGACCGGCCAAGTGACAGTGCGCAAAAAGCGCAAGCCATACTCCAAGTTCCAAACGTTGGAACTGGAGAAAGAGTTCCTGTTCAACGCTTACGTGTCAAAACAAAAGAGGTGGGAGTTGGCGCGAAATCTCAATCTGACGGAGCGGCAAGTGAAAATATGGTTCCAGAATAGACGGATGAAGAACAAGAAGAATTCACAGCGGCAGGCGGCGCAGGCGGCGCAGAACAACAACAACAACTCGAATGCGAACAACCACAATCACCACGCCGGGCATCACCACGCGCCGCACCACGTCGCGCTGCACCACGCCCCGCCAGCCAAACACCATCAGTGACCCGCGCCCTTCTCTGGGACTTACCCCCTTCACCACGGTATAGCCAGTTAAATCGGACCAGCCGGGGAGGAACAGTTCCGTAGGACAGTGTGGAATGTGGTCGTACTTAAGGTTCCGCGAGGAACATACGTCCAATGTTTGTTACCTGATAGACTATACGATCGAGTGCGCTATACCGTATCGTAATAGCCGCGAGGACGCTTGCCTGCGCAGTGCGCGCGCGAGTCCCAGAGAATCTCATACTAAGATAATTGTGTTGTCGATTTGTGTATAGTATTAATTACGAAATTATGTTCTGTAATTTTAACGAGACTAAGTAAAATGAGTAGATAACGATTCCTGATATTATGATACTTAGTGATAGCGCTGGATATGTATTTGAAAATTAATTTAAATACGAGTTTCAATGATATATTAAAGACGTCACCGATAAATTATAGTTTTAGATAGTTTATTGAAAATAAATTTTGTAAAATATTTTGTGAGACTGCTTACTGTTGTATTCGTATCGCTGTTCTGAGGGTGGATTAGTCATAATCAGTTACTTTTTTATTTTCGTTACCAAATTGTTGAATGACTCTGGTTGCTTTGGTGGCAGTTATCGATATTCTTTGCGAATCGTAGGTCGATATTTATAAAGTTTAGGTAATGCGCAAGCTAGGAATATTGTACCTATTAAATACCATCGACATGTCATATTTTTCTATTAAATAGGTGCATAAGCAGTTAGAGAAATCAGATTATGATCAAATATTTATTACTGTTTAATTTCTTTCATAATTCGTAAAATTTGTTATTTAAATTGTGGATTTCTGACAAAGCTTTAACTCGGTTCCAGTAGAATTATACAATAAGTTACTGTTATGACTTTTGATATTGAAGTTGATGTTATAATCAATTAATTAGGTGATATGGGCAAGTGCATTAATATTGTCCTCTATTGATCATTTAGCTGTTCGCTTTACCCTATTACTTTTATTTTTGTTTTAGTTAAATATTTTATTATTTATTTATACACGAGTGAAACTGCAATCTATTAAATAATTGTATCTTGCTCTTCATCGAACGAATTATGTACTATAGGTACGTTATGTATTATATAATTTGTCGTTACTTTAATGTACGGTATTATCTAGAGATACATTATTATATTGTAAAATCATCTCAGTCTTTAGAATATCATCTTTGTAATATCTAGCTACCTACATATTTTATATCTATGTACCTAATAAATGTTTCTATTGTAAACTTAGTAGTTTACTCAATCTTATTCTTAACTGTAATGTCCCATAAATATAGTGGATAAAATTTAGATGATTTGTACAAAATGGCGACCTCGTCTAGGCGACCGAATTTCTATGTAAATGGAAAATGTCATTGGAAACGCTGTTTCCTTTCATTAGACAATTCAGAATAGAATTTAGTCGACTATGACATTTTTGAAATCTTATTTTGTGTACTCGGTGGTTGAGGTGTTAACGACATTATGTGTAGCTTCGGATTGATAACATTTTACAATAACAACAAAGTAATATTTTCGTCAATATTTACAATTGTCGTGTATTTTATGTAACGTATGTTCTTGTATGAAAAGTTCATTCTGTTCTTTGAAATTCAAACTCTATATTTGAATCCATAAGATTCAATTTGTATTGACATAAATTCTTTATCTTCTTTCGAGGAATATTCGGAACCGAAGTTATATCGAATGTGTTACATACTTCAACACCGTCTGTTATTAATTTATCATTATCTATCTGAAAAGCAATATTAGAGCTCTCTAATTGGCATTATAAAAAATTAATATAATTTAAATGGAAAGTACTTAAAATTACTACTAAATTTTACAATATTGAATCGCCATCCCTTTGCTTTTCAGATATTAGCTTTCTCTTTAAGGACTGTATATTCGAGGATTTCAGTAGTTCTGCGTCTAGAACCACACCTATTATTATAATAATTAAAAGGTCTCGTAATTATTATAATGTACAGTTAAATTAAAGTAGTTAATCACGCCAGAAAATGTGAGGTTTTGTTAAGTGTAACGTAATATTAAACATGGATGTGCTCTCGACAGTTGTAAGACGAATTTAGAAAAGAATGTATGAAAGGGAAAAAATTAAATACTTCGTCGTGTCCTGGTTACTTTTCTTTAATCCTTTTTTTGTTGATTTGTTTTTATTATACCTGTACATTTTTGTTAGTTTCTATTTCATTTTTACCTCGGTATGTCATTCGGTCAAATTTTGGGTTTACTCCTAAATAAAATTAAAAAAAACATAACCTTAGGGGTTCTTCTAGACAATTTTGAATGAACTATCACACAAACACTTGTGAAAACTTATTTGTGACTAGGGAATTTTGATTTGAGTTATTTAAATTCTATCTGAATATTAAAGCTTCTTGATATTCTTCTAAATATTAGATTTCAAAACAAGGATAACTTGATAACTTATTTTATAGTAGACCCTTTTCTTTCGTCCTATGGTTGTGTTAGAATCCATATCTTTACTAGCCATAGGTAATAACGCTAGCCAAACTTTCAGTCTGATATAATTCTTAAAGTGCAGAAATAAAGTTGAATATTGAATGAGCATATTGCAGGAATATGATGTAAAAGGTAGAGAAATCCTCTGTGTTACCATTAGTTCAGGTACAGTCAAGATGAAACGAATTTAGTTTATTTTTAATTTATACCCTAATAAAGTTATGACTAAAGTTTTGAAGTTATAATCAAATTCATACGTTTTAAAATTTTATATAATAAAGTACAGAATTTTAATCACTAGCACTTTAGTAATCAACAGTACTTATTTATTACCCGAACTAAGAGGTAGGTAGGTACCAAGCCAAGTAATTTTTAAAAGGTATTAGATTAATAGATAAACTCTTCATTGAAACACCACAGAAAAAATAAAATTTAAGGCTAGAACAGAGCAATAAATAACAAACAAAAAAAGTATCACTATGGGCGGTCTTATCGCTCCAAGTGATCTGTTCCAGACAACCATGATTATCAGATTAGGAATTAGAAAATACCTTCGATGAATTTCTATACTTAGTTCATGGTTTTAAGATACTCAGAGGTAAGATGATATTATTATAACTCTAACAAAACATCAAGTTAGCCGATTAAAGTGTGAAAATGAAAAAACTGAAGGCAAAAACCGAACCTACACCCTAACATTTCAAATCACTACACCATGCACTATACTACTACTTAGGTAGATTAGTTAGATAATGCAAAAAATATAAATTTGTAATAAGGATTTTAAAGTAATATTTATATATACGTGGTAAGTATTATTTTACTAAAAACATACCTAGACAAAACAAATAGGTACGAAGAAAAAATGATACGAAAATTATTATTATTGGGCCTTACCATTACAACCGAAGTTCGGTAAAAGATTAATAATTTAGATCAAAAATGATCCGGTTATTCTACAAATGTATTTCCTAGTTATAAAGTTCTTGTGGTTAAAAAATCCGGAACAAAAGTAACAAACACGACTCTAGCTCGTACCTACTTTACTACCTGCACCATGATATAAATAGTAAACTCTATTTCTATGAAACAAGGTTTATTTTCATAACTCTATGTCAATCGGAGCAAGGTTCCATTTCACAAGGCAGTAGTAATTTTAGAACAGCGCCATCTATCCGTAGGAGGAGTAGCAACTTTCAGGGAGTGGAATAAAGCTTGTTGGGGGAGCTAGTGAGATGATCATTGAGCGTAGCAAAGCTGAATAACTTGAGATGTAGACGATTTGCTACAATACGAACATATTTTCCTACATAGGCTCAGAAGTTTGTAGTAGATATCCATTGGAAGTTCGTTTTTGATTTAACAAATTATGCTATTAAATACTTACCTATAAAAAATAATATTGATATACTTAATATAAAATATAATGTAGGTACCTACCTAACCTACTATCTAATCCCAAATAATGGAATAATTTTAATACTATAAGGTCCTGCTTTTCTTGCTCTCAAATATCGTTCGGAAACTGAATTATATCATAATATTAAAAAGATTTACATACTTACTAAAATAATTAAAGATTAATTCAGAATACATTATTTCAAAACATAATGGCAAAAAAAATTATACCTAGGTGCCTACGTTGAAAATGTATAGGTAGCCTAGCAGTAATTGACAAAAGTCTGTACTATATTACTACCTACATTGAAAACATTAAAAAACGTTGGCATTAACCATAATATCATGGTATAACACTACATTACTTACATTTTATTGAACGTATTGCGCACTGATGGTAAACTTCACACGTTTTGGGTTTCAATGTTCCTCAAAAGATGAGCTACCTACATTGCATCAAAATCCACTAAGAAAAATAAAACAAGCTAAGACAATAGCTTGTAGGCGTAGGACCTGCGTAGAACATCACCTGGCAAGAGCTGGTGATTATTAAAAATAGTGCTTAGTGTAATCAAATTTAGAAATTGTTATACGAGTATAAACATTTCTATCTATTCTGAGGGCACTTTGTATGAGGGCACTATGCCTTTTTGTACGACTTTGCCCTAAACTATACTAATAACGCGTCAATATATATAAATCTAGATATAAAGCACCTGCAACGCATCGGATTGGGTGAGTGGCTTTTAATCTGACGTTACTGCAGTTATTAACATATATTCTCACTCCAAAGATAGCCGACTGTTGCTATCAAGTCCTTAAGCCCTACCAACGCCGCGAGCTCAATAACAAAGTATCCGAAAGGTATGCGATCTACCGGTTATTCTGGACCTCCTCCCTGATTAGCATATAAATGAATCCAACCGAGACAACTTCATATCACACCACCAATTTAAAGCGACCCACCTCACCTCCCCGTGACAGCTAGAATCCGGTGACAAAGGGGCACAACTTCGGTATATAGCAGGTCAATAGCACTGGCCGCTACAAAGTTAACCGTGGAATTGAATCTTGCGCCCATTGGCTGGCAATGCTGGCATCCCTTCATTACAATAAAATATCACCTATATTTTACACTTATGATATTTCGTTCTACAATGATATCTTAAGCAGTGATATTAAGGCTACATTGTACGCCATGTAAAGTAGATGTCCATTGGTAATGAAATCAGTAGTTTAGTGTTATGGAAGGCTGGGATTATGAGTGTGTTAACCTCGATAATCTCTTGTCTCTGGTCACAGATTATTCTAAGATAGGTAAGTACCTAAAGCCTTAAATTAGGTAAACCAGGCGATAAGTTAGTACTATTTGCTTGCTCACTGGATAACTTTAAGGATATATACCTTTTTGAAATTTTAAATGCCTTGTAGGTACCTACCTACTTATGTAGCCGCATGAAGCAGACAATTTTATGCGAGACGTTACTTTGTAGTTTTACGTAGTATATTTACGCTGAGTATATTTTCAAGTTAAATACGAGTATATAGATTATACCTTTTTATTAAGTATATATATTAATACCCTTTTCGCTATACACAAATGCATAGTTTATTTATCTATGAGTTGAGATACCCAAGTTAAACTTTACTGTAACTATGTACATCAATATCACAGTAGGTATAAGACATCATCTGTTTTATATGGAACAGATGAACAAAACAAGCTGGGCGTCCGCCTGATGTTAAGTTCCATGCTTGCCCATTACAGTTGCAGAATCGCTCACAACTGTGTATCGCAAAATATTTAATTGTTCAGTAGAAACTGAGCAAAACGCTCGGCCCTGTAGATAATGATTTTAGTGAAATTAGTTCGTACCTATTAAGTACTGGTACGTCTGGGAACAACCTTTACCGAATACATGTATATAAATGTGAATAAGACATACTTATACTCATAAATAAACCGAAACATAGACATATAAATTGGGTAATATATACCTGTGTTATTGATAAAATTTGTACGTAGGTACTTAATGTAAATATTTAAAATTAATATATACAAAACCGGTTAATTGAAGTGCTAATATAATCAAGGACCAAAAACGGTTCAGACCATTTAGTGGCGTCTAATCTACATTTGTATGGCCACTTAAATTTAAAATTTGGCAAAAACACATAATAAGGCTGAGTTCCAAACACTTGCTTTAATTTCACCACATTTTTATTTGTTTATAAAACGAAAACTGGTTAGTAAACAACGTAAATAAAAGAAGCAAGATGTTGCAATAAAAATAAATACCTATATGCGATGTTTATTGTTTATTTGGACAAACCTACAAGTATTTTATTAGAATTCAGCTTTTCCATTCTATTTGTATATTATCATGTTATTATGACCATTTTCACATATTTAAATTACTATTTCTGTTTCATATTCGTATTTGGCATCTCATACAGGAGGTTTCTATTTGCAAGATTGTTTCATCAGCAGAGAAATTAAGTGCTCGCAGAAGACGAATCCATTTTCCGTTGATAGCTTTAAATACCTAAAATTCTCGAACCAAAAGCGTACAGTAAATCCAAATATCTGGAACACGCAACTCGCACTCGTTTTATTTACGTTCAACGTAAATTGAATCCCTGGTACGAAGCCAAGAGCTCGTTCACATATCCAGGAGAGTAGGGCCACCAAATAAATACACTTTCTTGGGACATTATATAAATAATACTATAAGAAACATAATATTATAATATCGTCTCAAACCATGAAATATTATCAAATCTACAGATGTCCCAAACATCATCAGAAGGTTTGGAAATATCTTTATTTTCCTACGCTACGCTACGCTACTAATTCCATTTCTATATTTCTCGGTATGCCTACAGTGTTTCGGTTGTGGAATTGTATGAGCTAAAAATAGCTTTTGCTACTATTATTGCAACAGTGTACCCGCTCGCTATCTTACCAGCATAATTTGTACATATACGCTATTGTGTGAATAAACTTCTAAGTACCACACACACAATAGATATATTAGTATGATATTGATTATGTAAAAATATGAATCAAAATGGATATAATAATATGCTAATATGGGACCAGCACATCAACATAAAATTAACGGTTGAAAAATTTACAATCGTAGCCGTGTTGCTACGTTGTAGATGTTTTAACTATTTATACCTAAGTAGTAGGTACCTACTATATTTTGTGAACTATGTATTTAGTATTCACAAACATACACATAGTAGTCACAAATAGTTCTTTATTTGGTATTCGAAAACAAGTACATTGGTAGTATGATACCCAAAGAAGAACTGTTAAGAATCAGAAAGAACCAAAAACACAACTGGACAATGAAAATGACAAGATAATTTTTTCATAATTATTTTTGATCATTTTTTAATTTTCACTGATCTTTTCCCCTGAAGTCATGCTGGCTACCCTACTTCCCCATATCCCAGCCAGGGGGTGGGGAGGAAAGATTCGATTTGCCTAATAGCGGAGCAGGCCCGACTCTCAATTACGGAGAGTGAGCCGAGGTGTCCCGGCGAAGGTAATTACATTATCTGATAAACGGTTGAACCCTCCAATTTGTCCTCGTGTGTGAATTTATTTTTTTAAGGATACCAGAAAGCTTATTTCCGTGAAATTGGGACTTGAGACGTAATTTGGTTTTGTTATAAATTTATTTATTATTACCTTAAGATATTCGATCCTTAATCGATATAGGTATTGAATTTGAATGGTACTAAAAAAGTTGATTAACTATAGGTATTGGAACTTATGTGATACGATGTTAGTGCAATAGCTATCCAAAAATAGTCCAAATTTTTCAGGGTAAAATAACTACATTCTTCAATAAATGATTACTTAGGTAATCATATAACTATAGCTACTTTTATTTTATTGTCTATCATATAAGTGGCAGGAGGAAAAACAAGTAGGCAACAGAAAATGCGAAGTTCCTACGTGATAAACCTTCCTACTTACTGCACACCGCAACACACTGAGTTTGGTTCTGGCATATTGCCAATATGCTAGGAGTTCTATGAATGTGTAGCCAATCATCCAATTAATTTAAGTACCTACTGTATCGACGTCGATGTAGAAATCCGGAAAATAGTTTTCGTTTATATTACGAATTGGAGTTTTTCTATATAGCCATATAGTTGCGCGTCGAATATACTTACCTACATATTACTATGTAATAGCTAAAGGGTTATGAAAACCAATTAAATTTAGCATATGAAAATATAAATTAATCGTATTTGTATCTACATTAAAGATACCTATTTAAAAAAAAATTGTGATCGGTAACTCTTTACGCCAATGGTGGAGCTGACGCAGATGCTGACATTGACGCCGATGCCGATGCCGACGCCGACGTTGTTGCTTATGCCGACGCCGATGATCACGCCGACGTCAACGCCGACGAGAGAGAGCTGCCAGCGCTTCAGAGAGCCGGTCAATGGGAAGAGGAACATTCGGACACTGGAGCTCTTTTAGTGAAAACCCGAAAGTTGAAATGGAAAATATTTCCCAATAAATTTCGACGACTAAGTATTTCCATTTGTGTTTGTATGGGTTTTATTCAATGATTTGAGACTACAGCTACACCTACATGGCAATTTTTACTTAACTGCGTTGAGTTGATAGTTTTGATACAAATGTGATTCACATAACAATAATTATTGTCAACAAGTAATGCTTGCATAGGATATCGGATAGCTTAGACATCACTTGCTTTTACTATAATTCAGTAAGAAAAATATGTAACTTAAGTACCTACTAATAAAGCAATTATTTGATAGAATTAAGTAAAATTATTGTCTTATTCATTTTTTTTTTACTTGCTTGCGATTTTAACAAGCCCTTATCACTAAACAAAACAAACTGTCTACGAACATCGTAGCACAAGTAGACGACGCTACGAAGTGATCAGGATAAAATTACCTTTCAAAGAATAGAGTAGAACTAAATAAGTCGAGACCAAAGCAAGCGTGCACGACAAAAGTTACGACAAAACTTTGATCTCAGCAAAAAGTTGATCTCCCATATTCGATCCGAATGTTTGTTTGTGTAGCGAATAATAAATGTATTGGAACTGCAAAAATATCTTTCCTCCCTTCTTTTGGGATGATGCCGTCCCTTTCACACAGTCGGAGCGGTCGACACGTCTGGGGGCTATAACGTCGTTTGATGTTCTGCTCTCCAATGCTGGCTGAGCCGATATAAAATAAGATGTACGGTCGGGGAAGCACGTGCAGTCCCAATCTTCAACCAATTTTAGACCTTATTCCATTGGTAGAAGGTCGAAGAAATGGCAGTGCACTTTTTTCTCCGATCGTAGCCGTTCTCTGCGCTTTGGGCGACGCCTATATTTCCTAAACATCTTTCGTTATATTTCCGTGAGACGTAACCTTGTAGAGACGTTATAAATGAGTAAACAATAATTATACCTATCTGGTTAGCGGTTTGCCTATGTGCGCTACGAACAGAGGTCTACGAGACGCCTCTACGCGTGTAGTATTTATTAGCATCTACGGATAGTTGGACTACATTAATTATTTGGCGGGAGAAACGTAAAGAACACTTCATAGGTAAGCCATTTAACATAAATTAGAGATAATAATACTATTTTATGATACTCTTTTTATAAAGTATTTGTATAAATAGCATATTTAAGAGAAATAATATTGATGTTTGATGCAATTCTCATTCATAACATCAAGTGGAGTTATAATCAATGAGATATTTATTTATTTCATCAGCCCTTCGTGTGTGTTTAACGTCAGCATATTTCCATGCTGCCCTCCCGCCAAAGTTACCTCCTATAAAATTATGCAACACACCGCTACGCGTAACGGAGCGGATACCAATTCTATCAACAACCCATAAACCGCAGCCTTTCTTTGTCTCGCTTCTTAACGCTATCGGCTCGGAGAGCGAGATAGAAATCTACAAGTTTAATGGACCGTTACCGGAGAAAAAAATCAGTCAGCATTCGCGACTAGACACGCGAGTGATAGTGTCAACGCGGAAGAACTAAGTGCGATTCCGGTGCAGACTTGTTGCGTACCACGTGAGTATTCCTATAGTACTTACCTACACACTATAATTGTGTATGCATGACGCGTGGAGTCGAGCCACTTGACTGTGAAACACTGAAGCCTCGAGGCGAACCGGTTTGGAAACGCTGAGATAACCTCTTCGAGGCCTGATTTAGACTTGCACAGTTGCTCGGTCCAGTCATTCGGCTGTTGGCGCTAAATTTATCGAGCACTTGGTAGCTTTAAATAATGGATTGAGTGTTTAATCGTTGCGGTAGTTGTGATTTTTTGTAGTTAACTCGATTTTACAAACTATACTAGACAACTTAACCACTACTATTGTATCGACACCTAGTTAGGTACTTACCTACACAAATTTTTAAAAAAGCTTTCAAATAGTTTCACCTTTTCTTAATTTTGGATTTATTTATATTTAACAGCACAATGATTTAAATTATACATCACCCATTCTCTTTTTGAAACTTATTATATTGATAAGTTTACATCTACCTACCTTATTGTTGTAACAATATGCTTAGGTATATTTCCAACTTTAGCGCATAATATAATGATGGTTAGTCAGAACCTGTACCTGTTGATTTTACTTATTTTAGATAGCAATTTGGTTTTATTGTTTTCTCCACGTTTAAAATTGACAGCTCATGAGTACCTACTGCTCGTGTAGTGCACGGAATTTTCGATTCAACTGCAGTTTTGTACTTTGCACTGTGTCAAGTGTGTTCGATATTCTGATAAGAACAGTTCAATAACCTCAGCGTAGTTATCGCAGTACGGGCCAAGTTCGCAAGATCTATTGACGTAATAATTTAGCTATTTTATACGAGTACTATGCTTACGAGTACACTTATGCTTGAAAAGGAGAGATGATATAAAAGGAGAAATGTTTTCGCATGTAATGAAATTGAGTACTTATGAAATAATTATTATAGACATCAAGCACCTATATTTATGATAGGAACGAAAAATAGGTGTGTTGTTAAATGAATAACAGTTGCAATAGTAAGTAAATATTAGATTTATGTAGACAACCTATTGAATTGGCGTTTCCCTCCCATCTGAAATGTAAACTATAGGTATAGGTATTTACCTACATACATATTTATATATCAATGATATTTAACCAAAGACATCCACCAGCGCACCCTCGACACGTAGGCTGCGACATGGCGGACTACTTAGTCAATCATGTCTTCCAAATATTTCAACCAAATCAGCTCTTCTGGGCACAATAGTTGGAATATCGACGGAAAGAAGAAAATTATGAGAACAAGTATACCTATAAATGTAGGTATATTAACTCCTAACTAACATTATCTATAAGTCATGGTAGAGATGCAATCAAAATAGTATCACTGCGGCTTAAAATTATTTATGAATTACACTTAACACTTTTACTCAATAATTTTAGAACTATAATTATGTATTTAATTAATCTTACAATACATTCATGCTATAAAATATACCTAATAAGTAATAGGTACTTCTATCTATGGTAGGTATAAGATTATTTTTATAATTATGGCATATCTATTTGTCTATGGATGGAAAATTGGTACCTTCTCTACACTGTAGGTAGGTACGTTTAAAACGTACTTTACATTTCAATGCTTTATATTTTAGAAAAGGCATCTCAATTCACAAACAATACAAAATATCGAGATTATTTCCAAACATGTAGAACTTTCACAAAATTATCATAACAAAGTAAACATCTGAAGCAGTTTGGAAACAAATCCTTTGAGCATTGGAAAGGGGTATTGTGATCGGTGTTCTATTCTTTTTTGTTTTGTTGGTTATTTGCATAAAAATGTCATTCAATCTCCGGTTTCCAGAGAAGAAAAAAGATATGTCGAGAGTGTTCGACAGATAGAGCTTGCGTTTTGTATCTATCGAATGGGCATCACTTTACATGTTTATGGACTTGTTTGTTGAGTTATATGTTACATTATATAGTTAAGATATACGAAACCTCCAAACAACACCAATGACATAGGTACGTGCGGATTTCCATTCCTGCGCACTTTAAAAGTGCTCATTTAAAACCCAAATTAATTGAATCTTTAACAGATTCAAGGAAATGTACGTATACTTACTCGTTACCTTATCCCACTTACACTAGTAGGTGTATACACCAAGTAGGTGGATGAACCAACCGATTGCCAGCATTTACAATTGATCCTTAAAACACAATTGCATTGAATTCTTTACCTTATTCGACAGAGCTTTTTCCAATCACTCGATTAAAATACCAACCGATATTCCCAGAACCAGTTTTACCCTTGGGCTGGCAACACGTATCGGCACTTCGGTAGTTTCTCCCCATTACCATAACAACGGCCGTGTCCTGTCGATGCGAGCCGGCAATCTGTGCAGCCTTCATTCCATTTGCCTTTTAGATTGACTCTTGGGAATATACCTATAGTCTTTATGGTGATTAGCTAAGAGCTACCTTTGAAGCTGTCTTATGTGCAGACAATGTTAAAGCACTTACTATGACTAGATATTGGTTACTATTAGGTATTTCGCGATTATATTTGGCTTTGAGTCCACCGACTTAGGGTACGTATTTGGATAACAGCTACAAAAACTGCAATAAAGGTTTACCTAATTTTGGAACAGGTATTCAGTGTAAAAATACTGAAACTATGAGGAATATGGGGGGAGAGTTCACAAAGATTACAATCAAATTAGAAACTCTTTTCATAAAATTACATTTACTGAAAATACCGTCATGTTGCTTTAAAACGAATTATTAAGAATAATTTTATTATAGGACTGTTTTAGTATCAACATTTTTTATAATTAGTTTCAACATACCAAATTTGAAACTCGTAAATAACATTAATTAGGCAACAATTGAGCACTGCGTAGACTAACAAGCAACAAGACAAATTAAATCGATTGTGTTCAAATCATTGTAACAAGACAATTAACTATTACCATACATTTACATATTATTTAACTGATTGGTTCAATTATTTATACAACAACGCCAATTGATTAGATATAGTAAAGATACATGTTTGTAATATGCAATCAGTAATTTATTATGGAAACAAGATACTGAATACAGTACGGAGAAGCTTTATATACATTCAACCTGATAATGGAAGCCACCCAAGATGTAAACAAGTAGTTCATACATAATGTCTATTAAATCAGTATATATTATGTTGAAACAGGAAAGGCCAGTATGATAATGTACAACATTGTGGTAGGTAATTTATTTCAAGATGAACAACTTTTCTGTTTTAACATTTTATACCTAATTGTTTTTTTTATACTTTACTATGGATTGCGCTGCGGACGGACTACCAACCGGTCGTTTACCTAATGGTATGCCACGCCTGCTTATAAGAGTTTCAATGCCATCTAACCTAAACGTAGATCGTCTAGATCTCTAGTAGTTTGCATTGGCATGGAACGAAAGTTTGTCGCACAGGCATTCTTTAGCACTAGCGGTCGTAGCACAGACTCTTTAGCAATAACGTTCATAGGTCGTTGGTACTTCGAACACACTGTTTCGTGGATAAATATAAGGCAATGATGTAGGAGTTACACCCACAGGCAGGATCTTCTAGAAGAGATCTAACAAGAAGTCTGTCATAATAATAATTATAATAAATTATAGGTTTTTACAACACCTTATTTAACTTTGGCATGTAAAGTAGTTGGCTATTTGGGATCTTCCATTGTAAGTAGCAAAAGTTTGTAGTATTTATTTGCCTTATTGACATCAAACATTTAATGAATTATTTAATAAACTCTTTACAATCAAATCGATTTACGCATTAGTAATGACTGCAATAAAATTAGTGTAGTAATTTCTTCTTCTTCTATAATATTAGTGATCACTTAAAAATTGTTTCTTATGTAAATCAACGCCTCAATATATGTAATTTGTATATTCCCATTATGAATTCTCATTCCTCCAATACAAAAGAATAATTTAGAAAGTAAGTCGCTGGAGACACCACTTACTTTTGTTATTTTAGTTGTTCCACAGAGGGTGGTTATTTTTATGCAAATCACTTGTAAATATTCAAACTTTGACGGCCTTCAGAAGTTACTGGAATACAATGTGATGTTGGCCTTCTACCGTGACAGTAGTCTCTATGGTGATCTTAACAAGTCGTGGTGTGAAATTTAATTTAAAAATAGCGTTTTGAAAGTATATTTGCTTGTCGAAGTGATGTTGGAAAATAAAGTGATGGAATATCGAATTTATTGAACATTGCAAAGAAAATGTGGTGTTTGGTATAACAAGATTAGTGTATATTTGTATAAGTTGGTGTATGTACCTAAAAATTAAATATAAAACAAATATCTTTACTCAAATTACTTACATTTTAGCCTAAAGTGATTCTCAGTTGTTTGACACTTACTCGTAACTGACTGATTAAAATCTCATGACAACTCCGTCAGAACAGTTCTCAGTATAACCCAGACGGCCTCAAATTTCAACTTTTAAAACAAAACCTTAACAACAGCGACAAAGTCCCAACATAAACAGCATGATTCCACTCTTTAAATCTGACAAATAAAATCAGCTTTTAAACGGAATCATAAAGTATATGACAACGTGGACGCTGGAGTTTATCCAACGCTTTAAACTTTGATGCAATGCAAACCCGACAATGTTGCAATCGGCAATAATACAAGTACTACCCTGTCTCTATGTATCTGTAGAGTAAATGTTATGAAACTCCACTCTATTATTACATTCAATGTCTATAATTCATAATTTATTCAATTGACACCACTCAGTGAAGCTATACTTTTCAATTGATGAAAAATGTATTAAATTATGATATATGAAGAGGAACAGACAATTTATATCTATGAAGTTAATTATATTTTGTTTCGGTGGTCAATACATAATTTGTTCAATAAGAATTTAAATCATGAACATAACAATGCACTGGCAATGGTGGTTAGATGGGATGAAATTTGAGATGTAAAAACAATGCAACGATATCCAGAACTTCTTTTTTGACGTTAGTAAGTAAATTTATAACATAAAACTGATAGCAATGTGTTATCTAAATAATGGTAACGCTTAAAAATCACTTTACAAACACATTTAATGACTGCCTTAATGACACATTACCTCCATGAGAAATAAAACAGGTACTACATAGCCCGAACTGTATCAACGAATCGCCACATAGTAGGTACGTTTAAAGGCTTTTCGTACTGCATGAGCATTGCTTGTCGCAATAACATGCAATTTAACTCTACCATCTTTTAGCGTCCAAACCATCCAGCGCAAAATGACATCATAAAGATACAGACACACCTGCGTCCTACCACCGGACATCTATCCGTCGATAATCTGATGCAAATAGCAGACGTGAGCTTGCACCGCGCATGAGCACTCCGCACATCCGATCGTAAAACTGTTACTACCACCCCCACCCCCCACTGCTTACCCCTATTCGACCCCCGTCTGCCCGGCTCTTTGTTTTTGGCAATACCAAGGAGGCGCAGCGACGCTGTTTTCCGGTACTGAAGGTTATGCAAATGGCGTGGTTTCGCTTACGCACATGATGTGTACGGAATACGTGACCGATTCAAACTAGGAAGTATGCGTACGTGGTTCCAATCGAAATAGACTAAGGTTCAAAGGTCTCTGGTTAGAGCATGATAAAATACTTATACTTAGCATAATAATATACTTACCCCCAGTTTCTGAAACGTCAATCAGCGTTGACAACAGATTAATTCTATTGCCATCCTTGTCATTTGTTTAGTGTCAGATAGAGGCAACGATAGTTTTAATCTACTGTCAACGCCAACAAACGTTCTAGAAACCGGGGGTAGGCCGTTTATTTATAAATACTTACCTAGTTAGGTCATAAATTCTGTCACATGTTTTATATAAAATAATTGAAACAAGTTTATTCATTATGTAACCATTTATATACCAAAATGAACTTAACAAAACATAGATTCTTATGACACTAAAGTTTATTCAAAATGACCTCCGTGATTTTGAATACAGGCCTTCAATCTGCGCGGCCAGTCGTCTATCGCAGCACGAACGAGGTCCATGTCAATATCGGCGGCTGCCTTAATCAAGGATGTCTTGAGTGACTCCAAATTGGGATGAGGCTTTGAGCACGCCTTTTCCTCCAAGTGCTGCCATATCTTGTAATCTAGCGGATTCAAATCTGGACTGGAGGAGGGCCAGTCTTCATGCCGGATGAAGTCGATTTCACGCGCCGCCAGCCAGTCTTGTGTGCTCTTCGCTCTATGAGCTGGCGCCGAATCTTGTTGGAATACCCAGTGCCTGTTATTAAACATGGTATGAGAAACAGGTTCCACAAGGTTCGTCAGGACTGTATTTTGATACACAACTGCATTCGTTTTTACACCTTTCTCACAAAAATGTACCTCTGTTAAGCCCCAATAAGACACTCCCAACCATACCATGAGCGAGGATGGAAAATAACCTCGTTGGACACGCGGAATATACGGTTGCTCGCTTCTTCACTACTGTGTGTGTACACCTTATCATTTTGTTTGTTGTAGCTCTCTTCTACGGTAAAAAATTTTTCATCCGAAAAAAGAATTTCCCGATATTTTTTTCCCGCGTACCGCTTCAACAAAGCGCGGCATCTCTTCAGTCTCAGGTCCATTAGACGAGCATTCAAATGATGTCCTGTTTTTCTTCGATATGCCCGAAGCCCTAAGTCTTCATTTAACACCCTTTTCACCGTGGTTCTGCTTAATCCCATCTGAAGGGCCAACAGTTTCTGCTTACGTTTGGGATTTCTTTGAATTCGCGCCTTCACAGCTTTTATCACTGCTGGAGTCCTAACAGACCGAGGGCGACCACTTCTTGACCTGTCATCTACACTAGAGTCTTCATTGTATCGTTTGATGGTATGATAAACGAATCTCTTGGTTATATTCAAATTTTTCAGTATGTCAAAAATTTGAATTGGCGCGTAACCGCAACGATGCAACGCAATAACTGCAACACGGTCTTCTTTAAGCATCCACTCCATATTTAAAAATGAGTAAAATTCTAAAAAGTATACATTTTTATTTTCATGAACAATTCGAAATTCGAATTCAATAAACTTTTTTGTGGCCAGCATTCTAAAAGAAAAGTTTTTACTGTGTGACAATACTTATGACCTGACTAAGTATATGTGCTAGTGTGTTATGCCTGTATCATTTCGTCTGCTCACTTCTCTATTTTAGTGGATGACTTGATCGCCATCTCGCTTGCCTATCGTAGATGTATATCGTGCATATCTTATTTTGTGGAAAGATATTGCATAATATGTTATTGGGATAATCGGGGAATAAAGGCGAAGTGTTGATCGATTTACTTAATGTTTTGTTTGTCAGGGAAAACCGCGAATATAGGGAAAATCGCTACTAGCCCATAATTTCCGAATGAGTCGTTATGCGAGTAAACCCGTACAACCTCAACAACCTCTGAGATAATACTTACCCAACTGTCACCATATACTGGCTCAATAGAATGAGGATCAAGGAAGTAAACGCTCATCACAATTTTGACTTACTTTAATTAGTCATAGAAAAACACATTTTATTCGAATAGTTAATTTAAAACCGCACAAGATTCACTACTGGGCATATACAAGTACCGCGATCCTTGGAGGGAACTAAACCCGGACTAGTCTAAGACCCCTTTAATGGCAGCATTTCTGCGGCGAAGCGGGAAATTCCACCCCTTGAAGGGTTGAGAATTTTATTAAAATGTGTCGACTGTTTATACCTAATTCGGATGGAAATGTTCAGTTCATAAAAATAAACATTTTCATTATTGGAAAATCTACAAAGTGATAAACATTTTTTTTACATGTTTGGCATTTTTAGAAAGGATTTATTTCCAAACAGTGACTGAACAAGTAACCTCATACATGTAAACCTTGTAGGTATTTATCAGTCCAGTGACTTTACTAGACTGTCTCGTTTACTACCCTCATATCTATTCGAATACATTGCTATTATTGCTGCCGAGCGATTATGAGGCTAAAATGAATATACATATGAGCCAGTGCGGCAATAAATATAATTGAGGATAATTATGCAGGTTTACATTGAGGTTGTTTTATACTGGTATTATTTACCAGGCCAACCACCACATTTAAAAAATACCTACAGAAGGTATCTGCTCCAACAATCCAGTCAGCACTTTCACATAATATACAATACATAACAATATATACTGCGTGTATGGCATTATGTGCATCTAAATGTCTTCATTCGTGCAAACATAATAATTCTTTTGGCAGCTAAAGGAAAATATTCGCCTTAATAAAAACCGTTTTGTTATTCAGAGCCCGTAGTTTCGTAGGTACGGAGGAGAGTCGCAGGTAGAGACCCTACATGTACTTGTAGAGATATAAACAGGTATTAGGTATGTAGAGTGCGGTAGAGTAGGATCTTTGAAGGATTTTTGTGTAATATTTTTTGAGTTTTATTTTTTTAGTTTAGTTAACATAATTCGAGGAAACCAGCAATCTGGTTAAGGTTTTGATTATCATTATTTTGTACCAAATAAAACATTTAAACAGTCACACAATAAGGTAATGTATGTGATGATTTTATTTATGTTTCTTTGTTTAGTTATTTAAAATGCCACCGTCATATTATATATTTGCATAATTGCAACTGATTTAAGTAATGATAAATTAACATTACTTATTTTCAAGTGTGAAAAATGCAGTAATTATCCACTAATTAGCTTTTTAAATATATTTAAATGATGATAAACATCCTTCAAAATAACCTAACACTAACGATTATTAACCTCTTTTTCAAGGCAATATAAAAGGCCTGTCCAAATTTTCCTTCAGTGTATCGCGTCAATTGGTGTAGGTGCTACGAATACAAAACGGGATACGGACTACGGTGTACTGATTGTACGTTCGATCGATCGTTCCGATAACCGTGTACGTGTGAACGTATAGCCTTCGACAGGTTTATTTATGTATCTGGTGTAGATTTGTGTTTGTGTGTTTATGTAAATTGTAAATCAATGACCTGGCAGGAAGAGACTGGCAGAGGGTGTGTGCTTTTTTCAGTTTCTTGATAAGTCCTAAATCGGTACCAATTTTGTGGGCACGAACTAAACTTAAACTGAATATGACAGTTCAAAAGTTACTGGTGTCCGTTTCGTTTGCATTAGGTTGAAAAGAGAACAAAATATTTGACAGACTTACACTAAACTTTAGACTAGTTTGTAACAACAGAGTTGGTACCATTTTTAAGTGTTAATAAGTAATTATCAGAGTACTACAACTGACTCAGTATGAAGAATTACAAATATTCATAATCACCTAAAAATCCCTAGTAGGTAGCCATCAGCCAAGATTTAGTTACTGAGAAAAAAATGCAATTGGCAGTTTTACAGCTTGGATTTTCCCCCCAGACAATATAGGTAAGTACAGACCTATCTAATGAAATACTGAATGAAAATTCTTGGAAATTTCTTTCAAATACCTTTCTTAACCCATTTTGGTCCCGCAACATAGTCATTCATTTAAATCTCCGTTGTACCCTACACTTACTACGTAATGTCAATAACCTACCACTCTATTTCTAAATAGAACTCTACCACATGTCGTGATCCGACTCTATCAAGCAACTAAGTAGAACATTGTCGTGCATTCCACGAATGTTTACACTGCAACACAGTTTAGGCACAAGTCTCTACGGAAACGCTTTATCTCTACCATCTTCTATGCTTATTGTAGAGATCGCAATTTTACATAATGCAATGTAATATTTATTAACATTGTAGAGTTGTAGATACCTACTTTCAGCTTTATTTAGGGATATTTATCTGATCTAATGTAGCGTTTTGCGTTTTTCTATTCCAAATATGCTCTACTGTGGTCTACGACGTAGAGACATCGTAGACTGTTATTATTCAGTGGTAGAGTAGTGTTTTATATACGTTTGTTTTGAGATTGTACCTACTTATCTGAGGATTGATCTTATATGCTTTTATACCTACTTGCTTTGTCACTATTGCCTAGGTACTTACTTACCTTTTATGTTTATGTAGGTTATTCTAAAGGTAGATTATAAGGAGTCTTTAAGTTTACGTAATTTTTTTTTCTATAACATTTAGTATAATATTTCTGTAAGGAAAACTTGTATTCATAGAATAATAATGTGCCGCCAAATTACCATTCGCATCCTAAGTACTTATAAAATTTCTGTCCATAACTTGTAGCGTCAGAGATCACACTAACTATAAATGACGTCACAATCAATCCCTAAAACTAAAATAAATCCAGTAATAGAATCAAAGAATGAACAACAAATTGTTTGACAACTTAACAATCGTACTCTTCTTGCGTAAGAAAGCTTGGGTTCCTCACAACTTTTTTTACCAAACTTTCTCCTGTTCCCACTCTTTTTGATCGAAGATAAAATACCACACGCCTCCGCATTCCAAGCCCAGCGTCAATTAAAGCGCAGCACCCAATTGTTGATCATTAGCCACTAATCCGGCTCATATTCAATCAATACCCAAAACTTTAGTCGCACACCTCCGCCCGCCTCACCCCTCAACGCGCGACATTTAATGACACCCGTGCAATGAGCCACACAAGCCATTATAGCCTCTCAACCCTCCACACAAGGTCTTCACTCCCCTGAACACGCCCACCGCGTTATATAGCACCGAGGATCTATAAAAGTTACGTCTGTAATCTAACATAAAACTCGGGCCGTTTAGATGCGAACGCGGCCACGGACGACACATCTCGGATCGCTCCGTACTTTTACCGAAATATGGAGGTGATTTTTGTGTGAATGTACGCGGTTTTTCGTGTAAAATCAAGGTTAAATCGGCCGGTGACGGTGTGGAGGCGCGGACGTCGCGGCGCCCGCACGCGATCTGTTTTCCCGCAACTCTGACGTTTCCAACGCCCGCACAAAACAAATGTGAGTACAAAATTTGAATATTCAAACTTGAAACGCGCCGCACTGATTCTAAAATAGAACTGACGTTAATTAGAATACTGCTGGCTGGAAACTCGCGTGCCAAAGACCCATTTTCTTAGCAGCTAGCTCGAAAGTGCGGAAGTTTTTCCTTTTGCCGTTGTGATTTGTGATAATGGAATGTTTTGTCAAATGTTTTGGATTATCTTGATAAATTTTGAACAGGGAAATTGTGAGTTCATGAAGTGGGCATTTTGAAATTGTTAAACATTGTAGTTTTCTCAACTGTGTTGTATTTTTGTTAGTCGGTTTGCTCTAAGTAGGTACGTATCTTTGACGTAGAGAAGGAATAAAATTCCCATTTAATATTTGAAACTTCATGCAAATGATGTGGTTTTCTGCTTGGTATAATTTTGTATGAGTAGTGTAATCAATTTTAAAACAACTAGGTATTTTTTACACTTAAAAATATCAAGAAGTCTATTGTATAGGTAAGAATAAGTAAGAAGGTATTTTGTTTGATACAAACATCTAACTTTGACTCCATTCAGTCCTCTAAGCACTTTATAGTATTAGGTACAGGGGTTTCTTTAATTAACGTTGTTAAAGTTTAATAAAAACATAAGAAGACAAGTAAAATCTTTATTGTTAATTTTGAGGTTAGGTAGGTAGTAAGTACTTAGCTACTCTACGTTATTTTACCAAATAGTTCGCTTATTGATTAATATTTGTTATGGATATTAATGATTTAAAATTTTTTATATTAATGCGGCCCTGCCTTTACATACCTGTGTATTCCCAAATAATTTAAAAACACTTAAATCCATGCAAAAACCGTGGCCGTGGCGCCATCTTTTAAGCACCCTGCAAACTTAGTAACTGAGAAGTTGTATGCGAGCTTTATTGCAACATGGCCAGTGAATTCTTATATTCTTCTCTCTTTCCCACTCACAAAATTATCGCATCCTCCTTTTCTCACTCGGCATGATGCTTCAATAACCACGCGATGCAAGTGTGCAAACGAAACCCAACCCTTTCGTCCAACAATAAGGTTGCACTTGCAATGCATTCGATTCCCACGCTTTTAACCATGATTGTATCCAACGACTGCAGGTAGACATATATTTATCTCGCTCGCACGTGAGTGATATCTCTGTTTGCTGCGTACGTTGTTATATGTAGATATCTCGTTCGACGGGAGATAAGCAGACGTTTGTTAGTGTGTCTGCCGTGTGAGATACTCGTACCAAGGCGGTATAGTGCGACCATGATGGAATAGGCGGAGCGTGGACTAAGCTAGCTCGCTTTAATGCTAAAGGCAGATTATGGCTGAACGGTGAAACTACTGTATGGTGTATGGAGTAGTTCTGAATAACTATTTTGTTTATTGTAATAAATGTGGACTGTTAAATAAAATATTACAGGGTAGGTATGGTTTAATTATTCTATAGTAAGTATATAACGTAATAATTATGTCGTGTAGGTAGTTATTTATTTCGCAATTTATTTAGATTTTTTTTCTCACATAATTTAATTTATTTACAAGTTAGGTATCTTAGTTAGAATAAGTAATAACTGCATACTATGCTTGCCCATTTACTTATAACAACATATAGGTATGTATTTAGTTTTCAATTTACACAAATACAAACGTAAAAAACACACACAATATGACTCATCACACATGGACTTAAAGGTTACTTATAAGTCACTTGACTCATACTCTTACGTCATGCTGGTAGCTTACTAAGTATAGGTTAGTGTAATTTGGTCATACATTTTCAACTTCATAAGTACATTGAGTGCCATTTGGTGGCATGCCAAATATAATCGAAATACTTAACTAAATACATTATTTTAGTGTAAATTGGTCATACTTACCTAATTTAATTAAAAAAGGATGTGCAAGTGTGTTTGTTCTCTTATAAAAAAATAAGTAATATGTAAGTATTAAGTACCTACTTACCTATTATGTGACTGGATAACCTATGAGTATCATCTACTTACTTATCGCTATGATTTTTTGAGTTTATTGTTGAGGTAAGTACTAAACAGTTACCTACGCCTTATTTAATCATGAGGGTACGAAACATAATTATAATAAAATAGGTAAGTAAATTTAAATAGGTAGGTTTAAATAGGTATGATCGCTTCATATAGGTACTTAGTGTAGCAACGTTCATCAAGCTATATGTCAGCACCGGCACGTTATACTTAGTCCGCTTATGTTTTTTTCCATAGCTATATTTACCTTAAGGTTAACATTTGCTTGAAAAAACTTGAAAATTTCGAGTTGGTATGCCTACTTGACAAGCAACTTTGACCCATAGACAACATCTTAATAAGGAATATACGTCCTTCACATATCTCATAAATATCTCTCATAATAAACTATTCGTCCATATCACACTGTGCTTGACCCTTTGGAATAACTTGCTTGGAATCCAGCAGAAAAAAATATTATGTCATCATTAACTTAGCCCGGGGGGGAGGGACTCACTCCTGTCAGTCGTAATATCTGTACTGGCTCCTTTCTTGCACTTGCCCTCCTTCACACAACCCCTTTGTCTCTTTTTCGGTCTCACGCGTCTCTTACGTCCATCCACATTCATACTCATCGTCTGTCATGCCACTTGTCTTTCGTCTCTCCTCATCACTTGCCCATACCAAGCTAGCCAAGCGCTTCTCAACTTTTCTACCACTGAGGCTTCTGATTGTGTGACTATTTCAAGTCCAAAGTTTTTCTTACGTATCAAAATATAACATTGTAAATTAAAAATATCCTCTCTGAGCTAAATCAACTTTTAAGGCATGGCTTGGTAGACTGGTCGTGGAAAAAAGATGGTGGAATTAAGTTGTGAATCCCCATAGCACACTCGTAACTCTCCGGCTCACTCTGATAGACTGGCAACATTGCGGTGATGTTCAAGTCAAGACTTTGAAGACTTTGACTTTCATTTCAAGACTTTGAAGTTGTGCCAAGTCGAGTGCATCGCAATCACTGATTCTGTTTTTGCATGTCTTTCTTTACGGAGTCCAAGGTTTCTAGCCGTTATTATTTTTAGGTATTATTTTTTAATGATAATTATAAGCTTTTGGTGCCTTAATTAATAGAATTGCCAATACTTGTATACATTTCTATAAATCCACTTGTTTCTGTTCTAAGATTAGATTGGTCATAATAACCCTGACTTGATGAATAACTCTACTATATTGAAACGCCAAGCCAAGCCTAAACTAACTTATAGAAGGGCTACTTTGATGTTAGGTATTTCAATGAATGGATGTTATATTTTGTTCATGCTTTATGTATTTTCAACTCTACATTAAGATTTTTCTGTAAGTCACTGTACCTTTTTTTAATAATTATTTTCTAACTACCCATAAGTTATCTCAAACCATAGTACATACACTTTCCACAAGTTTCTTATTAAAGTAAAGCCTTCACCTCTATCTTAACAGATAGTGTGCTATATTGTAGTTATCCAGTGTTAAAGAATTATGAGTAAAAAACTGTTTCTGCGAGACCCTCCAGCATGAATAACCTGACACCTCATTAGCAAGAGTTTTTTAATGTGAAATTAAATAATACCTATCTAGATCGTAGCAATATCTCAAATAATGCTTAAAATTAGTGGTGATGCTTTTTTCTTTCCAATTTGGAAATATTGTAACCATTTTGTTATATTTGATCGGCTAATTGACTACAATAATAATAACAACAAAAATAATAATTTGACTATAATAGGTATAGTTAAGAGGTTTATGACTAATATAGGTAGGTACTAAGAATTCCAGAGTCTGTAAAAGAAATTCGTGGGTTAGAATTATTAATGATGGAACATACCGAGATACGACGGCTCGTTTGGCGTAGTGGCTGAGCAATCGGACTGCTGCGCTAGGGGTTGCGGGTTCGAATCCCGCCTGGGACAAATATTTGTGCGATCCACAAATATTTGTTTCTGGTCTGCGTGTGATGTGCATGTGAAATTATATGTCTGTAAGCGGTACCCACGATACAGGAGCAATCCTAGTGTGGGGCTACGTTTTTTATAAAAAAAAAAAAAGTTTGAGTGCAAGAATGTACCTACATTAACATTATAATATAATTAACTCAACCTATTAAGTAAAATATTTTTATTTAATCCACAAACTAGAAAGATCTAGATTAGCTAGGGAATATATAAAGATGAGATAGCAATGAGACAATACTTAAAAAAGTCTGAATAGATCCAGTAAAATATCAAACATTATAACACCTCATTAATTATATTTTAACTAAAGACATCTAAACGATTTTTTTGTGATTTAGAGCTATTTGCCTAAATGATAATTAAACAATATAAATGATAAAAATGATAATTAAATATATATATATATATATATTTGTTTAATTATCATTGATATATATAATCATTCAGCCTGTACTGTCCTACTGCTGGGAAAAGGCCTCCACTTACTTTTATGAGGAGGATTAGGCCATAATCCACCACGGGGGTCCGATCCAGATTGGTTCCTGCGAAATAATTTTTGGGCATGTTGGTTTCCTCGCGATATTTTCCTTCACTGAAAAGCGAGTTATCATTACGTACATTATGTTTAACAAGAAATACAGTGGTACGTACCCGCACTGGAATTTGAACTCGCCAACTCCTGCTTTGGCAGGCGGACAGTCACCCTCGAGCCTACCACCGCTTCTCGAATTTACGTAACTCAATAAAAACAACTGTACCTTTTTAAGATAAAGACCAATAATTAATAAAAACAAATTAAGTACTTAGTCATACATAACCAAAAAATATTTAACAATAACCTGGAGCTCCTTCCTGCATGTTCAATAGTGACCTAAGAGTTACCCAAATGCTACGAGTAGGTAAGTAAAATATTTCTGAAAAGTGAAATAATTGTACTGTGGGAATTATGAACATAACTATTATTATTTCGCTATTAAAATTATTCATAAACTATGCAACGTTTACAATATCTAATATTTTATAGTTTTTCGTGGAAACGCATTTTTCATGTAGGTAAGTATACCTACTAAATACTTTACTAAAAACCACACAAATTTTTGCGTTCGCTAACAGCTAACACTGAAAGATTTTGTGGGATTTTTTATAGTGTGCTTATACTCGTATAGGTAATTTTATAACATTGTAATGAGGGTAAGTAGAACTCTACCTTTTTACCTATACCCCCCCCACACAAGTGGTCTTACCAATTCTGTACAAAATGTCTTTCTCCCTTAGGTATATATTATCAATAATAATAGTTCAGCCTGTAACTGTCCCACTGCTGGGCAAAGGCCTCACTATTCGTGAGGAGAATTAGGCCATACCTAATCCACCTCGGCGGCCTAGTCCGGGTTGGTGGATAACAAATTAACATGCCGCCGAAATAATCCTCGGGCATGTTGGTTTCCTCACGATGTTTTACTTCTGTATTCTTTCACCGAAGGAATATAATTTTATAATAGTGTTTAAATATAAATTGGTAGTTACAGTTTTTGGTACATACATAATTATACTCGTACCTACCTATATCTTTTTTTAGTAGTATATATATACGTATATTATATAACTGATGGGATGTAAATCTGTTTAAACTCATGCATACGAAAACTTCAGTGAAAAATGCACTACAGAAGGTACTTCTATCTAGTAACTATCTATCTAGTACCTACTTACCTAGTATATGAATCGAAAAAAAATATATATAGGTGTGTACCTACATTATTTAACAAAAAAAAAACATATTCTTAAATTGACTATCGAACTCGAAATTACTACATTAAAAATTATTTTATATTAAAATGTAAAATATACTTTTAAAATTTCCTTGACTTCAGCGTTGTTACGTATCGCGCCATCTAGCGTCGAGTAGCGGAACTTTTTCCTGTCACACTCACTACGATCACAGCCCTCCCCTTGGTCTATACATGCAAACGCACACATTCAAAACCTTGCAGGGTATCAGAGGGGTATGTAGAGGGTTGAGGGGAGGAAGAAAAATCTAATTTTGAAAATGTTTTTTTTTACATTCCATTTGGTTACGTCGGCTTTGCGTAGTTATCGTATAGGCATTATGGAATTCTCGTAATTAATTTGATCAAGTTTTTTATCTGAACTTACCTGCTCGGTTTTTGTTTATTTGAACCAGATTTGGCTGGTTTTTTATTCCTATTTTTGCAATAGGAATAATGGGGACTAAACATATTAGTCCAGGCATAAAACAAACCACTATCGATTTTACACTGAACAGCAGATACAGAAACGTTAGGTAGGTATAATGTTTTCAAAGTGTTAACTTCCTAATAAATTATAAAACGTGTTAATTGTCACACGTAAAGGATTTATTAGATAGTAACAATCATAATAATGACGTGTCGGCATTTTTAATGTCTCGAATTGGACATTAAGCACTCATTTACGTCTTTTGTATTAAACATAATTTTGCAAAATTACTTAGTAGAGGGATTTCATATAGTAAGGTTAGGTAACGTAACGTTTTTAATGATGTAATCTTTTACAACTTACGGGTATTTTCAAGGCAGGATAAGTGATGAATAGCTACTTTTTTATATACAAGCGTGGACCAACATGGCTAAGTCTGCACTTTCCATCAGATGAGATAAATTCGCACACGAGTCGATTATTAAAAATGGATTATATTTTTATATTCCACTAATGAGGCAATCTTAATAAATTACAGTATTTTTAACATATACCTACCTAACATAAATAATCTTTAACAACAAAATATTCGTTTTTAAGGTGAAATATTGGTTGTCGTATGAGGTTGTGTTAACTTCTAGTGTCAGAGTATAACAGGCAGGTCGAGGTGGAATTTCAATAACTCTAAAGCATTACCATATTTATTAATGACTAGAAGCGCCTCGCGGTTTCACCCACCCGCGTTAACTACTATCTCGCGTGAACCGTTAATTTTTACGGGATAATAAGTAGCCTATGTCACCCAGAGATAGTGTAGCTTCCCAACAGTGAAATAATTTTTGAAATCGTTTCTGTAGTTTCGGAGCCTATTGAATGCAAACAAACAGACAAACGAATCTTTCCTCTTAATGTAATATTAGTATAGAAATTGAGTTTATTATTTCTATTTTCGAACACATGATGTCATACAGTTATTTCAAAGTAACGGTGCCTGTTTTGTATAAGAGTGGACATTATATCCGCAAAAAACTACTTTGATTTTTTAGCTAAGGCCATTGCGTAAATAATGGTTATACCAATTTTTTCCTAATAACCAACAGTCTTCAGATAAAGGCTTGCCAATAACGAATTTACCTTTTGTTTTCTCACTGTGGTCGTACAGTAAAAACTAGAGCAAAAACCCATTGTAAAAAGTCACCGTTTAAGCCCAAAGGGTTTACAATACCATTAAGGGAAGAATCGTTTATAGGGCAATATAGTCGTACAAAGGCCGGGTGACATTGAGTTTTACTAATGCGTTCTATAAAAATAAACCAACGGCTTTGCCACTAAAATGTGGACCAGTTGTGATATTTCACTAACACGGAATAGTCTTACGTTGTGTTCTAATTAAAAGTAACGTTATGTTGTTTAATGAAAGTGTTGGTGTTAATTATAATTATTGATATAATTGCGTTACTGTAATTGTCGTGTGATGCTCAATTGTTTTTCACTTGTGTCGTTAATGTGGGTGCAGTGATAAGATATTATTATATACATTTGTTATTGTATTACTGAGCGGTAGGAGGTGAATTATTAACAAGTAAGTTCCTTGTGAATGAAAATAATTGATAAAAATATTTTGTTCAGTTTATACAATGTTATAGTTGTGGGTTGGGCAAGTAACGGTGTCTGCTCTGGATTCAGCAGACGTGTTTTTCAGTGTTTATTCCAAATGCTATCCGTGTTTATCTTCTGAAACCTTCACAAACGTTTTCTTCTATGATTATCAAATATTTATATTAGAGTTGATGTATGAGTAGCGTTTCACATCTATTTATTCAGTAGGTACGAGTATATTAAGAAATTGTGAGAACACCTTGCATAAAACGTCTATGATAATTTTTATTTGGTATTGTTCGTAAATTCCAATATTAATTACATAATAAAAAAATCTAAGTACCAATTCCTTTTTTTTTTTATTATATGACCATGCATGTTGTACATTTATCTACCATCACTGCTCAATACTGTTGAAGGCTTTGAATCAAGTTGAATTGAGACCATTTTATGTAATTTCATAATTTATTTGAAAGTAGGTACTTATATTTCAATAAGCAATTTCATAAATTCAACAACAGGCCACCTACAGTGAACCTAACAATTCAAACTAAGTGCATATATAAGGTCTGATGGCTTCTTTGAATATATCAGTACTACGACTACCAAAACGTAGCCAAATTCAGCCGCTGACACATGAACCACGATCTTGAATATTAATCTGGCGATTAGTGTGGTAGATATACGTTTCTGATCGGAGTACCTACCTACTATTCTATGAATACTAACAATTATATTAATTGGTGGGTGACGTCATTTTCTGTTGGTAGTCTGCCTACTAATCACGTACCTACCTGTCGGCAAGGCAAAAGTATATACCTAGGATGGTAGGCGCAAATAAACACACGGTTCTTTTATAATTGTCTATGCTGTAAATAGATTTTGTTGCACCTATTGATTTTAATAACCTTTATTTACATACATTGCTTAGGTAGTACGGGCGTTGAAATTAAGATTGTATTAAAATGTATTGATGCCCAATTAGTTGAGTGAATAATTTCATATAGGTACAATACAACATATGAAATAAATAATTTCATGTACAAATTGGTACTTAAACAAACAGGTAAATAACTAGAATTTTGTTCTTATGAGACTTCTTTTGCAATTAGATAATTTGCTAAAACGTCTATACTTACATAAAGATGGGATTATTTTATATACTTATAATAGTTTCAAAGTCAATTTGCTTTGAAAATATCATTTGCTTTGAGAATAGGACAATCAATCATGTGCCGCATGGGAAATCCACTGACCTTTTAGGTATATGGAAAATCATACACATTTAAATGTTTCTTTACAATGTATCCTTACACATCTGTTCCCATACTCTAAAGTAGTAACTACCGACCACAGGTAGGAAAACAAGCCTACACGAAGGGCGGTGGGCACACGCAAACTAGCGTGCCGTCGGATCGTCACCAAACGTCAAACTTGCCTACACAGTGTAAAGCCAACCGGAAAAAAACACTGATTACTATTTACCGATGCCTTATTGCAGCAAAATAAACCTTATTGTACTGCTACACGGATAATATCCCATAGAAAAGCTTGAAAACCATCCCGGTACCAAAGTAGCAAGGGGAAGGAAAACGATGAAAATCGAGTGCAAGTCTGATCAGCTAATTTACTTGTTAATTGCATTCGAGTTACTAAACTGAAACACGCAAGACTTGTTGCAGTTTGGAATCGTTTCCGTGAATATATTCGGTTACCTTGGAAGCGAATTACGCAGTTGTCCACCAATTTAGGTGCAAATTCTCAGCATTGACATGTCAACCAGAAATTAAGGTACCACAGGCCCATTTAGATAATATTATTAACATATCAAAACCCGTATTGTTTCTGAATAAAAGAGGCAACTACTATGTATCGATAAAAATAAGTATATAAAGGATGAGCTTGAGAAAATGGCCCAGTCGGTGTTTTCTGTTTCGTAATTTTGTTCTGTAGTTTGCGACTTTTGTGACATAAACACGAATAAACTGAAGGCAGTTCTGTAAGCTCGAAAACAAGTTTTATTAACAAAACTACGGCCCTCGCGTGCGTATGATAGGTTACATAACTTGACACCACTCTGGTATGTGCCCCATTCGCTTATTAGGTACTTACTTACTGGAAAAGTAGACAGCGAGAGGCTCTGAAATATTTTATACTTACACCTACTTACTTAGTTTCAATTAATTAACAAAAGGTTTGTATTTATATGCCTTTATTAGTTTACTTGATTATCCTGTATTATATATCAACCAAGTCGTTCAAAACTGATATTATTAATGTGGATTATCGTATATATATATATATATATATATCGTATAATAGTATCGATGTTGAGACGACTTAAATATGATACAATATACTATAAGACAATATATAAATTTGTTATTCCAAAGACGCCTGATTTATCAAATTGACCTAATACATAATATAATCTAACATTATTTCAAAAAAAGTAAGAAAAAACTAAGTATAATATAGGTAGGTAAAAAGTTTCTCAATTTCAAAGGTTCCCAATACCCGATCTTAACAAAGAGCACACTCAAGCCAAGAATTTAAATCGTTTAAGTTCCAACGAATGGTGTAGAAAGGCCTAAAGCTGACCTTTAAATATTTTATCTTGACTTCGCTTGATTGTCGACCCACGGGTCCTTTCCAGTACCTTTAACTTGCCCACTTTACCGTGGCACTCCTACTCCCTCTGAACGTAAGCGTGTAAAGCTCAAATAAGGGAACACGGAACACTTTTATGGGTCTTCCTAAAATGGACAGTTAAGTAAGTACAGGATTGGATAGGTAGACTTATCTCGAGTAAAAACTTGAAGTTATCCCGAAAATAAGACTGGCAGTACTTGAGAGTTGGATTTATTGAGGTGGGTATAATATTGAGTTACGTAAGTGGCTCGACTTTTTGTATGTGGGGCAATATGTTCTTCAAAAGGGATGACTTTAGCTTGAGATAAACTTAGGCTTGAAGTGACAGAAAAGGACCTTATAAGATGATTTATACCTTTGAGATAGGGAATTGAAGGTATCGTTAAGTTATACCATTATGAAAAGACAGCTGATTTCAAGGTACGAATAGTGTATTAAGTATTTAATTCGTAGCATGACTTCATCAGCTTACTTACTGAATAAGTAAATAATTATCAATTAGCCTTCCAGATGATTAGCGACATATTGCAAAATTGTCTTGGCTTAACATTGGTTAACATTCTTAGAATAAAGCGACTTGTTTTGGCAGCGGTGTTATTTTTACTTGCATACTACCTTTTAGGTACCTACTCTTCACAAACTGAAAAGTATTTTACCTATAATACTTTAACACAAATATATAGGTACATTACTTTTCCACAATCAAAGCATTTCACCCTCCATCGGATAAACAACCTCATTTGCATTGACCCGGAAATGATTCCCTCTTTATTTTGCAAAAAAAGTCCACACTCACGGGAGTAGTGTTTGTAAATTTTCCCTCTGACCTACTTGTACATCTGCAGGACCAGATTGCGTTGATCTTCCCCGTCTCCTGCTGTCAAACATGTTGGTTTGCAAAGTGGGGGGTTCGGGATGTGTTTTGGGGGGTCAGGTTCGGTTGGTGAGGTGGGTCGGCCGGATCGATAGAACCCTGGCAGGTCGCCCAGATCCGCGCCCACATTATTGTTATTGCAAGCCGTCAGTATCTATATGCTTCCGTCATTGGTTCGGAGCCTAGTAATAATGTCAGAGACAAAGATACGGAGGATGAAGGCTTTATCTAGGTATGTCGGTGAGATAGGCAGGTATTTAGGTAAGCTGGAGAATGACGCGCGTTTTTATATATCAGGTAGATTGTTTATTTTCCATTGATTCTGTTCAAAAGAAATTGAATGAGGATATTTGCTTCCTACACTGTATAGAATAAATATACAAATCAGCTAAACATACATTTGAGGCACTAAAAGAAGAAACGAAAATAAGCAATAAAAATATTCTAGCAAAATGAACACTCAAAATATTGTCAATTGCGATCGTTGTTGAATTATAATTCATTGATTTATTGATTTGTTTGGAACAAAAATGTTTAAATTGCAGGTTTTACATCAATTCGATCCAGTAGCATAATTAGGCGCAAAAACATTAATGGACGCTAATTGGTGAAGATCAACGATCAAAGAAAAAATGCAGAATATTCATTTCGATTTGTAAACGTCATTATTGTTAAGAATCGATGTTGATTAAGAATCGAAGTCGTTAAATATGAAATGTTGAGTAAAGCACAATATTTTACAAGGAATTCGCCAAGAGAATGATGTTAAATTGAACTATGCTGTCAAATAATTTAGAATATTCTTTGCCATCCTACCAACCAAGTCATTTCATCCAATTGGGATTTTATTTAAATCAGCGAGACAGAAACGATATTCATGTATATTGATCGAGTATCTTAAAAAATGAAAGAATTGTGTTGATAGCCCAGTTTTATTAAAAAGTATTATACTAAACGTGGACGATCAAAAAGATAAACATAGAAAATTATTTGTGTTTAATGTTGTTAGCAACCAAATCAATTAAGATTAATTTTCATCACAACTCGTCCAATAATTTTATCGATCGATGTATATTCGAATTATTGTAGGCACAAAACGTCAAGCTTGAATCAGATAGATGAGAGGAGTAGATGCTCGTTAGTTAAGTGTAATACAATTAATGTTCTGTTGAATAAGTAGGGGACGGTGGGGCAAGACGGGTTACTTAAGGTTTGTAGGTCAATAAAACAAAACCTTTTAGTTAATTCTGATCATCTTTACTATAATAATTATCTTAAGTAATCAGTCTTTGATATTTGAGATATAATAGGAACATAACTTTTATTCCTTGCTGGAAAAAATACAAAATTCAAAAAATCACCTACTACCCCGTCTTGCCCAATAGGTGGGGTAAGATGGGATAGCCTATGGGGTAAGATGGGGTATAGGCTATCATACTATTCCTGCTCACAAAACTCGCAAGTAAAAGTCGCCTCTTCATCTTCGTCATCAATTCCTGCACAGCTGCAGTGTGCCCACTTCCCACAAACTCTACAAGCTGCTCAATCTTCGTTGGAGTCCATATAACGTCTAGAACAATAGAAACATGGAGTGTTCTCAATCTCATTGTCACTATTTTCCGATGACGGCTTACTTTTTACAGCTTTTTTCTTTATCTGTTTCCCTTTAGATTTTTCATTAGATTTTGCTTTTGTCTGCTTCTTGGTTAACTTCGATTTCTTTTTTTCTTCTTTTTTGGCACCATCTTCCTTTTTTGTCTTTATTTTATCCTCAAGATCATTTTTATAAGGTGACGCAGTTATTATAGCAGTTTTTCCTCGTTTTCTAGTGAAACGTTCTTGTTTTTGAGTTGCCGGAAAAGGTAATAGTTGTTTTGGGCTAGTCAATAAAAATATTGAATCTCTTGGAGCAACAGATCTTTGATCCATATCCAAATTATCAGTCCAAATTGAACAACCAGGTTGAGGTTGTTCATTTGCAGGCGTTCGCACGGATTTTGCTAACACATTTGGACTAGTAGCTGGTGCAGTTAAAGCAGTTGCAAGAGTTATATCTGCTGTTGCTCTAATAGTAGATTCAGAAACGATTTGAGGCTCTGTACATGGCAAAGCTGAAAGCGTAGCAGTTGTAGTTGATGTAACTGCAGCTACATCTAAAGCATCCAAGCATATCGTCGGTGTTTGAGACACAGGACATTGCAAAACTGCAGGAATTTCGGTAAACGTGGCCATATTTGAGACATGGGTATCAGTATGCGATGAAATTTCCGGCTCCGTTGCAAGTAAACTTGGTGAACAGGCATCTTCACGTACTGTATTTGAAGCAGTTGATGCCTCTTCTCTATCAGTTTGTGTCTGAGGGACTGGTCCCTGAACTTGAGGTATGTCTGTCACCAAAGAAGGTGCGAAGTCACTTTCTGAGAAAACTGTTGAATCATACGGCCAGATTCCACACTTCCTGAAACCATTAACAGCAGTAGACATCGTAGAAGCCTGTACAAAGGCTTTACCAAAAATTTCTGCAACTTGACGTACTGTAAGCCCATAAAATCGACTTTCCATGTTTATAATATAATTACACAACTCAGTCTCTTCCGAGTCTGTAAATACTTGTTCCTTTGGGCCTAAAGGAACCTTCACTGCATATTTACTGGTAGAACTGCTGCTTTCGAGGTTACCACGAGCAGTTTTCACTCTTCTTTCTAGAGTCGTTTGCGGTACTGAAAATGTTCGTGATGCTAGCCAATATCCCATTCTTTTTTCAATGACAGCATCAATAGCGTTTTTCATATTTTCTTCGGACCAATCTCCTCTATTTGTCTTTCTTTTGTAATCCCTAACCATACTGAAACAAATGTATAATTTTGTTAATCTTCGATTTCTAGTACTAAGGGGCAAGATGGGGTACCTCGTCTTGCCCCTTCATGCATAAAATATAGTAAAATTACGTCACAAAAAAATGGCTGCCAATTAAGTGATAAACAAGTTCTTACCTGACAGAGCAATCATCAGATGAAATAAATAACGATCACTGCATACAGCATCTCAAATATTCACGGCAGTAACACAACTGATAAAACAAGAAAAAATGATAACAATTCATCAAAATATATATTTTTTTACGAGAAATGAATAAAAACGTGGTTATTGCTAAAGTCAGGAGACCGACTGGATGGCAATATGGCAGCACGTCTTCGAAGTTAAAACGGCTGTGATTGGTCAACTCTAACACCTCAAAAGACTAGGTACCCCATCTTGCCCTCCACCCCGTCTTGCCCCACCTTCCCCTAAGTAGGTACGTATAGTCCTGCAAATAAAGTGACACGTATATTTATACGTCATATTCTATTTTCATCAAAATTACACTATTTTATGAGCAGGTGCTATTGTTAAAATTCAATAATTGTTAGTTTTGTGTCGAATTCGTTTTTCGGTGTCAAAAACTATTTTTCACAGTAAACTAACTTAACTGAGTACTTAACTTGTATTGTTATTGCATTATTATTGTGAATCTTATCCACATTAAAACATACCTGCTTAAGTTATAAGCTTAAAGTTTAACACGCTGTGTCATAACATTCACGTAAATTGTAAATGTATGGCATTGAAGCTAACCCTGATCTCCCCTTACCAAAATAATAAATACTGTAGGAAATATCGAGGAAATATACCTAAGTGTAAGAGTTATGAAGATATTTGATGTCCACGAAGTTGAATAAACGGTTTGAATAAATGCATTATGAAGATAAATACGCCGAGAAGTATAATCTATGAGGTTGCGTGGTCGGTACATCGAACGAATTTCCAACGTTTTTGTACTCGATCCGTGGCGTTGGCTCGATCGATACGAACTATGTTGTTGTGAGGCGAACACGATGCGTACGAAATATTTAAATATACCGGCGTTTTGTCCACAAATAAACATTTATCTGCTGCAGTTCAGTCCCCGCTCCCGCGTGACATGGTAGGAAGATCGAAAGAAATTTTATTTTGTTACAAACGCTGAAACTGTATACTAAAATAACTAAAAATTCAGAATGTTTCGCTTGTGTGTCGCTTATATACCTACCTACCAAAGTTTGATAGTCATTTGTGTCAATACTTAAATATAGGTGTGGATTAACACTAACTTTCGTTTTTGTAACTCATTAATGGCACAAGTAATTATTTTAACTAATAATAATCATGACTGAATGTTTATTTTAAGGTAACATTAACACTAGTCTGATTACTTGGACGTAGATTAAGGGATCTTGGATTAATTAAGGGGTTGATTGTAACATATTATACATAATACACATACTATACACATTAGTATTGAAATGTCATATAACTTAAATAGTTGTTCAATCAATTTGCTGTCCTATTGGTAGAGGTGTGGCGTGTTTACACAAGCAGAAAATTTGCCAATCAATTTTAATAGTTTAACGATATCATCAATTGTGTACAGCAGCGTTTGCAATTTCAGGGTGGCTATAAAATAGTACCCATATACCATCTGACGCCTCCACGAATTGTAATTTTATCGGCGAGATGACATTCTCCTGCAGTTTAATTAGTGTTTATGTGGCGAAGACGCAGGAGTCGCAATGCAGTTCATAAAACGAATTGAATTGAATTTATAAGGGCATCCGTCAGATCTGAGTTTACATGTTACATCACACCAGAAATACTATTTGTGACCTTTTCGCTTAGCAACGATCTTTTTTTAGGCCACTAACGGCCCTACCATAAAAGATTAGACCAGAGGTTTCTAATATTTCGTTACACAAAATCGACGTCTATCACTCGCGTTTTCTTACTCAATCCTGGCATTACCTACTGATGATTGTACTTGTACATTTATTTATTGAGGTAGAAAAAGCGAGGTTTAGACGTTGATTTGTGGAGAAAATATTTAGACTCATCAGTTCAACTCTGGTTTAAATCTTTTGTGGTGTGACCGTTATTGTTTAAGTAACAGATGGTTATATTTTAGTACACTGTAGAGTAGTAACGTACGGGAAATGGAGGGAAAGTACATTGAACATCGTAAATAACAATTTTTATTGTTTGTTTGTCTTGGCAACATTATTCTGATAATGAAAAAGTAGGGTAGGTAGTATTTTTAAACATCTATTATTGCATTTTAAATACTAAACATATAAATCAACGTTATTCTTTATTTCTTTTTATAATAATTATTGAAGTACAAATTAACGTGACTGTGTAATCTGACGTAGCGTACTCAAGGTAATATAACTAACTTTAATTTGTGTCATGTTAACACTTCTTTAACAAATTACCAAGGTTTATACGAACGCAGTGTATATGTTTTAAAGTGAAATTACGTTGTTGACATTTGTTCCGTTTCTGTAAAGTCTTGTAAACTGCATTATTTGTGTCAACAACTGTGGCTTTATTTTAGTACTACCTACTACAGATACGTGTTTTTTGAGCAATAATGCGAAAAATATCGACTGGTACTCCTAGTGAGTAGGCGATTTAATAGCTTGTTTTATACTTGTGTAAAGATAGTGGTGTCCAATGGTTATTGCGTTAAATTAACAATCAGTTTCGGTTGGCTACCTAAAAACCTGTACTATGGTATTTTATTGAACGTCCAATTGACTTTTCTTTGTCCTGTGTCGATCACTTGCTCATCGACTTCTCAACTTGATTGTGATCTCGTCTTACCGCTGATATATCGCAGAATTCTCACTTTAGTTTGCGGATACCTACCTACCACACAATAATCTCTGGGTGCCTAGTGCGAGTTTTGTCAATTTATTCCGTTTGGCGTAAACTTGAAATTGTATGGAATAAGAGCAGCGCCATCTAGCGTCAGTGAATCAGTCACTAGATGGCGCTGCTATTATTCCATACAATTTCAAGTTTACGCCGAACGGACCGAGCGCGTAAATAAATTGTCAAAACTCGCACTAGGCACACTGATCATTCTAATTGCTCGGAATACGCTGCTCTCAGACTAAAAACAATTGACTATCGCAAATATATAATTATGAATTTTGTTTGATCGATTAGGTAAGCATGTAGGTAATTTTATTTAATTATCTATAAGGAAAGTTTATCAACACTATTCCTTGCGGGTTGCGCGGCATTTATGCTTAAAATCAACCGAGCTTCCGTAATATTTTACGTACGTAAGTACCTACCTATCTACCTACTTGGATCAATTCTAAACGATACTGTTCCGGTATAGGCGAGACAGTTACAATCGACGCCCACAACGTGGTTGTATTCTTTAAAATAAGTAAAGTAATATATTATTATGAGAATTATACCTTGTGGATTGCATCGAATATTGATATCCAGCGTGAGACGACTGCATTTCAAAAGGTTACTGACTCCCCTCACAATGCATCCGCTGTTTTGATTAAATGAAACATGTTCTTGTCAAGCCCACGAATGTACTTCATTCCCCGTCAGTGTAGCGTCTTCGTCCAACCAACAGCTTGTGTCACATTTTATTTTTAAAAGTTCAACGACCATCCGTCCGATAACGGACCTATCGAAAATCGAAAAGGAAACGAGTTTTCGAGGTAAACTCTTTGTGCATCCCACTTAATTTACTACGACACTGATTTTCCATATTAACTCGGCACACATCAAAACTATCCGGTATTTTAATCATGGATTTTTGTTACAGGTATCGCTCGTGTCCAATGATGAAACCGTGCAGGTTGGTCGTTCATTAGGGAACATTAAAATCCGAATACATTATAATAACCATAGCATAGATAGACGCGGGAATCAGGTTTTAATCCACCGAAAAGGTCTTAATTAACCGGGAGAAAGAGGTGGAGAGGAGAAAAGTCCGAGACACCTCGCGTTTCATTACCATGATCCCTCGGCCTCATTAAGCCGTCGGTGCTGTATAAAAAGCGACTTTATATAAGAAGTTAATTCGGCATCACACCTGTCGCGGTCGTAACTTCTCCCTCAGGATGGCTGTACAATGAAGCTTGGCCCTATGCGCCGACAGTGCTATTATTTTACCTTTACACCATTAGTCTTGGCGGCATCGTCAAAGATAGTATAAAATATATAAGGTCTTCATTAAATTATCGAAATTTGACAGTTCGATTTTTGAAAGAGCGACGCCGATTGGTCGGTATATTAACGGCTGTTATGTATGTGTCATAAAATGTGGACTTGATGCTTGACAGCGCGATTGTACTTCTATTTTTATAAATGACCTGGGTTAGATTCGATTAGCACCACTTGTTAGTTCACACCTGCCACGTATATGCTTTAAAAACTAAATAAAGTATATATAAGGTAGATATCTTAATATATTATTAAAATGTATAAAATATGACTATTTTCGCCTTCTCAGCCTTGGAATGTATCTCTACTGATTGATTTTTCGTATTATTTTTAATATGATACTACTTTACGTAACCATTTTATATAAGGAAATAACTAAATTCAGGCAAACTTAGTTACAACAACCTTAACGAATTGGTTTCTCAAATCTAACGTGCTGGTAAAATTGTTTGTAATTATTAAACTACTGATAACTAGAAGCACCCCGCGGTTTCACCGGAGTAATTAATGCTACAGTTTCCTGAGATAAACAATTACTAAACTAAGAAATAATGAAGCATTCGATTAGTTTATTAATAACGTCTTCGTGATTACACATAAAAATGTTTGAAGATAAGTAAATCTATGAAGTATAGAAGTTTACTGTACTTTTGTGTTGGCGACATGATATTGATTTAGAAAAGTAGGTACGTATCTAAAATTTTATGTTTATATCAGAATTTCTATTAAGAAAGTTGCGAAGGTAAAGAAACGAAGAAAGTATGATGGATGCCCTCGCCTGAGTAAAGTGAATATTTTCTGGAAATTTCTGCGCAAAATGTTCCAATTCCATTTCGGTAAGAGACTAATAATACACTTTTTTCCTCTTTTTACTTCTTGCTTCTACCCTTTACTGTTATACGCGAAAACAGGAATACGTAGAGTGGCTATGCGAGCAAAAAATATTTGTATCTTGATTTGGATATGAGCATAAGTTTTAAGTGAGATTATTATAATATAGGTACTCCTTACTATATACATTACGTCCAAAGCTGACACTTAAAAGCAGATCATTTTCCATGTTTGTTCATTCTAGTTGCTGATTCCCAAGATACAAGAAATGCTAGTTAGAAGTCAGAATAATGTAAAAAAGACAAGTATAAAAAAGGAAACAGCTATTGATAAATATCAGCATCGTCTAAAAGCCATCCGTAAGTTGTGAGTGTGTAGTGTAACTTTGCAACTTGAGTATTTTGTAGAGTTAATAATCGTTGTAACATAATCAAGTAAGTTGTTGCATTGAAAGGTGTCAGTAGACACGATTCGATCAATTTAAATCTCAAGGGTGTCTCCATTCTCTTCCTGTCCTAACTAAGACCCGTACAGACGGACGGACAGAGGGTCAATTATTTAGATTGGCGGCGGCGACGGACGGTCCGTCTCGTAGCCACGTGATGAAGTATTCGTCAGTGTAGTCATACTCTTATATATAGTGAAAGTTGAAGCTTTATACTTGACAGTTGAGTTCTAAATTTATCGAGTGTAACTTATATAGAGCTGTCTACAACATACATTAGTTCGTAGCTTTCGTAGAGCTCTGGCGTAGGTATTTAAAATGACCTCATTTAATCATGTTACCACATTTAAATTCAAAGTCAAAGTCAAAGCATTTATTGTAAATAGGCAATGAAATCGCACTTTTACAAGTCAAACAGCTAATTCTCGTTAACAATGAGAATCATAAAAACATAAAGTATGATACATTGAATGATGATGAATTATTTATTTACTTCGTCCAAAAAAAACTGGCTTCGATATAAACTATCGTTCGTATGTCAGACAAAGGTACATACATCATAATTATTTTGCTATGTTTGTGTCTAGTTATTGCAAGATAATTGTTACTAACTATCATGCTACTAGAAATTGTAAAAAAAAACAGTTTCTATCAAATTTGCCACGTAATTAGTCTCCTTTTCAGTTAATTTAACTTCGGTACCTATACTACATTTTCAGCCTTATAAATAAATTCTGTGCTTTTCATCTAACATCCACAGAACTACAAAAATCAAATTTTATCACAATAAGAAACTTTAGCTTATTCCCTTTTAACATAACATTGTCATAACGCAAATATTACTGCAAATTGGGTGCGTTTCTGAACCTAACAGCATTTTGCTTCTGCGTAATCAAACTAAACTGTCATTCCCATGTAAATGTCACTCAATGGGGCGCGGTCATAAATGAATTTCAACTTGAATTTTATTAATAATTTAGGTATGACACTGTGGGGTATTATTCTGATTGCTTTTATTGAACGTTAGTTTATTTATTTGACGTTAGTTGGACGTCTTGTGTAGAAAAGCTTTAATTTATAAGGTATACTTGAATGCTGTAAATTATATTGATTAGAATAAAATAGGCGTTTTCCTATACCTACTTGAAATAATTGGAGGCAAATGGATTTTAGAATTAGTGTTTTTTCATAAAATTCATTTCGTTTCTTTCGTAAACGAGCTATCATTACAGTACGGGGAAATAACAGCTTACTAGAAACTACTACTTTAAATATAGAGAGCAATAATTTATTTTTATTGATATTGAAACAGAGAGTTGTATAATTTTCTAAGTAAAAAAATATAACAATATGTAGGTATATATAATAATACCTTCAAAAAGTTTTGATTAGAATAAAACTAACGTGCTAAATTGAAACAATGATGATTCCCGAGTCTTTTTAAATTCTATATGCGTTTAGACTATTGGTATTTACATAATCTAGACATCGACGGATACAATGCTTCAGAATTGCAAATGTAAAAATACATAGTAATGAATTCGACAAATAGTTTGACAAATTTATTATCTACCACAGAATAATTAATCAATTACAATTTTATGATCAACGCAACTAAATTGGAAAGATGTAAATTGTGGACCGTATTCGCTTGAGACCATCTCTACATGACATTAGTTAATCCAAAAACCAAAGAGGTGTTGGCAGATAAAACTGAGGCCATTAACAAAGGAAAATCACTTAAAATCTCAAGCCTGCAGTTATGACGGGTGTAAAGAATAATGAAAACAGTTGAAACGCGAGCGGGCGTCGACAGCGTTGATATACGGTGAGCAAACGCGTACAGACTCACAATCGGTCCGTACGTTTTATCGGTTACACAAGCCATAAGAGAGTAGCGGCGAAGCATAGAGGAAATAAATACTGTGTAAGACGGCGAAGTTTTTTTTTAGACCCACGGCAGATATTTTACTTATTAACTAGCTAAAAACGGATCTAGTTCGCGCACAAACAAAATATCAAAATATATAATTTTGACATACCTCGACGTAAGATATTTTACTTGTACGACTATTCGATTTTCAGACGATCTGCGGGTTTGTAGGTCGTTTAACAGCCATTTATCCATTATAGGTTTTTTTATAACTTGGATTTAATTAAGTTCTAACAGGGTTGGTATAATGATGGTGTTATAGTTTAATACGTAAAATGGCATAAATAAACGATGAACTGACTGAGAAGCATGAGATTGCAGGTTGTATTCCCACAATAGACAATTTTTTTTATCAAAAACAGCTATTTGCCCAAAATTTTGGGTATTTGTGGAACCATAGTCCTTGTTGGTTTTGATACAGAAGATTGTAGTTCAAGCTCAAGATTGATGTAGGTATATTTTTTGATTAATTAAGCAACACTAAAATCGCTCTCGCTTACTTATTACAGCCTAGCACTAAAGCTGTTTCATACGTGGAATTTTTACGTGAGCTCGACTACCTTACACTGCCTACGTTTCAAGCATTTATTTCGAAAGCGCTCCAATCGATGATGCGTACCTTGCCTTCAAAATAAGTTAGATTAGATGTAAGTTAAGATTGTAGAAAGAAATCTTAGTCATTTTTATGTAAATTTGTGGGTACGGTTAATAAACTCAAAGTTACAAAAAAAACTGTATTGATGTGATAAAATAAAATGATTTGATATTGGATTGTTTGTCGGTTCAGGTGTTTTGAATAACTTAGTTTTTTCTATATCTATCATGTAGGTGTAGAATTTATTCCTAACTCAAAGTTTAAAATCTAAGTATCGCAATCAATTTGTATTTGATTTATTACTCTGTAGTTATATAACTTTTAATCTAATTAAAACTCAACCTCTAAGAAGAATAATAATAAAACTAGTAAGTAATAAGTTCCTACTGCGTCAAGAAATAAAATAAAAAGTATTTAATAGGAAGACACACATGCCGTGTTTTTTGGTAATATCGATTCAATTGCTTATATTACTCTTCGGGATGACGACAGAGAAATAAATACATTATTCGAACATTTGTATGATAATGCGTATAATTTACAAAATGAGCTTTTAAGATTACGTAGGTATAGTTTGTATATCTTGGAGTCAATATTTTACAGGTTTACAAGTGTGAGTAGGTGCGTACGGCGTTTGTCGCCTTTGTATGTGGAAATTTCAGTTGTGTAACGTATCGATCGAAAAGGAAAAACATTTTCAGAACAAGACTTACATATGAAAAGTTGAGTTCGTTGGAACAATAACTTTCATGGTTTCGTTGCTGAAAGGTAGTAAATTTGAATGGTTAACTGAAGTAATTTCGTCTTAGAACGCGTATGAATGGAATCGCTTGAATAGGATATTTTGTAAGAGACTGCGTATGGTTGATATTGATTTGAGAATCACAATACCTATAGGTACTTACCTACAGTTAGATGCAGATGCGGGTTCGACTCCAGCACTGCAATAATATTATTGGTATAAAACAGGATCGATCATGACGTAGTAGATACTTAAGTCATCGTTTACAGAAAAGCTTAGCTAAGAGAGAAGATCATGTAAGTGAGTGACAGTGACGCTTCGTTTCGAGTAATATCATTTGAAGTGCTTGTATCATCTTAAATCAATCTGATTAGTCCAACACTCAAATCTTATAGTTTGGACCTTAATATTTCAAGTTACATTTGTAAGAACATAAAAATAAATAAGATATCTAATCTTCGAAATCTTATCTCCAATACTTTATCTGAGATTACGTAACTTTCTCCAATACACTTTCCATAGAAATTCGAAAAATGCACCGCATCAGTGACTATACCATAGAGACACCAGCAAATAAAAAGTGTATAAAACTTTTTTCGTCCAAAAGCAACGACAAAATTATTCAAATTGCACATGGCAGGCACTAATCTCGGGACAGGGCTGAATTAAATTAACGTTACGGTACATTGCCGCTTTTCCGATTCCGCCCTTCCTTCCTTCTACCAGTAATAAGGCTACCTACAGCTAACTAATTAGAATTAATTAGTATCGCTCTATTTTCGTAATGAGATCGTAGCGAGATACCGACCAAATTACGAAATACGTGCGTTAAGTGTTGAATTTATTTTGGGGCGGGTTCAGGGCGTAGGTAGGTGCTACGCATTTGAATATGGCTAGTTGATGTTCTGTTTAGTTTCAGTGTAAAATTGAAATTAGACGCATTAATATCATAAGGTGTCGCTCCCACTTTGAAAATGTTGTGATACTTTTTTATTTTGTAGAACCCTATCTCGAAATTTGACACTAGATGCACTTCACGTTTGTAGACAAGTCGCAACTTTGATGAGTTCGAATAAATCATCAATTTTGTATGAAAAGTTCAAACGTAGAGCAAAAATAGTGGATTCTGTCTGGAGATCTACCTGTAAAAGTTGTGTGGGAGGATTCTATACCTGCAAGATTATATTAGTCTAATTTAGTTTAACGCATTGTTGATAGTCCAGGTTGAGTGTTCGTCCGCCAACGCGTTCTGACCATTGCTTGGTTCCAAGCGGTGGCTAGGTACCACCTCCTTTACGATACTCTTATCCTGGTCTTGGGAATTTCAGCTCGACCAACCTGCACGGCTGCAATAAAACACAAGTGCAGTGCATTTTTAAAAGGGAACGCCCCGGGGCAGCCGAGGCTTTTCATTATTTTAAATATTCAGTGACGTGCAATGTGTCCCGGCTTCAAGCCCCATCTGACGTCCGCTCTGCTTCCAGATCGGTGAGTACGCTTTCATATTTACACCCGACCCTTTTAACATTCAAGCACTTTGTTCTAGCGTAAACATTAAAATTAATAGCACCGCACTCAAAATTAAAGTTATGCCCTATAAAAATATTCGCACAACAACTCGGGGACCCAATAGCCTCATTAGTTAACATCGCTCGCCCGCTTTTACGAAACCCGTTGGAGAGATAATTTCCGTCCTTGGTCCAGCATTAAGCATCGCGCAGGCTCGAGCCGGCGGAACAGCCGACATGCTCCGGCATTAAACGCTCCCAGAGGCTCCTCTATATTCGCACAATTATTCCCTGAAGCGAACCCTTCGACGTAGTCTACAATTACGTTCCATTCAGCTAGAGGCGTTCCTCGGAAAATAAAATGGAATTGAGGCGGAAAGCAAAATAAAATATCGAAATACGCTCCAATTACCGTGCGTTATGTAGTTTTTATGTGCGCCGTATACGTTTATGCACAAATAATTTGAAACGTAAACTCTGTGTAACAATTAATGCATTGGCGAGGCTACATGTTGACACATAAAATGAGTCCCCGTTGCACAAGGTTGGGTCGAAAACTAATTTGCTTGATTGTGATACATTACAAGCCTTACGGGTAGTTGCTTTGAAGTGCACCGGCAAATCAACATTGTGTGTACACGTTATGTACACTTATGTCCAAAATGGTTTACTTTAGACTTACTTTTATCCATACAAAAATTATTGACGCCATCTCTTCGAGAGGGCTTACTCGCACGTCTCAAGTTTTTCATCATAAGCTTCCCAAAACATTAAATTTATTTCGGCCCGGGAGCGTTGAATTAAGAGCCGGCTTAATCCTTTCGGAACGAACTTAACCCAAATCATAAAGATGGAACAAGGCAACTTGTACCGAGTAAAGTCAAATATTATCCTTTGTGGAGATTAAAGAGTTAAAGCTACGTAGGCGCGTAGGTATCTAATACGGCTTACCTGGCTACGAAATTCTTCGACACTCAACTCCCTTAAAGGTACTAGGTATAACATGTCCAAAAATAAAATTAATATTATTTACAAAAATACATACATGATTTTGTAGCTCGGGTAAACCGTAAACTATGCGTTAATTAGGCCACTCTCGCTTGTGACAAGACAATCAAACTATCCTCACACATATTACACAACATTTAAAAACGCGTTAATTCTCCACAAAAGCCACAAATCCTCGTTATGACGTAAAGGAATTCGATGAAAAAAGAATGGGTGCGACAAAATGGTCGGAGTGCAAAAAAACAGAGAACCGTCAGACGAACGTCGCGTCGGCCATTTTGGAAACGGCCCGGGAGGGCGGTGGGATCGCCCAGTTGATGTATTCAGCTAAATCGGGCAGCGTGCGCTTGACTGACTTGTGTTCACGACTGTACTTGAAGCAATTTAGTCTATGATATAATGGCTGTATTTCATTAGTGGATTATCTGTAGGCTGTCGGTATACCTACCTAATTGTTGAGTTATATATTATTAATATTATATACGTACCTATATAAATAATTATAAATAAAATAATATATAAATAATGATATATTATAATTATTTATATATATATATATATATATATTACGTACCTATAGAAGATATTATTACATATCTAAACCTTGCAAGAACTATTTATTTTAGACCAACAATATTTATGTACAGTTAAAAATATAATACTAGACAGTTCTAAGGTAACCAGGACGTTTGCAATTTGCCTGATGGTAAGAGCCCGGCTGTTCATATCAATAACTTAATATTCTGTTTGTTACATGACGAGGCACTGTACCTATGGCTATCGTCACCCTTAGTAAGTCTTGAATCAAATACTCGTACTATGCTTAGTATGTTAAGGGTTCATAAAATCTAAAACGTTACCAATACAACACAAAATCAATGTAAGTAAATAACCGACACTTAAAAGCAAAAACCAGCAGTTGCAAAAACTGGGGGTTCAAATTAAAACAGTTTCAAAGAAATAACAGGCTTCAGGCATCAATTTGGTCCACTGTGGTGGGTTAATTTTACTGGTCATTAATTTGATGTGGTTTTTTATATAATTATCAACTGTAATTACAGACGGAATGCGTTAATTGTTGGCAAATGTGCGGATGGTATTTCTACATGTAGCTGACTCTACATAGTAAGGAATATCTTCTACGGAATGAGATCCGTAACTTCTGATGTCCATAGAGCTTATGAAACGCTCAACAACCAAGCCAGTTTAAGCCTTGATACGAACAGTTAAGACGGAAAATACTTTCAAGCCTGAAACAAGTTATAATGTTGGGTTTAGGACAGATTTGGATTGAGTCGCAACATTGTTCCATCGAGATTAGTCTTGGTGTGAGTGCACCGTCCTTTTCCTACACAAAATAAAGATATTGAATTTTGATAACGCCTCTGATACGCGTCTTAGGTATAACTGAATATACCTACTATTATAAGCTTGAGCGTAAAATTCTTACTAAAATCCAGTATGAGCAGCTATGTTCAGTTTATTTTCTACTGAATACCAGTTCATAGCTACTAGTTTTTGCGTTACTATACTAAAAACGTTCAAAATAGTGGTTGTATTCATATTCATCAATTTCCTTTCCCGCTTTTTTCTATTATTGACTTCTTCGAATATGAAACAAAAAAGAAGATCTTCTGGATAAATAAATGATTCTGATGACTCCAGGAATCTGAACCAAAAATAAATAGTAGGAGGTAAGAATTCGGTGCTGTCAAGAAATGTATACATTACATACATTCTCAAAACATGTTATATTCTTGCATAGTATCGTATCTTTAGATTCCTGGACCATGTTTTATAGCTTCAAAGTAGGTACACGCTTTTATACTTTGAACTTCGATTATAAGACTAGATGTAAATACCTGCGCTATAACAACGAGTTAATGTAATACGTCTGAATGACATTCAAGACCCAAGTCCTGAACCCACATGTAAATGAAGAGGTTCGCCAAGTTAGACACAAACTTAGTTAATAGCTTAGAGGGACTATTCATATTCTTAGCTAAGATAATTAATTCACTTCAGCCACGAGCTTAATTAGACTTTTAGACTGAAGCTAAGTACTTACGTGTCAGCTTTTGTGTCTAAACTGAATGTCTAATTACTTGCATTTACTTTGAAAATACATAACAACATCATTTGTAATGTGTATTTAGTGTGTATAAAGTATTGCAACAAGCAACATTGTATTGAAGTAGCGATAGGTGACCCTACATTTAAAACATAAAAAATGTGGATCCAGGATCTCTCCACTTCAGGTTCAAGCCTGAATGTAGATTTTTTCATCAACATTCTTCAGAAAGATGAGAAAAATTAAACTTTCAGTATTTTACGCTGTTCATTAATCCGAGTTTGCTTTGACAACTTTGTACCTACTCACTTTCTCCGAAGAAATTGTGCGCGGAAACTCCTCAGTAAGACATTTTCTTTTATCTGAAGGCGGAATTTCTAAGTTACTGACACAAAATAAAATGGTACTGAAGCTTCCGACGAAAATTCTAATACACCTTCTGAGAGGCCCGGATATAAATAAGGTAGGATAGATATGTAAGTAGGAAGCATTTAACTAAGGAATATATCTGAAATTACAATGCCTTATTCTTTATTGGTGTCATTATTCAAAGACAGTGTCAAATTGAATGCAAATCTCGACCACAAAAAAGCAACTTTAAATGTATTTACTGAGATAATTATACAAATAGTTAGTTTAGTTAAATAAATTAAGTTAGTTCACGCTAGTTAAATGGCTTGTTACCTACGGTTTGGAAAATACCATTCCCTCAACTACCGGGGCGTAGTTTGAATCTTATGTACTGATTAGGTGACAGTAGTGTGCCGTTGACGAGGTCCCGGGAAAGGGCATTATCTCTGAGTTTCAGCGGAGCGCTGCGATTGCGTAATCACGGAATCTACTTTGATTGCGTTGCTAAATTGTGCTGAGCCGCAGTCGGGTTCTGGATTTGATTCGAGAAGGACTGAGTTTTCTGCCATTGATTAACATATCACTTTCTTTGAATAACCTATTGTAATTTTGATGGGAAATTATGTGAAGTAATAACAATTTTTTGCACAAAAAACGATAGATATACCAACACACACACGCTATACATACTTTTTAATTGGGTTAAAATAGTCAATTTATCGTAGACGACCTACATTTTTCATGTATAGCTCCAAATTGTGCCTGAATGATAATTAAAAATGTAGAAAAAAGTTTTTAATCAAAAATAGAACCTTTGTCTATTGGATTACATATTAATGAAGCCTATCAAGCTTTGATGGAGGCCAATTTTCTCCGACCCTCACCTGTACCTTTCCTTAATTATTTTCCATACAGGGTTTGTCTTTATCCTTGCCGGTAATTTCACAATTTCACGCCGAGATGGAGATCTCGTTTCTCGGGACTAAATCCCGGCTCTCCGGGCATCGCTAATGTCCCAGAACGAATCGGTCGGCCACATGTAGAATATAATTATAAAGCCATCCGCCTCGGCCGGCGAGCTTACGTTACGTGAGAACTGTGCCTGAAAACGACGGATATTAGTTAGAAATTAATGCTGCTTAATAGCAATTTCTTGTCGAATTTTAAGGGCGTGGGATATGAATATGATACAATACCATTGTTATTATTATGTATCACAAAACTTTACATGAAGACTTGTCGCCGTAGATACATGAATGTTTACGATGCGAGACCAGGAAGCAACTCATTTAGGCGCCTACTTAATATTTTTGTCTTGTTATTGTTTGTCTGTGTTCGTATTTACAGAAGCGAGGGCTGGCGATAATTGTTTTTTCTTATCCGGACATTCTTCCCGGCATTCTCAGTGGGCGATAATAAAAATCTTGTTCGTATAACTCGGCCGCAAGTTCCACAAAACTCTTGTCAGCGAATGGACGATAATCCGCCGCTTAGTCGTCCTTTTTTACGTAAAAAAACTTTTTCCTTTTGAATAACCCCCTTATTTTTCCGGCAGGCGACCCCTCTTTATTCATAAGCCGCTGACGTAACTTTGAGATCCCTAAATGAATGGTTGTTCGTTGTTTTACGGGTCTATTCACAATGCTTTTGCTTGGAAACTTCAGAGATTTGGCCGCAAGAAAAAGTGGAGAGATTCGCCATGAAATTATATGACGCCCGCCAAATTATTATATTATCTCTGAATTTATTTAGTTGATATTATTATACTCGTATATGCCAGTTTTTTATTCCTACTTAGTAATCAAATAAACTCTCAGAATAGTTGACCAAAAAACATAAATTAGGTACACACACAATTAATTAGGTACACATAATTATGATAGCCTACGTATTTTTTGAAGGCTTGGCTTATATTTTCATTTTCATAACGTAGTGTGCTGGATTTCTGCCAACCAAACTAGTATCACTTTAACTGGGATTAATTAATACATTAGCCTTTATACTGCCGCCTTTGACTACATTGTAGAGATTTAATTAGTCGGCTACTTCAAAATTATTTGCATTTTGTATGCATCAACGACAATTTTGCTTGTTCATTTGTTTTACATTGTATATAAAATGACTGTGTAAACGTTGGTGTAAATTAGTGATTGGGTATCGATTAAAATGCATCTTTACTACTGACTTGCCTACCCAATAATCTTCATAAATGTAATGTACCTTTCCATGCTTTGTATATATGAAGAACTTCAGCTCATACCACACAGGCGTGATGTTATAGGTCGATGAATATCACAGGCGTTTTTGCGAAATCTGGCTGTTCATTTTGTATTAGAACGCGTGCCTTCTGATTTGACACACTGCAGCGATAAAATCGCGGCGACGCAAAACAAAATATACAGCGCGGCGCGTTTTTTGCGGTCTGTGTAGGTTTATTCTCCCTCGGGTATGGACATTTTTAATAGTATCTAAGTACGAATAAGGAAATCAAAATGTAAGATCCACTACTATAGACAAGTGCGTAATTTTAGTTCCAATTACAAATAACATATTTTATGATAACAGCGCTATACAGTATTCGTACAAACTACAATCTGACTACAAACAATAATTATTACGGTAGGTACAAAGTGCGTTTCATGAACTCGTTGTTTTAGCGTGAGTTTTTGTCGTTACGGTACTGAATATCATCAATGGTAAACAAACAACATGGCACTTAACGACAGAAATACCCAAGCCTTTTCGATTGCAAAGGCAATAGTCATTTCATTGAAATGTTCGTCATGTCATGACATGTCATGTAAGTCACTCGTTTTCGTACACTTCGTTATCTGTTTCGTTATAAAAACGTATGCGATTCGATATTTTGTTTTCATAAACAAAAACTAATCACCTGGAAAAGGCTGTGATATAAATCGATTTATGGTTTTTCGCGTAAAAATAGTTCTCTCACGTTTCGTTATAAAATGAAATTCATCTCGGTTTATGCAGATAGGAAGGTCGTAAGGCATCGTGTCGAGCGAAAGAAAAATTTGAATATAGATGTCGCTTGTGTAGTTGTGTAAGCGAACCCTACTAAGGGTTCTGTTCTTGGTCCCAAAATTATCGTTTTGTCCTAATATGGTTTCGGTTTGATACAGGATTACTGACAATAATTTGGTGATATTTGTTCTATATTTTTTTCTAACATTTTGAACCTATAACGAAAATAATTTTTATAAAAGTAAAATTAATTAAAAGAAGCAAAGAATTGATAAAACTACTGCTTCTTTCCATTTGAAAACAATATCACAGAATAATGCATTCTTTAACAACGCAATGTCTTTACTCGCTCTATGCCCCATTCTAATGACGATGAATTTTGAGAAATTAAGCAAACCTATCACATAACTAACGCTGAAGTGACGTTAAATGGATACAGTAAAACCTCCACTTCCACTACGCATCAGAAATTCTCGCCACAAAATATACGGAAAACAGAGCGGAATTTTCGGGACCCTATCTATATAGTAGGCGCCAGTACCGAACCCAGTACCGAGATCCTCTTTACGAGGCAAGGCTAAAATGCTGTTCTCGAGTTTGCCTGAAAACTGCGCTCAGTTTATATGGAACGGAGGCGGAGTGAGAGCGAGCCAAATGGCCACCTCTCGGCAACTCTACGGGCGGCCGTTTGGGATGGAATGGCCGGGGACCTATTGCGTGTGGCGATAGGAAGTCATGCTATTGCTATGGGAAAATTAGTGTTAATAATACCTAAAGATCGTAAAAATGACTACAATATGATTTCACACGTTTTGCTCAAGCTAGATCTTCAATAAACATAGTATGCGAATGAAAAATTTGTATGTAGATTGACCTGTTTAGGTAGGCATATAATAATTAGCTTAAGTAGCGATGAATAGTGAAACAATTTATTTATTGTTAAGTTAATTATTATTATTAATGTCCAGATGCCCTTTAACATTAGGATTGTAATTAGATACTTATTTTTAATTTTGACTAAGGTAGGTACCTACCTACCTACTTGTTAGGAATCCACTAAAATCATATTTTGTTTCAGAACTTTTAACGCATATAGCTATAGGTAGGTACTTACAGACTAATTGCAATGAAAAATAACGTCTAAAGAGAGGATTAATTAGATAATGTATACAAAAAACCAATCAACAAAATTAAATGAGTTGCTATCACCATACGTAATACTTGACATTATCGGACCCAAGAGGAAGCTTGCTTAAGTCCGTTACATACAAATGCCTTTCATTAACTTGTCGATGTTCCGTCCGAAACTCGACGGTCTTCGGCGCTTTTGTGAGTCTACAACTACAGCATTGCAGTAGAATTTCTTGAAGTAAAGTAAATACCTACTTATTCTACTAGGCGCCACCATGGTGGTTATAATAGATCGGATTGGTGAACGAGGCAAAGCTGCAAGGCGCCCATGTTTTTAGGCGTGTAACTTGTTTTAGATAACGTATGTTTTTGTTTTTTCCATGTTGTATTTGACCTTCATTTGACCACTAAGTGTCTAACCTGATGTTGAGTATAATAATGTGGTCTAAATCAGTTTACTGATTCTAAAATGGAACTGACACTCCAACATTACTGCCAGGACATCTCTAAAAATTGGCGACATATTTGACTAACCTACCAATAGGTATTTTTATTTGACATAATGTGGAAGCAATTTGGATATAACAACATAACTGAGAAAATTGACTGAAAATTAAATACATATTATAAGAGATTGATGGGTTCTGTTTCTGATGAAAAACTACAAAAGTACTTAAATAGTTTGCGTAGAGAAGAGTGAGTAACTTTCAATAAATATCTACGAAAAGTATTCCGTCAAGCTAGTAAACGATACATATTAAAGGTCTTCTGGGAGAGAAACAACCTATATAACGATAGTAGGTAACGGTACGTGTAAAGATAATTTAAAACTCGTAAATAACATAGGCATAAACGAAGTCTATATAATAAGATCACTACAATATTCAGGTAAGTACACTAAATCATCATCATGCCGCACTCCTCTTAAATCCTATACCAAAGCCAATCAATCTTTTTAATAAATCACGTATCTCACAAAAGCCATCAGCCCGCGAGATAACATAGGTATTGGAGTAGTAAAGTAAATGAGATCTTTTCGGCGCAGATGCACGTATACCCGGTATCCTACCGCTATTTGGGTGTACTAGCTCGGGTACGAATTAGGTATAATGTTCGCAGTACCGTAGCTTGCATGAGTTTTGGTAATTACAAGATTGTATCCGGCGATAGGGCTCGGCTTGGGTTGAGGCGCTTTGCCAATTTGTAGGAAAATTTTGTGCGGAAAATTCGTAGGTTGGTTGGTGCTTTTAAATTAACTGCGTGAACTTAAAAGTTCAGTGTGTTTGGTAAGACGAATGGTACTTTGTCTGTTTTGCAACCTAGCAACGGTAGATCTTATTCTCAGCCTCACATCACTGGAAAGATAAATAACATGCGGATTTATATCGCCTCGTTCTATGAGGGTACGATAAGTTTTCAGTGCGGGTTGTTATCGATTGAAAACAGTCATTTGAACGAGTCCGAAGCTCTTTGCTCTGAACAAACTCTGACACTAAATGTACGCACTATTTAATTTGACAAACAAATAATTATTCAATTAATCACTGCATGGATTGTCTTTCCTTAAGTAACGAGTGTTGTTTCGTATTATAAAGTAGCTTCAACACGTTAGAAATAATCTCTAAGTTTTGATAGAGCAAAATAATGCTTTTCTTAAGGAAACAGAGGATATAAAAGTAAACAATAACAAGAAAGAACTGTGACATTAAAGTAAATATTCCATACAAGCTGTTGTGTGTGTGTGCATAGCTATCACGTCAGGCATTGCGTATTATTTATTGTATTAGTGTGCGTGAGCGAAATGCGCCAGTCTTACGAAGCCACAATACTGTTCCTCCACTACGATCGGGCTTACCCGTTCGGAAACCGTTCAGATAAGGCATGATATGAATTCGGATTTAGGACTTGTCTTCCGTTTTTATATTTGGGAAATCTACCGGCAGATACCGGATACGGATTTCATTAAACTGATTAGGCAAGACTATTTGGTTGGCAAATAGCCCTAGCTTCATTATCTATATCTTATTATACAGCTGTAATAGAACGTGTTTCAGTTAAAAGGCCAGTAAATGAAACCTTAGATGATCGCATTAACAGTTATAGGAGTAGATAAAATATATTTAGAAACATTTAGACTACCTAACTATGTAGGTATCTAACGCAAAAGGTATCAACAGTAGACATAAACCAAGTGAAGTTAGAGTTTAGGTTTGATATACTTAAGGTAAAATATATAATATCGAGACCAAAATCTAATATACGGCGGCACATTTCGAGGCACATACTCTCATTGGCCTAAAATATTCATACCCCTCGATATTTGACAAGAAACGCAACCCACGCCCGGATCGCCACTAAAACGCTTACGCAAATATAAAATACAATCTCCTTGAAATCCAATCTAGCGACCGACCTCATCAATATTCCGCTGCCTTGTTATTCTCCGCGAGGCTTTAAAACAAAACAAAAGAGGCTCTGTTATTTAACTCGTTTCCGATACGGCCTATTTCGTCGTATAACAAAATTTCCTTTTCAGAATAAGTTTGTGAGATCTCATTTGTCTCTGCGAGATGGGAGTCGTACCGAGAATAACAATAGGTAAATTTATGTAAATGAGTACCGTTCTACGTAACAAAAAGGAAATGAGCCGAGTTGTGTGAGGCGTTCGTTCAATTTGATTGTCAAACGGTTTTGTTCGAGCGTTTAGAAATTACGTCTCCCGTATATAGACACGTACCTGCCTGTTTAGTTTAGTGTTATTGCTATATTGTTCTCATGTGACAGGTGTATACGTTGATACCTCTTTACAGCCTTCTTATAGGTACCTACCTACAGATGTCGAGATGGTACATTGTAATGTTTTTGGTGTAGCTTTGCATCACATCCTCAGGTGACCTTTAAGTATTGTTCTTTCAGGTTACATATAAGTACGCTGTATTAACTTTGGTTACGTAAAGTGTATATTATAACACTAGATAACACTGATATCAAATATATGACTAACTTCGTCCTTTGTTATCTTTTATTCTTCACATTTCTCTCTGTTGATGAAATGGCTACATTGCACTTTGAAGGACTTTTATTTTTGCTCCATTTACGAAGAAAATAAATAGAGGAGTACAAAAAAAGGATGGCATTTTTACGATTTATTCCTTCTATTTGCTCAGAAACAGCAAAAGTTTCTTCAACAAATTTTCATGAGATATATATATTTTATAGAGGTTTTAGCGAAAATGTTTGCAAAGTTGGAGAGCAATCTCTCAAGGGAACAAACATGACTATTACTCGGAATTTCATGGCCGCAGAAAAATATCAACTTTGTTGCAAACATTTCCTAAAACTAATCCAACTTTTGGGATAAACCACCTAAGTTTATTTCAATACTGTAACCGTTACTAGGACCATTAGGCTATAATATACTTAAGTGTATTTTTCACATCTATTAATATCACTTTGTGAAAAAACCTTACCTCCAGCTCCTTACTGTTCGTCTGGTTAATTTTTCCATAAATCAATTTATCTTAATATTTGGCAAAACATAACTGATGAATAGATAATGAAATGAAATAGATACTATAGGTGTTTTGATAAATAAACTCAAATTAGATACGATTGCACAACAACAAAATATGCATTTTGTTTGTGAATTATTTTCGCAAATATGGTGTGATATGTATGTGAAATTATATGTCTGTAAGCGGTACCCACGATACAGGAGCAATCCTAGTGTGGGGCTACGTTTAAAAAAAAAATGTAAATTGTGTCATTTCGATAACATAATATTTATAGTTGGTACATATTGTCGATCTGTTGTTTTCTTTTACTAATTTTAAGATAGAGGTTTAGTATGGTGACGGCTTTAAACCTTAGCAGTATATTTTTATCCTACAGTGCCTACAGTCACGTACATTTTAACAAAAATACGCCAGAAAATATCATGCTGTCTGTAGGATGTTATTACACTCTCCTATTTACTTATGTAGGTAAGTGCTCCACCGTAGAGGCATAACACAAGGGTTCTCTTTCATTTCCGACATAAATATAAACGTAGGTTGTACCTACCTCTTTTACTTTATTCAGAGCGTGTCGAAAGTGGAAAAACCTCGCAAAACTTTCATTGCATGCGGAGCTTACCTACACGTGTGTGTCACATAGCCGAAATATCTGCCAATTTCATTTCTCTGCTCACCTCCCTAGAGCGTAGTAAACACCACCCCCTCCCTGCCATTTCTTCCGACCTCACCCCCTTTCCGTGTGTTTGTCCAACTGATATTCTTGAAGATACACCACCACTTCAACAAGACCCGCCTCGCCTCTCTAAATATTCAAGTTGCACCGCCACTGAAGAGTTATGCTGTACAATTTAAGAGGTCAACGTGAAACGGTTAGGAATTTAAAGTTAAACTCTTTCTGCAGTTGCTTCTGAACAAACACTATCATTTGTCTAGAAACTTCTTAAGAATAGAAGTAGTGTTAAATAGAACTGTTCTGTTTAGTTTTACAATGAAAACCTTTACTACTTACATAAACACTAATAGCTTTACTTTTAAAAGAACTCATAATAACGACAAGCACCAAAATTTTGAACATTATGACGAACCTCTAATATTTTTTCAAATTAATTTTCATAGGTGCCTATCGAATCAAGACGATATTGTTATTTTTTGTCTCGTTCGCATTGCTTTCAAGGTTAACCCTCAAACGCCCACGCAAACATCACTCCAAAACAAATACTGAGTTACACGCAATAGGGTCCATCTCCAAACAATCAGTACAAGCGTTCGATCGTCGCCCTTATTGGCTACAAGTGCTCTCACATCACGGTGTTTACGTATCCTCATTAAGTGTGTTTGTGTGAAGCCTAATTTACGACGTGTTTGCGTTGCGTAACGTCCCACTAATTGACCGATGACGGATTTAGGAACAGCCTAGCTCTCGACAGGATTAGGGCACGTATTTCCGTGTGTCTTTAAATAACGCGGTCGAGAAGGGTTACTATTTCTTCATTTATTAACCAACCGGTATTAAATTTTAAGAGGTTATAAAGCCAATTTTCAGTATTTTTAAAAAGGTAGTTTTCATCATCATAGTTTCCCGACGACATGACCTAAAAAAAGCAGGGCCATCTACCCCGGACTTACATAATCAGAATTAAAAATCATAAAGAAACTAAGAGGAGTAGTAAATCACGATGCGGAGAAAATTGTCAGTGTCATGATAATGGACGATCGCAAAACAGTCGCTCTAGCAATGCACGTCTAAATTTTTGTAACAATTTAATTCCTGTATAGCTTTTAAACATTTTGTAAACATACTGTTTACTACCTAGGTACATATGCCAGAAAGTCTTCTGCGCCCAACTACCGCAGCTATCAAGTAGCAATGACCATAACTCCGTCCTACAATTAATCTTCGCACAACGAGTCAGATAACTAAACTGCCAAAATTCCCAACTTCATTAACCAAATAAGTTAATCAGCCGACCCACTTAATTATTCAGGGATATAAAGCAGAGTACCTATTCTATAAACTCCGCTCGATATTTGGCACAAAACTCTGCGGAGTGGAGCATATTCAGAACAGAGCGCCCGGTTTATTTGTGTTCAAAACAGAAAATACTTGGCAAAGACCCCGGTTACGCGCCATTTTACCCAGTGGAGGGTTTTAGCAAGCGGGCGGTATAAAATTTTTTCGTGTAAATACCTATTCCTTGAGAAAATAGAGGGAAATGTTGACGTTGCAGTATCGAGAGACTTTTTCTATGAGATATTGATTGAATCTTTACTGGAAGGCGAGATAAGGATGTAAAAAAGTTTTTTACGCACCAGTCCTTCGGTACTTTGTGTATATTAGAATTTTGTACGCTTGATGAAATGTTATAAAATTACGTTCGTGTAATTTACTGTGTTTTTTCTGTACACACCATGACTTTCAGGTACCTACTAAAAACATGTGACTTACAAATACCTGCTAAAACCAATATAAAAACTATCACATCTTTGAAAATCTACTGACACACCTTAGATACTTTTATTACGTACGTAATACGTAAATAATAATACGTACCTAATCATAATCATATTTTACATTGGGACATATTTCGTAAAATCTTTAGTTACTAAATTAACCGATCGGGTTCGTTCCATCCGGTTAACGGGTTGCCGCAATAGATGGCGGCTCCAATGTAGCTATCCGGGCGTAATGGAGGACCGGCGATATGGGAAAACCAGACACCGTACACTGCTGCATACAAAACTAATTTTCAAATAACTAGGAGTGTTTTTACTTTTGTTTGTTTAAGTTTGTCGTTTGCACCAAACATTGACTAAATTTCGACAACTTTAAAGTTATATCCTTCGGTTTTTATGAGGGATGAAAAATAATACATTATGAACCTACTTAATATATTTTAGAATTAATTGGCACAACTATTACTGTTTAATAATAATTATTTCTGAACGGTTTTTGACTAGAATTTGGATTAAAAAAGCTTAACAATGTATCTGCAACAAACGATTTATTAATAAAGATTTTGAAATGTTTAAGCGTGTCTAAAGTCCCGTACTTTTGTTCCATAATACACTCTAATTCCTAGCAGTAGGGTAAACATAAACTAAAGCTGTTAAAATATATTATATTAGGTATGCTAAAAATAGTGCAATAAGAAGTATAAACTACTCTGCGTTTTAACATCAAATGGCAGATTACAAATTGTTTTTTCTCTCCACATTACGGGAGCCGTAATGGTCATATGGTTATGTACTTACCTAAGTATTTCTTTAACAGAATGTGCTTTTATAGTGCTACTAAAATGTGCCCTCGGGAAATTTATAAATGTACACACGTCTTATTCTATAACGTTATACGTGACTCTAAATTTTTTCAACTCCCCAGTTAATTTTTTTATCAAAAAACTTGTACACTATATTGCTTGACTGTTCGCTAAAGAAATAATTTTTGTTTTAATAAAATAACAACATGTTTTTCGTCACCAGTGTACGTAGAGCTGGCAAATACACGATGCCAATATTCCGACACTTTGGGTACACGCCTCTACACGTATGTACCTATACGCTACACGTCGCTCCGGCCAAATGACCCCATTATCCCACCCTTATCCGACCCTTAAACCCAAATATCAACTTTATTCCCAACTAAGATAAAGCCCAAAGTTGAACACCCGGAATTCTAATGAACAAGCGACATCGCACCGACACGAATCAGATAATAACTTACGTATTTTGTATGAGTTGATTTTGGCTAAACTATCTGAGATTATCAAATTTCAATGCGGCTTTGAGAATAAATTTTGATTTGGAGGCGATATTGGAATTTTATCGACGTGGACTGACGTGGTATTCGAAAAGAAAGTCGGTTCTATGGTACAAGTGCTCGGGTATGTAAATTCAAATGTTGAAATGTGTAGGTACACGATCAATATTCAAATGAGTGCATGATCCCGAGCAATATTCGAATTGTATAGATAGGTGAAGTGAGGGAAACATAAGAGAGGAAATACATTACGAGATTTCGTAGCAGTAAGAAAGGCGTAGACGTTTTGATTAGAACATAGAAGCTGTAATGAACTAAAACAACATTATGCATGAAATAATTTAAAAAGTTGATTGTGATAGATAACATTTCCGTTCTTAACAAATGGAACATTTTATTATCTACACAGTAAGTAACGCGTTTTATACCTTGTCCTCTTGCCTTTTCTCACGTTCATACTCTACGTTGAACGGCTAGGAACATACATTACAGAGAGTAAGTACAGTATAAGGTTCACTCTGCCTTCCACTGGCATTATCTATCTACCTGTACCGCGATAAAAGCATCAGAATCACCCACCATTGCCTGAGAGTAACCACCTGTGCCTTCAAACAGCCGACCGGTTTCGTCTCAAACCGTATCCGTAAACTCCCTAGTTTAGTGCTATCGTACACATTATCTTGTCACTTTTATTCTCATTTAATATTCTACTGATTCTGACAATTTTTTGAATCTCACTTCAACGTCACTGATTTAATTGTCTCCGAATTCTTATCTGTCCGTTATTACTTCGATCGCGGTAGCTCGACTTTCACCGATAAAATTTTAATCAAGAATCAGCAACGGGAAAGCGATGCCGTCTTATAGCAAACAATAGGTAGGATCTTTGAAAGTATTGTTCGTCGTCTCACGTTCCGTCTGTACTCGTTCGTTGACCGAGGTATTACGCTGCTCAGTAGACTGAAATGATAGTAAAACTTGAACAAAACCATCATTATCTTCGTCATATGTGAGGATTGTACTCGTGCATCCAATCGCAATGTTATATCCTCAGACCGACACTCACGTCGGGTCATGGCCGCTTAAAGCCCTTGAAAGCGATTAGGTAGGGGTTTTATTACACACACTAAGCGGTGAAAGTTTCAACGACGCTGTAGTTGACATAAAGTGGATTTAACCAGAGTCACACATACGAATTAAACGTAATCAAGACTTAGTTCAATTTATAAGATAATTAGGTTGGTAGCGGCAGGAGACGAGATTTGATATTTAAAGAAACGTCGCGTGACAAGCATTTTAAATTTTTCTTTTTTGTGTGTTAACGTCATATATCCAGGCCGTGTTTATGGTAACACTTCATTTGATTTCAGAGCGTTGACACTGATAGTCAATTATAAAAGACGCCGGTGACTTTAATTGCCAATTGATATAAGATTTTTGTGTCTAAAAACAAAGTTGGCGCTAGAATTAGGCACACTACAAGACGAGAGAAGTATATAGACGTCATAAAACAAGGAATTTAAGATGTCGCAACTGGTAACATCTATACTACAGAAAAAAGTAGCGGTAAGATGTTCACGTAAATTAAGTACCTAGGTACTGATCAATGATACATTTTATCTCGTTGTTAAAAAATTATACTATTTTATTATAATAGCTATAATCGATGAAAAAAAATCCTTAACTGCAAATAAAAATAATGTTCAATTTCAGTATAGCTCCGCAGCTTTTCAGTCAACTAAGCAGTTTAAAATGCATTGCAATTTCTTTCGCTTATCGCTGAGTCATTGGCCAACATTAAATCCCCAATCGTTACGTCCGACTGACATCGTAAATCGTAACGAGTTCATGATTTATGTGTTCAAACACTACGCATGCATATATTTAGAGTAACAAAAAATATCTTCTAGTGTGCGATATACCTGGTGTAGCGATGGAAAGCGAACGCCGCGGCTGCTCTCTCGTATTGATTTCGACAGATGTTAACTAAGAAATTATTTGAGATTATATTTGGGATTTCAGCATTTATTTGTACAGTGTACTTAAGTAAGATTAAAAAAAAAACCAGTGATTAAGAAATTGTATATAGTATTACTCATTACTACAGCAACATATATATTTTTACAGAGTTACTATCACGTTGAAATCTCATATAATATTTAGTAAGCCTCTAATTATCTATACGACGCTAAAAAGGTATGGTTATGTAATAACTATTAATACTATTATTAGTACCTTGAATTAATGTTAGGATGACCTATCTCTATTATAATGCATGAAAAATCTAGATTTTTAACTAATAAACATTTTTAATTTGTGGAAGCATAACAACTATTTTAATTAGGGGCATTTTAACTCAAGAATGTTTTGGAAGGTAGATACGTACCCACTTCTCACTTAAGTAAAACTAGGTATATACGAGAATATGATATACATAATATAATGTTACATTGTGGTGCTGCTTAATGAATACCAGACTTTATGAAACTCTCATTAGCCCAAAATATACCTATTATAGCCCAGAATCTAATTGAATCTTACATGCTCGTTAATTACGTAGAATACGACTAGGTATACCTAATATCTCTAAACTGACGTCTTTGAAATAAAAGCCTAATTTGTTAGGGTCCTTATGTTATAGTTTGAATACCGATTTTTACAAACATACTAGGAGATGATTATTCTACGTGTTACCATAACATTACAATATTTATGCATGGTAAATGTATGGTGTTCCCTAAATCTTTGTAAGGAAGAATAAGAAGTTCTCTCTGATATATTTATTTTCTTGTAAGAAAAAACTTCCAATAAAACCACATTTTTCTTTCGCAATACAATTCAATCACGCAACTTTACGGCCAATTATTTTGAAAATACTCCCTCTTATGTTTTCCTTCCTAAAAATATACGATCGTCTAATTGCATCCCCACGTTTTGGTCGACTGCGTTATAGCATCTTTAGGTATTTTTATCTTCGTGCTTTTCTCGATGTTTTTTTTTATATCTTGTTATGGGCTTTTACAGCGTGCGTTTTGTAATATTGGTTTTATTGTTGATTTTTTGTTTATCAAAACAAACGATTAATGATGACAATAAAACAAATAAGTACTAGGTTTACTGCATATTTCGTAGACATTGGATTTTTAGTATATTCACTTTCAGTAATAGGTATATAATTACAGTAGGTATGCTAAAATTGTGGTATAGATATTTTATGTACCTACCTACTGAATTCCAAATAAAATGTAATTCTACACTGCTATTATAAAGAGGAAAGATTTGTATTTTTTGTGTGTACGTATGTTTGTAATGAATAAACTAAAAAGCTCAAAAACTCAAAAACGACTGTGTCGATTTCAAAAATTATTTCACCATTGGAAAGCTATATTTACCTTAAATAACATAGGCTACTATTTATCCCGTAAAAATTAAAACGGTTCCCGCGGGATAGTAGTTAACGCGGGTGAAACCGCGTTTTATAATTATGAACAATGAACATTCTACGTTGTACCCGATCCTATAATAATAATTATTATTATAGTAATCAAAATAATATTTTATAGGTACATATTGGATTTACTCAGCAACGTCAAGGTTAAATGATTGTCAGTGTTATATTTTCACGACTGAAGTGAAAACTTTGGCTCAGAGACAGACATATTTTAGTTTCATTTAAACACCCCATTCTCAAAATTTATTCATTTCATCACAATTGCAGATGGCAATGCACTCGTTACAGCTTCGTGCATAACCCGACTAAAACTATTCCTACTCCAACCGTAGCATAATGCATACAATTACATTTTACGGTCCGCGTCCACGTAAAAACACCAACGCATTGCATAAACTGGACAATACCATCCTCAGAAACCCGACAAAAGTATTGTCTCAACCCTTTTTTGCATATTATTGCATAATATCATCCTTTAAACGAAACTAGAGCAAAAACCGGCGGAAAAAAATTAACGGGGCTTACCTAGAAAGGGTTTAAACATTGCGGTTGGCTGTTTAACAATCGGTACAGTTATTGTGGAGGTTTATGGTGCTATAAATCATTTGGAGAAAAAGACTGTGACGTCATAGGCTGTAAAGATTTAACGGCCGATCAGCTGAGGTGTGGAGGTCGCTCCGATGACCCTCGGACTGTTGGAGGATGGCTGCGCTCATTGAGGTTAGCATTTGCGTCTTTTGTTATTCAACTTCTAAAGAACACAACGTTTTAGTCTAGTTATTTTATTCCTGTTTGAAAACTGAAATATTTTTTAAAAAAGAATTGGATTTTTTATTGATGGCTGTAAGATATCATCGCAGGCCTGCGTCAGTCCAGTGCTCCCAAATCTAAAACCTATAAAAAAGGTTTTGTTGAAACTTGCTAAATAGATTTCCGCAAAGTAATAAATACCCCTGATTCGATTAAAAAAATATTATGTCACTAATACAAGCAGGCCTATCACTTGGACTAGGTACCGTACCAAACAATCCCTTTTAAGAATCGCATTCGATTGCAACATCGATATTGTACTCTTCGTTCGATTATTTTTCTCCACACACCATATACTTAACACAATAACTGTTTCAGAGCAAATCCTGATAACGAAAGAGGTCAGTTTCGGCGTTGCTGATAACACCGCCAGCTTTCTACGCATATTAAACCTGATAAGCAGAGGCGATAAGAGAAACCCTATTGTTGGTTGGCTAATCAAGATTCTCGATTGAAAAATAGGTTGATTGAGGTTTATCAAGATCGGTGATAAGGAACTGATTGGAAAGTGGAAACAAATTAGTTTCGCTTTACAGAGATCGGCTTTTGTAAGACTTGTAGGTAGGATTGGTAGTTAAGCAAATATTTTAATTAAAATGTAGTTTAATTAGGCTGATTGTAACAATTAATGCATGATAGAGATGAATTTACATTATATTTTTTTCTTTTCTTCTTTATTGTAAAGTGGCAATTTGAAAACTTATCATGACTTATGGTTCTATTAGGTATAAAGAGATTGCATACCTGCTACTGCAACAAATTTCAAGACATTTACATTTTGGGTTTTTCTTCCTTTTCTACTGATAATGATATCGACTCGTCATTAAAATATGAAAGAATAAAACTAAATTACATTTAATTGTTGATACAGGAAAATGTAGCTGATATGACTGTGTATATTTATGAATAGACTTCATTTTCCTGTATCCAGATATGGTTAGCGTAATTCAATACAATGATCAAGAATAATAAATTGTGTTGAATTTATTTGATAGCGATACCTAGCTACGCGTAGGTATAATAATATATCCTACTTACTAAGTAGGTAATATGAAGTGTAAATTTTAAAGTAAGCGCGCTTGTCTAGCTTTCGTCCAAGTGAGTAAACGAAGTGAAAATCTTCAACATATCGCTATTACGGCTGCCAATAAAACCCATTATGACTGTTTTTATCAGTAATGCTTCAATAAAAGTCAGCACTGTAACCGACCCGTATAAATTGGCAAACTAAACAATGACCAATGCAGTTTCGCTCTATATTTCTTCGCGGTGTGTTAGGTACTGGTGGAATAGAAAGAAAAAACAATATTATCACAGTTATGAGAAAACCTTGCAATGGTCAGCACGTCTCTGTTTTAATTAAAGCCAGACTGGCCGCGTACCTAAATTTATTTTACCACGTGCCCCGGACGGAATATTGTGCAGACGTGTTTACTAAACCGCTGAAAACCCGGCCGATATTCCGGTGAGTGAACAGGATTCCCGAGCGCGGGAGAAATTCTCGCGGCGCTACACCCAATGCCATCTATGTAACCGATAGACAATCACGGGGCACGAACGTAAGCGGGACAACCTTTTTGTACATGGAACTTAACACAAGCACATAAAAGTTTACCACACGCACAGAAGTCAACTTGGTGCGTGCCCGAGTGTGCGTAGAGCTTTCACGCACACAGAGGCGAGGGGAAGTCGTAAAAAGAGCAATTGAAAAGCTTCGGCCGTCCGCCGCACGGTGGCGCTGTTCGAATGGTTCGTATCTGGGTCGGAACTGTGATTCCAAAGTTTGTGCATTTGGCGCTGCTGTGCTCGGGTAGAAGTTTTAAATTAGTTTTCTTATTAGATAGGATGCTTGGGCTGGTTGAACTGGTCGAGGCTTATTGGATTTTGAGAGCCGAATGAGGTCGAATATTTTCGTACCTATAAGAAAACTAAGAGTGAGATAAATAAATGAAGAGATATAAAAATATAAGGTGTATTTCTAAAGCCTGGACGTTAGAACTTCTTTTTGGTATTTTTAAATTCAATTTTTTATTAATTATTATTGAAAAGTCTTGTCTTTCTTGAGCAAGTATATGTATTATACCTTATTAGGTAGGTATGTCTGAACTTAATTGCTGAGTATATAAACTTATATTTCATGTATACCCAGAAATGTATTTAGGTGCAATGTTAAAAAAACATTTCAAATAATATTAAAGTACTTAGGTACTAAGTAGGTAGGTATGTATATTTATTCATCATCATCATCATCATCAGCCAGAAGAAGTCCACTGCAGGACATAGGCCTTACCTAGAGGGTATATTTATTAAATTGTATGTAATTATCAATATTTTTTTAATATTATGTGGTTTAAATGATAATATACACAGTGACGATGAGAAAAATATTTAAAACGAGTGAAATAAACCACTGTGTTATTAGGTTTTTAAACTATACGATAAAATAATACAAGTCGTTATTGGAATGATAAGATCCACGGCAGCCCGTGATGACCGTTTTATAATCATTACCCTCACTCACAGGCCAGTTTTCCCCTCTCTACCCCAGTTTGTTTGCACCTTAAGAACCCTATTACTGTATTTAACGTATCGACGTTTCTCAATTAAATAAAATGTAGTAAAACAAATCTGAATGTGATACTTGAATCGTTAAAATAGAGAATTACTTTGAAGTGATTCTTAACTTGATAAATTATTCAGTATTCAGTTTAAGTATTTTGTTGAAAAATGTCAGTAAAATTTTACGACTCTTTGAGTAGTAGGTACACTTAAATTATGGGTTAAGTAATAACTTTTGCTTTCCTTACGATGAAGTTATCAGCTATGTTTTTAAACTGCGAATGTGGTTTTTCTTCAACTTTTTTGTATTGTACCTACCTTATAACCCTCCTATCCCTTCTTATTTTTATAGCTTGTTCTGAATTGTTAAGAATATTATCAATCAAACACTTAGCCACTAACAAGAATCACTGTTACATATCTATTTTTTTTAAGTGAATAGAAAATCAATGCTACGGGATATCGAAATCAACATCAAAATTCATCTAGTATTTTTTGAGTTTTTAACGAAAACAAACGGACAACAATAATTATAATTATAAATAATTGATCAAAGATAAAGTTTTACATGAATAGGTACTTTTTACGTTCCTTGTTTTCACCTCATATGCCAAAAACAACTTTACATCATGTCTGTACCTAATCAGCTTCATGATTCTCATTCTTATGATGTAGGTACAATCTAGATGAGCATTTGGCAGTTACCTATTTTTTGTGTGAACTAAACTGAAGCTAGACGAGGAATGTGGACGAACTGAAGTTGTTCCATCTCTCTCGGCCTCAATGGCGAGCATCCGTTTCAGGGCGACCATCAGAAATTAAAAATGCACGGGATTAAAAAAAACATTTTGCTTTAATTTTTGTGGCCGCTACAACACCAGCATGTCAAAGAAACAAAAAGTTAATAAAGATTGATTTAGAAATTGTGGTACATTTTCATAATAAAATCATAATTGATATTCAGGGCGTATAGAAGATTATTATATATAGATCGTGAATTAACACCACAGTAAGATATTTATTCAAATGCTATAAAATAAAATAATAATAAAAGAGGGCAGAATAAATATTAAATCACTTGATATTCTTTCCGCCTTTCCATAATTAGTTGGTCTAACCTACAGCAAAATTTGATATTTTTTAAGGTTTCCGTATGTTCAATCACATACCCCTGTTTAAGTTTTAATTATTTATCAGTCGAAAATTCTGTTTTGTTCCTAATCACAGCTTTCAACATTTACATTTGTTTTTTAGACATGCAATCTTGGAACTTACACATTCCACATCCAGGACAGTCCGCAAGTATCTTAAAACATGGCCACTCCGCCCCACCCCCTTTCACAACTCCCTCTCATCTAACTTGCCCCATTACCGGGGTCTTCCATTCGTTCCAATTTCAAATTTGAAGCTGATGGCACATCTATGCCACCGCAGCTTTACCGAAGCCTTCTATTTGAGATTGAACCGCGGGGTTCAGGGATCTAGGGTATATAGTACCTATGTCAAAGATTAGCTCGTATGCATCAATTTCTGGCTAATTAATAACTACGTGTCCCGTGGTAAAACGTTGATGCTTACACCTACAAAGCTAATAAGTACTGTGCCATAATTATCTGTGACTAAAGATGCACCTCCCATTTTCAGTTACAACTTGTTAATGCGCGGTAATTATAAACTTTTATTTTATGCAAGTCTCATTGTGATAAAGCACGTGTGAAATGTTTTAGGTGCGTAAGGAATAGGACGAAGTCAAGTTAGAATATTATATGTTAGGTAGAGCGCTATTAAATTCGCTAAAATGATCAGAATGATTCGTTTTCTTTTACTTATTATGTGCCAGAATATAGGTAGATACGTTCAAAAGTAATCATGTTTAAAGATAAGATCTTTGTCGAATCTCATAGCTGGCTACACCTGCAAAGTTTTTCTTAATAATTTAACAGGAAATAAAGCAATCAAGAGTCCCCCTTCCGCAGACCCGCCGTTTTAATTGTGTACGGCGTACGCTCTTTCATGCACCGACGACGTGCCCTCTTTGAACTTTGTGTTATCGTGTGTACCTTTGTGTTTTGGTACAAAATGCGCACATAACTTTTTGTGTTTGTATTTTCTTGAATAATTTAGATGCTTGGCGCCCATACAAATAGGATAAAAATGGGTAAACTCGTTTTTGGTTGAATATAATACTATGAATGTATTCAGTACTGCAAGGTGATTTTAAATGGAACTTAGCACGTGACTAAATTGCACTTAATGTATGAAGCTCAAAATGTGTGACTAAATTACACTAACCCAAAGCCTCATCACTCTGTCATAAGTTACTGAGAAGCTCCGTTTTCTATTGTATCCGTCGTGAGATCAAATCGCACTTACCATTATATATACTATACCTATATTGTCACCAGAACTTGATAAACATGCAACATTTTTAATCATTTGAATAATGATAACTGGATCTATATTGACTTGTAAGATTTGCCCTATACGTAAATCAGTTCGCCCCTCTATAAAAAAAGTTAAATGCAAAACATAGTAGATACAATTACAGTGTGCAACTAAAGTTAGTTACTATTAGTTTGTTGTAACATTTCTAACTAGCCACGTAGTGCCATCTATCAGACTTTCTTCAGCCCTGAAAACTTTGTATTCCAGTGCAGTGTGAGCGACTTAAAAATAATTCCTTACGGTTTCGAAGCACGTCCGAGCGTTATTTTGGTCTGGCCAATTCAGTCCGTCTGCAACCAGCTACCAAATCAGAAATTCCCGTGGTAAAATAAAAGTATACATCGTTCATAGAATGTTTTGTATGTTACGCTCGTACCTTGCGGATAGATTAGTCTGGATAGTTGAAGTTTAGGTATTACATAAATGTAACCTAAGCTTAGGTATACTTACAGATATCGTCAGTGGAAAGGCTACTTTGCTTAACCGCCAAAACGGTACTTTCGGGAAAATGGATTTAAAGTTTTTTTTTTTTAGAAAAAAAATCATATTTCCCTTGTTTTTTAAGGAAATTAGAATATTTAAATGCAAAATATATTTATATTTTTTTCTTCATATTTACAATACATTCACATTATTGTAGCCCTTTTAGATCGCAAAATAGTGGTCGCTTAAGCAAAAGTATTCCGGTTTTAAGAAAAAAATCATCCAGGAAAAAAATGCTAACATGCCGTTAATTCACAAACATAATTAATTTAAAATTGCTAATAAATGGCAATAAGCTTCTTACCAGACAGCAAAAATGCTTATGAAATTAAACATTTATGAGTCTTGTACAGAAAAAAATCTTATCGAATGTTTGATCGTTCCATGCCATAATGAAGAATAGCTTAAGAAACGATAAGATTCATAAGTTTAATAAGACAACATGCTAACTTGTGCAAACTTATCGAAAATGCAATCAAACGTTACCTTACAGATATAGAATAACCAAACCTTTTATCGATCATACTACTTATCTGCTTACCTGCTGAATAAAAGATGTGCGTATTCGCCCTTATTAATAAAATTAGACAATTATTTATTATAATCATGACTCATCATCATCATCAGTTTGAAGACGTACACTGCTGAACATAGGCTTCCCTCTTAGGCCGCCATACCGAATGACAATTTTCCACTTGTACCCACCGGTTGCCTGCGACTCTTTTGATGTCGTCGGTACATCTAGTGGGAGCCCTATCTACGCTGCGTTTCCTAGTTCGTGGTCGCCACTCTAGAACCTCTTTCCCCGTCAGTTATCAGTTCTACGTGCGGTGTGGCCTGCCCATTACCACTTCAGCTTACACACCCTGAGAGCTATGTCGTAAACTTTAGTTCTTTGCCGAATATCCTCGTTCCGGATTTTATCGTGCAGAGAAACTCCGAGCATAGCTCTTTCCATTGCCCACGCATATCCAAAAGGTCAGTAGTTATGGACTACGTCTCCGTTCCATATGCCATCACTGGTAATACACACTGGTTGAAGACCCTTGTCTTCAGGCACTGGGCAATTTTGGACGAGAAAATGTCACGTAACTTCCCGAACGCTGCCCAACCCAGTTGGATTCTTCAGGCGACGTCTTAGTTGAAGTTGGACCAACTTAACTGGAATATCTGCCCAAGGTAAGTATACCTACTGGTCAACGACTTCGAGAGTATCGTTTCCAACGATTACCGGTGTGGATACAACATGGCCTTTGGACATGACTTTCATCTTCTCCATGTTCATTTTAAGACCCACCTGTTGGGAAACGCTACTGAGGTCGCTGAGCATAGTATTGAGATCCTCCAGTGACTCTGCCATGATTAATATATCACCCGCAAAACGAAGGTGAGTGATGTAGTTACTTGCCATTGATGTTGATGCTGAATCCGTTACAGTCCGAAAGCTTGAAAACGTCCTCCAATGCGTTCGGGAACCATTTCGGAGAAATAACATCTCCCTATCTCACGACTTTCTGTAATGGGATAGGTTTCGTGTTCTTGTCCTGTAGTCGGATTGACATGGTGGCGTTTCTATACAAGCACTTTAGCAGTTTGATATACCTATAGTCGATATGGCATCGCTGAAGGAACTATAATACTGCCCAGGTCTCGATTGAAACGAAGGCTTTTTCATAGTCCACAAACACCAAACATAATGGCCGATTATTACTCCTGTCTTCTGCATAATCTGGCGAAGCGTGTGTATGTGGTCTATGGTGTCAAAGCATTTCCGGAAACCGGCTTGTTCGGGAGGCTGGAAGTCATCAAACCTGCGTTTGATGCAGATGACATCACCACCACACTCCTTTGCCATGCTTCTGGCGTGATAAGTATCCTCGAGTATGATCGTATGAAAAAACTTCTGGAGGACTTAAAGTACCTATTGGTTTTCCACCCGCTCTCAGTAGTCTGTTGTGATTTCATCATCACCCGGCGCCTTGTTGTTCTTAAGCTGTTTGAGAGCTATTCTAATCTCGTACAGACTGATGTCTGTGATGTCGTCAGTATAGTGTCCGGTTAGTTTAACTCTGGTATCATGAGCTGGACTGACAGTAAGTTTAAATGTCGAGGTGTACAACTGTCCGTAAAATCTCTCAAGCTCCCTCAAAACCACTGGCTTCAACTACTGCCGTCCTCGGTCTTCAGCTTTGTCATGTGGCTTTGCCCAATAAACGAATTCCTTGCGAACACTTTCAAGCCCTGGTTTCGCTAGATTACGTGCTGTATTATAGGAACGCAGGTCTTGTCGCAAGGATTTAGAGATTCGTCTATTGAGCTTGCCGTATTCTGACATATCAGCTGAAGATTGATTAATTTAATGGTTCTGTCAGAGAGCTTTTGAGACTTATTCCGGCGTGGGCTCTTAAATTGCTTTGAACCCACTGCTTGGACAGTTTTCACCAGTCTCTTGTTTATCTCGTCCACAGAATCGCACTCGGTTAGGCTCTGGAAGCGATTATAATAAATATTTTAGCAATCAAATTACCTCATTTAAACATCTAACCTTGTAATATTTTGTATGGGAAGCCATAAGAATAGGAAGGCCTCGTCAAAACATAAAGTTAGTAGGCTGGTAGATACTCTGTCAGTCATGTTGTCACGACTAACGTAATTAAAAAGTAAAATTTATAATAAAGGCAAATCGCTAAAGCGCCACCAGTTCTCAAATCTTATGCGAACAGTTATGCATAAACGCCTGACAGTTTGTAACAACAGAAATGAAAAATAGCTAACGAGTAGTTACACAATTAAAATCAATAAGCTGATATTGCTAATATAATAATTTCATCCGAATTTAATAAAAGAAAATATGCTTATTATGCTGAAATGAGATAAATGTTAAAAGGTACAAGTTCTTATGCGACGTCACTTTAAAAAACATCGTAAATACGTCGCTTGAGACATTGAAGACCGGAATATTCCTCAAATTTTCCGCTTTTTAAAAATGCTTAACTGCCAAAAATTTGCTCAGAATGCCTTGAAAGTTATACAGATCGACGCAGAAAAAAAAATGCAATCCAACAATATATATAACTCATTTTGGCCCATTTGGCGCTTAAGCACTTTCTCCTTTCCACTGACGATATATTTTTTTTATTGTTATCAATTCTGGTTCGTCAGAATCCCTGGACTAATATTCATTGGTTTGTACTCGTTATTATTTTATGTAGGTATAGAAGTTGTTTCAAATTACCGTTGGCTTGCAATGTAGGTACAATACATTAGTCTTAATATAATATAGCAATTCGATTTGTATTAAATCTTCGACGCTGTAACTTACAAAATTCGAAAAAATGGGAGCGAGCTTAGTAAATAAAACCCGTTTAAATCCGTTCATAATAATTTATTTGTAACCTTTGCTTCACAATAGCATTGGATTGTATCATGTATGTCTCTCAATTACCTAGTACAAATTAGTATTCTTAGCATACGTTGTAGGCCTCGATGACCCTGTTTTGTCCTGACATAACAAAGCCTGCGTCATCCAAAATAATATTCACAAACATAATACGTGTCCTTGTCCCAAAAGTTTCAATACTGATGGTTTTTCTTTTAGAAGAAAAGAATCATAACTTCATCGATGCGAACTTTGTTCTTTCATCTTATTCAAACGTCATGGTACGGAGCCAAGACAATGTTTATCCTGTCACCGGAATAGTTTCCTATACGTCATGTAACGTTACATACCTACACAGTTACATCGGTATGTTTATACACCAATATGTTGTGAATTTATGGACACAGTATACCTACGGCAGAAGGGTAACTTACATCGTTCTTGCGAAATGTGATATAGAGAAAGAGCGATGCGACGAGGGATGTCTCTGTCAGAGGTTTTCTGTCATTATTTAAAATAAACGGGTACAAAAAGATATCAGTGGAACACCTAAGTGAACCACGTCGGTGGATTGCGAGTAAGAATCGAAATAAAGTAAGTGTAGGTCTAATTTAGAGCTGAAAAACTTTTGGTGTCGGTACTATTTATAAAACACTCTCCACCCACCTTTTATTTATCAGAGCGAGATGGCACGATTAAGAAATCTCGAACACGTTTGATGATTATCATTGGCTTGCATCCAAACAAAGTAACTAATTTTTTTTGAGGTTGGCAGTAAACTAGTTACACGAGAAACATCGGCTGATACAAAAACATCCACAAATAACACAGCTGCACAAAAAAAAAGACTACCTACATTACATTAGTTTTTAGATATTTCTTTTACGAACACATTCACAGTGCGTGCAACTCAGTGTCTCATATGCATTCTGCAAAGCATCCATTTATACGAAGTAGTTAGTGCCAACTGTCCAGTAGTGTCCAGTGTGTTTGAGTGAAGACTCCTTACTGCGACCTCTACTCTGTAACACTCCGGGTGTGAGCGCAATATCAGCCAATATGCGTATGAACGCGGTAGACAGGCGCCCAATTTGTGCGGGAACAACATCGCGACATCTCTACGTGACGTTGTATTATGTTTTTGCGTTGGATGCTCGCAACGTTCTAGTCCCATTTTGGTGTTTATCCTCGTCTTTTCTTGTACCTGTACAGTGTAGAGGGACTTCCATTAGGTGTGAAGGTGGGGTGTTTTCACGAAAACTAAAACAGCTCTACGAGTTATAATATTGTTTTGTCATCTTATACAAACTACATAATTAGTATACATTTTTGCAAACATAATTATTGTAGGTACCTAGTTATTATAATGAACATAAATTAAGTTTCACACATTAGGTATACCTATCTACTTCGGCAAAAAAAAGACATGAAATGGCAAACAGGTGCTGATATTATCTTTTATTCAGTGTTAGCTGTTAGGAATGATATTTAATTATTATTATTTTATGCATATTCGTGCGCCAGTCTGTAATTTTTTTGCGAAATTAGGTAGCGGTTGATATAGTAGGTACCTTATTATTTAGGTAATTACTTATTCTTATTTATTCATAAATACGTATTTTTCTACGCAATTTTTATAAGCTAAATATCCGGCGCACACAATTTATCTCATAATGTAAAATCTCACTTTTAGGCTCAAATCTGTAGGTAGGCCGTAAAACTCCCCTGAAACTCCCAAAATAAACGATAATACAAATGCAATTTGCACTCCATAAAAGTGTCTTGCGGGTGGCCGCATGCCAGCTTCCGCCGTTGTAAAACACCAAACCAATTACTTGACATTTATTGCGGGTAAGACTTTGCAGGTTGGGAGCTGTGGGATGTTATTATTACTTGAACAGGAAAGCTTTGATTTTTGGATGATTAGGGTAGAATTTCAAATCCAAGATGTGTGGTTTTACGTACGTATATTTTTATTATTATTATTTAATAATATACATACCTATAAGTTGTATATAAATTACATAATTAATCGAAAAATAAACAAACAGGAACTTGAATTTTTTTTAACTTAACGTTTAATTGTAATTTATATTCAGGTTATTTTATTGTCTTTTACATTCTATTAATGGACAAACAAATAATCCCAAAATATAGCTAATTAGCTACCATTTCGAGTAACTAAATTATCCTGTATCTTTTAGTCTATTAAGTTTTATACATTCTCACCAAATGTCTTTGTTAAAAGACTCGTGCCAAATTACCAAATACAAACAATCCTAAGCGACTGTATCAATAAATATACCAATTTAATTAAACTTATTGCGTTCAGAAGTCATAAACATGTCTCGACTATGCAACATTGTTCGTACCAAATTGAATAACTGTAAGCACCAAACTGAATAAATATTTGTTTCCATCAGCTTAATTGTGACCATGAAAGTAAGGATTTCAGTGTGTTGGTGATATTTTCAGGCAATAAAGTATGACTGAAACGTTGCAACTTGTAACATCAGTAAAAATAATTACTGATTCGTTTCTTAGTAATTTAGTTGCTATCTTAATTTAAGATCTGCTGTAAATATAGGAAACACATACTATGCAATAATAATATTATCGGTTCGTTTATTTGTATGACATTATCATTGAATAAGTCTAATTAAGTATACAAAACACAACTATAACGAACTAACTACTGTATAAATTACATTTATATTAATTAAATTATACCTAAAACAATGTTTTTGATCTTACCTACAACATGAATTTATAGTAGTACTTAATTAATGTGTTAAAGATTAATAGATTGAGTAAAATATATTAGCGCTATTTTAAGCGAAACAAATAGGTATATATTTATGTATATTCAGTAGGCTACATTAATTTTATAAATATGCAGTAGTAAATTAATAAATTAACTAAATTAATATAATAATCCCATTACCGTACAAATTCTATTGAAACATCTATATTCAATAACATATTATCGGCTATATAACAATGGTTTCGATTAGATTGGGCCTCTTACATGCCTATTCATTGATTATAACTCAGTTGATTAACTTATAAGAAGTAAACAAGTCTGTCAGCAAAGATACCTAAATTAAAATCACGAACTTAATCTAAATTTGTCTTAATTATTTAAATGACCTGTCACATCAGACATGAATAAATAATTATGATACATTATTCAACAGTACATTATTAGACTACTCGTAGGTTCTTATAATTAAAACAGACTAATTCATTATAACTCATTTTTTATCTCTTCATCAAGAATCTGCCAATCAACGGCAAGTGGTTTCGAAAGGACGTAACGCAGTTTCATATAATAAAACGAAAGAGGATGGAAACATCTGCGTGTCAAATATCGCGTTCCACAACAAATATCGACAGCTGCAAATACATTTTTATAAAAATAGTTGGAAATATAGTCTGGAGGACGCCCCAAAGTTTGCTGGAACCGCTTCATGCAAAATGTATTCGGCTGTCCTCGTGAAATTTGTATCAAGGGGGATAGTTTCTCCGTGCCGTCGCCAGAAAATGTTTGATATTTTTACTATATTTTCTCGTATTCGTACAGTTCTTGGATGTTTGTTTGGTTTGTTTTATTAAAAGCTCGAGGAGAGTTCGCTGGAATTGGTCTAGGGAGGGATGAGAATGGAAAATTGACATGGACAAAGTTCCTTTATTGAGTTTTCTTACATTTAAAGTTGACATGATATTCGATTGAAAAGGTAAACAGTCTCTTTGGTAAATATTCTAAATTATTTATACTTATCACTAAATTACTAAGTACTGGCTTCACATCAAATTAATTGTATTGTAGCCTAACGTAGTCTTAAATCTAAATAATTCACCTAAAAAAACCTACGTGAAGGTAAAACAAATGAAAATAACCTGAAAATATAACAGAAACAAAAGTTCACCGACTACCAAAATATACCCAACCACATTATCCCTACCCGGTAACTTTGTCGGAAGTAAACCAACCGGTAAAATTAAATTATTTCCCACATTTCCCGGCAAAGTTAGCGTGAAAATTGCGTGAGTTTACATCATAGTAACATCGGTATATAGCGAAAAAACGTGTGTCGTGTTTTTCGACTGAAACAATATTTCATCTCGGGCTCATGGTGCTGGGACACGACATCAGGTTATTTTGACGTACCCTTCAAATCAGGCTGAATAATTTACGTGTTTTGTCGGCGAAGGTGCGTACTGGGCCATACCTACTTGGAACTAGCGAGATAGGTAGCAGTCTTGATATTTCGTGTGCTGATATGTCGCAGAATTTCGTTTCGCTCGCTAATATTATTCGCGTCTTAGAATAATAACCAAAACATTAGTTATTGTAACGTTCGCGATCACAGCGGGTGTCAAGCGTAACTAATACCAAGTCACGTTTTCTCCTGTATATTTTTATCGCAAAAAGACAAGAACGTGACCGCGATCTCACGCTGATTCAATGACCAATAGATATATTTTAGTCAACTTATACACATTCTAAACATATCCTTAGCTTGGTATAAAGAAGCAACGGATGTTAGGTACCTACTCTAAACTTTTATCACGCGCCGCACGTCCACGGATGGGTGCAGTATAGATAATCTACACCATGATGCAGCGTAGCACCGTCTGGGGTTCGCCTTAATTAATTAATCCGTTCCTCTTTAATCAATCACAAAACCAAAAAAATCACTCTGGTTTATAATGTGATTGGAAACGAAATACATTGGTCTAGATCATTGACATTCATAGATTACAACTTCATTAAATGGAAATAGAAAAAAATATAGATTGATATCTATTAAGATGCATATTAAGCTATTTATAGGCACGAATTTTGATTTTTCTATTTTACTTAATGCATTCTTTCGTTAATTAAAATCCACCTGCCGTTGCCGTAGTTGGAGACTTGGAGTAAGCCATCTATCCTATTAGAGTTGATTCTCAGCTGGTGTGTTATTTATTTTCACTTCGAACTTAATCACTTTATTGTAATAAATTTTCTGTCACGTTTTCATTAACCTTTCGTAAATTATTTAACTTTATGAAAATTCATAATTTGATAACCCTTGCACGTCTTTACGTACAATTACTAATTTACACACATTTTATTATTTGATGGAGTAGCTTTAAAAATTGACAACAACTTATGTACAAATCTACTAAAGTCTACGGATAAGAAATGACAATGTTATCTATTATGATCTTGTTGTCAAAGATCTGCCCGGGCGCTTCATTGCGAAGATCCATAATTAATATATTAATTAAAAACCGGCCAAGTGCGAGTCGACTCGCGCATGAAGGGTTCCGTACCATTATCTATAAAAACGGCAAAAAATCACGTATGTCGTATGGGAGCCTTTGCGTACGGAAACCTAAAAAGCAAGAAATAGTAACATAGCCTCATCCAATTGTCTTTATGTAATAAGTCTATAAGTATTGCAGGTATATAATATTTTAAGCAAAATAAAATCATTATTACTGAACAAAAACTTTAATCATTACTGAACACAAAAATACTTCAATTTACTCTGCAGTCAGTTTCTATCTCAACTGTTGCCGTCAACCTTTTTGAAAACTGTCTAGTGAACGTTTATTATTCGCCCAATAATTACCTTGGAATGAATACGCCCAGGTTCATCTTCAAACTATGGAGCGAACTAAAGAGGTCCAGAATGGCGGGTCGGGCGATCCCGGAACATTTAGTTTTGTGTAACAAGCGACGCACGGTAGGTAAAAACTCGACTTGTTTGTGCAAATAATTACTTCGTAAAGGCGTGGTTAGAGATCACGAACGGGGCGAGATTCAACGAATGAGAGCCGCGTTTTGTTAACGTACGTCAAGAAAACAGTGTATACAAACAATTATATATACTGTGTTCAAAATATAATTTCTATGAATTATTAATGCTAAAAACGGGATATTTATGTATAAATTTGTTTCTAAAAATTTGAGTAAAACAAAAAAAATCAGTTTGATATACCTATTCAAATATCAGAAGCTGGTAAATCAAAAATAACCAGCTCGTTTTTAAGTATTCTAGTGATAAATCAGATTCACGTCTTCAAAGCAGATAATAAAACCATAAAAATAAAAGAAGACCCAAAAAACGGTAGCAATGAATGTCTATAAAAAAATTGTAACACTTTAAAGAAATGTTTACCTGTTTATTGTAAACTTTTATTGTTCACCTTTTTATGAATACAAAAGTGAAATCTAGTTTGACGTAATTTGAATTTTTTTCTTGAAAGTGAAAGCTGACACTGGAGTTTTATTGTCTTTTGTTAAAAAATGAAGGCTTTTTATGTGTGTCCTGACTCCTAGCCCAGTAAGTTTTATTGATGTTGAAATAAAAGTGATGAGCGTTTTAACCTAACAAAACGCGCCATAAAAGCAATAGACAAGCTTGCCGGTCATAGTTTATAGGTTTACAGCGTATGCAACGTCTTATCGTTTAGAGTTTAGTGTCTTCGTTGTATTGTCTAGTTGTTTTTAAATTAAATAGGTAACTTTAATTTAAAATTGCGTCAATACCAGAAATGTTTATCTAATGATTACGTTGCAGTTGGAAGTGTTCAGAATATTATGTTTCAGATATAAAAATATACTTGTTCTATTTTATTACTCAGGAATCTATAATAGGAAAAGTAATTTCGGGAAGCTTTCATACTAAAACAAAATTACGATTGCTAGAGTACTATTCAAACGTATAATTTCACTGCCTGTCACATAGAAATATATACCTACATTACCTACTTCGTAGTATTGACATCGATTAACTAAGTTAATAGTAAATTTTGTGTGAAATTTCACTCCCGCTTATGCCTCGCACCACACACTTTTCGACCCACGAGCAACTTCGCACTCTCGATGTGAGCGCCACAATTATCCGCTCCTCATCACAAAGTCTCACTCTGCCTTCAATGCAAATTCTTGAAACATGCTTGAAACTTATACCACTGAATAGATAAGATAGAGTGGGTGTGTACCTTTCCGGACAATTTATCTTACGTTACTGAAATTCTGTTGATTTTCTTGTTGACTAACTTTTTAAGTTACTAAAGTTGAAAACATTCTGTGTCATTTCAAATATAAGAATAAGCAAACTTGATAAAATTAGGTAAAACCCGGGGGTTTACGTATCGATTTCACAATTTTCCTTTCAGATGAAATGTTGAATTACCTACGTCATTTGATATAATTTAGACCAGATGCTCTTACAATCATTAGAATCGAATTACTTCAGTAACTTTATTATAAAAAGGCTCTTTGTTAGTGGCAGTGTACATAAATACTTAATGTACGTTGTACAAATATAATTACAACGACAAAACTTATGACACAATTTCTGCATTATACTTACATTAACTTGGCCAAGAAAAGAAATGGAAGACTGACCATAGAACACATAAATACAGAAAAGAGAAAGAGATTTAGCATTCAACTCATTTCAGATTAAGCCGGTTCAGCGGTCATTATCCGGCCTAAACGAAATCCTTACCCACCCCTAACATCCAACTTACGTTAGCTGTACAGATAAACAACCCTTTTGTTTCTCTGGGTTCCCAAACCTCTTGCTATAAACTGGCGCCGTTAGAATAACTTGAATGAGAGGTCTCTATGAGTGTCCCGTGGCTTTAGTATTTTATTTTGGATCCTTTGCATTTGCATTATTATATATAGGTACTAGGGATACGTAGTTTGGTGAAGATACTGCAGCCTTTTGTGGCTTGTTCGAGGATATTTGTACAGACGGTTGACATTTTCATGTCAACATTTTGTATTAAAAATAATGTTATTGAATGATTAAAAGCAGAGTTATTTTTCTAATATGGATCAGAATATTTTGATTTATATCTTTGGTAGGTAGGTACCTAATTAAAGGAGTTTCCATGAAACCATCCATCTATCCACCCATCTATTTATCTGCATGTAGGTACCGAAAATTCAACGTTAGACCGATAAATAATTCAGAATCGATGCTTTCATAAGACACGCCATACGATATTTTTTAAAACAACAAACATACGGATCTTCAAACAATTTTTATACAAATACGATAATCCTTAGATTTATTCGCACTTGGTTTATAAAAATTGGTTCGTATCCAGCTAAAATATCCAAGTGATCGATTATCGCATAATACAAGCCAAACAACGAACAAGATGATGTATGCGACTTTCAAACACAATCCAGAATAAAGCTGTCGGGCGTCGAATTGTCTGACTCATGTTGTACGAGTACCTAATACATGCATACATACATAATTTACTTTCGTACAGATATATACTGAGTGGAAGATGTATAGTATAGTATAGTATAAGTATTGTAGGAAAAAATTTTGGGGACGAAAATGGACTAACTCAGTGGAACGTAGTATGGTACAGTATACAACTAGGTATAGGTACAATTACATACAGTAAGTATAGGTACAGGCTGAATGTAAATAGTATGACATATAAATGCAACATTATAATAAAAAATATGCATTTCAATTTTATTGTTTTAAGGGTATCTAATAAATACCTACAGATGTATTTAAAAAGATTTTGAAGTGTGTATGCATAGATGTAGCAACTGGGCAATTCGCATCGTGGTACGAACGGCTCGTGGCGCAAAACGCTCCATTACCCGTATTACCAATCAGAATCGGAGTAATGAAGCTTATAATATGATGTGATCAAAGAGCTCCAGCCAAAAATATAAGGAAATCAAGGCAATCTTCCTCCCCTGTATACTTTAATCAAAGCACTTCCTCTAGGACTGAATCAGCCGAATCCGATGCAAGTCACGAATTGACGATATCAGGAATGTAGATTAGAAAAACATGTAAATACGATGGGAGTGGAGCTCGAACACAATCTGAAACAAAAACATTGTTTCTATTACTTTTGGAGAAATATAAAAGCTTTTCCATATAAATATATACAAATCGTCTGATGTATTCAAGGTATATAGGTACTATTGTTATTAAAATTAATTAATTACGTAATAGTCATGTAGGTACCTATATCAACTGCTCGTAATATTTAAAATTGTGTCAAAATTGCTCAACTAATATTTTGTTATATATACCTACTTAATTTCAATTGGATAATGACTTCTCTGATTAGGTACACATAGAAGTCTAAATGTTGTTAAAGCTGAAGGTTTATTTTCCTTTCATAATTTATTTGTAATTGTAATTAATCAAGTGACCAAAATTAACATCATAAATAAAAGTACCTACCTAAGTCAATATGACACAAAATGTTTGAAAATAACATATTTATTATTATCCAACCGCGGTCGAATCCTACAGCATTACTGACGCCTAAATAAAAAGTCGACATTATTAACCCAAAATCGAAACGTAGCAGAAACATAATAAAATTAACACTTTACATTCGGAGACGTTCACCGGAGTGTCGTTGGATTCTTACTTACTAATTTTCTTATTATGATAATTACACAGCTTCTCGTCCAATATTCCACAGAAATAATTTAAATAATTCTTAATGAAGGACAAAATAAAAATCACAATTTAAATAGGTATGTTTCGTGGATTCGAAATTTGGTAGCTGCAGGGATTCTTTTATACCCGTATGTGAATATTCAGTAGGATAACTTAAACATTATCTGATAGTCACGTGCGTCTATACAAGTAGCCGTATGTAAGTAAGTAGCTGTCTATATAAATAGTACCTACTCATAAATTCTTTATCGATAAATACGCCGCTCCTGATACTTTCTGCAAAGACATACGTAGAATCATACCAGAATACTTAGAAGAAAGTCATATTCTTTGTATCGCTGACATATAAGTAATAAGATACATAGCCTACAATAGAGATTATATAATGTAGATAAACTTAATAAATTACATATTTTTATTAATATAATAGTCCAGTACAACTCTCACGCATATATCCCCTCTTGACGGAGTTAATTTGTACTGGTAAATTACTGATACAATTAACTTAATAACTTGTTCATTCCCTCAATTAGAAACCTTCCTTAAAAGCCAAAGCCAGTAATGACTATAGGAAGGCGTTACCATAATCAAAACGTTAGACCTCCCACGTACCACAGAAGAATATAACTATTAAATTTCGTTCCAAGTAAACCGTGACGAAATCATGAAACCGACACGGAACATGACGGAACGTAGATATCTCTATCTTGATGATAATGAAGCAAAGAGAAATATTTGAAACAAAAGAACTATCCGGAAATGTTGTACTTCAAAGGCGGTTCAGATTGGGCCAGTGCTTTCGTCCATTATGTAAATTTAATATGTCTAACTGGATTAGGCCAAATTTCTAAATATTTTTGTACACCTGCTAAATTTAGTCAGACAGTTTAAATTGAACACGTATATAATAGTAGGTACTTCATTTGTTTTCCGCTTTTTTTTACCAAACGCGTTCGTCGATGGAAGTCTTCACTTGGCAGAAACTCGTTTACTCTTAACTTGAAATAACTACCTATCTGAGAATGCCATCGGAAGTTAAACATACCGTTATAGTAACTATGTTTATATGACAAAATCTATTAGACAACGACGATTGAAATACTTCGTTAATTGAATTTACTAGAGAACCCATTCAAATAGTATTATGTTATTTTGAAGTGAATTAGTAATGTAGATACGTTAGCACGTTTGATTCAGAAAATACTGATAGCATTGACGCTTCATTGCGAATTCTATATAAAATTTGTTATAGCGGCTCCCTTCTCAGCGTTCCCTCTATTTTCCGGTAAGTTGTAGAGGATATCAGTATCGATCACGAGCGCCCCTTGCTCTTCCGACCTTGTATCTCTCCGATAAAAAAGCTTTTGACCGTCTAAAGTAAACAAACCTATCCAGTCCTGGTTCCAGTGTTTCCTCTACCAACTAAATCGATGTGAACGGCCCAAAGATCCCGAATAAAACAAAAACGAAGTAAATAAAGCAGGATAAATAAAATTGTGTGTTTATAGAATCTTCCCCCTAATAAAGCTCAGTGATATCAGCACGCGCCAATTTCTATGCAAATGTAATAACTCTTGCTCTTGTTAAACATGATATTTTCTTGTAGGATTAAAAAGAAAACTGAATAACCGTCGGGAAATTTCACCCTTGTTTGCATTAATCTTATTTTGTTCGACGTTAATGCCGAAGTTTGAACGTAAAGTTATGAACTACAATTTACAAGAAAATAAAGTGCCGCAATTGACAAGCGGCACAGTACGAGTAAGTATAATTCAGAGTAAAAATGACTCCATTACGGTATAAAATTGCTGGATGGCGTGCCTGCACTGCGATACATACATCACGTTGCTTAATATATCCTGCGACAAGCTATGTTACCAAAGTTAATTTGGTACAGCAAGGAAAAAATAATAATGCCAATTTGTATGCAACTATTTCGTGTAGTTTTACTAAATGAGGGTGCTTAAGAATACGGCTGGCGCCTTTTAACCGGACTAATTTTCGCTTGGTGAATTCCAAGGTGTATTTTCTCATTTGGACAATAGTACTCATTTTGAATTACAGGCGAGCGTCTTTGTGAAACTTTTTCTGTAGAATGGAGTAAACAAATAATTGTATGTAGGTGCAGATATGAGTAGACTGCTGTGCGATTTAACTTGCCAATAAAACAATATACTTAATATAAAACTCTGATAAACCATTTACTGATAATTTGTGTGACATCTAATAAATGATATTTTATAAAATGTACTTATATTAAATTTATACGTTAGGTAACAAAAAAGGTTCAAATTAAAATCAGATTAAAGTACCGACCACATTGAATACAAAAAAATAAGTATCTACATGATTACGAAGTCACATGGACAAATCAGTTGCATAAAACCATATTTATTACATCTTTTTGCACGAATTTGAATCGAGTTTGGACGACCTTTATCCAATCAAAAAGTTCCAATAAAAACAAGGTGGAAAAAATTACTCGATTTTTGACCGCTCGTCTGCCCATTCTCAAGGGCGGACCTAACGTGGAATTAGAAGGGAAAATAGGACGAGATAATTTGTACTCTCCCCTCCCCCCTCTAACCTTCCCCTCCTTTCCCCTCGTTAGAGTTTAATCTGTTTAAACTTTTATTTACTTTACTTTGGACAAATTGGACCGATTACAAGCCACGCTTTTTGATGAGAATGCCGCGTTTAAGTGTTGTTGCCAAATAACGTTTTATTGGAGTTAAATTGAAAATTAAGCTACATTTTCGCAAATAGAAAAGTTAAATTAGAACTGGTGAAATATTTGCCAAATTGTAACTCATCCATTATGCTTTCTACAAACACTATACCTAATTACAGTTTGATGACCAACGTGAATGGTTCTTACAAAATATCTTATGAATATTAGACTATACTTAGGTACTTAACTTATTTTTTATAGTAACTGCTTCATCTTTCCTATTCAAGCTTTTAATTAACTATATTGTTAAGAAAGACCACACATAGTCATAGAACCCCGTTAGTTGTCTTGTCTCTCGCAAGATAAGATTTCCCAATAAACATAGTACCTCATTCACAACTATCTAATTATGTTAATCTAAATACTTTTCGTCTTCAATCCGACATGATTTTACGCAAAGGTTCGAGCAACTCGCCTTCATATCGAAGTCGACTTTGAATTTGTCATCAGATCAATATTCATGTATAAATTAGTCGTGGATACATTTATATCTGCATAAAACTGTGTATCTACATAGTTGTGGCTGCCCACAGGGCAATAATTTACCCATCTTTTATTGGGTATCGGTATAACATTAAGACTTAATTAATAACATTTGTCATAATTATATCAAAAATGTATAAATTATGTCATCCGTTTATGCAAATAGCTCTAGATGAAGTTAGTTAAACCGTTTTGCTCCCATGTTTTTCTATCATAAATATTTAGCTTGTTTTTCGATGGAGGCGAGAATTTGGGACGCCATTGATTTTCAGGTTCATTGAACTGATAACTTTCCTGCACGCGTGAATTTTACCAAAGAACTTTAGGAGGTACCTTCCATCAATATTCATAGTTTTATACATGGAGCGTTGGTATCGACTTCTCACAGTATCTTTGACCTTTGCGGACTCTACGTGCTACCTACTTTACATACTACAGTGACTCCGACTTAAGACGCCTTAACACTGCTTTTAACTGCACTTTGAGAATACTAATGTATTTTTTTAAATCAAAGAGAAAGTCGGTTCTCACAACGGAAACGTTCTGCCGCATCTACAATTCTTTAAAATGCATGCAGATGCATAGCGGTCGGCCATGATACCGGACAAACCTGTTACCAGACGTCCCTGCGCGTCCTATACCTGTCCTTGTTGCTCTCATTAGCATATGCATCTAGCCGTCTCTATTATCAGGGACCCCGGGCCAAAATTAGGGCAATACGCATGCGCGGCGTGTCAATGTCAAATCAATCTTTGTAGGCTGATGCAACCGGCCGAATACACAATTTGGACCCCGATGTAGTCGAATAGTTAGGAGTTAATTAACGCTATCTTGTTTTTGTTACAGGCTATGGGATTCATTATGGCTCAACTGAGTGTGGATGTGATTGTGAGTATCGCTTGATTAAAATAATATTTTTATTTAAAAAAAAAGTTTTTAAACATAATTATACTCCTAATTAGATCAGATCTTCGAAGATTAATTGGAATAACTTTTAAAACAAGGAACTTGTAGCAGTAGGTATTAACAGAGAAGTAGGTGAGTATATTATGTAATGAACAGCAGTTATTCCAATAGGTCCATACATCATTGCTTTCGATAACAAACAACTTTCACACATTAGCTTCTCGAAGTCTTAGCCGATTACCTTCTATTTAAATATACTATACGGCACAAATCTTTTAAATAATCTAATATAACTAGCTGTGCCCGCAACTTCATCCGCGTTCGTACCTTTTAAACCTTCCCTGGACTTTGACACATATAATTCAAGACCAAAATTAGCAAAATCGGTCCAGCGTTCTCGAGTTTTAGCGAGACTAACGAACAGCGATTGATTTTTATATATAAAATAATATAATCTTCTAAATATACCTAAGTACATATTTCGGTCGCTTTGTTGCGTCGGTCGTCTCAACGGACAAAACGTTGCTGACAAGTTTTATTTCAGAAATTATTTTGTCGTGCGTGTGGCCTTTACTAATTAGGGAGATTAGGAACACCGTAGTAGCCTGATACAACCACATTAGGCTGTATTAGGCAGAAAACTGTAGAATTAATAACTTGACCTCAGAATAGACAATGTTTTTCCTAAATACATACACACCCACATCCCATACCCATATATATATATATACAATATATACCCATACTAATATAAAAAAATCAATTGTATTTCGCTCTAACTAGGTAAATTACCGTTCTTCTACCAAAATACTTAATACAATTATTTTAAATATAACCTAACCACCCCATCTAATTTTAGGCAATTTAGTAGATATTCAGAATTATTTATCTAATAGGTACGAAAACAAAGCCTCCGGCATTAGATTATAAATGGCGCCCAGGGGCACAAAGTTTCTTAAATATTTAGTCATAGACCGGGAGCCAACGACCATATTTTTACGAGGCTCATTACTATCTTATTACGTACAGTGTCGGTCGGTGTCGGGGCCTCAACACATCCAATTTCCCGGCTTCCCATTTATTGATATTGACTCGGTGAGGACGCCGAGCGAATGCTCCTTATCTAGGATGTCGGAAAATTCTAGATGTGATAATGCACGTGGAAAATACGAGTTTTTTTTTGCAAATTCACGTAAGTATTTGTATTAATTGCAAAGGTCCATTTTCCGCTGTTAAAATAGTTTTTTGAATTAATGTCTAAACCTCAAAAAATAGAGAAACTTGACTAAGATTGGCACGAGGTAAAGATCGGTTCCACATGACAAAAAAATTAGCATGTACCTACCAAGTTACTTTAAACATAATATTTGGCTTATAATTTTTATTATCAGTCCATAATTAGCTTCATAGATCTACGAGATCAATGCTGTGTATCTCAAACATATCAGTACATTCACATTATGGATCCTTGATAGGTGAAGTGAAGTGAAGTGAAGGCATGTATTAAATTATGTATTAAGGTCATAACAAGATACAGATTTAGTGATGGCCTTGGGTTTGCTTTCGGCACTATTGCAAATGTTACAGAGAAGTTATTGCAAAAATATTAATCCTTTCTAGTCTACACTATATATCTGTGACACCCATATTTGGTGGTATCACTTATTATCATCAAACCTAACGCCGGATAAGCTCAAACCGATACGTGACTTGCGCAAAATAGTCATTTCAATCCCCCCAAAATTTGGTATTTTTGTACCCTATGTGCGTACAACGTTGGTGCGGAAGTTACTGATGCAGGGATTTGGAATGATGCAAGTTACTGAATGATGCATGATAATGTTCACTGTACTGCGTCAACTTCTGATGCTCATCTGTTTATAGTGTGTGTAGAAAGAATGTCATGATAGTTATCTTCTTTCTAATATGGGTAAAAAAGTACCGCAACTAATGTTGTAGAGGAAACCTTGTTATTCAATTTGTATCGATTTATCAGAATGAAGTGATTTGTTCTATTTGAAATTATTCATCTAGTAGGAAGGAGAAAATACCCCTTCCTTGTAAACAGGTGCCTGTATAATTTTAATTCAAAACAGATCAATTATCTTCAACAAGTTCCGCAAAGTACTTAATTCATTAATAATCTAGCTTATTTATCTCAATCTTGCCCAAAATCATTTTTCGAGCATTTCTCTAGCGGGCCTCGTCCCTACTTTATCGATTTCTAGAAAACACCGAGTCGCAAGTTACAGAATCGAATAACTTTCTACAACTCTTGGGTTAAGTAGTTGCCTACTTGTCAAACTGCTCGGAACTTTGGCAGATAAAAGCATAACTAATATTATTAGATTGCCTCTCAAGATATACAATAATTTAGCCGAGAAACTGAAAAAGCCAAAGCCGCTTTGCGATCATCTTCATGATTGTTGATAAAATCTTCCATTGTTTTGCTGGAGATTTTTTACGGCTGCTCGGTCCAGATGACTGCAAAGTGCTAGAGGGCGTTCTATTCCTGCACCCGGCAAATATTTATGTGATTCAAAAGAATTTGCTCTTAATCTGGGTGTCACGTCTGAGTCACGAGATACAAGGAACTCTAGTAAAGGACTGTGCCCCGTTATTATTTCTAAGATATTCATACTAACCTACTTGCGCTTGTTTTCTGTGCCAATAAACATGGCGACAAAAACTTGTTGGTCTAAGTAAATATTATTTGTCCCTCAGTTGGCTGAAAGCCGTCTCAACACTCATTTGCCTCGTCGTAGACATAGTTTTTTTAGTGCTTTTACTGTTTCCTTTAGTTTTTTGGGAACAAATATATTCCGTTTCACAAGTATATAATATACAGCCTTGCATAAATGAATTCTGAATTTTGTCATGACATCACTATGACAATGCTTCTCCGTTCAAAAAATAAACTACAAACTGTGCTTTTGTGCATGTGACTTCAGCTAACTCGACCACAGAGTCAACTACGATGAAAAGCATCAAATATGTTTCACGACATACCTACCTCTACCTAGGATATTAATTTTAATTTCATGTCATTTTCATTTATTTATTTGTTCACAAAATATATTATAGATGTGAAGTGGCCGGACCGTGGTAAGTCCACTAATGAAACCTCCAGGGCGAGGGTTCTACACACAGAGACTCAGAGACTCATAATAGGTATTCTATGCCTCTACATAATTACAATATACACAATAAGAGTAGTGCCCAACCCAAATACCTATTCTTACTAGGTTTGATTAGGCCTAGATAAAGGCACTTCTATAAATAGGCTCGTAGAAATAGTCTCTACGCGTATAACTAAATACTATGTAGATATACGAGTTGGTTTCTAATTAACCAAATTGAACATAGACGTAGGCATCTACCTACGTGCTTCGATACATTCTAATTAGCTTTGATTAAAAGTGGTTCATTACAATACTAAGCAACTGTATCGCCATTGCATATTTATGTAAATATCTTAAATGTGTTTGAATCAAATTTGGCTAATTAATAGCTAATAATAACTATGCGTTCTGATTAGTACACGCTACAAATTAAGAGACGAGTAAGACACTATAAAATATAGAGATGCTATAAAGCTCAGTCACAAAGGTAGTGCTTACGGTCGTTCAGTCGCCCTAACCCCAATATGTTAAGGTTCAAAGTAGTGTGGCAGTAGAATACATTCCATATCATGAACCATGAATATAATGAATTAGTTACGAATGAACAGTACCTATCAACTGTTCTATTACTAGAGGTACTACATCTGCATAGTTAAATAATTATTAATATTCATTATCATCTACTAGTTCCATATACCTATGGGCGTCAATGACCAAATAACAGAAGATATTGTAATGTAAATATAACTTATAAGTAAGTAAGTACTTATAAACAGTTCTAATAAGTCTGTCGTACTATGTAGCAATACTGTTAATTCCAACATTCTGAACGAATAGCCACTCAGTCAATATAGAAACTTACAATCACTTAATTCCGTCCGTAAAGAATAAAATTTATTAGACATAGAATTGACCATTCAAAATCTTACTTAATATCTAAAACTTATCAAGGGTAAAAATGCCATTCGGTATGAATTTTATGGAAGCGATTCGTGAAGTCGCCTGCACTGTATTTACATATCTAATTTCGTAAACACCGGCACCGAACGGAATTGGAACCTGTCTGTCAAAGCGGAATAAACGGGACCAATCAGAGATAAATAACAGTGGGTCCGCGGGCGCTCGCTTCCACTCCGCCGTTTCATTTGCATGTCAATGGCGCGGGGGCGGCGGGGAGTAGGGGCGGGAGCCTATACGTGCAGGTACTACAATGGCGGGCTCTCACCTGACAACTGACGTGTCAATGGCAGATAATTTGAAGACGGGATCGCATTACGCTGTTAACGCTGGTATTTTGACGTTGGTCATTATGTGGGAATGTGGTGACGTGATTTTGTATTCTAGGTCCATCCTACTGATCACTCTATCGGCTTAAACTCTTATGGAAATGAAGAAGAGATTTGAGAAACCAAAGGTCGTTTTTACAGACTTCGCTACAGATGATGAAGTAAATGAAAACTACTCAAGCTGCAAAGGATTTACTGTGATAAAATTTACCTATCCAATATATTTTCCTTCTCTTCAAAAAAGTAAAGCTGTTCGGTTTTCTAATATTCGTTCTGGGAAAGTTCACGACCGCTTAGGTGCACTTCTGACTCGCTGAGACCCAAAATGTTCTGCACCGCTGAGTGGAGAGGTTTCTCTGAAACGGGAAATTTAAAAAGTTAGTCCAGAGAAAATGATGCCGGAGGAAATTCTTGAAAAGTTTCGTGAGAAAATATTTAACCAGAAATGTTTATATTTTGTTCATATAATCGTTGCAGATACTGAGGAAACTAGAGCAAAGCATGCCTGATGTTTCGTAGAGGCCATTTTTTTTCATAAACAAGAAATATAAGAATAACTTATGATAATGTTTCTGCCATCTAGCTTTAGTTCGTTGTATATTTTGGTGGATATAGTATACGTTTTATTTGAGTAAATAATTTAGGCGAGTGAGATCTCTGTGATTCTTTATTTTTGCTTACCATAAGGAAGATAATTGTTTTGGAATTGTAAATGTTGTATTGTTAAGAATAAAATATATCAGAGTTGCTGAGTTTCATTTGGCTTTTATATTCTTACCAGTAAGTCTTGCTTGAACGGAAGCATGATATAGCTGTCATTGTACGGAACATGATAGAGCTATTGTTTGTCTCGTAGAACGAGTCGTTGTACCACCAAGCGCAGTAGCAACATATACAATTGAATAAACGGTACTGAGCGTAGGGAGGGGAAATACTGTATTACTTATCTGAGTAAGTATCGATTTTGTGAGCCGTTTCTTGACCCGCACATTTTTATGTCACCAAAATGGCTCACTCCTAGTTAACTGCGTATGTAGTACGTATGTAGTATCTTTAAATGAAATTGTTCAATGGTGCAGTTTGAAAACTATAGCTAGCGTTATTCATAAATATTAATGTTGATTTGGATAAACGTTATTAAAATTTCTTGGATATTTCACGTCTGCTAAGCCCTTAAAATAGTTGTATCAAAAGCTATTATGCAACGTCTTACGTTCCGTGATATACATTTAACATATTTTCTCTAGCATTATGTTAATGTTTAACAGCATTTTCGATATGTATATCGGCCCTCACCAATCTATCTGCCAATTAAAATTTATTCCCTCACAGCTTGTTAACCTAAAACGTTTCTACATCTACATACCTGCCTACTTATTGATAAGAGTAAGATACAAAAAGAGGGGCATAGTTATATATCATCAGATAAAGTTATTTTAGCCCGTTGTATAATAACACGATCGACCGCCGCCCGCCATCGAACCTCGAGCCGTCAAAGAATAATAACTTCGTGAGATCAGCTTGTTAGGTTTATGTCTTGGAGCCTGGTCCGTATTCATGAGTTTCTAATAATGAGATTCGATCGATGCTGCTTAAAGTGTTCTGCGTACAGAAACATGATGCTTTCAACTGGTATTGAAGAAACTAGAAGGGTCAAAGTTGATAGGTGTATGAAGTTTAATATTAAGTATACCAAGTTGTATAAGTCAAAGTCTACGTTTCGATTATTTATCTCCTGTGAAGATCTGTTAAATGCTGCTTTCAGTATTGAGTTTGACAAACTTTTAACATTTATAATTTTCGAACAAAAACGTTAAGTACAAAAATAAATGTTAGTATTCAATTTCAGTTACATTGAATAAAAGGCGTCAAAACCGGGTTTTCTACCTAGGTTCGAGTTTGATCTTTAGGCCTGGTACACATTAGGCGTTTTGAAGCGCTTGCTTTAGTAACGCGCGTTTTAAGAATAAAGAGGTTGTTCGAAGGTCATCTGCGACGATGCGGGTTTATGTATGTTCTAGGCAAGCAAGTTAAATCGTCAACTACGTCACCACAAACTAGATTAACGTTATTACCCTAGGAGATACTGCAGCGAACCACGTTTACCCAGTTATAAAAAAATTTAGTTGACATGACACATTTCGTCCTCTCAGCTTTGGCACTTCTGTTCCATAATCTTTGCCAGGGTCGGTTATTCTAGTTAACTGGAAGCTTCATTCGGTAGAGTCCATTGGTTGGGGACGTGACCTTCGACGTTTGCTCCCTTCGCAAACTATGAATTTTGTATCCATAATAATTAATGACTGCTGCCTTTGATGTATTCTACCAGCATTTCCTTTGAGAAACTGCCGAGTCACAAAAGGAATATTATTTTTTTAGATTTCCTCAATTTTACATGTTTTGGTTTTGGGGCAAATGCTTTCAACGCGGAAAGTTGTATAGAGATAATAAATTATAATGTACTATTACCTACCATGAGTATTACCATGAGTAGTATACGTATATAATGGATTATGCTACTCCGCTCCATGGCTAAATATCATTTACTCTGCTCAAATGTTTGCCTAATGGCGATTAAAATGATAGGTAATGAAAATTATATTATGTAAGATACTTAATTTTTATTATAAGATTCCCTTTTCATACTTAACAACGTGTCTTTGATAATGGGAATTTAAGTAAGTACGTGATATCGCAAACTATTATGATTGTTATAGCATTGTTTTCAACTTTTAGTACTATGTTTGATTTATTGATTACTTAGCAGATAAAAAAAAAAAACGTTACCTATCGCAAATTTTATTTAATTACCGTTACTATATTTCTTTATAATTCCGATGTTTTTTTGTCAGGTAATAACTATCCTGTCGGTCTTTTGAGAATGCATCAACGTTTTGTTTACTTATAAATTTCAGCTCAAAGTTTTTAATTTCGATGTAAATTTTACTTCCTAATGTTAAATTTGTCTAGTTCGCTAAAATATGTAAAGCATCAACAATGTTAGGCCAAATATATACACGGCGTGTTTCCGCAGGGTGACTGCTACAAATATAGGAGGGATATGGGCTCATGTTTTATATTATTGAGGCTCTGACGGCCGACGACGGGCATGTTTACCTTGTTTACAGAACCAGGAATATGCCGACATATCTCCAACAAAATAAATTGAACTCACGAAAAACATTCTCTAGCACGAAAAGTCTTTGATAAATTTATGCCTATTTTAAAAATATCGTAATCGAATTCGTTACGAACGATTAATCGATTCAGTGAACGATTGTCATAATGGTTCTATCAGAATCGAATACGGTCGATAATTACGAAGCCGACGTTTTTACAAACATTTGAAGTAGATGAAACCAATTTCTGGAGATTGAGTTGCGTGTTACTGGCTTGACTTTTATCTTGGAGGTAGGTAGAATGGTTTAAGGTCAAAACTCAACACGCATAGCAAGCTTGGCAATATTATACGCTGCCTACCTAATACCTACCTAAAGAAATAGCGCTGCAGCTAAGTCTGTCTGTGTGTCTGTTTGTTTGTTCTGGCTATAATCTCCGAAACGGTTGAGCCAATTTTCACGGGACTTTCACTGGCAGATAGCTGATGTTATAAGGAGTAACAAAGGTATACTTTTTTATAGAACGAGCTTGCGTCCTGAGGTTCAGCCGCATTTAACGGTGCCTGCGGGATAATAATCAACACGAGTGAAATCGGGAAGCACATCTGGTTATCGGTATAATTATAACGTACCGTATACATGATCAGTGAACTTTAACCTCAACGTAGGCGTTCTATAGACTAGAGAAACAACCTCGAAAACATACCAGACAGACGATATGAAAATTCAATTTGTAATGCAAGATAAACTAGCTTAATTCGCTTTCAATAAGCATTTGTATTTGGAAATCAACATATTCGTATGCTGATTACTGCAACTTATCTGATTCAGCTTAGAATGCTTGGTTCTAAAGATAATTCGAAACCCTTTCAAAACAAAGTAAACCATATCTACTAATAAATGGTAACCCCGAACCGATCCAATATGAAGTTAAACATTTGCATTCAAAGTCCCGAGCGTCCCCAAATATATTTCATGTAACATTGAATAAAAACAAAGCAGTGTTTGGTCTGGTCCTGATTATATTTGAGCAAAATATTCCTCGTATCTCGTGTACACAGCATAATAAGTCTCTTGGGCCGACGGATGGCGGAAAGGAAACCCATCAGAGCGAGCCGTACCTCCGTAGTTATACCTACGTGATCCTACGGATATGTATGATATGGGATGGACAAGGTGAAATCTCTTAAGCTATATTATTAAGGTGAGAGCACCGAATCCCTGGTGAATTCCATTTGGTGTTATTCTCGCGTATTGTACGTTGGGGACATCGCATGCGACTCAGTAATAGAAACTGAATGGGCGATAGAAACATAAAAAGAAATAGTTGACGAAATAAATTCGCATGGCTTAGTGGTAAATTTTGGAGCTATTGTATCTGTAGATAATAACAAAATGGTCGAACACTTTGACGCATAAAGTTTCGTTTTTATTAATAACAGTTTTATTTATGTTATGGCAGTTTTATTGGACAACGAAATTAATTTCTGTATCCTTATCTCGGATACGAGCTGTTTCACGGCGTATACACGATTAGTATGAACATTTCGTCCCCCAACGACTCAGGCTCAAACTTATTGGAAAACAAAACCATTACCGACGAATTTGATTCGCAATTTTAAACAAACGACACTCGAAAGAATTTATTTAATCCAAGTTGTTCCCAAAACTGATGCGACACTACAGTTTCGCGAAGAAATTTCGGCGTTGGTATCTCCGAAGTTGTGTCATGGTTTTTCGAAATCATGCCTTACACGTCTGACCATAAAGTTGATTTATCTTTTAGGGGTATTTAAGAATATATTTTAGAAGTATTCAAGCAAAATAGGTCTCTTCCTACAACAATATAAGGTGTAAAATGAGTCGTCGTTTTTTCTCGGGATTGTGAGAGCGCCGCCCGTAGAGATGGGACCGCCGAATATTGCGACCCTTATTTATGTCCACTTGAAGTTTGCCGTAACTACAGCCACATCGAGGTACCGTTTTTTGTACAAAACACGCATCGCTAGTTCTCTGAGGCAATCTCCTTTAATTGGATTAAACATAATCAGCTATCTTCTGAAATGCGTATCTCGATTAAAATAAACTCTTTTTTTCTCTCAATACACTCATCTTATGGTACGATATTAACGTCTTAGCAATTCCTAAAAAAGAGATGAATACACATTATGTATTTTACTCATATTTTTAATTAAAAATAAATAAAGGTTTATCAAAATAAATGCGCCCTACAATTACTCTTAAATGGTGCAAGCATCATCTAAATAAAATAAACCTTCGCTTTGAAACGTTTAGGTAAAGCTCGTGCTAGTTTATTCCTCAACACTAGAAATAGAAAAGGTAATTTATTCAACCCTTTACCCTTTTCATCAACAAAAAGCGTATATTTGCCTCGAAGGGCTCGAGAGTAAGCCGGGCAAAACAAGGGGAGTGGAAATTTATCCGCCTTAAGCTTTGGGCATACGGGGATACCTACTTACCGCCTTCTACGTAACACGCAAACTTTGTAAGGCTCTCCCTTTTCAATAACCTACGTGTAATCACCTAATGCTTACATGAAAATAATATGGGGCTCCTTATGCGAAGAGTTTATAATTAGGCTATCCTAAACTAATTATAAAGAACTCTTTAACTAATTACAAAGAACTCTTTTGCGCTTTGGCGTAGGTATAATACGCCCATCTAATCTAGGACCATAAGATATTGTAATAAGGCGCGTTAAAAACAAAAGTCATACAGTGTTTCTTACTTTAATTCTCTAGTCATGTATTGCATATCGTAAATAGTCTTGGTAGGCTTTGAAGCGAACCCCGAACGTAGATAAAGGGCTTAAGTGGCAAGGCCCAGATTGCGGTAAACTCCTTCTAGCTCGGTTTGATTACCATTCGTCCCTTTTAAAAGCCTACATTCCGAACATTGATCGTGGAAAATGAAATGGATGCGGTGCCCTAATATAGTACCTGCTTGTTGAGAGTAAGTATATTTAGTTAGCATTCTTTTTTCAGTGTCGTATGGTCTATTTCACACATAACGCGGCTGCTTATACTTAACCAATTCAATCAGAAATATCGGCTGTTGTGACTTTTATAGTGGAGTGTCTAACTTTTTTTTTTTTTTATTTACAATAATCCGCAGGCCTATTTCTACGAAGTAACGATTATGTTCTATTTGTGAATTTTGTGACTTTTATAGTGGAGTGTCTAACTTGTTTTTTTTATTTACAATAATTCGCAGGCCTACTTTTACGAAACTACGAGTAAGTTATATTTTTGAATGTATGTGTTCATAGAGATAATAATTATATGCTAATAAGACAAACGTGAATCGATGTTCATCAAATAAGGATTGACAACACCCGACGGCCCAAGGATAGGAGCAGCTGCAAATGTTAACAATTATTAATGGAATCGTAGCTCGTAGCGTAACAAGTGTAGTGTTCTATGATATCACAATGATGACTATACGAACGAAATTGAACGACTGCCTTATCCATTTCTCTGACATCACCGTCACCGACGACTATTATCTAAACCGCGAGGGATTAAAACGTCTCGCGTCGGCCTAATATTTTCAACCGAGTGTAAGCGAGTCGCGTCACACTTTCATAACCTCGGGAATATGTTGCTAGCTTGTGTTTCCATCTTGGAGGTAAATTTATGCATGGGGTGAATTTGGCTGATTAAATCGCTGAACTCATTTGTCTTAAGAAGGTAGCAGAAAAATATGCGGCAAGCTTTTTGCTGATTACATATTTGATCGGGTATGAGTTTTCATGTCTACTATGTATTGCAAAAACACATTACTAACATGCACTTAAGACCGTCTACCTATTGTCTGTGAAGTTACTCATCTAAAGCATCGGGCACACTCTAAATCGGTACTACCATAAATATTCCCGTATGGTTCCGCGCTGAAATACGGAACGCCAAGACAGTGTTCGGTAAGTGCATTTGGTTGTAAGTAGGTACAATGGCCGACGGCAGATGATATCTGGTGCATTTAGTCTTGAACATCACATGCTTAGGATAAAATACCTGTGTTAGTGTCTGTACTTTGTGGACATCCATATTGTCCATTAAGATAAAATAGACAACGATAATTGTGTAGCTTAATATTAACAACCATTTAGATATGTTTTTCTAGCTAGTGTGTTTGCTTTCAACAGTGGTCACTCTGCTCAATTATGAGGTTACCTAGTATAAATAGATATAGTTGAAATATTACTTGATTCATCATTATCTATAATAATGTAGGTAGGTGCTTATGATTACTTGACTCATTATCCGAATATAACAATTAATTAAAATGATCAGCATTTAAATCATTTGCTAGTAAATAATTTGTAAATAATCTGTTAAGCAATTAACTGTTATTGTTAGATTATATTACTTACTCTATGCTTATCGTAATGTTATTTTCTAAACATTCGGTTACCATTTTTTGAGACACAAATTATGTTTGTTATAGTTATTTGTTTATCTAGTGCTGAGAGATTGTTACAGACAATTATTACATTAATAAGCGTATTAATTCCAGTACTTAGAATATTATCAGCACCGACACTTAATAATACCCATAACCCAGACAGACATAGCTCTCCCTTGATACCTCAGAACTCTACCAGAATATAAATTCTGTAAAATTATTAACTTATCCCAAGTAATGTTACTATTACTTATTGCGAGATAGTTCAAGCGCTGGGATTGTAGTACACGACTTGTACTTCGCTCCACTGCGAGTGTAACTGGTGACAGACGTTTTACTACTGCCACAGATTAACGACTAGTTTCTATGGTCCTCCGGCCACAGATTATGCAGCATTTTCAACTAACTTGAGAATGGACATAGTAGTCACTATTATTTAAGCTGTAACATTAGATTCTATGATGCAATTAAGACAGTGGCATGTGTTCGTCTTACTAAGATGGGGCTCTACATTCTTGAATAGTTTTAGTGAAATATAGAATGTTTTAGTTGAGTAGAGGTATTAGTATTCTGTTAGATTGTTATAGTAACATGGGAATGGAATTTAAGTGAGTTTGTGGAACTGTTGGCGATAAATTTCTTCAAGCATATTTTTAGTACACATTTCGTTCTCATTTGTTGGACTTTATTTTAACCTTGTTATTGAGAAACAAAATTGGTCGTCTACCACAAAAAACGCAAATCAATGAACCTTTTAAGAATACTCGTGTATTCTTGACTATTTTATACAAAGTTTATATGGTTACTTTATTTATATCATTCGTTAAATTAAGTTCTGGTATCCCATCTGTTCCTTTTACTGTGTAAATTAAATCATTAAAATTTTTTACTTTTATCATCATACTTTTATACAAAAATCTAATACCAATATCAAACTAAAATAAACCAACCAAGAGTCCAGTTTATAACCTAAAAAAAGCTTTACCATGCAGTCTTCACGAGTAAAGGGAAATAAAAAATAATTGTACACTTCTGCTGATTACCGCTTAACATTCCAATTCTTAATTATAAGATTAGAAGAGACCACTCAAAGTCGCGGAGTTGACACGTCTGCACAAATTCTCTCCGAATTCATATTTAAAAGGGCCCCGAAAAGGGGAGAGCCAACCCTATTGTGGCACCCTCATCCGAAACTGGGCCAATGGGCAAACGGTTCGTCGGTCACAATAGATTTTTTTTCTACGAATCGATAGGATACAAAATGGCCGCTTCGGATTATTTTTTGTTTTTCGAAAGTTCTGTGCTACAGGGTTTTTGCTCCAGTTTTTAAATCTGTCTTTGGAGAGTTTTGCGGCGTTTTTGTTGGAATGTTTATTTTTATTATGAACAAGAATTAAAACGGCTTGCGTTACTATTGTTTCAGAATTATTAAATTTTTGTGTATATATCTGTTACTCTAATGAGTAAGCGTGACATAGGATATGATATTAGGTGAATAAAATGTTTTACTAAAATTAAGGTGCAATATTTTGACAACTTAGCGCAAGTTAATATGTTTCGCAAAAACATTGACTCTAACTAGATACAGATAAAATATAAAAACGATGAAGTAAAAACACCTATGTGAATACATACTTGGCTTTCATTCTGCCGTAGTAAGAAACACCTGTTTAGTATCTATCATTTCCCGAATGCAAATAATGCAAAATAATATTTTTCTTGTTACGACGCTATCCAATTTGATATTAAATAATAAAACATTCTCCAAATTGGTTGTAAATAAACTGATCTATTGAAGATTATAGAAATAATATCTAACTTTTAGTCACATAGATGAAAATAAAACAACAGCCGCTTTAAAAACATGAAGACCACCTCGTAGAGAGCTTAGAACATAATATTTGAAAATCTAATATATATCTCAAGATTTACATTTGCAGTGTGCTTACGCAAAAAAAAATGCCATTTATATATAAATGAAATCGTGACTACTTGCGCCATCTATCCATTTTACATAAGTTTGCCAAGTTTGTTGTACTTAGCTCAAGCTGTGTGAGTCTTATTTTACAAATACACGTTTTACTCACACAAGCAGTATACGCGATTCGTATTTATTTATAACTTTTACAGTTGTGTGCGTAGCCAGCGTAAACTTTATGTCTGTGCGCTGTGTTTGTATACAGTATCGCTATGCGTTCAGACGCGGTTTCAGTGTGTGCGATTCACGTAGCGACGTTCAGTGTTTCGATGTGGGTGTCTTGAAACGCCACGTGAGTTTCACCCACACTGGCAAAAAGTTTCTTTTCAATTCGAGCCTGGTAGCGACATCTAGTTAAATTCAGGAGAACGACTACATGCCGGAGGTTTCGCACAAAGCTGTATTAGAGCGTCGAAATGGTTTTACGGGCATTTTTTCGTGTTTACGTTTTACACAGTGTCTTATTAGAACGTTTCAGTGGTTTCAGCAATATAGTAATAATTATCATCTTAATTAAACAAGATATTTAGTGTTCCACAAGTGCATTTTATTGTTAATGTTGTATAAACTTTGACACGCCATTTTACAAGGGGCATTTTTTTTACTAAAACCGACTAAGTACCTACTAAATTTACAACCTGACATTAGTATATTTTCGTACTAAAGGTTAAACTTTTTTTTAGCTGTTTTGCTCTGATTGAGTGAAAGACTAACTTCAATCCAATCTTTCGTATTTATTACATTGGTAGAAAAAGTAGGTGGGTATGGATAAGAAGTACAGATAGATGGTAATCATTAAAAGCAATCTTATAAACATTAAATGAATTTTAAACATTTTATAAGAACAGTTAAATCTTTTACGTTTTCCAAGCGCATTCAGGGAAAAGTAGACTAAAAGTTTTTTTACGGGCGGGGTGTATTTAATATTTTTATTTTATGTAAAACAAAGTATTTCTATTTCACTTCAAGTTGAATGATTGGGGTTGCGTTTAAAATGTAACGTTAATTGGGTTTAGCAGGAAACTACTAAAAAACTAAAAAAATATTGGGTATAAAGTTGGCAAGTTTCAGATACCACCTTATTCGCCCGCCGCACAGATGGCTTAAAAATAAAATAGACAGCTTTATCAAAGACTTCCTTTGCGTACGGACGGATTGAATTCGTTCTGGGTAATTATTCCAAAGGCATGTAATAAATTATAATTCAAGGATAACCGTTGGCTCGAGCACATCGGCGTAATCATTTATAATGGATTACGCCAACGAAACAGACATAAATACCAGGCAGGCAAAAATATTCGAAACAATGCATAATAGCAATTTTATTCAAAGTTAAACCGTAATTGTCGTATAATTAAGTGATTTAGATATAATTATTCTAGTAGGAAATATAATTAATTCACACGACTAGTTAACTCAAGGTGTTGCTAATTAATTCAGGGTTATGTGAAACTTGAACGTTGACCAAGACACTCGTATCGGTGTTGCCAAGCGTCGCCGCGTCACAGAACATGGTAGGTTATGTCACCGCTGTCACACTTTATCGCGTCGCTACAAACTCGGTCATCGGCCTACGAGCTACGAAAGGTTTGATTGCATCACTCCATTCCGTAGCAAGTAAATGGCGCGAAATTACGTTCCATTCTTAATTAACTTCATCTAAGTGCTCGCAAGTTCAATCTTAGTTATTTCTATCGGCGTTCCGAGGATGCTGCGTGTAATGAAACAAAAATTAACATTTTTGCCGAACGGAGGCCAAGCGAGAGTTGTGGCCGCCTACAAATTGTATCGCGAGATTAGTAAAGTTCATTGACGTTTGGCGTAGACACAAGGGGATATGAGGCTGGTACGAACAATGAACTAGTTAAGTTCACGTGTTAGAGGGAGATGGCGGGTTCTAGCAAATTGACGTGTCGCGTCGCGCGGTAGCAGGTGTCCATTATTGGTATTTATTCGGCATGTTTGAACTTTTGAAGGTCGAAAAATAAGCATTTGGCGCCTCGGATTGGACTCAGTGTCTCTAACGAGGGAAATAGAGGAATGGTCTCGACTGAAGTTTGTTTGAGCGATTTCACAGAAATGTGATTTATAAAAATGTTATAGTCACGGATTTTTTTGCGCTTGTTAGAAGAAGGCGATTGATTCAGATATTTATGCTCTGTATAAAAATGAGATGGTTTCATCGACCGTTGTTAAAAGGAAAATAATGTTATGTAATACTTTACATTTGTTTTATGAGAAATAATCACGATCATTTTGTGTTGGCAAATTATGTTAGGCTACATTAGAATTATATTAACTTCATTTATTCTATTATGTGAGTAACTGAGAATTATGTTATGAGGATACTTTTGATAAGCAAACTGGGTTTGGCTTTTGTAAAGGTCACTGTCTCAACCCGAAAATCTGGTTTTTAGATTTTTTGTCGGCTTATTTGCTTGTGCCACATAACGTTAGACCAGAGTTAAACAGAAGTTTCTAAAATTCCATTCTACAAAATCGACGTCTATCACTCACGCGTTTTCTTACTCAATTCTGGCATTCTACTTGTAAATTTATTATTGAGATAAAAAAGCGAGGGCTAGTCGTCTATTTGTTGAGAAAGTATTAAGACACATCTGTTCAATCAGACCGTACATTTTCAGTTCGCTAGTTTTGGCCATCTTCTAAATAGGTCAGTTATAACTGGATCTGGTATAGGTACACTAAGAGTGCTATGGATAGGTAACCTAACCTAACCAGTAACACAATACCATACAACACAACTCAACACAAAAAATAACATTACAATATTATGTTACACAAGAACATTACACATTATTTATATAGGGACAGAGATAGTTCACTGTCCCTTCGTTATAGTACCTAAGTATTATTAGCCATACAAAAGTTTTTGACAGCGAGTGCACGTATGTTATTCCTAGAGTTTTTAACGGTGCTAGCTATTAAAAGCAAAGAAATGTTCAACGATCAAAAAAGAAAAAAAAATCTAATCATTTGTATTATTTTATTTGGGTCAGTAGGTACCTATTAAAACATCACAAAAATTATTGTATGTACCTTTATATATAAATAAAATAAAAGAAGCTGCTTCGAGAATAATATTTAGACTTTTTAAGTCCACATGGGCAAAGTCGCGGGCGAAAGATAGTAAAAATCATGCCCCACCATATAAAAAAATATAATGATGTGTAAATATCTCAGGTATATAAGGGCACTTCTGTAGGTATTCCAGTTAACAATTAAAATAGCTGACTATTTAACAAAAGGATTCCTAAAACAATTATAATGAAGTTGGTACTAAGGAGGTCATACTATGGTATTTTTGTTAAGATAATTATTTTGATGTTAATTGTGTATAATACCCATGACTTCAATTTAAAACTATTTTTTACATCATAATACGAGTATATTGTCAATTAATAAATTTGACTTCAAACTTGATAGCGAGATGCATAATTAACAAAAAAGTTACACAATATACTACGCGTTTTTAATGTTTATTCCTTATGAATATATTAGAAAATACAACTGTTAATGTAAATAATCAATTGTTATATTGCCATATAATATTTGTTTTGGAATTATTTATAATTTCAGAACTAGGGTGTCGAACCGATTCCTATAGAAAGGATTTCGTGCCGGCGAGTATGTAGATAGGCACCTACCTGTATAATAAATAAGCAGACGTTAAGTATTGTTTAAAATTTTGTACTGACTTACTGAAATAAATTACTAGTACAATCAATACTTAAACAATAATATTTGGATTAAGAAGTTGTTACAAGTTATAAATATACCTATTGGGTGTGAAAACTGATTACTTAGTTCGTTTTATTTATATTTAATATTTATAATACTACAAATACTTACCTAATTATATTCTAGATAATAATATCAAGCGATGGATTTAGTTGAGAGTTGATTGCAAAATAAGTATTATTAATTCAATTGACATGAATAATACGAGTACATTATCTAGGTGACATCTCTTTTGATACCGACGATACATAAATAAGGTGTGAAATAATTATATTACAATAAAACCTGTTCATTATTATTGGAAATTGTAATAACCATCTCGTTGTATTCCTACAAAAAGGTAGTATTAAAACATACAGCGGCAAATAAAATTTCGTATTTCATTTTGTAATTGAGCTCAACTCCCACATAACAGTTCAAAAAGTTGTTTCGGAAATATATGGCCCATCGATTGTCGGCCCGAGACGGAAATTAGGTACCTCTCCAAATCGAGTTTTGTCTTTATCTCTCGGTATTTTGGATGTAAAATACAATTTATTTCTTCGAATTGAACCGGTATTACAGACAAGGTTCCAACGGCCTACGGGTTGTATGTAACGGCCTACGGTGCAACTGCAGGCTTATTTACATACACGCACGTGTTATATGGGTATGTTTATATGTATGTAATTCAGTACTCGAAGAGTATATTATTGTCTGAAAGTAATTTTTCTATTACAGTAAGACCTCTAATAGTATCGATAATTAACGTTGTTCGTACGGTGTGCGTTCTTAATGTTTCATTTTGGTATTGGATAACGTATAAGTACCTATAGCATTCTTTAGGATCGAGAAATTCCTATTTTAAGAATGAGTTAATCCAACTGAAACTTGGCTGTATGAATTGTGTTAAACTATGCTACATACAGATTGATATTTAAATACTATAATAGGTATCCACTAGTGATACCAAACCTACGAAATCTTTTTGGTAAATCAAAGACAAGTTAAGCCATAATAAAGAGGAAATAATTATTTTTATGCTTGATTTGATATTATTTTTGACTCCAAACTAAATCTTTCTAAAAATTCTAGTAGCTAATATATTCATTAAGTATATTTAGTATAATAAATGAGAACAAAATGGGGGCAAAAGGTAAAACCAAAATTGGCTTAACAAGTTTTGGTTTCGATTCAAATATTTATTGATAATGGCAATATTAATACATAATTCTGTATGGAAACACATTCAAAATTATGTATTAATATTGCCATAACTTGTTTCAATATTCTAATAATGCTTTAATATTTCGTGTTTTAATATTCTCATAAATGCCATCTGAATAAGAAAATATTCATCGGTTTCTAAACGGAATTACTTTCGTAGGGGTTTGGTTTGAATACAAACAAATAACTTAAGAATATTTTGTAGTTTTTTTCCCCTAATCTTAACAATCTTTACAAATGAACTCTCGCACCAATCGGTGGGGCGCATTCAATAATTAACATCACATACCTCCTTACCAATTCAGTAGGTACCTACAGGAAAACATAAATTAAATAACATAACAAAAACATGGCTAATTAATATACAAATCTACAAAATTAGACGACATCCTGTTAAAACATGTGTTGCCCATGTAAAAAATTCGTAGAATCATAATTGCGCCTAATTTCCCGATTCTAATACTTAAAATCAGATACTGGCCATGCAATAAACGTAGTTTTCAAAAAAATATTCCACGCATAATTATCTAACCGACATCACGGAACGAAAATAAAATTAATATCCAAGTTAAAAGAACCCGCTTCATAATACTAACCTAATAAATTCCCGTAACTGCTTTCTGTCTTACGTGTATCTATTTAAATGTCTATTATATACTATGATAAATAGGCAGGTTCGATATCAGCTATCTAATCGCCTAATTAAGAAACCCTATACATATTCACGTATATTACATAATATGTATAAAATCTCATTAGGCCCTAGGAAGAGGCCACACAAGCAGCTTACGTAATTCGTGCTATCTCCTTCGTATTTAGGGCAAATTGGGGGGAGAAAAAGAGACGGGTATTAAGTAGGCTGCGCGTCCTTCTAGAGGCTTTACTTGGGAAACTGGTTTCCGTCGAATGCTTCGGGACGTTGGTATGGATTTAATATTTTCGATTTTTTTATATTTAATTCAGTGCAACTGAAATAAAAAATGATGTTAGATAAACTTAACATGTAACTGTACCTAGATAAATTGTACGCATATTTTTAATTATTTTGTTTGTATGACCTATTACACAGGTAGATTAATACATAAACAACCACATTTATAAAAAACTATGGCTCATCCTAAAACCTTAGGAGAATCCTATACTTACTTGAAATGTAACACATCTCTAAGTAATCATAATCTAAGTGATGGCTAAGAAAGAAGTATTTCAAAATTAGAAATTCTTCTAAAGTTGTGAAGAATTAGGGTGTATGGTAAACCCATTTGACGTTTGCCAAAAGTACAATAATTGACGTAACTCTCAGTATTGTCTGAATGAAAATTATATATATTTTCTGCTATTGGAGCACAAAATATTATTTAATTATTTCCAAAGTTAAAAACGTTTTTAGGATGCAAGCTTCAGCTAGTTAGACTATAGGTTGAGTTGAATAGGATATTTAAAATTATTTTCTTTAAAAAACAATCACCTTTTAATCCACAGGCACTTTTAAACTTGAACTTGAATTTTTTACCATTGCCTCTTCAAAATATTTAGATAGGTAGATACCAGTATTTGTTACAAAACATGTAGAGAAAGAAATAACAATAGAATTTAATTAACTTTTCGTCCACGAATATGGTTAAAAAAATTGCGTGAATTATAAAATAATTAATTACGAAACTTTTATTCATGTGCCTCCTTTGCATTGGGCACCATATTAATTTAACACCGTAATTTTTATTTATTGTAATATTTACTTACCTACGCGTAGGCACCTATTATATCCATATGAAATAAAAGTACCTACATATTATTAAAAAATATAACTAATATCAGGCACTACAGTTCGGCTATTTTCAAGAGTTGGCGATCAAAGCTCTAGCAAAAAAATATGAATAACAGGAAACATTACTCGAGCCAAATGATTTTGAGAATTACCTTTTCCGCAATCTTTTCCCGAAAATAAAACTCACATAGGTACCTATTATCAAATACGAACGCAAAAAGTTACTCCAAAACTACATTAATTTATCAAAGCTATTTATAATTATTATTTCGCTAACAAACCTTCAAAAGCTAAGAAAAGTAAAACTTGAACCAAAATATTCGTCTACGTCCCGAAGCATTCGGTTGAGTTTGGAAAAGCCTCCGAGGATTTCGGATAGATGGCGTTAGGAATCGCATAATGGCTTCCTTTCAGAATTTCCCTTGAAACTGACTATTGGTCGAAACCTAAAAATTTTAGCTATTCTCCACGAAACCTAAATTTCTAGCGCCTGAAAATTGTGAAACCTACTTGCGAGAATTTTAAGTCCTAAGTCTTACAAGACTTCGACTTGAATAAATTTGAATACGAATTTTGTACAAAGTATTGAAGGCTGCTTATCTCATCCGATAACTTAATGGTAATAACCGAATTGTGTTGAGTAAAACTCTGCGCCTCCAAAAAATTACATAAGACCACACAAGGCATGAATTTAAATATTGTATTAAGTTAAATCCGAAATCGTGTAAGTATATGGTAAAGGCGAACGTTCATATCGGCTTACTCCAAATTTGATATCTTTCATTTCAAAAGTTGTTTAGATTCGTTATAAGAATGACGCACATTGTTTATTTCATGTTTAACTAAGCAATGACAGCGTTCTAGTTAGATCACAATGTCTAACTACATTAGCTATAAGACGTAAATCTGATTAGAAGTCTCATAACGGGGGTCTATTCTCGAAATCGAAGTCCCTACATATCCATTTGTACCATCTATTATTAGAAGTTATTTTAGTGGAGAAGTTTTCCTTATGATTGCTGCGATTTATTCGGATGTTTCTAGATCAAATGGTGTTGCATAACCGAGGGCGGCTGGGCGTCGGGATGCCGTATTTATCTGGGCTCGAGTCTGTCGCGCATGCGCACCGTCTTCTCCCCTATTTGTTGGTAAACATGATTCGCTGTGTGGTCGATAATATTTTGTGCACATCGTAGGAAATAATTTGGCTCGATAATAGAGCGCTGTAGGGTGGCGGTGTAACGTATAACAAAGATAGGCGCCATTTGATCATTCTACTGTAATATTTGTCTTTCCTGCGACAGAATATTGTGCTATATATTTCGGAGTCTAAATAGGGGTTCTTCTACTGATATCCGATTTCTGTTCTCTGTTTAATGCCCGTCAGACAACGCATGCGCGTAACTGTATTTCCCATGTTCTTGTTTGATTTCTAAAATCTTATTATTATTAATTTATTAAAAAAACAAAAAAAAAAACGAAATATTGCACCCAATAAATGAAATATTTGCGCAAGGATGCCAGAAAGTTTTAAGTGAACACTAGACAAGTCTCGAAATTTTAACTATTTATATTAAAGCCGTGTACTATACACATTTGCACATCAGCGCCTATTCTCAGAGAGATAAGTATACCGCATCTCTGCCACATCCACTGTTGATTGAAGCCGTCAACAGTCGGATTTTGCCAAATTATTTTTGCTGCTGAAACAGTCTTCGTTGAGCTTTACGTCTAGCGCAGAAAGTTGCAAATTGTATTATAGCGACTTTGTTAAGAGTATTACTAAATTTGTTTCTAAATAAATGTGAGATATCTTCAATCAGTAGTCGCACTAACGGCTATGTTTTTGACGCGTCCTAAGTTAAACACGCTTTTAATATTTTAATTTCACGTAAAACGGATCGTTTGTGGTAGGATTTAATAGGGCTAATTCGATTATTTCTCTAAATTAAATTTACCTACAACAAGTCGAAACAGTAGAATAAAATCTAATATATTTTTTAGATGAGTACCTAGGTACTTAGCATATTCTAGTTTTAAATCCCGATTATGAGTATGTACCTATACTCTGGTATTTAGTAGCGAGTTCTGCATTGAGCAACCAGATAGCCACTTAAAAATAGATGAGAATGATTTTCAAAGTGCTAAGCTTATATAGTCTACTTAACAAGCTTGTTCAAATAAAATATGGGCAGGTATACATATACAAAAATAAATAAAGAAACAGTCCTAAAAGCCAAGTCACGTCGACTACGATAAGAGTCGACAGCTACGATCATAGAATACATACAAAATACACTATTTCAATACATTGATATCGTTTGTCGGCACCTTGCCGTACCGCGCCCTATCTTATAAGACAGGTATATCTATAGGGAGGTAGGTATGTAGCTAGGCGTGGGTTCGTCTGAACTCACCCTTAGGGGTGAAGGGGGCTTTTGTTTCGATGGTTCACTCGGAAGAATAAGAAATAACTTCCAATTGCTTCCTGTATTTCTGTAGTTTCATGGTACACAACATTTTTTTTCTTAATGATATCTTTGATAAATTATTATGAGCTAATATTTGACGTCATGTCATTAAAGTTTGCCAAAATGTGGCGTCTACGGCGTAGCATTTTTACATACTTTATTTGTAATTCATAAGTATGTACCTATTTATCGTTACAAAATATATAGTCTTGCACAGGGATGTTTAATGTTAACATACAGAGCCTGAAGTTATATGTATGTGAAGATAAGTGGCGGAAATTTTTCAACTTTAATGATTATGCATATAACTTTACATAGATTGAGCTTTTTCATAGCAGCCATTCGCTATAGTGCTGCTTACACTCTCACATTACAGAGCTCCCGCTGTTACCCCGGGCTATCTACCGGATACACAATTCTCAATACCAAAACAGGCCCTTCACGATAATAATGAACGTAGTTATGTAAAATATTCCAAGACCCTGTTTTTAACTAATCCTCGTTTTAATATGAAATGCAAATAAGCATATTTAACAGAGCTTATTTTGTTCCGTACAAGCACTCATGATACGGGATGAAATTAATCCCTTAGGCCGAACGAGGAACGGAGCGGCGGACCAACAATGTTTCGCAAAATACCTACTTATCAACCCGCCAAATTAAGCCGAGTTTGCTTCCCGTAACAAACAAACATCCCTTTAAGAGGGAGGCACCTGCCCCCCCTCTGCAGTGCTTCATTAAGGGAGACTTACCGAGTCTCAGTTGCACTAAGCCGAAGCGTAAGATCCGCATGCGAATTTCGGATTTACAAAATCTCGATTCTAAAATGGCATTGAATCTTTGTTCGGGCGAACGTCGCCAGACTAGATGAGCTTTTGATGGAGAGCCACTCGGTTCGCGATATCGAGACTGGGAATGCATTTAGGACGTGTTCGGTTTATTTAAAATACTGATTTAAGCTGGAGATTTGTCTGGGTGCAGCACGTGCTTATGAGCCGCTACTGCGAATACAAATAGATACTCAATGTGAGATACATTTCTCAGAAGAAGTGGCTAACAGTAAAGTTTGCAGGATTACCGAATATCACTTATTTTACAACCATTGATTGGGGGTTTTGCCGAAAGAGCGCAGCGAGCTAACAGCCGCCGGCCGAAAACACCGCCCGCAATACAGAGCGGCTCGAGATTTTTGAATATTTTCAGTACTTTGCACCTACTTATGTATTTCTAAATCTCTTTTGATCTTAATTATTTCTTAATCCTCACTGAATTTCTTCACATCTTTAAGGTTAAGTTAGTGTTATCTTTTATTTATTTTAATTAATAAATAAATGCTGTCAATAATGTCAAATACACAGCATATTATTTTGCAAAATGAACCATTAATAATCACTGTTATCGATTTAAAATATAACCAGGATCCATTAAGATCTGTTGGTGATAATAATGCATGTATATCACTTATTGTTTTTGGTATGCCTTTAATTTTCAAATGAGTGCAATTAAATTATCATATTTTGGCAATAATAATAAACACTGATTTAAATTTCTGGCTATTAGTTTGTTGTTTATAAATTGTTATCGTGGGGTAGCAACGTATTTTTATTTTTTATTCTAAGGCATCGGATTTTACTCATGTAGGTAGGTTAACCTTTGGTAAAATTATAATGTTAAATAAGCCTTTTTCGCTATTTTCGTGACTTAACCATAATATAAGTAATTTAATACCCACTTATTTATATTGGTAGTCTAGTTGTGTCATAGTTTATTGAGAATAAAAACATTTTTATTTTTATTGTAACTGCACGCACTCAGTGGGAGATTTAGTCATATAAGTGTAAATTTCTAGAAATACTTTAATTTATTGAATATTTTTTATTAAAAACATAATGATAGACTTCACATTTATATATTATGGACAAACGCATGAACACAGATAGCATGATAATAATGATCTACATAATTAACATACATAAACACAAATCATTTAGTACATAAATAACTTGATTTACTACTGTGTTTATTTATTAACTTGTAATCGTTTTATTTTGTATAATTATGTACAACTTTAGGTACGCCAAAATAAATAACGGCTACCCAAATATATTTCTAATTCTCTCATTTCTCAAGACAAACTATGCATTTGAAACCAATTCAATAGAAGTTCGATCTCAGATGCCGAAAATAACCTTTTTTTTTCTTCTTTGACCATGGTGCTTTTCGCATATTTTACCAGTTTCAAGTAATTGAAAATAACCTTAACTTGTTAAAAAACAAAACCGGCCAAGTTCGAGTTGGGCTCGCTCACGACGGGTTCCGTACCATTCTGTATAAAAACGGCCAAAAATCACTTTTGTTGTATGGGAGCCCCTTCCAGTATATATTTTATTAGGTTTTTTAGTATTCATTGTTATAGCGGCAACAGAAATACCTACATCATCTGTGAAATTTTCAACTGTCTAACTATCACGGTTCTTGAGATAGGTACTGCCTGGTGACCGACTAACAGACAGACAGACAGGGAAGTCTTAGTAATAGTGTCCCGTTTTACCCTTTGGGTACGGAACCCTAAAAAATGATTTAACAGAATCGGAACTCATATGGATTGCTACAACAATATTTATGACAATCTAGTTTCCGTACCAGCTGCATTTAAAAAAGTTGCTACGTGCCTAAGTACTTCTACAGAAGTACCTACCTACAATCCTACTATCCACCCAAAATTTAACTAACTACAGTATGCCAAACCCATCGAGACGGTACGGTCTGGTGGGTTAAGTTCGGGCACGGAACCCTTGAAGGAACGATTACCCTTCGACATACGTACTTACCGCTAAACAAGTCTGAGTAGCTTTAGGAGAAGGCTAGGTGCAAGTTCGAGTTGAATAGCGGTTAAAGGTTTTATGAAAGACTAGATATAAATGCACAAACCGTGCGAAGCCATAACTAAAACGAAAAAATAAGACTAGCTGGCCTGACAGATTTTGTACTATCAAAAGTGTATGAGAAAATGTTTTTTTTTTACGTACCTGCTTAAGTAGGGACCTACTTGAAACTGGCACAATGTGCGAAAAGCACCATGGCCAAAGAAGAAAAGAAAAAAAATGGTTATTTTCTCTTTTTCATGATTTTTCCCATGTGTACCTATCTTATTCTGCTATTCGGAACGAAGACGAATTTAACAAAGCAAAGTTCAGAAAATTGGTCTACCCGTTATTGAGTTCGAAATGGTGTAACTAACACGACTTTGTTTTATATATTTACGATTAACAATATCACAAAATGGTTTGGGCCCCTATGAATAAGTATTATGAGTTGTATTAAAATGTACATAATATTATGACATAATTTTACACAAGACTAGAAGAAAACCATACAATGGGTAAGTACTATATTTTCTCAAATGTAGGTATTTATGTATACCTACCTTTATATACTCAAATAAATTTAATTGGACATTTAAAAGACATCAACGCGTGCCATCTAAATTAAGTATTTATGGATATTTTCTCAATTAGTATTATAATGGTAGCAATAGTGGTTCATGGCACACGTGGTGACTTTATGTATTCTATTGGATGATTACCATACAAATTTTTAGCATAAATAATGATCTCCACTTCTGACATAAGCTGTGGTCTCTTATAAACATCATCGAAAATAATACAAGAAGTTATGCTAGATTTAATTTTTGACATTAATTTAATTACGCCTTTTAAAGACATCAACGCGTACCACCTTAATTAATTATCTAAGTATGTTTTCAAAATAGGTTTTGGATGATATTTATTAAAAAATTAAATAATAAATAAATGATTTGCCTATAAAGGAAAAACAGCACGATTCACCAAAAAAATATTATACTTAACAGTAATTACTGTACCTTCTTATTAGGCAACTTATCACCAAAAACTTAAAGTCCAAACGCTTGTAACATAGTCTGTGTATTTCTCCTTTATAGTGAAAACGTCTTTATAAAGTCGAGTCGGCATCTAGTTAGCTACCTACCGAATAGGAGGAAAACTCAGACGAATCGCTTTAAAAAGTAGCTCAGCATTTCAAGACCTTCAAGACTCTTTATCGCACTACCTTCTATTTGCATTTCTTTTATAACTCTTTGGGAAACTTAACAGACTATTTTCGCCTTCGTATTCTCTCAGGTAGGTAAGTAATTTGAGTTCCGAGAATTTTACAAAACACAATTTCCGTTAACAAGAAAGTGCATACTTGCGAAACTTGAGAATTGAAACAGGAAGGAGGATATTACCGTCCATTTACATTCTGTAACAAACATTTTGCTAATTACTGGCAAAATTACTTAATTTCCTTAACAGCGGTACCTACTGTGAACAAATTAAACGGACCCAAAGCTCAGGTTCGTCGAATCAGGCGTCAGTTAACTGAATATTAACAAAATAATTAGCCGACAATAATTTCAGCTTCATAACGTTTGATAAAACGCCAAAGATCGTTCGGGCCATCTGTTCCTTGCCCACAAGTGAATACCTAGCCTGCTGCCACAAACTTGCAATTATCTCTCGACACAAATCCTCACGACTTTAATCCAACATAAACAAAGGCTACTTTTCAATGATTTTTGGCTTCAGAGATGCATAAACCATAAGTAGAGTGAGCCTCTTGTTGTTTCGTTCTTAAAATTAATTTGGGCCTCTTGAGACTCCACTCGGCTTTCAGTCGAGATTAAATCTATCTCAAGTTAATGAAACTGGTGTCGTTATAAGATAAAAAGCTGAAACAAGAAATTGGTTTTCCTGTGAGACATTCAACAAACATAATTACAGATTAAATTAATCCATTAAATATGTGAACCGCTTATCTTGTAAGTAACTGTTCATTTGCTCTGGGTTACTTGGACCTGTAGTTATGTGCCTTCATTAAATTTAAATATATACATACACATCTCGCGTTTCCACGTCCAAAAATACACTCCTTAAGCCACCTTAATAGGGTGCGTTCACACGATCGTATATTTTAATTAAAATTTTTGTAACACGTATATTTGTGAAAATGATACGGAAAATATCCACTTTAATTCGATACGTATTATAAAAACTGTGAATTTATTCGCAATGGAACGGCTTAAAACGTACATAAAATAAACGTTTGTATGTCCATGTGTCGGCAGGTGGCCCTGAAACAAGCTTACGAGATGAGTATCGGTATCGTTTTCTCTGCACGCTGAGAACCTTTTAACGGAATCGCAATTTTGCAATGCATTTAAATGCAAGATAATCTGATACGATCCCGGCTCTTTTTTTACCTAATAACTCCTTATTTACAAAGGGTATAAAGTTATTAGAATATGGAATATCACCTTTCGAGGAACTCCCGATAATAGCCTGTAAATTATATTCTTAATATCTGAGCCTCTATTTAAAAGGAATTAAAAACAAAATTGAAACATGTTATTATGACGCTGGCCCGTGAAATCACAGCCCCAATAAGTTACGAAAAAAAAGAGTGTTACAAACACGTCGGCCATTTTTGATTCGAATGGAGTTCGATTTTAAAATATGGTGCCGAGTGCACCGAACCCCGATTCGATGGCCTGATATAATCGGCCGTTATAAAATGAGCTTTGGAATGATCCGCGCTTCCGGCTTGTGGTTTGGTGGGTAGAAGAGTCGGGCGAGGGGTGGTGGGTATTATTAGATTGGTCGGGTTCGCTCAGCCCCGGGTAGTGGGGATGGAACGGTTCGGTCGACACGCGAGGGCTTGCCGATGTCAACATTTATCATACATTTTATGGCAGAGAGGCTTGAAAGCGGACCGCTTGCCTACATGCGAGTTTCATCTACTATTCCCTTGTTTCAGTATTATAATTCGTGTGGTTTGACGTTGGCATAATCGAAACTTTTGGGTACGGCCACGCTTGATTTCCTTTTTGGAGATATATTATGTAATGTATCGCTATATTTTTTTATTCGATGTAAATTAATTATAAAGAATCTACCTGAGTCAGAAAAGATTGAAATAGCTGTTCGCTTTCATGTCTTTTCATATCCTTTTATGCAAGTCTCTTAGTTTGGGACACGTAATATAATATCATTATGTTGCCATAAAAGTACCTAATGTGTAGATGACAATGTTATTTTAATTTTGTTTCGTATTTATCGTAATTGAAAACCTGTCCTTTGCAGGACTTGTAATGTGAAACTCTAGTATTAAAATGAAAGTGACACTTTTTTCATGAGCATTTTAGAAATATTCCAACTATGTGCTTTCATCAAAATACAGAATGAAATAAATTTCACTTTCCATAAAACAACTAACTCAATCTGTTAAATAGGATTCCTCCGGGAGGTTTTGATTAGCCGCCGTTGAACTTAAGACTGTTATCAAAACTTTGACACTTTGCCCGAAACATTTCCAGGAAAGCGTAGCCGCGTAACCTCATCTTCATATCCAATTCGCATATTATCACAAATCCTACTCCAAATTGAGGTCCGCGAATTTTCGAACGCTGTGTGCATGTCACCCCGCAAAAGACCGTCATATTTTACTTCGACCCCTTCTTCCCTAACGTCCTAAACCATCGAAAATTGCAGGGCGACTTCAACCTTATCTTCTCAGCAAATGGTAGATTTTTGTAGTCACCCCTAAACATACATACTTCGTTACGAGTTTGCGTGAAGAGATCAGTGACTGGTTGGTAAAAGTTTGAATCCCTGTTCAATTTTGAGAGAGTCCATTTGCATCTATACTTGTATTTGCTAAAGGGCCCGTTTTAAAGTTTTCTCTTTTGCAAAATTTCTCTTTTGACTTCAACGTTTTGAAATTTTCCTTTAGGGAAAACGTAAATGGCATAATTTTAAGCCAAGAAGTTAAATGGGCCTGAAGAGTTAAGGAAGAATTCCTTTATTTTCTCTGAAGATGTTAGAGCGAAACTGGTGAAATACTTCTTAAGTTGCCTACCTACTTACTTGTTAAAACTTAAATAGCTGTTATATAATTTCAGTAAAACACAGAAAACATTAATTTATCTACAGGTAGATACGATTAATTATTTACCTGACTGCAAAATAATTAATTACACGAGGTGTTGTTTTCCTCAGCAGCTATATTTTAAATACAAAATATTTTTGTGTAACTACCTATGTGTCACTCAATATTTTATAATAATATACCTACCTATTATTTATTGGACTCTATCACTTTTTTCACGTAGTAGATGAGAATTTCATCAATCCATGCCAACCTGATTTACATAATCACATATAAACGTCGACGACGTGTGTGTTCGACTCTCATTATCGCTAGATAAGCGGTCGCTAACCTTTGGTTTCATGTACCTATGTACCGTTAGCAGTATATCACAGTCTCTTAACAAATTAAGTGTATATTGTACGAGAAAAACAACTGAACGGTCGAGTCTGGATGTTATTACATAGTTTATTTTCTGACTTCATTTGTTTACCATTGCTTCTACCAATGCATTAATGGTTTCGTTTTCTCATTTTGGATTTACGGTAGATTTTGATATTCAATTTTTATTTTTAGCAGTAGCGCTAGTTTAGGAGTTATGTTAACCTTCTTTAATTTTGTTAACAGGATAAATGTCGTAGATAGATAGCATTTTCAAACCCCGACTGCAACCGATTTTTTTCTTTCATTAATACTAAAATAACTTACTTTTAAAAATGCTCATTAATCTGACAAATTACTGACTGAAATTATTGATATAAACTGTAGATGCCTACCATTGAAGCAACCCTCGCTTTTTTTTAATTATTGTGTTTCTAACTTTCCTGTTTGATAAACTTTTACAATAATTAAGAAAGACGTTTCCTATTTGTAAATTTATTTCAATTACCAAACATTGCGAAATAGAACATTATTTTTCTTTCCTCCTATTATTTCTTGGGCCCATCAAACAATGAACTATACTTACTAGCCCGTGTATCAACACACCTAAATTGCCCTATCGGCCCCCCACAGGCCCGTAGCGTCCCAAATGCCAATTGCTGCCGCGTCTTGCTGTAATCAACTCTTTATTACAAAAGAAAAAGCCAGGATAACATCACATGTTATACCAACGTGTCATTGTCGACAACGTGTTACGCTTAGATACGCTACATTTGCCGCGACATTTGACACGTTTCACAAATATTGTGCTACAGACTCGGCAAATACGAAGGAATGGGCGTATGAAACAAACATGGGGTATGGGGTATAACAGAGTAAATAACTCGTCGATATAAAATTACGAATCGTTGCCAGCGATTGTCTCTGTTTTGTGCAATGGGGCACGTACGCGACTTATCGCTTGTGCAGTTTTAGCACGCTTCAACAATTTTTCTATTATTGTTATGTAGGTTTATTAGGATTTCGGTAGTGCTGAGCGGGGCGGTTTTGTTAAAACAGCAATACTTAGATTATTGCCGTGAAGTTGAAGATTTGTCTAATAACTATTGAACTCAGTAATCCAATTATTACGTAATTATTTATTTTGATTGTAGTAAGTTTTTACGTTGCGATCCTGTTCAATGTTCAATTCTGTTTAGCAAAATACATGACTGTATTAAATGTTTTTACATAATATGAATAAGTATTTAACTATGTTGTGAGTTAATCGAAACCACAATCATCGGAAATCAAACGCTAGTTTATAACAAATAAAATGAAACGATTGCAATAACATCGGATGCACCCATTTAATTAAAATAATTAATTCAAAAGCACACTCGCATTTAACTTTATTAACGTTGCATTTCTTCTGTAAGGCGGCGCGATTCAAATTACTTATAAAGTGGCTGAACAATAAAGTTTATGTTGATGAGAATTACCATGATAATGGTAATGTACGAGGCGGCATATAATTTTATCAGAATACCCATACCGTTGCGGCTACGTGCCTAATTGCTCATGAAATGGTTGATACCATCAACGTAACTTTGCCAAAAGTGCATGACATTGCCCAAAGAAAATCGATACAATTATAGATTTACGAACCAAAAACCATACCTTTAGTTGTTCTCGCACCACTCTCACTGACCGCGGTCGTAAATCAATAATTACAAATAAAAGAAAGCCATTAAAACCTCAGCGAAGACAATAAAACGCATTATCACAGTGCACAATCCACCTTCACTATTTCACCTGTAATTTTAAACTGATTCCTACCTTAGAGTTTACAATTGTCGCAACGCGGAAGGGTTTCGAACTTTTTTGTTTATGCTCTAAATTTTTATGGCCACGAAAAAGCAAAAAGTGTACTTTACAATCAAACAATACACTTTCAGTTTCTTTATAAAAGCGCCAACAAAAGGAAGGAACTAAAGAACATAGCAAGGTGTTTTTTGATATGTCGAAAACAATAGAATTGTTACGTAACTTTTGTTCAAATGAATGCTAAGTGTTTTTTATGTTTCAAACATAAATGTCGCATGTGATCGACATTGCTCCCAGTCATTCTCGGAATGTACAGTGAGGCGTCGAGTTAAAAGCAAAGTTTTTTGATAACAGAAAAAAAGTGTAATTTTAAAAGTGTCCTCGGTGTCTTATCGTGGGAGATAACTTAGGTTGAAGTTGCGCCGTAAACACTCACGATGTCATGATAGAGACGCGTGGCGATACTAAAGCTCGAGGTAAATGACAAAAACAATATTAAACCTAGGATAAAGTTACCAAAGTTTATAGGTGTTTTCTGTACCTAAAAAACTGACCGCACCGCCTAGAATCTAGATTAAGTTTTGCCTACTTTTCTATATAATGAAGCCAAAAGCCCATTCAAAAGATTATATTTGTTATGCCAGCGTCTTACTAGCAAATAAACAAGGATTTGCGAGACATTTACATGAGAGGCAGGAAAACTAGAGCTAAGATCGTACAAACAAATCTCAATGTTTATTGGCTTTCATCCGTGATCGACATTGTTTGCAGTATTCGTACCAATAAGTTTGAAGGTTCTTCGGCAGTCAGAATCAATATTCGTCTGTTGCATAATTTTGCCGTTCTGGAACGTTGGAGCATATTTCATATCAGTGTTGGTCACCATAAGACGCTGTTTGGCAGCATTCCTGCTTATATTCATATCTAGTGAGCACAAATCAAGTGGGCGCCTCTTATATTCCTTATTCTATTTAGATGTAATGAACTAGATATTTCTCGTGTACCATCAAATACCATCAATAAGTTACACTGAGAGTTAAGAAAGTTAGCGGTAGTCAGTACTGGATAAAACTTCCGTGTCTAACCCCCAGTTTCTGGAACGTTTGTTGGCTTTGACAGTAGATTAAAACTATCGTTGTCTCTATCTGACAATAAACAAATGACAAGGATGGCAATACAATTAATCTGTAGTCAAAGTTGGCTGACGTTTCAGAAACTGGGGGTTATTCGAATTACGTAGAACTGTCTTAACGCCTTAATAGATTTAAATGATTCGTTGATGTTTGATTAGTTTAATTGAGATAAATTTATCAATATCCATGATGCTCGTACAATAGTCAAATTCGTTATACAAGTAAATACACCATAAAAATACTTCTGTCCGTCTATTCAGTGATAAAATGCCTCTATATTATCCCCTGCCATTCTATAACCCAATTTACTCAGAAAAATTCCATTACCTACTGTTTGTTTTCGAGTCGTGATGACTCGCGTCACGAATCCCCCCGGTATCGGTTACCGTCCTACAAATTAGTATTGCCCTCGTGTCCAGTCATGAGAACACGAAATTTTCCTTGTTTCGGTGAGAACAGTGTGAGTTTAATTCGAGTTTAATACCCTGCGATGCGTCGGCACTTCGACCGCTTTAATTTATCGATTGAGTATTGGACTCAGGTAAAGGATAATGGTACCTCCCATTAGCCACGCATGCGCGTAGGTATCAATATAAATTAAGAAGTTTATAGGCCCTGTATGCACGTGGATATGAATATGCATGCACATAATTTAATGATCCCATCTGCTTCGGTAAATGCTTCTATTTTCTCTAATCGGTACTATATCTAATCGTAATAACTTTAAACTTAAAAAATAAGAAATTATTTTAAATACGTCCGGTGAATTCTGAACTATTTATTTCGTAACCGCTCCCCGTCGGCTAATGAGGTAGGTATAAGAAATATGAATAGTCCAATTTTAGATCATAGGCAGAAATTCTAAATCTAAGCCGATAAAACGTGAAATTTATATCATTCTAGTTTTACATATTTAAGCCCAGAGTCAATTTAAAATGTGGGTTAGCTGCAGATAAAACAAAGTTTAAAAATTATGAGCTATTAATGTTTACAATCATGACATGTGGATGCGATTTATCTGTACTAATTAGGTTTAAATAATGTATATGTGATTTTCTTTTGAGAAGATTTCTGTGTCTACATGGCGTATAAAATATTGGTCTGGTGGGTTGGATAGTCGAAAATGTTGGTGCCAACTTGGAGGCACGCCAATGAAGATCAGAGAGTTGACGGAAAAGAACTGAGCTGCGGGTGAATAATTTTATATGCTTCCGTCCCGTTCACTCTAATTAAAATTTTCTACAGAACAATGATCTATGGTACAACGGGACAGTCGGTGAAATTAAAAGTTACCGTTAAAAGTTTTGCCATTTTAGTCTCTATATAATTAGACAATAATATACCTACTGAAAGAAAATATCACTAGTTAATCCTAACTCAAACCGTATAGAACTCTGCTTACAGATCTAATTTTCCGGTGACACTTATCTGTAGGTACGTATGTATTTTCTAATTAGGTATATCGTGACATCGTGAAAATGGAAATAAACAAGCAGGTAAAACTTTACATTTTTAACAGCGCTCTACTTCTTTCCTTTACAGTAGGTATTAACTCCAATAGATGCTTGTTCTCTATAAAATAGGTACACGGCTCACTAATACTGGCTCACTAACTCACTATATACCTACTTGGTGGCTACAAAAATATCTCCATGTTTTTCAACGTTTTTAGATAAGCCTCCACACTCATGTTTTGACATCCCACATACATAAATAACCTCATGATTTGAATGTGTTCGCCATAATAGATTCCAAACAAGTGAGTTGTGAAAAATAGATTTTCTTATACATTGATGTCCGTTTACATTGGATTATGAAGCCGCGATCTTAAGCTGCCTTCTCATGGTCTTAGTTAATTCTTAGCTAGTTCAAATCAGTCAGCGCTACTCCCACTGTAATCCGTAGCGACTGCAGTATCTGTTAGTGCAGACTTGAGAACATTTTTGACTCTGATGTAATGTTTTTATAGTATCACAATTTTTTTTATGTAAAATTAAGTGCATCATTAAAACTATAGTTTTGATAGATTGACACCAAAATGTATAGAACACAGAAAGGACCAACTTAAACTGTTGAAAAAGTTATTGATTATCTAGACGTGTAAATAAAGTTTACGTACTTAATCCTGTAGAGTATACTTTCCAAAGTAACAGTTTTTATTGTATATTTTATTCAAATCTTCCACTACAGCCGATTTTTAGGTCTGATTTTAGGCGTATTTTTTTGTTAGGAATCACTTCATTCTAAAATATTTTTGGCATTCGTTACATTTTTATTAAAGTCGCAAGTTCGCAGCTACGGTACTGACACCATTCATATCTAATTGGCTCCCGGCCAGCACCCAATGTTCTCGTTTTAATATAGAAACAACCTATATTAACAAGGTACCTTGTTTCATTTCAAAAGCTGCTCTATTTCTAACAGGGCGCCATTGTTTCAGTTTTTAACAAGCCGCCTTTTGAGACGAGATCTTGTTAGCTGAAACTGAGCATTATGGGTGTACTTTACGAGGCGTATAAATTATTCATGTGTGTTTAACGATGTGTTTTTGTATGATATATGGGATTTTTAGAATGTAGGATATTTTGAATTTTATGGATAGGTATGAAAAATTTATAAAAATGAAAACTTTTCAAGAGACATTTGAATTTAAAAACCAGCAGGATTATTAGCTACACTATTGTTCACGTGTAAACTGCAGAACTAAACAACAATAAGTAAACGTATAGCCGTTTTCTTCCTCATCCGTTTCTTGTTTTGCATTTGCCTAAAAAACCTAGAGCCCGAACTAACAACAATGAATACATTATGCTACACAGCAAAAACGGAGTCCAAAGAAACGAGCAACGCCACAAAAACCCAGTCTGGCACAAAAACCTTAGCTAAACAGAAAATCAACAAAATATAAGCAACAATTCCTATGCCTTAGCTTTTTAGCTTTCCCGAGAATATCAGACGTAGTAGCAACCCTCTAACAATAATTGGAAAAAGCTTTCAACCCCCAAGGTGCATACCCTATTCCGCCGAGGGTTCAATCTTAGTGGCATGCGAATGCCGAGATCATTTCCCGATGTGAGACGGAGTTGCATTTCCTGCAGCTTTCTTGGCAGTATAGACAGCAGATAAGTTTAAAATCCTATCCCACTACTCCGCATAAAATTCAAACGTAAAAATGAAAATAATTTATAATTGGCTGAACGGATTTAAATTTAAGGTACCTACATAAATAGGCTGTATTTGGTTATAGCATAGCGTACCTTTCATTCCCAAATATAAATTAAATGGTAGTATAGTTTGGTATGAATAAATAAGCACGACAATGAACAATATTCGTTTCAATAGTCCGTTTAATTAAATACCTAAGCAAAAAAAAACTTTTATCAAAGGTAATTATTATGTGGGAACCAACGCTCAACTTTATATACGGATAGACAAATACATTTAATTATCTTATAATAAGATCACAAAGTTTAGATAGTTAAGTTTCTATACGAGTAGGTATTCTGTTAGTAGGTATCGAAAGTCTAAACATGCTATAAGCACGATTATTGCTTTATTTATGTACAATTTATTACCTAAGTACTACAATAGAAAGGCAATAATATAGACGAAATAGGTATTTATTTAAAGGAATATAGGTATTGTGAACATAAAATCCAAACATCTCGTACAAATCAATAGTTGAATATAATCACAATATAGTCGACTATAAATAGTAGGTATTGTAACTTAAGATAGCCAACGTAAATTTACTTTTATAAATACCTAAATATTTTTGCATCGTTATATTTTAGTTATTGTGATAAAAAGTTCAATATATTTGATAAACATTTGACAAGAAAGTAGGTATCATAGGTACCTACTTCTCTAGCGTCAGTTTCGCCAAATGACATTCGATATTATCCTTACATGTTGAATGCTAATCTTTTATATATCAAAAATACAAAATAATATTACGAGTATACAAGTAACAATATTATGGAGCCAGTATCATTCTGCAGGGAGTCTGGTTAAATAAATATTTTTTAATATAATACCTAAAAACAAAAGTTGTATTGTTAAAAACTAAGGCATGCTTTTAGACTAATAAACTTTCAACTTTAAAGTAGGCATTCTCAGTCATTCGTGTATTTTAATTGTATAGATGTAACAAAGTGGAGCTTTATACTATTCAACAGAATTCCCGGCTTGCGAACAATTCCATGTCAAAGGAATTCTAAAGGGCCTAAGATCACTTACGAAGTTCTATCTCGTTAAAATATCTAAAATTAAATTAATTGAGTTGTAGTAAAGTACATATTGACACCAATGACAGTAACTCAATGGAGATTCTTATGAAAACAACTTTAAGCATTACGAGCTTCGATCGCCAGAAACTTGTAATACTTACCTAGCGATCAAAAATGTAATGGATACCGGATTAAAACAGAATATAAAGTAGGTAGGTATTGCCCTCGAGTTGGTCAATACACATTCGAGTACCCCTGTGAAAGTAACGTAACGTGATAACAAAATAAGTAAATAAACGTCGCGTAGGCAGACACTATGCCCAATCATAAGATTACAAAATAACACGGTACACGTTCACATCCTATGTGTATAATCTTACGTAGATTAAAATGTGAATGGTTTGTGGGCGGGGGCGTCATTAGATACTAGTTTTATTTACCAAATCTGACGTTTACTAAAAACTCCGGCCAACAAACCCGTCTGGGAAAATGCCGAAGGCATAGCGACCGACCATAAACATTTTAAATTTCCTTTTTTATCGATACAAGTTTGACGCTTGTGGACACAGATAACCCTCCTATATTCCAATTATTTTGAGGCCAAAAGATTAAGATATTCCCTTGAAACTATGGGAGTTAATTAAAGAACAGTCGATGCCCAATTAAATTGAAGATCAGAGAGCGTAGCAGCTTTCATCTGGATTGACTCATTTAAATAGACGGGCGTAGCGCTGTTCAAAGACAGATTTACTAAGAAGCTTCACATAAATTCCAGAAATCTCCAAAAAATAAGGCATTTTGAAGTAAACATTGATTTAAGGAGATGGAGCCTACGGCATTTGCCTATGGATTGGTGATTTCGAAAATTTGATGAGATACAAGATGAAAAATGCTTCAGACGTTTTTTTTCTGTCGCTCCCACAGCTCTCGTTGGCCGCAATCTCGGCGCCCTATCATGCAAGATAACATTATACCGTCTCTGGTTAAAACACGAAACAAACAACGAACGAAAAAGTAGCTAATGAACGTCGAATTTTATATAGCATTCCTGTTTCAAGTCATGATGCTAAGTAAGGTCATGCGGGGCGCTGTCACATAACGTATATGATTTTATCCCCCCATTTAGCGGAATTTGGCGCTACACGTAATGCACGAATGGTGTTAATATGGTTTTTTATGCATTTAGAGAGTTCGCGCCGCGCCTGTTGATTAAAAATTTCATATGCGAAAATCCATTCGATATTTTTAAGGTTATCTCGTAGTAGGTTCTACGAATTTATTTTCTGACAGCTACTCGTTTTAATATTGAATTTATTTTTGTGAGGTTGCGGTCACGGACTTTTTTTTGTCGATTTCTTTAAATTATGTGCTTGTTTGAGCGGTAAGCCGTTGGTGAGTAATCTATACATATGAAAATCACATTTTGGGTGGAAGTGTAGGTAGGTAATGGCAAGTGGGTTTTACCAGAAGTACCTACGTAATATTGTATTTTTAAAATACATTACCACTTATGTAAAAACCTATAGTGTGTCAGAATGTTGCATTGTTAAATGCTGTATTTGGGTAGATTAGGTACATAAGTAAAATATTAGTTGAGTGCTATTTACGTTTGGTGAATCTTTATGGCTCCTCTGATATTTTATGAATTTTATATCTAGGTATAGTAGTTTTGTACTATTATTACTACAAAAGCACGAAAGATACTGAAGAGACATAAATTATTAACTAACATTCTTCCTTACTTCCATCTGAAGTAGGTAAACAAATAAACAATTTAACAAGACGAAAATGAAAGAGGAACCAACCATCAATAATGTACGGGTTACTTATCCAATTCCCTAATAGAAAGGAGTACCATCGGAAAACACGGCCCGCAGGGGGAAGCATAAGCCAATAACAAAAATATTTACGAAAGCTCAAGTCGAATAAAAAGATGTCCCTTAATGCGGACCCAGATGCACTCCACCTATTATTTGTTTCCCCAGAAAAGTTTACCTTGGAAAGATATATGAAAACGTAATGCAAATTTGGGGTCGGGTGAGCGAAGCGACACTACTTTTCTTCCTTTATTATTTCGAACAAGGACACCTCGGGGGACAATGTTTTTAAAAAGATAAGTGAGGCAAAGGCGACGCGTCAATTCGACTTATCGTTTTTCGATGTGACCGGGTACAAATAGGTTCGATGAGAGGGTGAAGGAACAAGGGTCGGTATTGATGGTGGAGGTACCTTGATGAAACTGGTATCTTCGTCATGCGAGTTCAATAAACTATTGACCGACGTCTTTATTTCACTATCTTGGTCAAAACGTTTTTTCTCCAATGATTTTATTTGTTTTTTGTTTTATATACGAGTCTCTGATCTCTTTATCAATGTGTGACCTAGACAGTGTCATGCTTACTTCGTGTCCAAGATTTATAAAGCTATCAATGCCTAAAGGGTTAATTTCGATAGACATCGAGAAATGCTCGTCTCAAACACTTTATTTCAAATTATAAATAAATAAAAATAAAAGTTACATAGATACTATGAGACGTTGCTTGTGTGCACGGCGATTTCAAGCATTCACATAAAAGACGCGTCAGACATACCTATATACGTATAATTGCTTGTGATGCAGAATTTAGAAATTATATAAAGTAAGTAGTAGAAATATTTGGAGGAACCAATTTTCTTAAAAAAAACAATCTATAGTACTTATGTAGGTATACTTCTACAGTTAAACTGGTTCGAGTGCTACGACACAGCGTCAAAAATGTATAGGCATGATCGTCCACGCTATGTAATCAAACAATTTGCTTACTATGAACCAGTAGCGAAGCGTACGAGATTCGCGAACGATCAAGCGTATAAACACAATTAAAGACCCAAATCGCGTGCACAATAAACTGTACGAAACTGAAAGTTCGCATTCAAATGACTCAGAGCCGTAGTACGCGAGTTATAACCGAGCAAGTCCGCGTCACAGATTACGACAAGATCGTAAAACACCGGCGTCCATTCACTAGAACAATAAAACACGATTCGAATCAAACGGTGTCACTAGCCTCAAGTTCAAGTGTGCTATTAAGTTGCACAAGAGGCAATAAAACGTTTGAAATAAAAACGTAAATATTCGCGTTCGTAAAACGTGTATATCATTGGTAATAATAGCGGGTGCATGGTTATTTTTATGCGATCGTTCGCTCGTAAACGTTGTAGACAAGCTGCAGACGGGTTTTACTACTGCGGAAACCAGGTGACGGGTTATAGACTATCTGGACGGCGGATCCTTGTGGGTTGCATTGTAAAACCCTGAGCTTAAGAGAAACTTGGTACTGTTTCAATATTTTTAACATGCTACCATCTACTAGTCTAGAAATGACAGTCTTTGTTACTCCTGCTTTATGTAGAGTCACGAAATATTGGATTGTTTTTCACATAAGAAGTGATAGGGTAGTTGATTCGTCTATACCTACCTACTAAATTACTTGTACTGACAATATAAGTAACGTGCAAATTTACACAACTAGACCACTTACATTTCAGTAAAGAACTTAACACTAATCAGAATATCATAAAATAGAATAGAACCGAAAAAATACCTTTATTGTTTACAACCTGTGTTGGTTTAAAATATGTTTTGGTAAAGTATGATTCAGTCCCTCTGAATATTATGATATGTACCTATAAAGGGGCTTGTACTCTCCCTATGTGTCAGTTAACTTGGTTATCAACAAGATTATTTGTCAGGTGTATTTCATGACCAAGCTATGTAAAATATAAAGACTTAAAATATTTTGTTCAAAGAATACTAATTTAATATATAATATGTACCTACTACCTAATTCATGTTTATTTCATTCGACCCTACTACTTGTTATTTCTTTGCCAAATTCCCATTACTTAGAATCCTTTAGTCGTGAAGTTTTTTAAAACAAAATCAACGCGCATCTTATATTTAAATCCGCCCAAACGGCACAGATCAGTAACATCGACCTAAAAAGACTACAGCGGGCAAATACAACATAACACGCCATCGTATAAGCAGGTACTTCCAGGTATGAGCCCAAAACATGGCGGTCGCGGGCATCGACAGATGTTACAACCTCAAAATAGATACCTACAGAATCCGACGTGCGTAGAACGGACGGGGTAATTTTAGCGTGGAACTACGGAGCGATCCCAAATTCTACAGTTCGGGATCAGTTTGGGATACAGTTTGAACTAAAGGGTTTTAATTTGGGAACTAAAGGGAACGTAGTACGAATTATTTTGGCTACTAAATAGTTCTCTGTACTATGTAGGTATGTAGTTTTATAGTTTTATAGTAGGGAAGACGGTGAATATGGAGTTAAGGTTTCACGTACATTTTTATTTTGCTGCCTACTCCCGTTTCTTTAGCTCTCGGATAATGTAATTTCGATTCACAATACGTATATTATAATAATATTCACAGATTATAAATTATTTTAGCAATTGGATGTAATGGCAATAGGTTTAAGTACTAGGTTTAAAAATAAATAAATCTGGAATCGTTTTCAAGTATTAATGGTTACTTTATGGTGTAACTAGATTATGTTTAAAAAATATTTGGTGCCTACGTTTATGAAATAAAATAGATTTTTACCTTAATACATAGATTCAACGAAACATTTTACTTATTTAACTTTTGTTATTTTTGTTACAGATGGACCAAGAACGCGGATGATGCGCAACATACTAAACAACGTAAGTTTCTCAACGCATACATTTTTATTCGACCACCTAGTACCAATCTACCAGTTTCTCAACAAACATTGGGCTATTTCCGACCACCTAGTATACCAATCTACCAGAAATGCGTTATGTTAAACACCCGCCTGTGGGCCGTGGTGTGAGCTCGGCCCCTCGAGGGCTCGGATCTTATTAACTTTCCGCTGACTGAAGGCTTCGGTTAAAACAGAGTTTTTGCTGTGAACAGACTCTTGTCTATTAAATTCGTGGCAGGTTCTAAGTAAGTACTTCAGTGTCTACTTCATTCTGACTAATAGTACCATCCTACTACGATTTTGCTTTTGTTACGATGGCTATATATACCTACCTAAGTTGAAACCATTTTCATTGTGAGAAAAGTTCGTGATAAATACATACTTAGGTAGGTAATAAAGAAATCAGATTAAAACAAATAGTTTTTTTTTTAAATTGAATGTCGTTAAATTTTTTATAGAATATACCTAATAGGTAACAGATTTGAAATCAACTCTTAAATAAAACAGGAAGAAGGTACAACTAGTACAGAAAATAGGCTACGTGTAAATGATGTCATAATAAACAGTTGTCTTGTAATCTAATAGTAAAGGTTATCTGTGAAGAGTTATTCGCCCCCGCCACACAATTTATCTTTTGACTTCTTAACTCTACATTCTACAATCCACTATAAAGTTAAGTTACCAAGGGTCTTCTAATTATCAAAGTATATACCTTACCTACGTATACTTACTTACACAAGTAGATATCAAATATCCTCCCTTTGTCGTTTCCCAAACGCGAAGGGCAGAGAGAACGGTACAGTCGCGTTCGTAACAACTACGCTAAAATGATAATTATTGTACCAGAAGAAATGTTTTTCATTCAATATCGTTGATCGTAAAAATCCCTAGGCAAAGGAAAATCGAAATTTATATTATAATTATATTTATATTTAGGCTTGTAAATATATCGGCAGTAAAATGACAACAGTGGTCACTATCGCGAATTACATAAAGTGGTGACATTTCCTTCTGTCTAGAGTGCGTCTAGGCCAGGCAGTTAAATTGTCGCTGCTTTTATTGCCCCACTACGTCATCCCGCTTTATTGAGGCGCCTACTTAAACAAAATCACATAAAACTAAACACGTCATTGAGACAACTATAATGTTCTATTAGGGGCGATTTAAACAGCTCTTACCATTTTACGATTTCGACGTTGGTTTATGGCGTGGCACGCGCCTGAGTTTGCTCGTAAAACCTACGGTCACCTGTTGTATGTTATCCTGCCTACACTGTGTCAATAAAATTTTGTCAATGGACGACATTTTAATGTGCCAATTATGGGTCGATGTTTCATTCAAGAGTTAAAGTTTTACGACTTGACGGGGGGGGCGCCACTTGCCTTCTTGTACTAAAGTTCCCACGGGGATGTTTTTTCGACCATAAACTGGTCATAAACGACCCGATGGTAGCTAAAGTTTTGTGTAACATTTTAATAATGAGCCATTATTAATTTTATAGATGTTACGTCTACACGTAAACGATTAGTTTGTTGCGAATTTATAGTCTTGTCAATAAGTGGTTTCCTTTTATCCTCAAACTAAGTAATTGTCATCTTTTATTTGTCTTACGTTACTTAAGTAAGTTCACTTACTTATACTTAAATAGTTAACCTATATTTATAACAGATAGTCACTGCTACAATAAATATAGCATAATAACGCTTCTCGAACCACCTGTACCTACCTAAATAAATGTTAATGATACAGTCCCTTCACCTTGGCAGGTAGTACGGCCCCCGGCCTATCTTATTATAATTTTTGTTCGTGACCGTACCTACCGCCTAATGTCGGTGAGTTTATGAATTTATTTTCTTTTTACGTTGCCAGTTTCCTTTTCTCTCCTTTCACAAATTGTTTTCCTCGAGTTTTCCTTATAATCCCTTTTGTACAAAACTCTTGTACCTTTATATACCTACTTGCTTAAATATCTGCAGATATACTTACTTAGGTAGGTACGTATCTATAACTACTAGATAGCTATCGGATATAACCAGGTGCCTCCTACTTACCTATTTATTTATTCCCCCTTCTGAATTCATACCAGTTGGTGCCAGGGGCCATATTTTAGTGGTGTTCGACTTGGCAAATGTTTCGATTTTTCCTTGTCAGGTTTTGAATCAGACCTAAATACCTAAGTAAGTATATATTATATATATATCTCTATCACAATGGCTGCTTTTTAGGTACTTACTTAGGTATACGTTACTTCATTTTGATTATGAGTTGATTAGGAAATTTAGGTTCTACCTAAGTACTTAGGTACTATCTGGCTTCTAGGTACATAGGTATACTTATCCTTTCTGATTTAGATATAAAATATTATCGAGCCTAAGTACCGAGATAGGTTCTTAATAATTATTATTTTGTATGTAAGGTGAAGTTATAAAAATGATCATCCAATTTAGAATCCATTGATCGGTCAGCATATTTTTTCTGTGTAATATTGTAGCAAAAAGAAATTCAGCCGATTTCTTATAAATACACGTATACTTACGCCATCAGCTATAACTGAAATGGCCGCATACGTCAGGAATATAAAGGAGGTTCTTAAGACCGGCTCCACCTAAAATAGCATGGCGGTCTTCTCCCTTAAGCCTGCCTCGCTCTCATTGGCGTGATCCGGTAAAAACTAGTTTATCCTCTCCCACGTTTACCAATCAACGGCGTGCGTTTTAAAAAGTCAATTTAGAAGACATCTTGGGTGGTATTCTTATCTCACTCATTATGTATGCGAGCGAGCGAGCTGCAACACGTGTCAGTGTAGTAGTGCGTTATCATATTTGTTTGAGAGGATGCCTGCAGAGGGCGCTGTTTAGTACGCAGTTCAGCCGTCGTACACTAGATGGCGTGACCATCTAGCGATTCCAATGGGAGTCAGCTGGTAATAATGGGGTCTTAATGGAATTGGGTTCCTAACAATCTTCTGGAATGGGAAGGAAAAGGTTGCTATGAGAGAGCTCTTAAGCCTGAACCTGTGTTATGTTTTTCGTCTCGTATATAATTTAACCTTGTATCCTCAGCTGACTAAATATATGCCTGAAGAACGTCCTAGGAATGTCAAGGTCGTTTTTACATCGCTGACTAATTTTCTAGGTTATGTTATCTTATGAGTTATGTAGAAATGTAGAAAGCTAGATATACGACGTTCGAAAGTGGGTTTAAATAACAAACAATTTACGTACTGTTACTTAATAATAAATGGTGTAACAGGTAATCTACTTAAGTAGCTATTATTAGTGTTAATACAGTCGGCATCTTAACTAAATTATGATGAGCGGACAAATTTCAAATGAACAGGATTTTTAATCATAACAAACAATTATACAGTAATTAGGTACTAATAGTGCTTGTGCGTTCTTATAAATAAAAGTGTTTTTATTATTTATTTTTTATAGGTAGGTGTTTATAAATAAATGCATAATAATATATTTTTAACTATTTCGTTTTTTTAATATTATAGGTAGGTACATAATGTACATAATGTAGATACGTAGGATGAGTAAACACTTAGCATATTAAGAAGAATCGTGTCTATACCTACATATTGTATTGTAGACCAAGATCACCGGCCGTGCCTGGACTAACTGCCTACCATAAATTGAAATCTCTATCTGATAGAAGTATTTGTCATTTTGAGTTGGTAGGTAGGTATGGATGTTTTGACGTTGTCTATAACACCTATTAATAATAATGTGATTTCAATGAAATAAATTCCACATTTAGATATAATTTAGATCCTAATTAAGGCAGCTTAGATTATCGATATTAACATCTACTTAAATGTTATTATAATAAAATGTTCTTTATAGAAAACTTATGACCACTCTTTAATATAATAAAAATTACATTAAGTAGGTAAGTGTTATAAAATTAACAGGTAACATTTATTTCGCATGCTATTAAGTAGGTATAGTAGGTACCTACCTAAGTATTTTTAAATGGATAACACTCAGTACCCATTCTACCTATCGAAAATGGTCCAAATTTACGTATACCTTACCTCATCTAATTATTATCTTTTAACATAAATCATGGAAAAACGATGAAAAATATGCATAACAGGTACCTATATGAGATTTATTACATTCGGACTAAGAATCATATTATTTTGTTTAATTCTTAACAAATAAAGCTATGAACAAATCGGTGCAGTGGCGAACGGGGTGATGGAGCGTTACTAACCGGTCTGCCAACAGCAATATACTATAATGCCAGGTATCCACAGCTGTTATTTAGGTACAGTGTTTGAACTATTGATATGGAAAAAAATCTGCTGCCGCAACTGCACTTTGCCGCTTCTGCCACCGCCTTGGTTTATTTCTTGCTTGAGAATATTAGCTGTCTCTACTAAGGAGTTTGTTTTTGCTAATTTACCAGAAACATCTAATCAACTTCGTCTGTTAATTTTGTCTGTAGATATACCTATATGTATAATATGAATAATACTTGTCCTTTCATGACTCATTAAGTCAGCTTATATTGAGTTGAAATTGCTTTATCGGGTAGAAACTATCTCATTATTGTACCTACTAACCTACTTAGTTTCTTTCTATTGTTTTTCAGGGTTTAGCGTGTAAGCCAAAATTAAGAATAATATTATAATATTTTAATAAAGGGTATAGGTAATTTAAGAATGTATAGGGTTTTATTGAATAGATTAATATGATGGTCAAAATATTGTTTAACATTAACATAAGCAATTTAGATAAGTGTAATGATGTCTTTACAGAGGATGTAATTTATTTAACAATATTAGTATGGAAGTATGTAGGTAGGTACCTATTTTAAGATTGTACCTAGCCTATTTTGTATCCGATTTGTTATGTGCTCTAGAACTACTTCAAACTATGTTGACAAAATATCTTAGCACTCAACTACTTAAGACCAGCATTCATAACTGTACTATTACTTTATGAAATCGTGTTTAACTTATGATAGGTATTCATAAAATCTAAATTAATCTTAGTAAGTGGTATTAATTTTCATAAAAAATGCTGATGTTTAAGATACAGTATTATTACTTTTATTTCTTATTTTCACGTTGTTCAGCCTATGTTTCTATTATCACTTACCAGCTACGGTGGTGAAGCAAAAAACAAAATCAATAAGCAATCACCAATACACCTGGTAGTCAATCGTCCATAAAATCGATTCAGTTACCGATTATACCTACTCGCTCCAACTGGTGAATCGACTTCAACGTTTCCAACACAGCAATTGGATACGCGACAGTACCTGAAGTTTATACAAACCTTCAAATCATTGAATGAAGCAGGACGGGAGCTTTGGTACCTCTATAAAGTGCCTTATAAAAAAAAACGATATGCGCAGCTTGTATTGTTACTGTCCAAATGTATTTTCAGTTCTTTTATTATAAGTAGATAAATATATTTGTACATTACGCTTAGCTTTTTGAACTTTTGGTGAATACAAATTTTCATGTACCTACTTAAGTTTTTAAAACAAATATTTGAAGTAGGCTACCTAATTGTTTTAAATACCTACATTTAAAACTCTACATACACCGTCTAAAGTTTCACTAAGTACCTACTGAATGTCTGTCTACACTCTAAACTATAGACGTTTTGAACATTAGATATTAAATGTTATGTAACCCCCTTTATCCATACATATTTATTTTTATTGAACGTCACTTACATCACGTATTACGCAGTACATTTTTTCAGTGCTCATTTTTAATAATCCTTAACTAAGTAACTTTTTATGAATAAGGGGGAAGTTTATGTACTGGTCGCATTCTATAAACTGTCCGGAATGACGAAATCGATTGCTTATGACAACATTGTATCCATCCAGGCATCGTTTATGTGAGTTGTGGTAATAAATAGGTGGGTAAGAAACATTTATTTCTACAACTATCGCCTACGGAGTTGCTTAAACACATACTGAGTACCACTTGATAAAGTAGATAATCAATTATTAAAGACTTTACTTAGTAATGAAACGGAGTGTTTATTAAATGTTGGTTAGTTTTAGATTACTAACTAGGTAATTACTTATTAATTATTAATAACTGAACCTTTGAGCTTACTGGTAGGTACCTACTGTCATCATCGAGTTACAAATCATATTTATCAGGTAAATTATGTAACCTGTACTCGTCTCAAGTAGGCCTTAATTGTTCAGTTTTTTTAAGTAGAATATGGAGAGCGTCTTAAATGCTCGTTAAAATTATCTCAAATTACTTTGAATATTTATGGCTTAAAAATAGCTGAATAGGGTATAAAGTTTCAGTAGCAGCGTTATTGAATTTATATTCACTAATATAGAATACTAGAAGTAGACATGGCTAGACGAGATGTTGGCAGGTGGTGTAGGTCTCTGACAGAATGGTACCCAAGAATGGATACAAGAAGTGTTGGTCGTTCGGCGGCGAGATGGGCAGACGACATATTATCATCGCGGGTCGCACATGGATGCAATTGGCACAGGACCGTGGGAAGTGGCATAAGCGAAAGAAGGCCTATACCCAGCAGTGGGCAGAGTAAGGCTGACGATGACGAATATAGCATACTCCCTGCGCCCCGCGGCTTCAGCCGCGTCGGCTATTCTCCCACGGGAACCTTTATTCTTTACGATATAAAAGGTGTCCTATTTTCTCTATTCCAGGAACTTAAAGTACTTTTACACCAAATTTCATCACAATCCGTTTAGCCGTGCGGCATGAAGAGAGGACGAGTGCACCTACATACACATACAAATTCTACTAGCAGCTTAAAATATTAGGTACTTAGTATTTGTATCAGTAAGTACAGTATTAGTATTTGTATTAGAAGGATGGTATTCTAAAGTAGCGTTTTGAGACTCGCTTCACGTCAATCTTTCTTAGAAGCTGGCGATATATCAGTCTATATAATATAGGTATTTGCGCTAGGGTTTTCCTGTTTTTGTAGAATTATTAGGTAGAGGTACTTACTGAGGAAATTTTAATGCAGTGGATTTCCTGGATAATAGTGCCTAGTGAAATGCTAGGTACCTAATGCCCGTTTGATCTCTTATAGCATATCAAAAAGAAGGTACGTACCTAGTATTTTTTTATATAGCAGTTCGTTTTGTCTACCTATCATTATTTGTCTACGATGCGAGAGAAATAAGCAAAATTAATAAGGTATTATCTGCTTTTCTGAAGAATCATTTATCAGGGCAGTTAGGTATGTAAAATAATTGTAGGTACTTATTCATTATCTTTTAAATAGCAAGCAAAGATACTGATCTAGCCACTAGGTAAGTTATTATAATTATTTGTAATGCCATAATAATATACCTAATGCAAAGCCTTTTTATTATTTATAATATTATCCTTGATAATCAGAATGTGGCATTATTTACTTTTGTACAGCATTACCACATCTTTTAACATGATCAAGTTTTAAATAAAAACCAATTGATTCCATTCATAAGTAAAATGTAAATACTGGATACATTTTTGAATAATAAATAGGAAGTTTATTTGATTTATATGAAGTATCATTTTCATCAATTATGTAAATACAGACGACATGGCCACAAATTTCTTTATCTTCCGGGTCTACAATATCTGTAATTTAATCCATTTATCCCTGGTTTTATCTGTGTAGACAACGCATGCAACGCGTTTCAATATCTACTGACATAAAGTTACTGATATAAGCACTAGGAAACAACGCAAATAGTCAATAATGCCCTTAAAATATTGTTTTTACTATCATGTAAAGTTACTTGGACCTGTGCATGTAAAAGCAGTACAATCTACTGGTTTTTTTCTTCATACCATTTTGAAACCTGCTTCTACGCCCGTTAAGGTTAGATTTTCTTTGTTATCTGGTTTGCGTGAGTGCCTCGAAGTTGCGAATTCGTATTCATAAGATACCTACAATCGAAGTATGCAATAATCGTAAAACGAACAATTTAAACTCTGATTTTGTCGAGTTTCGAATATCGCTTTAACATTGGAACAGTAAATAAGCACGTAAGCTACTCTTGAAACCCACCAGGCCTGGAAAGGAATACAAGGCTAGAAAAACCCTGAAATGTCACTTAATCTGTACCTAAGCAGTTTTGGCGACATTTTTATTTGAGCTCAGTGAGTTTCAATACTATCTGCCTACCTATGTAAAAGTTCTTGTGTCTGGTGGGCCGATTATTTAAATCTTATTGGCACACAGGCGCCTTATAAGCATGAATTGAACATACCTCCTATTCAATAGCGATACTTTATACTCAATATACTCGTACTTGAGAAACAAATTAATTAATTGTATAAATATTTTATAGACACCTATCAAATTTATAAACTGAATTATAAATAAGGGTTTCAACACAGATATCAATGTGTAGTAAGTACTTATAATATACAAGTATTTAAAACATTTAGAAAATAATGAGACAATCCAAATCGTAAAAGTTTATTTTCTAAGCTCTACGAGTAAGTAAGTGAAATTAATTACTCCTAACCTTATTCATAAGCGTTTAATATAAATTAAATACACCACCAAATACTTTTTCCCACAAAACAAGTTATTTAAAACAGTTTCCAAAAATCACCCTACCATAGTCAAGTCGTGGACTTCTCATGAATAAACTCGAAAACTACTCGACATTACGAGATCCAATACCAGTAAGGTTTTAGGGACGAGATAAAAGTGAGTTGGCATGGTATCAAGCCTACTATAAAACTATAAAAATATTGCTGTCTTGGTAGGTACATTTGCAATGAGAATAAAGCCAATTTATTGTTAGTAATTTACTTAAGTATGCTGATGAGAATTCTTGAAGTCGTCATACGATTGGGTCCCTTATCCGGCTGCTGAAGCCTTCTGGAACAATAAAGTGTATGAGTTAAGTATAATAAGTACATAAAGTAATCTGATAAATAGTATACTTAGTAATAAATACGAAATATTCTCATTGTTTCTCTAATTCCCTTATATTTTTCGAACAATAGTTATTTTTGCATTTCCCCAACGGGTTCTTATCAAAAAAATAACAATGAGCTTGTTATTTTTAATGTAGTGTTAGTGAATTTAGAAAGAAATAATCACGTCATATACATTATACATTCACACCTTTAATTTAATCATTTTTTAGATCTAGAAAATTACACTACTTTTTTGAATAGAATTTAAAGTAATGGAGTTTTTAAGACGCTTATATCGGTAAATAAGCAGGATTGTTTTACATAATGTTATAAATTATAATATAACGTTGAAAATAATATTTTGTAATGACCATAGATGAATAAAGATCAGAAGGCTTAATAGCAAATGTTAATTAATCTCAAGTCGGTATCTTAAAAAGGCTGCAGCTGCCTAAAGCTGATAATTTGCAAGTTTATAATTACCACTTTTGAAATTATTTACCAGAAAATTCACAAGTAAGTGCATTAAGCAGGTATTTTAATAATTTCAGTGCTTGTTTTGTTGTTAACGGGCCATTTAATGAAAAAAAATGTAAATATCAATTTAAGAATGGAAAATTAATTATTAAATATTTTGTAGGCAGGTACACAACTGTTGTATGTAAGAAGATTGTATGTAAAAATGTTGAAGACATGAGGTTGTACATAATAAAAACTAGTTTCACTGAGAGAGAATTAGGTACGTACACGCTCGTGGAAATAATGCTTATGCTATGAATAACTTTGTACATGCCATTTGCTTTTTCATACAGGACCTTAAGGCGCTAATATAGGAGCGATTCATGTATTTTAGAAGATGAAAGTTACCTGGCCGGGCCGCGCGCCACGCTGGCTCCGCGCTCACGGCTAGTCGAAAACGCTAATTCATAATTATTATACTCTTACTAACGGCATCACGTGGCCTTAGCACAGATTACTAGATAGTTACTACGTAGGCTTTAGTCTGAAGCATTCAATTATTTCGACACTGTAATGACATGTCAGATTGGCCGAGCGGTCTGAGATGCTACGTTCCGTTCCTAAAGAATTATTACCGCCAGCATTACATAAATTATTACCTCCTTGACTATAATCCTATCAAATTTAGAATGCCGCACGAATTATTGGAGTCACACCTAAATAAGTTGTATTAAATTTATTTAGTGTTGGTCCCTTCTGGTATGCGCGTTTGTCAAGTCCATTTGATGCAAGACATCCTCTTTAGTCCACTTCCATAATTTGCTTTTTGATATAAAGTATATTTTGACAATGACAATGACGGAGTAAAAGATTTGTGCATTTAGCCAGTGTCAGGCATCCGTACTAAGATCATATAAATGCGAAACTGTGTGTGTGTGTTTGTTGGTTTATTTTAGTTTTTGCCATCCTTTCACGTCTAAACGGCTGAATCAATCTTGACCAAGATTGGACCTATGAGATGGGTATAGGCTATTTTTCGTCAGAAAAATAGGGATCTTAGAATCTAAATAAATAGGAGTTGAAAATTTATATGGGCAATTCATAATTTCTCAAGTAGGTGATCTGACACTTCATTATTTTAGGCTCTTGATAAAATATAAAGGTTAAGACTAAGGATAGGGAAAAGGAAAGGGACAGGGACAGGGATAGAGATACAAAGACTTCAATATTTATTTTCTAAACAGTTGCTTTTTCATATACGGATGAAGTCGCGCGTAAAAGCTAGTTTTAGTAAAGTTTACTGAATCGTAGCTATGACTGTAAATTTACTTTACCACGAGGTTGTAAAAATATGGAATACTAGCTGTTTCCCGCGACTTCGTCTGCATTTAAATCGAATCCAGCTATAGTAAGAACACAATATGCGTGAACTTTGTATGCTATTGTAAATCAATCGGGCACGTCACGTCTCTGTCAATATCTCTATCTTCCTATTTCCTCATCGCTTTTTTCCCCAACTCCCAATATCTCATCTCCCATCCCTCATCCATCTCCGATCTCCCATCTCCTCATCTCTCCAGCTGCTGCTCTCCATCTCCCCATCTCCCCAGGTCCTCATCTTTCCTTCTCTTATATACCTACCAAATTTCATTTTCATTTTTGTTGTCTCTCTATACCTAATTTCATCGAAATCGGTCCAGCCGTTTAGCCATAAAAAGTAACAACAAACAAACATACAAATAAACAGAGAAACAGTGTTACTTTCGAATTTACAGTATAATATTTGACAGTGACTAAATGCACAAATCGTGCCAAGCAAAAACATTGAAAAAACTGGCTCATAGCTGAGCAGAAAGATTACTGGAAGTGTGCTAAAAATAAAACGTCAGAATATGCATCCGCCAGATCCGCCATTATGGAAAACGGAAGTTCACTACATCTTCATTTTAATATACAATCATAATCTGCTCCTTTGATTAACTCCAAACTATCATAAGAAATCCCAGTTTTATTTAAGTGAACAATCTAAAAACGCGTTTTTGCTGCTAATTTCAGTTACAGGTGGTGCAAGAATAGTCATATTAGCCATTATTCTTTACACACAATGGAAAATAAATACAAAGTAATAAAGGTTATAATAAAAGTTTAGTAATCGTCGAAGGAAGTCATTTACGGCAACTAAGTAAATAAACCAGTTGTATACCATGTAGAGATTCTGTTTGCTTTATTTTTTTGGAGAACAAACAGTAAATTCGACGAGAAAATTTTGAGGAACAGCGACATACGTCCTCTCTCTGAAACGCCGTAGCGGGTACTGAGCCGTCTAGTACGCGCTCAAACTGATCATATTCTCGTCGTTTTTATTAATTTAGAAGAACGGAATCGATTCAGTTCATTGGAAAATTCAAATTTCATTGGAAAATAAAATTGCCTTTTTTATGGTTCCAAAAAATATGATAGTTGTCGCTGAAAATGTTGAGCATTATGTGACGAAAGATTTTTTTCGGGTCCTTTCTCGTGAATTTTTTTCTCAAGATACTAGACAACTTTAGTCCAATATTATTGATTTATTAGATAACTGAAACACTTGGCTATTCACTGTATTTTTTCTGGCTTATAAATATTTGTAATTACAGCTTAACTTTTTGACAAAAAACCGCCCATTTTACGGAAGCTCGCTGCCTACAGGTCCTTAAATGCTGATATCATCGCGTTATGAATAAAAATAAACATTCATTTTTATAATTATTCACGAAATCAACAGTGATAATGATAATCTTAACATTAACCAGTAAAAAAACAACATTATAAATACTAATTAAACGTTTAATTTTATTTTGAAACGAGCATCGGGTGTGCCTTTAATTATTATGTTAGGTAGGATTACCCCTTCAAGGTAAGTAGGTACGTCTTAATTATTTGTTAATTTAAATACAAAGAGGTTATGACGTGCAGTACGGGTGGAAGCATATAATGCAGTTTTGAATTGCTTTGTACCTCTATCTACAATGAATTAAAACCAACAAATTAATTTACTCTCAAATTTTATTTTCTGTATAATAGGTATCTAATGAGATAAAATAAAAATGTATTCATTGGTACCACATACTTTATTTACCTACTTAAAAATTATGAAGAACACATTTAACACATTTAAATTAACATTAAACTACTATCAATAGCTGATGTGCATCAGGTGATAAATTTTTATGAGTCAACATAATTTTTAAGGAGATTTTTAAAAATTCATCGTTTCGTACTATTGTAAATGGTCCGCATTTATTTTTTTAATAATTTTGCAATCATCCAACGATGATAATATTAGTCACATACAGCCAAATTTATAGTCAGGAAGCAAACAATCCCTCATGAATAATAATATGTGCCATAGGTAGCAACCTAATAATAAATATAACCACACCTTAACTAATTATTATTCTTAATAGTACATTTGCCTCCGACTATGAATTCCACTACTCACCAATATCAGCATATTATTATAACATATAGGTACCTAAGTTAGGTATATTACATATCATTTTGGCAACTTTTAAAAGATTTAATTGTATAAATTGAGGATCTTTAAATATGGTTTAAATTAGTGTGGTATTAAATCTATCAAAGGAGCATTGAGTTACCTTACGTTGTACGATACAAGTCTCCTGGTGTACTATCGTATCATTTTATATCACCGGGAAGCAGAAATGATACAGAAAAGACAAAGATTTTCCATCCACCAGTAGCGACAGTCGATTCGAAGTATTGGAACAGTATATTTCCACTTTTACCTACGTACATGCAGTAAATATAGGGCAGGACGTTCGTCTAAAACATACGTTACGTGCTATGAATGCGAGCAGCGCTGTATAGAACACAACTCATACCGGGCCTATATAGCATCGACACTGGGTTTGCTTGTAAAATTATTTAGCTTTAGTATTTGAAGGGAAAGTTACATTTGGGATGAGAAAAATGATTTTATTTATACATATAGGAGGTTTTCGATCCCATGCGTAATTCCATTATATACTTATTCCTGAATGGCCGAAAATTCGGAAGAAGGTTTAGTAACATACTAAACCTACTTCCGAATTTTTTCATTCGATATTCTTTGTTATTTATTATTAGAAGAGAAAAAGAGTTTATTATGAAAATTTGATTTCTCACTAAAATTTAAGTGGCAAATACGAGTAGGTAAGTAACCGTGTAACCCATTCCAACTTTGCGAAAAATCTCAAAGTAAGTGTGTTCATTTAGGTTCAGCAATTCATTCAGGCATCCTATCCGAAACAACATTTTACCCGGCATTTTTAAAGAAAACCTTTTACAAACAAACTCACTGTTCCAATATACATACAGATGGTATGTTATATATATTATACATGCTGGCCGGGAGCTCTGAAGTGCAGTTTGGGAATACCGCACCGACTGATATGCTATAAAGTACGGGGGCGGGTGCACACGGGGTGAAGGGTGTGAGGATTATATCTGACGAAAGAATAGACCAGTATTGCTTCACAAACAACAGAATTAAAAATTAAAGAACATTTTCATGAAAAAACCTTCCTTTATTTGGTAGTTGGGTAAAACGCTGTTTGGAGTAATTATTTTCAAATAATTCATTTGTACTCATAAAATAATAAATGTTACTAAACATAATCAAAACCACACGGAGAGACATCTTAGTAAACAAGAAATGAGTTTATAGTACCTACCTACAGTGCTTACACAAATAAGGAAGTTTATTATCCCTTATTGTTTAGTGAATAGTATACCGTTATTATATTTAGGTACCTATAATATTATTATATCATTTACTTATTCTTATTTTCATAGAAATATTCCTAGTTCTAATCTGACACTTTATAATAATTATGTGCTGGATTCCCAATAAAAAGATTGAAACATTTGAATGTTACGCAATGCTACCCAATATTTGAAACACAAATTGCAAAAGGGACAATTTTTTTTTCTCACCCGCATTTCAAATCTTCCATTCGTCTTTAGATATATCTCGATCATGTCTCCCTGTGTGCGCCAAACAGGGTCAATAAAATATGTAGGCAGACGCGACGTGTGAGCCCCAGGCCCTCTCCGCCTTTCCTATAACAAGAAAGAATTTTTCTATGCATTTATTTTGTCACTGAAATTTCTAAAGAAGGCTTTTTGTATTTTTTATACGATAACAAGCTTTCTTAGGGAGCGCTTCGAGCGTAAAACATTGAGTATAATACATGGTTCGTCTACAATCAAATATGGATAAAGCTTGCGTTAGATATGTAGATCACAAAGGAGATAGAGGCTTTGCTTTAATTTAATAATATTTTGATGTTTGGTAGGTGTCTGGTGTTTGGAATATTGCTTGATTAGGTAATGATGTTCATTTTGATGTGTAAGTACTTATACCTAAAAAAATTGAATTTAAACATTAATAAATTATTCAGTTATTATATCCTAGAAAAAACAATACAAATCCTGAAATTAAAATGTATAGTTAGTTAAATAACTTCCAAATGGAACAAAATTGAAATAAAAAAGAATATAAACGAATAACTGTGTTACGGAGAAGCACGATTTCCTCAACGAAACCGACCATTCCTTCTCGCCAGATAAGAAATCTCTCCAAAAAAACGCAAAGCCGACGTTTTATAAAGCAATTCTGCGAGCTACCAAGCCATTAGCGAAAAGACCACTATCGAATTCTATCCCTTGAATCGATACCACCCTCCTGAGGTAAGTTACGTCCAGGGCGGTGTTTGCGCCAATCAAGTACCGTACTTTACTGCTCTCAGTTGACAGTAACTTACCACAACGACGCAGGACTCCCACTAATGAGACAGCAGTTTCTGTGCTGGCCGTTTTGTGTCAAATATTGTACGGCACAAGAATTGTGGTGACCTGGTTCCGTTTCAAGAGCGTATGTAAGCGCTGCGCACGAGCGAACATTAATCTCGAATGCGAAGAGAGGGATGTGTTGTTTTATTGATAACTGTTTAAAACTAATTTTGGTGAATTTTTATCCACGTTTCGAATCATCAATCGATTTTTTTAATATAATATTGTAAAAATAAATGTCATTTGTAATCGGTTGTGTCAGTAAACCACAATAAAAGTCCGCATACATAGTACGCGGAAGTAAGTACGCGGAACGAACCCGTGTCGTCATTTTGCATGCAATGCATTTGCATAGGTACTAGATTACTTATAAAAATCCTATTAATTTGGTAAATAGTGTTACATTCATTTAGCTTAGTAAGCACTTAACGTCTCACCAGAAACATTGCGTAAAGTCACCGTACATCGCACGACCTCGTCAAATCTTGTGTGCGACCTTTTCACTCTGAACAGCTGTTGTTGCCAGGCATGTGGTGCGAAGTCTGGCGACGTCGCGTGACTTCGGACGACCTCTGACGACAAGGGTAACATTTGTCACCTAGTATATAATATGACGTTGGTTAATTTTTTATTAATTTCACAATTCATGTACCGAGTCACATCGAGTTGAATTGCAAGCTAAGTAGGCAATACAACCGCTAAATCAATTGAAACATTTCAGTAATAACATTGGTAGTTGACGCCATAGTTAAAGGCTCTTCCAAGCTATAATTATGGCTATAAACATTACATGTTGAGGTCATAACACAATAATGGCCCGCAAACCATCACAGTTCAAGCACTCTTGAGCTGTTATCAGTTAACCAATAAATAAATTGATAGTGTTAGGACATGATTCAATTTATCGTGAATGGTCACACAAGTCGCATTACACATCACTTGTGGCTATTATTAAATTTTGTTTGTTGGGAAACTGTCAATTAATTTCCACGGATGGTTGAATTATGGGCACTATCGGGATGTGGCATTTTGATTAATATATTCACACTTAGGCCTGGTTAGAATAGATAATGGGCTCGTAAATCATTGAACATTACCTTTTTTTTTTTTTTTTTTTTTTTTTTTAAAAAAAAAAAAAAAAAAGGTAATGTTCAATGATTTACGAGCCCATTATCAGAGAGAGTTTGGACTATGGATTATGCTGGTATAATTTTAAAGTTCTGTAGTAATGCTTGCGCTGATGAATTTCCAAACTACGTCGCAAATTATTCACCGCTTCACTTATACAACTCAGTGTTTTGAGTTTGAGTGCAGTGTATCGTTTCTCGGTAATCAAAGTTGATTGTAGGTTATCGTTAAAATTGATATTTTTTAATTCATTACTTTATATAAATGTTTCTGTCACTATCATATAACCAAAATATGTCAACGCTAAGTATATTCAGCCCACATAAAAGATAACAAAAATGGTTTAGCCTATCTCACACTACTTCCGTAATCTACCCATGCCTTGCATTCAATACAGGAGCACCCGAGACGTTTTAAAGAATCCCTTTAAAGAGAACGGTAACAAAGCCATAAGCTCTCGCTTCGTCGCAGGAAGGGAAATTGCCGTCCCGTATACTTTCACATTTACCTAGCGAAAAGGAAACAATGACGGCTATTGTGTGGCGGAATACCTACTGTAGTGCCGCTCTATTCTGAACTTCAGATGGCCTTTGGAAAGGATAAAAGGTGAAACAAACATTGTAGTAGTCTGGCGTAGAACTGCGACGAATGACAGGCGCCCGTTACTTAGCACCGAATCCACGGCCAAGTGCACATCATGCCTTGCGACTACGCCATGCGATATTTCTGTTATGATTATAATTAAAGTGCACCTTAAAATTGCTGAGAGACTATCCCGTATAAGTAGGTATTATCCCGTAATGTAGGTATTATCTAGGTATACTTTAATATGTCTAGGTGTAGTTTAACCTCTTTCGGAAAGTAGGTACTAATATAACCACAATTAGGGCATATAGATGAACGTAAAGTAACGCGTACATACCTACCTCCAAAAAAATCTGCAAAATCAGGAAGCTTTGCAATGAGAAAATTAAAACGTTAATTTAAAGCCCATTTCTCTCCCGAAATTGCTTATTTAGGAGCTTAATTTTATAATTTGCTCAAAATGCTTAAATTAAATAAATCCGATAGCGAAACTGACTTAATGGAGTCGGTGTCCTCTGAAGCAGCGAGTGAATTTCTTTGAATACCGCTCGCTTCTTATAAAATCTAAAAAAATGCGAGACACTTTATAGCACGTTTAAAATCAAGATCGGAATTTCAAAAAGGAAAACATTTGCACTTATTTTCTACGTTGATAACGTGTCAAGTGTAATCTTAATATGTTAAAATACCTATGGGCTTCATGTGTGTTCGGTGCGGCTCAGAACTGGTCTGATAATACGGCTGGCAGTTAGATACCCACTTTACGAGACAACCCGAAGTAAACGCCTTTCGACTCCCTACAGAACCAAACAACACAAATCCGTATAGTATATACCGGCTAAATATAAATTCGCCTGCCTTCCGCCTCGATAATATTCGATATTTATAACTTGAGGCTACTTATACCTATAAAATTAATTATGGTGCTACGGATTAATTTTAAACTTTTAAGAAATAGTTATGACAACAGAAGACCTCGGTATAGAAGTATTCGGAAACTCTTTTACAATTTAAAAGCAAATATGATTATTGCAAAATAAAAACGACGCTTAAAATAACATACGCGAAAATTAAACAAGTCGTTTTTAAACTCCGTGAAGGGATATTTAGTTGCTCAATGCTGGTATGGCGAAATGACCTCAGCACGCGAACCCGAAATTAAGCTACTGACAAAGTGGCGTATTCCACTCGATAAGGCGAAAGTCGATTCGGTGGCACAATCTCGAATAAATCCTCGATTACACGTAAAATATTTACCTCCAGCGGGAATAATGAATATGAATTTTTAATTTGTCTCAAGGGAAACTTGAAAGGGCGTTCTTTCTCTGGAAATTATTAACACATAATAATGTAATTTTATGGTTTCTTTTAATGGAACGCGGGGCTATCTGAGTGGTCGGGGTTCGTGATACGGCCTCAATAACGCTTCAAGTTAATGGAGCCTGTCGATGGAGGTGTGTTATATACCTGTACGTGTGTATGTTTGCAGCCACGTTATGGGGTGATTCGATACCTAGGAATATGTCGGTATCAGGTTTCGTTTTCTCTTTTACCTATCAGGCATAATCTATCGGCCGTGAACTTAATCTGAACCGGATCGAAAACACTAATGGGCATTAAAAAAACGATGTTTATTAATATTAAAATGTCAATTTCTAATTGTTTTTATTTCGTTTGACTGGCAAATACATAAATCGCACCAATTAGGTACCTATTATTTTTATCTAAACGCATATAAAACCGTAATACAGCCAGCTTTATTTCCCATTAACACTTTATCTAACACGACTAAAATATCGACATGTTTTGTTGTTCTTTTAACATCTATAATTCAAAGCTAGTGTGGCGCACCGCACAAATGGATCTTGAAAAACAACCAGTTATTTTGACAAGGAACGTTTAAGAGTAGAGCTTAAATACATAACTCCCGAAACGAAAATATTCCTTAAAGCAACGGCCGAAGGTCATTTTTACCGTGATGAGCTGGAGGCAAACATAACATTCTATTCTAAAGTTACGGCAGACCTTAATTTTAATTTGGAATGAGCTTTTTATAGAGGACTCTGTGTAGAGAAACGATTTTTCATAAGTGATGAGCCGGCACTGATTGTGTATATTCGATAAATAGTTTTTAAGAAAACTCGCTCAGTTCAAAAAAGTCGGGAAAACATTGGAACTTTATAAATAATTGACAAAATCCACATTGACACGTGTGACCAATCTGTTGATTTAAGGAATACGTTAAGCTCTTTTTGTAAGACGCAGCCATTTTCGGTGGGAATATACCTACATGAAATGCTTCGAAACCTCAGGGATAAACATCAAAATATATAAAACACCAGAAGCTTATATTAAAAATTGCTCAGATTATCAGGAACCATAAGTTACTGGAACCAGATCTGTTTGTATTAATTTGAATATTTTCTCGCACGGATGCTTTTGACGATTCAATTATGACTAAACCCAGTTTCGATCTGGCAAATTTTTATACTGAACTATAATTATATATATAACTATATATTATACTGTTAAGTTATATGTATTTTATATTAGTTTGAGACACCATCTGTAAATATGAATACGATGTGTTTTATATCTTTGTGCTTAATATTGAAGGAAAAATGGTCCGATTTGGTGAATCGTCGTAATTTTATACCCACTTGTGAACACCCACTAATGTGTCTATATTCTTATGCTTATTCAATCCTACCTTTAAAGCGGTACTTGCATCATGCAAGTAAAATAAGTAAAATGCTTTGCACATATTAAAAATATAGTAAAGAATTAACCGTCCAATTTGCATTTTAATACGTTCAGAGTCTTTGCACACATATTTCGCTAGAATTTAAAAGGTTCGGATTGTCCTCCGAAGGCAATTGTGAACCAATAAAAGCGCTATAAAACGTAAAACTTGCCTCGTAAAAGAATTGTAATTCTCGTGCACATTTTATTAAACGACATAAGTGTATCGGCTCTACGGCTGATCGGAATACTTAATAATTATTATTAGTGGAACATTTATGTGAAGTCGTAAAAAATTAAATTAGGTGGAGTTAGTTAAGCTTAGGAAAATTGTTATGACTTTTTTTTTCAAATTATACTCGGTGGTTTAGAAAGCAATAAAAACTATTATTTAAGGACAGCGTTTTTGTATAGCCGCCAACACGTTATGGGGTTATAAAAGTTGGATTCAATCACAACAGTGAGGTAGGTACATAATAAAATAATTAAAATATAACTTTGATCAAGACCTTACAATAAATTCGTCCTAATAATATCTACCAATACCTAACTTTGCGACCGGCCAAAGTAAAATGAAACCCCGCAATACTTTGAAACCTTCAGAAAAACTTTGCATTCAATTTCTCTCAGTTGGGCTTCTCCCGAGAGTATTTGAAGAAAGGCTGGAGCGAAGTAATAGAAGTTCCGGACCAAATAGGAGCATTATCAAAGCCCAAACTTTTAAGATTTTATTCAAGAAGACCCGTTTGTTAAAACTTTGCCCGTACCGAGCCGCAATATGCTTCGGGAATCCTAAACTAAATTATTCAGCGATGCCTCATTATGTCTCCTAAATGAAATTTCATTTAACTTAATGAACTAGTTTTATTATGGTATCTCCTGTTTTGGAAATAGTCTATAATATAATTTATTGAAACGGATATTAGAAATATTTATTTTTATCTCTGATTGACAGTTTGTAAATTATGTTTATTGCTCTATCAATCTCACCAGTTTTGAAATGTCCATAATCAGTAACTATAAAACCAATGTCTTATTAAAAAATTTTTCAAAAACTATTTTCATCATCATTTACAATATAAATTTAATTAAAGCGGTGATGTAGAAATATTATACACGGTTACCAGCTCTCTAACAAACAACGCCCGTGATTTTCATATATTACGTATTCAACGTTCTCTCAAACGATGAGTTTCCTCAACCTCAAATCCTCACACATCACCGCCGGTTATTTTAAGCCAATAACCGTTCTGTTAATACTCAACCGTGGCTTCAACGTATCAACATCTAATTTTGTTCATAGCTTTATAAAAAAATTCAACAAAACAACTCTCTCATTTAATTGAACGTACTCAATTACCTTCAATGGCCCACCTGAATCGATCACCATATCCGAAGAAATTACATTACGGATCCTAAACCTAGCCATTTCCATTAGTTTGATTAAGAAAAGATCCAACAACATGAGATACATGTTTGGTATTTAACTTTTAACTACCCATACACACATCCACATAAGTATCTGAGCTTCCGTCTTTACACTCGTAGGCCCGACGCAAACATTCTCGAGTCGTTCGCTCACTAATCTCTCATCTACTGCACTGTTCACAGAGTTGAGTTTCGTTTGAGATTTGAATGGATTTGTGCCGTAACGAGTCGAGAGTATCGCGTATCGATTGGTAGCGGTTCCAAGCCGATACAACCGCTTCTATTTACGCTCTTTACCTATTTATAAAGCGAGTTATCTGACTGCCTACCTGCGTTCGCCCCGGCTTCTACTCTCGACTATGCACGCAGATCTACGTATAAATATACCAGTGTATTGGGAAGACACGATTGCTCGGATAAATGGGAAAACTTTGGAAACAAAACGGGAATTGGGACGCGTCCTCGATATAAAGCTGTGTTATTTCTTATTTGTCCAATGCATGAGAATCTGGCTGGTGCCGTCTTTTGTTTTAAATTCAATGTCCTAGTGAAACATGAACAGGCAATATGTTGGTTTTATTTGTTTAGTACAAGGGAGTCTTCCTCGTGGCGAGAGTTCGACGACACGAAAGCATTGATAGAATTCATGTCATCGTGTCATTCTAAACGACGCTGAGAGGTTCTTAACCCTCTTTTAGGATGTGTTAACTGGAAAGTTTGAATTATAACGATGTTTTTAATGTAATATTTAAACGATACAGACGGCTATTAATTCAATAAACTCTAGGGCCACTGCGTGTGGAATATGAGAGACGTCATTTGATATTTATTGAAATACTTTTGCTCTAAAAATATTACGCAACAAAGTTATGGAACGTTCGTATTTTAATATCCGTTGTCTAACCACCTGCTTGTGTAAATAACTTATATTAGGGGCCAGCGATACAGTTATCTATATAATATGTAGGCTGGACTAAATCTCGGTTTATCGAAGAGCAAGTGTCGCGAAGCGCAAGACACGTGCCGGCAACTTTACTGTCCATAAACCGAGCCGTTAGAGCTCATCTTTCTTTTTAACGATCTTCAGGAATTGTTTATAGTGTAAAAAGTGCCAAGATTTGTAAGGAACCCGCAAAATTAACGACCTAAAATATTTATGTTTAGTGTCGTTCAGAAATTATGGTAGCGGTTAACGCACTGGTAGAGCCGGGCCTGTGCGCTATTTTGATCCGTTCCGGCCACACCCGGAGTTAAATATTTGCACTGACAGTCGCATAAGGCGAAATTGTAGTAGAATTACGCAACGCCCCATACATTACTAAAGTCGCCCATAAAATCTTTGAGTTACAGATTCATTCGACGTTTAGTGTCGAACAATCGACCGTTGTCGGTGAGTCAGTTAGTTGGCGCCCGAGGAGCGAGGACGGACGTCGAACTACGCCTACTAATCGGAAAATATCCCTTACCATGCGTTATTAAAACAAACACACAACGTGTGCTCACGTAGACAACACCCGAACCGTGTGCGTAGGTGTCTATTATAGTTGAAAGTCACGCTCGATTCGAATTCATTAATAAATTTCAAACTGGTGGTACCTACCGACCTAATCTCGAGGAAGCACAGTACACAATATCTGAATTTTAATTAGAATGATTTTATTCCAAGCGAGGCTCTTCCAAAGAAACGTTTGATAAAATCCCTCGAACAGATGGGACGTCTCGCAAGCTTGTTTCGCGCGAACCCTAATTAAGTATTTTAATATATTCCCTTTCATCCGTTCTGCGCATTATTTCACCTACCTACAAGGCATGTTAAATTAAAATACTTTATATATACAGGTACCACAACGACATAATTTAGCGGGGTAATGTAATCAGGTTTTCCAGCCGTAAATGTTCTACGAAATTACGCTTCAGATGGTAATAAAATTCCGGTAGAAAATGTGAGAGGTACGGTAGAAAAATGACATAATAAAGTTACGCTACCGATTCTCTGCGAAGAAACGCGTGAATGACGCCTAAAATATGACTAAAACAATTAAAAGGTCATAAAGCGGTTTCCCACGGCGATCATGTAAACTTGAGCGGTTACTATACAGGATGATAAACACGCCTCTCGTGCTGAACGTAAAAACACACTTTTGTTACCATTTTATGACAACAATTACGACCAATAAAACTTGTAGCGATTATTCCTTAGCGATTTGTGGTCGTGCTGTCATCAGCCCGTGCTCCGTCAAGTGGCTACTATCGAAAAAAACTTATCGACTCTCAACACGTTATTGTAAATCACTCTTTATTTTATGAGCTATTAAGTTTAATTTCTATTTAAGGGAAAAATGTTGAGAAGCAGGTTTAGTTCTATCTTCGGGCCTTGACTTTGCCCCTTCTGTGTTCAAAGTTTGTCAGTGCGTGGTAATCATATTCTACGTGCGTAGATATCCAACCACGGACATTAATCTGTTTTATACGATTACGTAAATCTATAGTATCGACCATTTTACCTAACATCACTCACGCAATGTTTTATTTCAATGAAAATAAAGTACACAAGGTAGGTACACACGTAATGGTATTTGTTAACCGAGTTGTGCGTTGATTTTTTAATTAACCGGTGTTGATTTTTATATGGTTACACATCACGCTAAAATTACCTGCGGACAGCAGCGTGGAAAAGCGTTAAATTTGATTTCATGCTTCGTTGAAAATGCGATTTAATAAAAACTGAAAAACATGTACATTTGTTGGAATAAGCGTAAACACATGCTATTTGTGTATTCAAGCGCGACGCTCATTTGTTTTAAGTGAATTTGTATTTTCTACTTCAGTAAAGGCACCACAATAGTACAATAGGGTGTGTTCACAGTACAATGGGTCCGTGTTAAAATTCGCGTGGAAATGCAACCAATTTGGCGGATGAAACAAGGGTTACAATTTGTGTTGATAGTTGTTATCTGTGCTATCCATCGCTTGGGTTTAAAAGTAGCGTTGGCAAAGAAACGAATCAATACTATTTACCGTGAATACAATTCATACCAATAGAACAACATTTTTCTTGAACTTATGCATACTTTTGTACGCTACCCTAACCAATTAAGCTTTCGTATAAAAAAAAAAGTTTGTCACACACATAAATACTCACTCACACACACAAACACACTTTAGTGATAGGGTCTAGATTGTTTGTAGAGTCATACACGATGAAGTCAATAAAAAATACTTTATACTTGCCTAGGACAAAAAGGTCATTGCAAAATTCCCTTGTGGTGCTACGTCGTAGCTCGTAGCGACAATCGTAGCAAAATTTCGCAGTATGCAAGTCTTATTATTTTCGGGGTTAGCGAAATAAACTCTACAATGGTGTTAAGTAGGAAACTGTTTCTATGTTTGTAATGGTTTTAAATTATGAACCCAAAACATTAGAAAAAAAAGAAATGTATACATGGTTAAAATGTTAAATCTTCCCACTAATAATAACATGTATTGTATATTAAATATCATTAACTCACCGTGCCCCACTGCTTCCCCCACTAATGCAACATGTCTTTAAATATGTAATTCTAGGATCTTTATAGTTGCCTAGCAAATATTATCAAAATCCATTCAGCCGTTATCCGAGACGGCTCGTTCAACATTTTACAAATCTCTAACTTCCAGTAGGTACCTTTTATTTCAAGAAAACAAGAAGGATACCCACTATTCCGTGCCTAATACGGTAGGTACCAATCCATACCTACTTTGAAGACTCCGCCGTCAAAATGCAGCTAGTTTCGACCGCAGCTATTGGCTAACACGTAGCCTGCCCTTTCAAAGATCGTTGGCAAACATGTGGCATTCAATTTGATATTTGTTGAGTTATTTTGTATCGTTTCTGTTTCACTCGATGGAATATTAAGGGCAATGGTGCTATAATGGTTGCATACACAAAACGTTTATAGCGTCACTAAATTTGACTAGACCTTCAATTGCTTTTGTTTGTCTGAGGTAGTAATTAGGGCTTTTAAAACACTTTAGGGAAATTTCTATAGTGTTATGAGTCTTGTCATATAAACTGTACTATTTTAAAGCTTGTCGTGTATGACTAATTATTATTTGACATGGAAAATAACAGTTCAAGTTCGTACATTCACATTTTAATATGACGGGCACATTGTACATTGTGAAATGCGCAAGAGATTTGTAGATGTTCAATGTTCATTTCTTTTTGGAGCGTTACTGTGAATTACCTTTTTATTTTTCTGAACATCTTTGTTATGATTATTGTTATAATTTTTTTTAACTATGTTGGTGTCTCTTTTTATAAATGAATATTTTATAATCCATGAAATTAATATTCTCTACCTTAGAATATTAACTAAGTGGGGTATGATTGATGATATTTATAATATTGAAGTTGGAGTCGCTGCGTATGCTAACGCTACTCAAATTCATATTTGGCTCGCTCCCGTCTGTGTTTTAAATGAGACAGTGCATAGACGATAGACAGTGGGAGTACTACACGCGTATCATTCCACAACACACATCATTTCATTTAGAATCATTTCATGTTGACCACTTGTCACAAATTTTGTAAAAAAACATTATTAAATTGACAAGACAAGGGATAAAATATGCTGTCACGATAAAATACAAACTTTGAAATAATATTGTGCCGAGGGACATGTCAAAAAAGGAACGTCGGTAAATTTCTCAACGCTGCGCGCTGAAGTGAAATTGTAATTTTTCAACCATGTTATTCGAGTTTACAATTTTATTTAAGTTTAAGAAAATTTTAATTTTCTGTCATAGGATGTCGGTGTTTTTTATGTGTTCATTATTATTTTGGTGAGGTTATAAATATGACACAAAGAATGTCCTTTCATATCAACATGAAATTCATATTTAAATTACTACTTATTTCCTGACATTCTCATTAAAAAGGCTTCGTTCTTGTTTTCCACTCAAAATATTGATGATTTAATATTATTTATTATCTGTTTATTTTTATAGTATGATGAACTATTGATTAAATATTTTTTATTTGTACCATGAGCAACATCAGATACAAGGTGTTCACTTGCCTTATAAAGCTATATACTTACTACAAATTAAACCGACGTGCCATAATAGAGTATAACAATTTATTATGATAGTAAAAATATTTGTCAGATCAAGGGGCTAGTAAAAGTTGTATCCAACTAATTAAGCTAAGCTGGTTATAAAGGCGTGCTAAAATGTCAATATAAAATGATAATCAATAAATAAGCAACATTGTTAAAATGTCGTTGGTGGTTTAACATAAAGTTTCAATGGGCTAATAATCATTTCAAAGTAATTGCGCCTATTGATTATATTATTATGTATAGGTGCGGTCTTTAGTACCTACTTAGGAATAAATACTAGGTCTCATTTGATTTTAAGGGATCCGAAGAATCCAGCACGTTCGTCATATCCTTATCTGAACTTCGAACTTTTAAAGCTAAATATGAAACTTTTGACAACTTTATATTTTCATAAATATTATTATGCCAAGTAAATTCTGCTGATATTTTTTCTTCTTTTACATTTAGCTATACTTGTAGCTACTTGTTAGTGGGAACTTTACGTGAAAATATTTCAGGTATCTATGTAATGACACTCTTTAAGATTACGAATGAGAAACTGTGAAAACTGAATACTTAGTGTGACACATTTACATTTTAAAGTGTTTTCTTGTGGTATTTGTCTCAAATGTCAAAACATAGGAGTATAAACTAAACCATATCCTGTACAATACATCTATGTTAAACCATAAACAGGATGAGCAGGCGAAATCCTCTAACCTGGGACCCAAACCACCCAAAACCCTCCAGCACCCTCACAAGTGAGGTTGTATAACTTTATATTGTAATTCACATAATTAGACAACATGGCGACTCCTGTTTCATAGCTCGCCAAATTCAGCTTTTATTAAGACGAGAAGAGTTAATGTAATTATGAGACAAAAACAGGTGCCAATTACGTTGATGAAAGAGTTGGGTTTGTTGTTGTGAAATGCCTGAACCGACTGGGGCTTGTAATACTCGTAGTATTTGTAAGTCAAAGTAAGAAATTAATGCTCGGTATTTTTTTATATGACACCCACCTCTGGACCGGCGTTATGGCCTGATAGATCATCTTTTATGAGCGGTCTGTGTCTCAATATGATGATGAAGATGAGAAATGATTTAAATAATCCATGAGCTAGCATTTGGGGCTTACTTCAGAGGTTCTCTGGAATATTTTGAATAATTTTCTCACTCCGACGAAATTGGGAACAACAACGCTGTATGTTGTTTGATAGGTAGGCGTATAGCTAGGAAATATAATTTTCAACCGCAAAAAAATATCATATTATTAAACTCCCCACGGCTTTTCATAAATCTACGTAATCCTCGCAAATTAAAAAAGAAATCCTCGTCCACCCCCTGAAAATCCGAAATCACAGGCATCAGGTGTTGGAAACTGATCCGTAAGAATCGTATTATCCGGAACATATTTCCCAAGCTGGGGTCTTGTACGACCCCACTCTGAATAAATTACTTATCTACATGGATTTTTTCGTAGCGCATTTACATAGGCACGGCTTTTGAACGTTGTATAAAAACAGTAACGAGTGTCCTAAGTGGACTCACGCAACTATACCCTTAACAAACGCATCCGATTAACAAATCGCACTATAAATTAAAAAAATATGTATGAAAATTATGTTGAACTCAATAATTAAGTATAGATTCTATCCTCAAGTAGTACCTATTATTTTCAGTATCAGATGGCTGAGTTGATAATTAAAATGCTCGGTAAAATCTGGGCAGTTAAAAACTAGTTACTTTGTTATATGTATTATAACAACGACAAAGTAAAGCAAAGTCTAACTATTGTTTATTAAAAAAATATCACAAGTTAGTATGACTACATGTCTAAAGAGTCCATACTACTGTTAACGATATTGTTGTAAGAGTATGGAATCTCAAAGTAATCTTTTACTCCTATCGTATTGTAGATAGAGGCGACTTAGCTAGGGTTAACAGTCAAAGGTCAAGAATCCAATATTGCAATCCGGAGCCCACCCTCTTAAGAAATATCTATCTACGTCCCCATACCTATTATAATTTACACTGAGAATTCTCGTGTAATCTAAAATAGCAGTAACTGAGTTGCCTTAACCATATTATTACCCCGGCATGTTTAGAAAATATTCCTGGATAGGTAAAGAGTAAAAATTATCCATTTAAATAGCGTGATTAAATTTTATAGTATTCGAAAAGCTGAATTAATTGTAGATTAAAAAGTCGTAAAATGAACTGGATTGGAATGTACAAATTAGGCAATAAATTAATATGGACAGTCCCACGGATTTTGGGGATTTCTATTTGAGGAGTTTAATACCCACTTTTGACGGTTGGACTGAACTTTTTGTATGAGATTTTCTCGTACCTTTACTGAATAGGTACTCACATAAAAATCTGATGAAATCATTCTACCTAAATATCCAGAACAAGCACTGTGATTTTAAGTGAAGAATCCTACTATATTTGAAATATGTAGGTTGGTATTTATACTTGTAAATTGGCCCTCTGAGATATAATGTACTTACCTTTAACATTTTATAAGAACTAATATTAACATCTACGTCTAGAAAATGTTTTAAACAAAAGTTATAACATTTTCCAGACGCATTTTTACAAATAGGCAACAAAAATATTTCAAGCAAATATATCGAATAAAAAAGCAAAAATAAGGTGATACAAAATCAATTTCCCTCTATGAAATAAAATGTAATTTAGGCGGTTTCCAATTTAATTTCGTCCCCAAAAATGGCGAATAAACATCAGCAGAGATATTTTCATTCAATTCTCTGTGACCTTTCGTCCGGGCCTTTGACCGAAAGTCGAGTTGAGGACCCCGCGTCTAGACATCTTTGTGCACGGCGTAACGATAAACAGCCGAAAATTGACGATAATGGCTGAGCAGTTTCCGAAGTAGCATTTCAAATTCAAACTCAAAATCGATATGGAAAGTTTGAAACTATTTTTCAAGAAAAACATGAAAATTATCGTTTATTAACATACCGAGTATTTATAATTTTTCAGTTCACAAAGATTCAGAGAGCTACCAAATATTCGAGTTGCGCACGACATATAAAAATACTAATAGTCATTATAGCATAGTTTGATGTTAGCCCAAATCCTCAAAGCTAAGTTATTATATCAAGAGGCAATTTATTATAATGGACCAAAGCACAGCTAGCACAGAACAGATCGATATCTTCCAACGAGTACTTGATGATACCAAAGCTAACCCTTCCCGCGCGGAGCGTCAGGATCTTTCCAAACAACATTTTATTTTACGACTCTACTATCGGTGTGAGATACATCTAAATGTGATATCCGAATTGTGTGAAACAAATACAAGAGAGTGTTATGGAAGGGTCTGGTGTTATGTCAGATATGAAATGTGAATGTCTCTCAAGTAGTATTCTCTAGAATTTATATATTTTTAACATATAGGTAGGTAGGTAGTAATAGTTAAATATCATTTGACAGTCTTCTTTTTTTTTTAACTAAGTATTTTATAATTAGTAGGTATATTTCCTTAGCCACCACTCCACTTCCAGAAGCAGTTTTCTTACAGTCAATCTATTCTTCGCATTCTATCTCATGCATTGGTATGGTGGGGTAAACATCCAGCTTAAAAGTTTGCTCGTAGAGTCGACGTCTCAGCTCATTTCTATAAAATAATATTATTTTTATAGGTATATTTCATTATGATTTATGTTGTTTCAGATGTGACAATGGATTGGGCTTCAGTGGAGAGAATTAAGGTTGGTCCCATGAAAATATTTGCCATTTAATTCCAGTATAATATATATCAACATTCATAATAATATATTACATTGGTAACAGGTGCTGATGTATATTCTACACTTATTTAGTACCTACATACCTAACTAAGCAAATTTAAATACAAAAATTGTAAAGAACGTAATCGTTCTATTAGAAAAAATACCCTCTAAGTACATAGTAGCAAAAAAAAAAAGAAGTTACCAAGAACAATGTACCTACTTCATTAACCAGAGACCAATTAGGTTTAGCAAAGAGAGCATGGCTTCAATTTTTATAAGAATTTTCTGGCACGAGTACAACGCAGGTAGGTATCGCTTAATCGAGACGGGAGAGTCGACGTTAATATCAGACTTTACTGGGGAATCTGAGCCGCAGACAGCCTCTCTGTATTGATTGCGTATACGCGAAACGAGAAGATGAAACTTTTTGCAATTTTCGTAACTTACCGGCTTATGAAAGAGGAAAATGTGTGGGAAAATGTAGTTACATTATTTCTTTTGTTGTAAGCTGGTACTAAAATAGGATGTTTAAGTAGTTTTTGTTAATAGAAATGTTTTTATCTCTATAGTAGGTACAATTAGATAAAAAGCATAGCTTTTCTATTGATTTTTAAAATAGTATGGGTACTTAATTCATAGACAAATATAATAGTTAAGTGGGTATACCTACTCGTATTATGCTTTTTTGTTTTTCTTATATTTATTATTGTTTATATAGTTGTAATGCCATTTTTCATGTGTGGGTTTGATTATAAACTGTGGTTAGTATAAGCTGAAATAAAGACGGTAAAATTACTTTATAAAAAAAATTTCGTGTTAAAGTAGGCACACATTTTTTTTCGGGCACTGGAAGCATTTTAATTTTATAGATAACTTTAATAATGATAATTTAGGTTGCGCTAGAGAGAAATTAAGGTTATTGTCACCCTTAATTATGTTATAACAACCATAATCATTTTAAACAGATTAAAGTACATAAGTACTAAAATATTTATGTTTAAAAAATGCCATGTAGGCATTCTCAAACATTTTTCGTACTATCCTACACACACATCCCTACACAGCAAGAAAGAAGTAGTATACTGGAATCGAAAGAGTACGTCCAAACTGGAAATATAATTTTAAAGATGGCCGCTCCCTGCTTCCCCAACCCGCTCTCCGCTATCTCCCCTCGACGCAGCCTAAAATATTATGCACCCAAAATCCATTGTCTGTTACCATGACAACGAACCGCTCGATACTGACGACTCGACTTCGAACAATCAGAATTATTGTCATCTCACTCACTCTTAGCAAACACAGATGCTGAATCCGTATTTGGAAGTTGCTTTCTATCTCACTATGGCTCTGTGCCAGAATGTACCGTTGGCATAAAACTCTATACTCGGTAAGTCTTGTTGGAAAGGTTGGGTCGAACAGGAATGGTACTGCTAGGTATGGGTATATAGTTGACCTATATACTGTTCATTCGCGTATTTAGGAAGTACCTAAGAGGTATCAAGACAGGGAAGTTTGTATAGAACGTGACTGGTATATTTCTATGGCTATGTAGCACAAACTTTGGTAGTAAAAACTTACCAGCTTTATTGGAGGCAAATAGGTATCATGAATTTCAGCACAGATAAAGATGTAATCAATGCTGACGTTAGAGATGACTCTTCATGTGATATTTTTCTCGATGAAATCTTTGAATCTCAGAACATTGTTTTCATCTTTGCTTGTTTACGACAACTCACTGTAAATATTGTATCACTATTTTGTCTCTCACTGTTCACGTATTATTTTGTACGTAAGTACCTATATTTTCAGGTTTTTGTCGAAGAATAAGTATTTTGGACTAACAGACACTTACAAAGCTACCGTGCAAATGATCCAGAATAGATGACAAAGATTCGAAATACAAATTAGAAAGTTTCTTCGGAGCTTTGCCATTGGTCAGTTTGACAAAATATTTCTTTTTTGCCTCACCTTAAGGCCAACTTTCTCTTTTTTGTTCCAGTTTTATGTCTTCCTGGTTCGTACCTTGTACGCGGAAGGGTTTTTTACTTTCACTAGCTAAGACAAAGCTTTATTGCGCCTGACCCTTTTTGAATAGAGACCATAGGCTACGCAAACGCATTGTACAAGATTTCATAAACGTTACAAATATTATTATACATCACATACCTAGTTATTTAATTTATTTTTAGACATAATTTTACGGATAAAAACACAGTATTTAAATATATAACTCAGCGTATTTAACTCATTAATTAAAATATACATATACTTAATCAGAAATTTTGGTAGGTACAAGGAAAATGTATCATAAAAGTATTCAAAGCGGAATATTTTCAAAAATAGCACATTTTCTGGCTGTCTGTACTTTTCCTAGCTAAAATTATTGTAAGCATAGGTAGTATTAAACATATTTTTTTGGTTGAGTAATTGTTTATTTTTAATGTACTGAATGAATCTTTAACAATTATTAAGTAGGTATGCGACATGATATTATAGTTTTTACTAAAATGTTAAATAGTTTACCTCATTTTGAATCACACGTCTTGTCTGCTCTACCAATACTTTTAAAAAGCTGGTACGCTACTTTACATTGTGCAAACAGTTCAGCCACGACTACACAGATGGCGCTATAAATAGTCGCAAAATACCCAACTTTTTTGTACAAAAATAATGTATATATTTTATATTAAAAAGTGTTATTCCCTAAGTTTTGTATTACATTTTTGTCATACTTATTATGCCGAGGAATCGCAAAGTCATGGGCGCATTAATATAACCATGGCCAATGGCCATGTATACCCATTAGGATTGTTAAACTTTGGCTAAACTAAGTAAGTAGGTAGTACAGTAGTACTTATTGTAATATAAATTAGTGACTTTCGTTTTCATCCTTTTCGATTTATAAATTTTAAGTATTTACCAGTCGAAATGAGATCTGACTAAAACTGAAAGCCTAAAACTTTTTTCTCTTCAGGAAAACTCCAGAATTTTCTCCAACATTTCCCCACTTTTACAAAACAATCCAAAAAACAACAGCCTTTGTTAAAATAACGCCGAATAATTTATTTCCACTGTATATAGGTAGCATGGCTCTACGTCCTTTGCCGTCACTCGTAGGAAGCTATTTAAAAGCTATAAACTGGGAATTGCCACCGCCTGTACCCCGGCTACCCATCTATTAGGCCGCTGTATACCCAAGATATGTATCTACAGACTGGTGCTTAATGGAATTAACAATGGTATGTACATGGAAAACAAGCCAAAATGACTTGGCAAATATTCACTGAGGAACTTATCTCGCAAAAACTTATTTTATAGAACTATTCTGAAGATCATTCGCTGCTCGAAGGTATTATCATCATATTCATCATTTATCACGTTTTCTGGCTCAACTCTGAACTTTTTAAAAGTGTTTACAACTAGATCTATCAAAACTTTCTGTCTAAGCAAGTGTAGTGAAATTTCAAGAGCTGTATGTATAGGTAGTAAGAAAAACTTTTTTATTGAAAATCAGACTCAGATTCAAGATGAATGAATATTCCAAAAAAAACATGTAGGTAGTATAACACTATTGTCTTAAACTAATATAGACTTATAGACTAGCATTTGACCACTATGTCACCTGGTCTTAAGTAACGATGAGGTCAAAGTTGATGAACATGCTCACCCTAGAACGACTGGCTCCCAAGAACCGCTGTCGGAACACCCCATAGGGGTTTGGCGACCACCAAGTAGGGGTTTAACGAGGTTTTTCTTTATCGGAAGTTCAAACTTAGTTCTTGCTGTCACTATTATCTATATCACGAAACCTAACAATGTCATTTCGCATATAAGTAGGTACCTACTTTTTTAAATATTTCAAAGGTTATTTCTTGTAGCCAAAAGTAGGTACCATAATTTTCCACCAAAACCAGCCAGATTCATTTTTCTTATCAGTAGGTATAAAATATATAATATACAGGAAAGGGTTAAACACTTTTTATACATAGTGGCTTGGTACAGTGTAATATATGCTGTCTTTTACATAACACAGCTATATCATAATAATATATATATAATTAGTCCAAGACAGTTTTCGTAGAGGTTTCAACATATTCGACCGTGGCTTGAACGTGGCGCAATTTTAGATAAACGTTGCTAGATTATTGGCGAGGTGGTAAGTGTAGGGTAGCTAAGATAGTGGGGGAGGTGGCAGAGGTGGCTGGCCCCTTCAGAAGTCTAGATTCCCACAACCTTTTAGAGGATCTCATTAACTTAAGTCCTGTCTCGTAGGTAGCTAGGTATAATATTTTTATGCAAGGATAGGTATGCAAGGTTACTGAAACCTGAATATCTTAGGCTTTGAGTGTTTTAAGATTGCCTATGTTTATTAGATGGCTGAGCCAGATATATTTATATTCATGAATCCCTATGCCTTTTGAATCTGTGACTTTAAGTAAAAAAGTTTCTGAGCTTAGAATTGTTTGTTAATGACTAACATTTTAAGGATTTGTTATGAGCTATGAAATGAAAAAGTATTTAAAGTCAAAAATTTTAATATGTTTTAATTCGGAGAAAAATAGTTTCTTAGCATTATTTTACTACTTAACTGTTTTAATTAAGCTAAGGGTGAAACTTATTTCAGTTAGTTGAAATGCAACCTCAATAAAGGTTATGACCAAAGTTTTAATGTTAACGATTATACAGTGTTCTGAAAATGTTTTAAGCTCAATAATCATAAAAAACCTACTCATTGGACAAAATGCTTTCATGACGTATTATTCTGTTTTACCCGACTATATTATTATATACTTTATGAAGGGAAAAGTTCTTATTAAAAGTAGGTACCCTTAATAAAAGTAACCTGTGCTTAATTTGAGCATTAATGACACCTGATGTGCTATTTTGTAATATCCAGTTACCTATGTTCTAATTACTGACAATTTATTAAACTTAATTGTATATGCTAATAATAAATTTTGATATTGCCTAAATCAGCTTAATGTCTAAGTTTATACAGTACATAACTATTTATATACAAATTAAGAGTATTTACAAAGAAGTAAACACAAGAAAACCAGTAAACTATTTGTACAAGAAGAATGAAGCTCGAAGAATTCTTCTTTCTTCGAAGATCGACTCATCGGTGCAAGTGTCATCTTCTGTTACGTATACTGAAGGTATACCGGAAAGAATGACGCACTCAGGATACATTCAGTATACGTACAGAAGGCGACGCGTTTTCTTCTCTTCTCTTCTGGGCGCCAACAGTACCTGAAACACTGAAGATCTTATATTAGAGTCATATTACAACATTATTTTATGTTACCCACGGTTCCCTTGGTTTCAATTTGGTAGAAGTTAAGTCGTTATTTGGAAAGCGTAGCAGCAATAGGTTACGATTTAAATGTGACGTTCTCACACCATATTGGGGTCCCTCGCAATATCTTAAAAGCTCACCGACCGATGTAACTCACGGTCCGCACTCCCCGCTCCGTAGGGACCAACATCTATAAAATAAAGCAACCGATTTACAACACGCCTGGGTTTTCAAATCGAAAAGGGTAACACTGATAGCACATAAGTTCCGCTACCGTAACGCCACCAGTAAAACCAGAAAGTTATGTCCGATCGTAAATATACCTTGCCCGTCTAAGTACCTAAACTTTAGTCAAACGCGTAACAAGCTATTGTGTTCGAAGACCAATGAGACTTCGGTAAGATGTGCAAATTCACGCGATTGGTTTGCTAAAATAATTTTTGCAAACCTATGTGCCGGTAGCGAGCGGAGCCTTTGTTTTTTACAGCCTATCCTTCGGACGACTGTCGCCCACAGTGCCTTTTGTCCAAACGCCTTTGTTGCACATAAAAGGATAAATTACAAAAGCGGAGACCACCACTCGTAAAGATAACTAAAGAATTCCTGTGTGCACGAGGGATTGAATAGAGCGACATGAAAGGGCGTAAGGGTGCATTATATTCGTAATTTACGACGCGAGCGAACATCACACCGGGACTGCATTATTGATTCGGATGCACCGACGGATGGTTCTCTGTGAGTAGAAATATTCACTGGGACGGGAGGACGCGAGCGCGGCGAGAGAAAAACGCGCGGCGCGTGGAAAAGCACGTGACTTACCGGTCCGGTCGGTCAGCTGTTCGCGTCGTCCGGTAAGTAAACATTGACGGATGACGGATGGGGTTGCGCGAGTCGGAGGGACGTGTGAGCAGGGTCGGCGTCGACGGGCGTCTGCCGGTCTGGGCGTCGGGGCGCGCGTCCCGGCCCGCCATCGATTGCCGCCCTCACCCGGTCGGCGCGCGCCGCGTCACCCACCACCACTCGCGCCGATGCAAGATTTTCATTACATACGCCATGATCGTTGTTATTTGCACCCAGTAATGTTTTTTGATAGTTTGCTTAGGCCTCGCGGTTGTGTAGCTATTTACATGTATGTTAAGATAGGCAGGTTATTAGAGCGGGGCGTGTGCGCGTGCTGATAAAAAGTCGATATTAAGCCGGCAGTACGCACCACCTGTTCCGGTTATCCTGATTGTCCGTGTTGCGGCACGGCTCCGCAGTTTTTAATACCGACGGGACAATTTATTCATGCTCGTAACAGGATAAAATTAAAATATTTATCTTAATAAAAAGCTTTTTTTATTATTTTGTGCCTTAGAGGTAACACATGGTGCCTTACTGTTAAATAAAATTATGAAGTTGGCAACTTCTAATAAATTGTATGAATCTGTCACGTACTTGAAATTAGGAAAGAACTCGTGTTATAATAGATATTTGTACCTTTTATTAGGGCCTAAGTACCTCCTGAAATTCTAGAGTACCTACTTACTACCTACCTACCTAGAAAATTGTATTTAATTAGAAACTCCAAATAAATGATAAAGGTTTCCAGCCAAGTAAAACATTTTGAACAAAGATAAACTCACTGATCAAATTATTTATAAACCAAATCGATAGCTCGTTAAAGAACAGCTACCGTTCGTAGAGTCTAGTTTAAAATTTCCCACGACTTTTTCAGAACAAAACAAAGATCAAGGTTTCGGTTACTTCTTAAATGATTTTCAATTACATCCAGTTATTTTATTTTATTATATTCTTTGTAAGCTGCGACTTTAACGGCTTACCAAATTGGCCGATCTTCCAATTATTGGTCTTCTGTTTTTTAGCGTAGGTGTTAACCATGTCACTTATTACTGGCCATTACATTGTTTACATCAAATAGTAAGCTTTTGTGTACAGTTCATTATTCACTGCAATTCACTGTCATACATCAGTGTGAATGACAGTGAATTGCAGTGAATAATTCCTAGTACAGTACAGTAGTAGTATACAGTGTATAATTAGTACTGTAATTGTAGTTGTAACTGTAGTTGTTGTAATTGTAATTGTAGCTACTGACCTATTGAGTGTAACGAGCGTGCAAGTTAACAATAATGACACTGTCTTGACCATTTATTGCTATAAATAGGTTATGCTTAGATAATATTATTTATAGAATGAAAAAAAAATTGCTATTGTAAAATTATTATTTTTTTCCTTATTTTTTATGACACTTGTTTCCGCAGTACTCCACCCGGAAAATCTACCCCGCCACTTTGATAAGAAATAAATAAATACAAAATGTTGTAGGTAGACTACCTTTTCACTTTTAATGGGCATATCCGGGCATAATAGTCAACCCTTCAATAGACACCTGATGAAAAAGATAACCCTCCCTAAATCCAATTATAGTAACGTTATCTACAAATGTGCCGGGGAAATCTTGTAGGATCTAATATAACTTAACCTAAGGCTCAAATTGTGGAATTGGTTTTTCAGGCGTTTCAACAAAACAGCTATTTGAAATTCAAAATATAAGCGGCTATATAATTCAATTCAACTATAGTTACATGTCAAGAATTTTTTGAACATAACACTTACTAATAAGATCTAAAATCAACGCAACAATCATGTGGTACAGTGAGCAACCTTATCGTTGTTATTATTATTTCTTACAGGGAACCTTTGGAGACTGGAATCGATTACAAGACGACGCGGTTCGGTTAGTGGTAGCGACTTCTTGAGGAAGGATAAATAAAGTTATTTTACATTATTATTTCTATTTATAACTTCTTATTCTATAGTATAACTACGAGTATTTCATAACTGTTACTACGCTTCTTAAATATTTTTTTCTGGTTATGTTAACTTTCCATCGATATTGGTAGCAGTGACAATATTCACACTGGATATCAAGTAATGTCGAAGACCTAGAAATGTGTCACCTTATATCTTAAAATGTAGGTAAGTAACTAAAATGTGCCAATGAAATATTTTTTCACTATATTATGCCTGAGTCATCATCTCCATGAGCAAGTTTCCATCGTATTATTTCATCAGTACTTGCTTCAAAAATCGTCACCATTTGATGAACTCAATCACTTAAAACTCTTGCATGAGTATTGGTACAGTGTCTTGATTGCCGCAAAAAACCGCTCGTAGAGATGGTGCCTTCAACGTTGTAAATCTTTACCTATTAGTTACTATTGTGCCGTTGCCAACGTGGTAAGATGACAAATAATAGTTGCAATGAAAGGGTTAACAAACTATAGACGGTCAGGTAAGAAAGACGTGGTTTGCCAAGGAATGATTATTTAATGGTAATTACCTGTCAATGTATTGAATACTTTGTCTAAGCCGTGGTTTATTACCTTGGGCTTTCCGCTTTACCGCTAAGAGAATAGCGGGCTGATTTATTACGGGCCTCCTGATAGAGCTTATTAAAGTTTTATTAAGGTATCAAGGCATACCTAATAAGTTACTTTATGCTTCCTTACTTTAGTTAGGGGTTGCGTTAGCTTATGGACTTTGATGTCCTGATGATTTTATGATATTTTTTTATATTCTTGTCACTCTTCTGCCTTTGCAATGGCAATTACGTACCATCATAATATTTAGTACTCAACAAGCAGGAATAAAGTTGTTTAAATTTATAATATTACCTACTAATGAAAATTAATCTTATAACTTGGTTTACAATGCGGCAATGTGAGAGATGTGGACGCCTTTGGAAGCTTTGATTACATAAGTATATAATCGTGGCCATTGCACACTTTCATTCAGCTTAAAGTTCCTCTATTGTCCCTAAACTACCATAATTCCAAAAGTGTATTAAAATAAACCTTAAAATCCACAACTTTTTCTATATTACTAAGCAACGAGACGAGTAGGTCGTTCAGTTGAGAGGAAGCACCACACCTGCTCCATTACAGATGCAGTGCCACCTAACGCTTGGCATTGCAAAATCTTGCGCGTAATACGCTTGCCACACTGAGTCATTGGTTCAAACGATGCCCAGAAACGCTTCTGGAAACAAGGCCTTTCAAGTCTGGATACAATTATGAGTACACAAGTCACTTCTATACTGCTTGACGAGTGAATAATTGGGAAAAGTGTGGTATACCCCCAGGAATATCACTACAATCTACACTGAGTTTCATTACTGCACGCAGTCCACCTGTTTGTTTCATTGTATACAAAATATACAATTTCGCAAAACAACACAACCGAGTCTTACCGTTTCACAGTTCCCGTCCGAATGGCCAGTCTGCTGCAGCTTAGGGGTGGGACGTCCCAATAATAGGGTGGCACCACACGGCCCCTGCAAGCAAAAAAATTAAGATTTATTTGCAAAGCCCATTTTGTAATAAAAATATAATAGAGGCATGATTGTGTGACGTGCCTGGATAAGTGGAGATCGTGTAGTTCATCTCAATAGATTTCAATAGACTAATATTCAACGTTTTGTATACCTACCTATTGCATTATTTTATTCTATACTTAAGTGTCGGCCAGTACCTATCTAGTTTCAACTTTCATTGCAAGTCTTATCGCCTGTCGAGGATCTTGTCAGATAATAAGTATGTTATTAAAATTGTATTGTGTGTATTTAAGTATTTTGTATTTGTTTATTGTAATGTGAAAATTAAATGTAGGTATACACGAGGAATTTAACGGAGCCTATTCTGTTCGCGTTTATTGTAGCGTCATATTATATAGACATAAGTATTCATCTTTCAATTGAACCCAGCTGCACCAAATATACAGACAGATGTACCGTACCTACTTAATTGTAACAGCATTATTGATTTATGTAGTGTGAATATTTCTACCTCTTTATTTCATAAATTAGTTAAAATATTGCATAACAAACCGTGACCTGAATTTCAGAAAAGCGATGCGCTTAAAACTCTTAAAAGATGTTAAAATGTTTGAAAATCTTACGGTTCATTAAATGTAAGCCGTACTGAAGACATCTTTTGACGATTTAATGCCAAAATAATAGCACGAGGATCGCTTTGATCATAACCTTGGATTTAAAGTGATAATTTCTATATATATATTAAAAAGAAATAGTTGCTAGATATAATAATGTTGATAGAAGCATGGTAACGACATTACATTTATTTAGAAACAAACTCATTGTTTCAAACGCATCAAATAAAAAAAACTAGAATACTTAGGTAACTTTTTAATTTTTCTACATACTTAGTTGCTGGCTCCTTTCATTACATTAATAGGTCGAAAAGTAATAGGTACCTACCTAATTAAAAGTTAATTTCATGTTGGTATAATTGAACTTTACATTTAATACACTATTAGGTATAAACGTGCTATAGGTCAACGTTTACATTAGCAATAAATTATATTGATGAGTACTTATACCTTTTATAATTATGTAGGTAAAGAGGCGGGGACTGTTGGCATTAGGTATGTATCTTCTTATAATACTTACCAACTTGTAAGTAGTAAGGTAAATAGGTACTTTCTTGAAGACAAGTTTTAAGATCACAGCTATGAGTTTACAAATTATTATTTAGTTACAAATAAACACAATATTAAATGACGATAAAATAGCAACAAAGTAAACAGTTTTTAATGCAATACTTAACTAAATTTATAAGTATGTTTTTTATCCAATTAGAAAAACGCAAATATGTGGAAAAAAAATAATATTGGTACGATAAATGTATCCACAAAAATTCAGTTCACTCATAAAAAAAAACAAACAAAATGCCTCTAATAAACGTGCTCAAAAATAAATAAAAAAGGCATTTTACTTACCAACAAAAACATAACAACACCGGCTTTTCACAGGTAAACTACAGCTAATTTTGACAACTCACCACTACAAAATTTGATTACTATATTTTCATTGCTATTTCTGTTATAAAAGTGTAATTAAAAATTAATATCAGCTGATAATTTACAAAATAAGTTTCGACTTTAGGCCTAAACACAACAATGCGGCGGCGATGTGCCGACGGCAGCCATCTTGTGGCGCTGCAGTCGCGTCTCGCTTCACGCTTATTGGCTGAGTGACGTCAAGCGCGCCATGACAGTCCACCATTGCTACCTTCCAGCCAACAGCCATGACAACTCAGCCACTACATTTTAACACGTATCACATCAACATAGAGTTCAGCGAAAGCGCATTCAATGGTTTGTGAATTCAAACACGCGCCTAACCTCGTCAGCCCGCATTCTTGCGTTGTGAATTATAGCCTTAGAAGCTTTTAGGATGCACCCTAATCGAGCAAGAGGGAGCATTTAAAATTCAAGTGAGGAGACAGTGATAGGTTGAAAGATTTTAATTGGCCGTTGATCTTTGTTGTCTACTTAATTTTGAATTTAGCCAAGCAGTTAAACAGGTAACAAAAGAATTAAGGAAAAATAAACGAAGAGTGAGTTTCCTTTTTTTTATTTGAGTTTAATAAATGCGGAAGGAATTAAGCTACCAGTATTTAGATTTAAAAAATGTATCTATACTAAAAATACTGGGTTTACTTTTCTGATCATGATAATTATCCTATCAAATTAATATCGGTTAAAAGTAAAATATTTGTTGGTACTTATTGAGTATTAAAAAAAAGAATATCGCTTTCGAAGATATCGTTTGAGAATGCGCTATGAGATTAGATAGAGTCATCTTACCATCTCGATAGCATTTTTCGTTGTTTGATAAAGTATCCATTTCTTTTTTTATGAAGATATCCAGACAACCTTTGGATGAAGATGATTTAATTATTTATTAATCACAAGTTAAAATTGTTATCTAGAGTTTTTTGTCACCTAAAAACCTTACTCTATCAACTCTACCTATGTAGCTCTTTGCTACAGTATTTACTTTCATATTTTTGATAGTCTCTTGAATCTTTTATGTTGGCACATGTTTTAATAAAGATTTTGGATTGTCGGTCAAACGCAATTTATATATAGGTAGGTATATAATATAGATATAATATGGAAAGGACAAAATAATATTTATAGTTATACATACATACGTAGAGTAGCAAAATGGGCAGTGCTCCAGTGAAACGAGAAACATTGTACTCGTATATGTTAAGGCCTTCATAATAACAGTTAGATGAGACCCTACAGAAAGGAATTTATGTTACGTATACCTTTGCAGGGATGTGCTTATTTTAAATGATATTGCCTAGCAGTTCGGTGGGCATCAAGTAAAAGTTATTAAGGCCGTTCCATTTTACAAGCCCCTTTACAGAAATGCTTTTGGGATATTTGCGAATTTGTGGGCAAATATATTTTTTGATCTCTCATTTTCTAGATAAAGAATTTATTAAAATAAGTATATTTAGCGCAGCTCCAACACATACATTTAGATGTTACCTGGCCTCTTTCTTGAATTATCAAAAGAATCAAGAGCTACTAAGATTGTTGACCAACAATCAATCAGCCGCAAATCTGAATCATGCAAATGTTTGTTCTACACGGAAATCAAACCAGCGACGAACGAAACAAAAATGGGTACTGAGTTACATTTTCGACTATGTAACTAACCAACATAAAAAGAAGCCAAATAAAAGTAAACTAAATTGTGTCGTGTTTCAAATAAATTCAATGTTCCAAAAATTAAAATGTCATCTTGCTATATAGTAATTAAGTATACTTACAAAGAAAATTATGCAGCTCTTATATTACTATTCCCATATTCTTGTCTCTAATAATTAAGGACCACCAACTCACAATGGCTATATCCCTCGGGTCTACAATGCTCTTGTAGCTGACGACTTTTTGTGTAATATTTTAACAATTTATCGTTGTAAAAAAGTGGATTAAAATGAATATAAATATAAATTTTAATAAATATGTAGTCGAGGATAGCTGTGCCAGTACCTTTTATTTATGTGATTAGTCCAGAGATTGTATTCATGTACAGTTTTTATTTTAAAATCGCATATTTATGATTTTAATCAGAGTTTACTTCACTCGATTCAAGATAGCTTTATGGATGTTATTATAGTACTTAAGGAGGTGATCAAATTGTGTATTAATCTTTCGAATTTTAACCTAGTTAAGATACACCTATACGTTACAATGATGTATTTTTTACATGATATTTTTATGTAGGAATTTCTAATAGATATAAAGACAAATACGCGATAAAACTATTAGATACTTTTTCCGATGGCAAGCCCCACAATTATTGTCGAAAACAAATTGCAAAAACACGCAATTTTTTTTCTTATATTTGACTTAATCTGTAAAGTTATTTAAATATTCTTATGATAGGTATTTACATTATCCAGTATCGTAACTCTCATACCAACATATCGGCGACGTTCAAAGACATCTTATCTTAGACACAAAGATGAAGTGGTTCTAAAATGAGAGAGAACTAGATAGGTAGGAAGTGATAACCGACCGAGTCGATATCTTATGATAGGGGGTTCACATATGTATGGGGTCGTCGACAACTCTATGGGTTGTCGAGCCAAGTGGGTAAAATGATACAGACACCTGTGTAGAGCAGTAGACAAAGTGCAATCACTAAGAAATGTGATACAAATTTCGGAAAATAGATATAATGCTTTACTGCAGCTTAACACTAGAACTGTTTAAGTTACGGGCTGAGACTTTAAATCATCAAATTTACATTTATCTATCTATCTCATCCTTGTATATCCAAAAATACCTATGAATGTACATTATAGAGCTGCACAGTATTCTCATAAAAAAATGATATTTTTTTTACACCATAACGTGTCTAATAAACTATGCTATAAGTAGCACTGCTAGTTCTAGGCTATTCAAAAAAATAAAACCTAATACAACCATAGTGAATTTTTTCACCTGTTTACTTAGATTATTCTCGGCTAATGCACTAGATATCTAAACCTACGTCATTTTTCCATAACCATACCTAACATAATCAGCATCAAAATACCAACGAAAGTAACATCTTGATGCTTGAAGTCAAGCGTTCCCGTGGATGGGGGTCATTGCACTTACTATTTTAAGCCAGCCTTAACGCAAAGGCATAGAGTTGGCAATCCGAGTACATGTTGCTATCAAAGTAGACGATCACAAATGCAATGTAAAAATTGACAGTGTTACTGTTTCACACAAAAATATGTGTCTCAAATTTACGTACACAGCTTGTCTTGTCTACGAGTCGAACGAGACAGAAATGGATTTAGTTCGCGCGGTTGATAGAAAGTTGTCACATAAAAAAATGCAGTTCCTATAATTTACTGATCTAAATAGCAAATTTAATAATTGATTAATTATAAGTCGTGCTATTTTTCTTGTTCTCATCTTTTCGTGTCTATTTAATAGATAGGTAACTTGTGTGTCTTGATTTCAATGCCGAGGCGAGATAATGTTTTGTCGTTTTGTTTTGTGTTTCTCTTTGTATTGCGTGCAACTTGGTTGAACAAAGTGTGCTTAAACTGAAAACACTGAAAACTATTTTCAAATGACAAAACGGATGATAGAATTACGTATTTATAAATTGTATTTATTATTTCGAAATGAAAGTTAACGTATTTGATACCTTTATTGTGTTGTTATTATTATGTAGGTATCTTAAATTCCCATTGCCAATAGTTTTGTACACCTGCTTGCAGGCCGAATACCTACAATCTACATGTGACACACTTATTTCTTAACACCTGAAAGTGTATACTATCTCATGTATTCTTACACAAAAATAAATAGATGTAATATGATTTGAAATTAAAACAAATAAAACTCCATTAATTGTTGTACTTATTGCTTCATGCTCACATTAAAACATATTCCAAATCCATAGAAAGCATTCGTCAAGAATAGACCAAGGCGTCTGATTCTTAGATCCCCCTGCAAACCTAGTGTACTGTCTCCACCGTCTGCGATCACAGATGCAGAATGTGACGAGTGACGTAGTGACATGAGGCGAGCTGACCTTGAACTGAGGATGACGGATTCCGGCCTTGCAGGGTCGCCGAACTCAAGAATGTAGGTTGCTTACTTAACATCTAGCCGACATCTGCAGATAGTACTACGAAAGATGACGCGATGACATAGTAACGAGGAGCTGTTGTGTGATAAGGTGGCATTTTAAACGAGATAAAGCTTTATTTATGTCAAAGATGGGTTAGACGTAATTTTGGGTCGTGTAACTTTTGTTTGTTGGAGTTAAAAGCAATCGGATATCGATGTCTTTGTCTAGAAACTTGATTACCTAATTCTGAGATAAATAAACAAGTAAGTACTTTTGTAAGCATCAATTATACTAAAGGTGGGAGCCGATTTTCTACATCGAAAACTGTTCGTAATTGCAAGAGCCTTTACATTAACTTTTAAATGTAATACACTCTTTGTTTTCTTAAACAACCCACGTAAATATAAATGAATTATGTGATGGCATGATAATAATCTTGTAGGATTATTTAATTTGTTCGCCTGCCGCACCTACGCCACTGTTAAATGCATGAAACGTTTATAATTGGCTGGTACGAAAAACAAAGGATAACATTTAACATTCAAGTCTAAAGGGTACCGTTTATCACTGTTTGGATATCAGCATTATATTCACCTGAAATTGCCTCGTAAATCATTTTCGGGGACGTCGACCAGCTACCATATACGGTAGCTAGGTACGAGCAACTTCACAGAGTTCAGCAGGGCATGTATTTGCGCCGCCCCATCCAACAACTAAATAATTTATTAGCTCCAACAAAGGGGCCGTTTTGGCCGAACAAATCGCCCTCGCATACATTGCATCTGATTTAAAACACAGGTATTTGACCGTCTCACAACAATAATCAGTTTATTTACGACAATAGAAGCGACGGACGAGCTCTTTATTGGTATGATTAGTTGAGATCCCAGACAATTGATCGGACAGATTTTAAGTACACGACGAACGACCGCGTTATTTATACAGACGTTACTGTTATTGGAGCAATATTTTTTAGTAATTCGACTATTACATCTACCATCGGCCGCAAACTGGGCGAAATGCAATCGAGCTAATTTACAGAAGCTTCTTAAGTGCAGATAAATCAGTGCACTCAAAATACTTACGAGTGTATTTTTGGTCGGAGATCGCTGATGCCTTGCGTAATGTATGTCGTTAATTACGCTGTAAATTCACCCTGTTGTCAACAATTCAAGAGTTTGGCGTGAAGTTAGTGCGTGTGAGATCCCGTGGTAGCCGCAGGATTTGTCCCCTTGCCAAATGCCCCAGCTGTGGACAGAAGCATCGCGAACTGAATACTGATTAAATCTGATTGTTTTCGGTTTTTTTTTCACTTTCGTTATACGGCCACCTATTGAATTTTTCATAGTGTTTTTTATTAGAATTTCGTATCAGGCTGTCTTACAAGAAGCACGCACGAATATTATGGCATTAGAGGAAGTTTCTCCAACTATGCCAGGTCGATGTCAACATTAGCATACATTTCGCGTTCGATTCAACGGTCTTTAGGCGTCGGAATTGGTTTTATCGGGAAAATAAAAATAAATGTTAATGTATTAATAATATCACCATCGGTAACAACCGAGGACCGTCAACAGGAATAAAATTTTATTGCATACACCAAATACTCAAGCGGTGTACAAAAATAACTGTAACATAAACACTACATTTGGATGAACGTACTATTCGTATTAATTGATAACAAACAGGTAAGTACAAGTACTTTGAAGTAGATTTGCACCGTTATCGATGTATAAAATCGTCATAACATTGTCAAGTAAACATGCATTTACATGACAAAGCTGATACGAAATCACGTTAAAGCTTTAGAATAGCATCGACAAAAAGTACTAAAAATGTCAATTAATAGATAATTTCAAGCAATGTGACTCTTGCCGTATCACCTTTAAAATACGCGGTGGTACAGAACCTTAACAAAATCAGTGCGTCTCTCTCTCTCACATAGCGAACTGCTGTAAAGGGAAAGAACAAAACATGTGCAGTTTTGTTTATCTACGAAAACGCATCTGTACTAGTAAACTAGATTACTTTATGACGGCTTCAATGCACATTTTTACGAGGGGCGAAAAGGGCGTAATCGATTTATTATATCGATGCCAACCATAACGTTGTTATTTTCAATTTCAGAAATAAGTTACCTATAGAGACGTAAATAATTGTAAGTTCAGCGTTGTTTACTGGTTTCTAAACCCGTGAATGTTACTAAAATAAGTCTACATTAGAAAATTGAAAGTGCGGAACGATTAAAAATAAACTTTGTAAAGAGAAGCGAAACATATCGATAGCTTTTAGGTTTGACGTCAGCGCGTCCCGTAATAGTACAACACTTGTGTTCGTACAATAAACTCAGTACAAACAATGAAATCAAAAGGGTGCCAATTTTTAAAAATCGCGTTTTTAGAAAAAACTGCTCGCGATAGGGATCCGAATTTACTGATACAGCGGAATATAAGTCGAAGCGTGCAAATGTTACAAAATCATAATTTAAGTTTAGTTTGCACTCGAAAACGGGTCGTATATCTAACGTGTTGCGATTTATATTTGCTTATTGATGGTTGCGGCTTTTAGTCGTTTTTCCAGGCTAAGGGAACTGATGTAGGACGTGCAAATAAACACAGTATTTTTATAGCCGCAAACCTTTATATAGTTGCGGTCGATTTCTCCTCTTTATCTGCTCGGAGCGGTGTTTGGTTTAACTTAAATAAGGGAAGGTGCTTCAAAGGGGCTTACAATATTTTATTGCATTAACTATGACGTATCTTAAGAACATGTACTGTGTAATTTATTACTACGGTAACTTACTACTGTTTGTATGAAAATATTGGTTTAATTAACGTACAAATTAAAATAAATAAATACAATTTTTATTATTAGGTAAGTATCAGGTTGCATTAACCATTGCCGCGTCAAAGTTGAAGTTTAAGTATATTATGTAAAATTAATTAATTTAATTAAGATGATTAAGCCCACTATGCTTCATAGCCCTTCACCGATTTACGTGACAAAGGTTGCCTTTTATGGTAAAAGGTAAGGTAAGTTGAACATTTTACGTGATGTCTTTGTAGGTTTGTGTGAGTGATTAATTATTGAAAAACCATAAAGCAAACCAATTATAACCGCATTAAAACACACACGAAACTGTTATCCTTTGATCATTCACATCATCCGAGTTTTATGTCAGAACTCGAAAGTTTTATGAGCGTTAAAATGCAAAGATAAAAACAAACATTATTAACAATGCAAATCTACACGATTCACACGTTGTAAAAAGATAATTATGAGATCGAATCAGCGATATTAAAATGTGCGAGTTAATTTTTGTGAACTATTAAATTATTTTTATCGTTGCAGATTTTTAAATAAATTTCAATAGCGGATTTCTTAAAATAATTAAATCGGAACTACATACCTACCTATAATATATATATAATCATATAATATATAGGTATACTCGTTATAAAGACCAATTACTAGTTGGTATTAAATACACTAAAAACAGCATAAACAGATATTTAACGATGTATTACGATATCATAATAAGACATTATTTAAGTAAGTAGTAAATCGTCAAACACCATGTTGTAAATATTTCTACATTCTAGGTACCTGTATGGTTATGGATAGGTAATATACCTATTAGGTATACCTTTAAGTTTAAGACACACACCCTATCTAAAGATAAGTAAACAAAAACGGCACCAAACCAGTATAATTATTGATAGCTGCAGCTGCTGTTAGTATAGGTATATTTGGTAGTATTTCTCCATAGAAATACGAATTCCCAAAAAAGTTACGAAAGATCGAACCATTACCTAGTTGTAATTCAAATTGCTCTTTATGCAAGTTACACATTTGCTTTGTCCTGAAGAAAATTTTCGATTCGTTAAAGGATCGTAAAACACTGGCCCTAGCGTCATAAAATCCGCTTTAGTTTTTGTCATGCGAATACAACCTTTATATCCAGGTGTTATATAACTTCTGAGCATTTTTTTGTCTGCATTGTTTTATGTCCTCGGAAGGGTTACCAAGTTACGTAATGTAATAATAAACGTTTTGAGGCAGTAAATTTTAATAGAGCAGAAATTTATTACCTATTTGTGGAGACATTTACAGCTGATGACCGAGATACTGTGCTTTTTGTCTGTATTTGTGTGAACGTAAATCTTGGTATTGGCAATGTCAGCCACAACGTTGGCCTTAATTTTGACGGCAATAAATCACAACTATTTTTTCTTTGACTCTATGAAGTTAATAAAACATCAAACTTTTTCATCGAAAAATACCTGTCTTTATATAAAAATGTCTTTACTATCTTTACCAAGTCACGTTGTGGGAAGGAACAAACGGAAAATGCAGTTAAATTCGTGCGTACATACCCAATTGCGCAAAATCTGATTTTATGCGAAAACCATTGCCAGAAGGAAAACACGGCATACGTGGCAAAACGAACGCTACTAAGCCAATATATTGAAATTGCAATACAGACGAGGCAAGTTCTTTCATTAGGGTTGGAAAATAAAAACAATACAAGTGAAAAGGGTATCGGATACTGCGCGCATATTCGCCAGAGAAAATTTCCTATTATGATCCCTTTCCTAAAGTCAACTCCATACACATAGGTACAGGCTTGTATAGCAATTGTCTGCCGTCCGCTGCAGTAGAGACGAGACAAAATGACGATATTAATTACTACAAAAAAAGCAAATAGCTCGCTACCTCCGATATTAGTTCGAAAATATATTTGAATATTTTAATCCGATCGTAATCAAAGATTAATGATGTCCCAATTTCGGTGACTCCATAAAACCGAAATAAAATATGAATTTATTACATTCGAATTATCAAGTTATTGTTGTGGCTGCAGCCACGCGATAAAGGGGAATTAAACACGTAAGTAGGTACATATCGATAATATCGATATTATTGGCGACACGTCATCCCTATGCCACCCGCGTGCTCTCACACATGGATGGAACAAGTGAAGATAGGACACACAAACAAACCCGCTTATACAAAGCTTAAGGTACGTATTTAGAGACATAGTTTCATCCGCGACCAAGAGTGGAAATTTCAATAAAAATGCAAATTTTTCCCAAGCAATTTCCTTCTCACTACCGCCGCCTCAGTTATTGGGTCCTATACCGCATTATGTTCGGGTTTGGTTCGTTATAATAACATACCTACGGCGTTGGATTATCTCTAGTTCTACGTACTTACATTGTAGCAATTTACTTGTTAATGTTATAACCCATCAAATTATTGTTATCACACGCGCAAGAATGGAGGATAATCCCTGAAAATTTACACTGTGCCGAGCCAAAGGTAATTGCGACTTGTATTTACTTTAAAAACAAGGCTTCTTCAGTTATATTTGTTTTTCAAATTTCCTCTTAGACCATGTTTTTATATTAAAAACCAACTTGAACCAGCAGTCTTATAGGTATAGCCCACTAGAATAGCCCACAAGTTATCGTCAACCTGGTACCTATAAAGTTGTACAATAAATATTACTAGTTAGTGTATGTATCAGACTTCAATTGCTATATTAACAAACCAGTCTTAGTGATATTTTCCTAAACAGCCAAGGTAATAATTTCATAAATAGATTTGCATCTTTTAATGATGAAATAACTATAAATCAACCTGTAGGCGTCGTTTTCACAACACACAATCACGAGGCCAAATTCTCCAGCTATCGGAGAGTTTCCCCGATCCTTAATTAAAAAGATAAATTCCCCGAGAGGTACACTAATCACCTTATCTACCTAATTTGCGCAATAAAAGCAAGTGACTTTAAATCTGCATAAATACTACGTTTTAAAAGTTTCCGCTTAGTTGAGACGCGGCTGGCTTGGGTGGGGTGGCTGGAAAGGGGTGGAGGCAAACAGGGCAGATTAAGGACGCAGGAGCGAGGAAAGAATACACAATTAGTTCTGTGCTACCTGCTGTAGATAACGTATCCAATTTACCGAGATCCCCATCTCTACTTATCCCACTCCCACTTTAAGCTGGACTCTGAAACGTGGAGTGTTAAGTTACACTGGACGGTTTTCAGCCCGGGGATTTTAAAAACGTGGAGTTTGCTGCGTCCGGAACAGGGGGACACTGGATCGATCGGAACCTCGTTGCTATTGTTGAAAAATCAAAATGAGGCAGTTAGTATTCACGTGTTTTAACGCGGCTTGTTGCCAAGTGAGGGGATGTTGTAATGGCTGTTTGGATAGGTGCGATATCCTCAAAATTAAGTGGGCTTTCCTCTCCGTTGTTATGTCTGAAGTTTAGGGTGGTTTATAATTAAGTTTTGTTTTTATGTCATGTCTTTGAAATGAAAATATTGGCTTCATATTTATAATTATGAATCCGTTTTCAGGGATGCATGAGTCTTCCAAAGATTTTTTGATTGAAAAATACCTATTTATTCGATATTTTATGATATGTTTGCTTGAAGTTTTGCGCTACGCTTTCTGTATCATTTATGTAGTGGTTTTTTGCTATTTTCGTACTATTATCGCCAGTAATTTCACCAAATAGTCATGAAAAAACGCAAATTATGACGACTGCTACGCAAAACGGCAAAACCAGCATTTTGCCATAAAACTGTGAGCTCATACACAAAATTTTTTTTTTTTTTTTTTTTTTTTAAATAACTATTTTTACCATCGACTTGGGTAGGTCAATGCCTTTGTTTGCTCAAAATATATTTTTTTTTTTTTTTATTACATTTGTTGGGTTTTTTACTCGCTATCTCACATTAAAGTATCTTAAGATTAATCTTAGGGTTTTCTAATAAAAAGACTGTAAGTCCGCTGTTTTTTTTTTTTATTTTTTTTTTTTTTTTTTTATTTTTTTATTTTTTTTTTAATTTTTATACGTATTTTTCACATACGCGCTTTACATTTACTACTAACTTAATTCCAAAAACAAAACAATAGCTTATATTATATATATATGTATATATAATTATATATATATATATATATTTTTTTTTTTTTTTTTTTTTTCATCTATAACCGTAAGCAACTGGGGTGACCAGGCCCCGCCCGCAGCGCCCGTTCACGAGCTTGACGCATGTGCCAGCCATCGCCTTCCTCGCACGTCGTTTGGGAGGATGACGACCCGCCACACGCCGCCGCCGCGGGTAAAGCCAGTTTAGTGAGCATGATACCGCCGGTTGCTCACGGTGTGTCTTACATAGCTAAGATATACTTACACTTTTTTTTTTTTTTTTTTTTTTTTTTTTTTTTTTTTTTTTTTTTTCCTTTTCTGGGGCAAAACGATCAGCCTGAGCCGACCGTAGGCTCCTCCACTCCGCCGCGAAGCCAAATGATGTTTCTATTTAGCACTCCATTGTCTCTGTTTTTCATGGCCATCTTCAAGTTGTGTTCCAGTATCGTCCTCTCCGTGACTCCGCAGGCTCGTCCGATGAATCTTCCCAAGGCATCGTCGGCGTTGTCGGTGTGGTACACACACTTTTCAGTGTGTCGTGACACCGCCACCACCGCATGTGGGACACTATCGTGCAGGCGCAGCTTTGAGGACTTCGTTTGGATGATGATGACCCTAGCAAAGGTTAGTCCCTGAGATTCGTGAATGGTTAGAATGCGCGATCCCGTCCCTGCTCCAAATCCCTTGGTGGTCAGGGATTGTTTCTCCTCCTGTGTGAACACAAGATATAGAGTTTCCGGGAGGTCGGGGGGGATGTTTGCATTCGTGTACCTTTCTCGGCTCAGGGAACGTACTCTAGATGTTGCCGAGTACATTCCTTTGTACACTTCGCTAAGGGCATACGGGACGTCCAGTGGGGTTCGATATGTGCATGACCTTTCCTCCTTGATTGAGGTCAAGGAGTCCGGGTACTTGTACTTTAGCTCGAAAACGTTTTCTCTATTCAGGTAGGGTAATTGGTTGATGTCTCCAAAGTGGACGAGTTCGCTGGCACCAGAAAGCCGGGCGGCCATCACTACAGCTCCAAAGTGGTTCATGAGAGCCTCGTCAACCGTTAAACGGGTGATCCGACTTGGCTCCCTGAACCCATTTGCTAGCACTGAAGCCATAGTGCGCACTTTAGTTCTTGTTGCCTCTCCGATCCGCGGCGCCAGGAGCCGCTTGAGTTCCCTGGCCCCCTCGAGCGTTGTGGTGACAACGACGTCCTCGTCCTCCTTGAAGTTTTCAACAATCCCTGTTGTTTTTGCGCATCCCGGTACCCCGTTTATCCAAGTGATCTGTGGCACCGTCCAGTTTTCCCATGTATCCCGTTCTCCAGGGGTGCCTTCGATAGTTTTAGCCATCTCCAGCATCCTGTCGTCCAGCATGATTCGGGTGCAACGGGCGGTGACCACGATTGGATCATCTTTGGGCGTCTCGAAATACAACTTTCCAGTTTGCCGCGTCCTCGACTCATCGAGGCCCACAAACCCCCCGGTGGCACTGTAAGCAGCCATATACTGACCCGACATGATTCCTCTGATTGTCTGAGATGTGTCGTTGTTGTATATGGCCGCCTCCGCCTCCTCGATCCGTACCTTCAACAGCGATTCGTTGTCATGCTGGAAGGCTTTCAGGATATTTCTGCAGGTAGCTTGATTGACCTCTCTGGTCGCTCTCACTACCGCCAGAAACTCGAGGAAGGCGTTTGCCACGTGGTCTGTGAGTCTCGAAACCTGTCTCAACTTTGGCAGACTAACCTGTCCCTTGTCCGCTCTGGTTCGGACTGGCTGCTGCGGCTCGGGAGCTCTCAAGGGAGGCCTTAAGAATTCCCATGCCGCAGCCCCCTGTCTTTCCAATTCGTCCAGGTGTGGTCTCTGGGTTGTTGTTCTGGAAGGCTGCTTCATCCTCATCGTGGGTGGAGATTTGGTTGTTTGTGGTGGTACGTCTAGCTTGGCTCTGCATGGTCCCGGTGCTCTGGCGCTGAAAAAGTGCTTTAGGGCTGTTGTCGTTGCCCGACACTTTTCTTTCATTTTTGACAGCGCCTCGCAGTCTCCGGGGTCCTCTTCCTTCCGCTGGTCGGCAATCTTCATCTGCAGTTTTTCAGATTCACTCTGTAGGCTCTGACTTGGGCTCGGGAGGGAAAAGCTGACAGGGTGTGGAGCCTCTGCCCCAACGCGCACGGGGGCTTTAAGGAAACTGAGATCTTCCCCTCTGCCCTCGTACACTACAACCTCATGATGTAGTGATGCTTTAAGGCAACCGCTCCTATCCACCACCTCTCCCCTCTCGAGTCCAAGGGCCATGACGTCCACACTGACAAGAGTGGGTCTGTCCCTCAGTGGTTCCTCTCCTAGACCATCAAGTAGAGCACAAGCACGGGCGAAAGGTGAGGTGTCACCCCATTCGAACAGCACCACTACCTTGTCTGGTAGCCGTGCTATCCGGCATGGTTGACCCCCCACCATCGCCTCAGCAAACAAGTCGAGCTTTGCTTTTTTGATGCTGGTCTTTGAAGTAGTTCCACTGAGGAGCAGAGCCAGTCCCGGCGAAATCATGACTTTGCCTCCGCTCTCTGCCCTGCAGAAGGAAATTCCCAGCTTTTCGTTTGTACTGTCCATGAAAGTGGCCACTCCTCGAATCCTCAACCCTGGGGATCCCACCGCGCCACCTTGCAGCAGTTCTTGTGCTGTTGGTGGTTGGGTGGTTGCGATGTCTGATCCCGGGGATGCGTCCGGCATTTGAGTTTGTGGCGGGGGGGCAGGTACAGAAGACGTCAATGGAAGTAGAAGTGGTGTCGATGCAGGTGGTACTATTGAAGAGTCTGTTGGAACATTTGAGAACTGATTTTTCCGGAAGGCCGTCGATCCGTTCGCTGCAGCCGCGCTCATTGCCACTACGCTCGCGTAGTCCAAGAAAGATGTTCTAGAAGGCAGATTTTCCATGATCGAAGGGAGTGCGGATTGTGAGACCTTAGTCTGGAGTTTTATTTCCAGATCCATCCTTCCCATGCCATATCTTGGACATTCGAGCAGTAGGTGCCATATCGTTTCATCCTGGCTGGGATCGCAAACGCAAGATGGGCTGTCCTTCAGTCGGAAGCGGTGTAGGTACGCCCCGAACCCTCCGTGGCCGGTCAGTATTTGAACATGAACTGGTGTTATTTTCATGTCCTTTAGAACTCGTCTCGCTAGAGAGACGGTAGGAAGGAAGACCTTCGTTACTGAGCCGGTACTGGATGATTCGTAGCGCGCCTGCCACTTCTGGACAGTCTCTTCTCTTATCTGCTTTCGGATGAATGATATGGGGACTTTGCTGTAGTCCGGGGCTGTCTTCTTCTTGAGCGCGGCCGTTTTCGCGAGGTAGTCAGCTCGTTCATTTCCCGGTGTTCCAATGTGCGCTCTGAGCCAGAAGAACCTCACAGTTCGGCCCTCCAGTTCGATCTCTTGTATAAGTCTCTTTATTTCGAGTGCCAGTTGGTGAGTTACCGATGCGTTCCGCAGGAGGTCGAGTGATGATCTTGAGTCGCTCATGATGTTTGTTACCTGCGCTGCTTTCGATTCTCTCACCAGTTTGACAGCTCTAAAGAGGGCGAAGAGCTCTGACTGGAAGACCGTGTTGTGACGCTCCAAACGGAAGGTGGAATATCTCTTCTCTCTGTCTTCACTCCACAGGGTTAGGGCTGCTCCGACTTTTCCTTCGATCTTGCTGCCGTCGGTATAGATGGTAGGACCGACTATTCGCAGGGTCTTGATCGTCTCGCAGTCGAAAGTGTCTAAGCGCTCGTACTCAGTTGGTGTGAGTGAAGCTGGGTGGGGGTTTTGCAGTGGGCCCACCGTGCGCTCTATTTCCCTTCCCGGTGGAATGAAGTCCACAGAGTGTCCTTTTTTGGCCCTGAAAAGAGCTGCGGCTTCCAGCACTCTGAGATCCAGTGGCAGTAGTCCCGACAGAATGAGTGCCGATGTTAGAGAGACCGTGCGGTACGCCTTGCAGATCTTCTGTGCGAATCCCCTTTGGAGCGAGTCTAACCGGTTCTTCACCATGATTTTCTCAGCCGCCGGGGACCACGCGCTCGCAGCGTACAACACGATTGGCTCTACCACCGATTGGCTATACACAACATTACACACTGGGACCCTATGTTTGCTAGTAATACTTTACAACGCCCCTTCAACTGCCAGCACGAACCGCACACATATCCCTACGGCTAACAGAATAAAGCTCAAATTCGCTATAAGAAAACACTTCAGTGAATGCAAATTGTATGTAAATATTTTGAGTTTATTTTCAGCGTTGAGGCAACGAGATAAAATTCGCAGTCGTAAAATAATATAGTAAAGAAGAAAGAGCTTATTATTTGAACTATTGTAACGTAATAGAGGCAAAATTCACATGTTACTTAACATGAGGTAAATAGATTCCTATTTGTGGCTGAAGAGTTATAGGTGATTAAGTTTCATGACTTGCGAACGGATCTTAATTGGCTAGCTAAAGTTCATCAGTATTTATATGGGTTGAGTATCATATTTATGGATGCTCGAAGGTTGTGAAGAGAGAGGGTTGGACGGACAACCAACAGTTTACGACTGTGGATGTATTTAACACTTAGCTCTATTGACTTGTTGTGCCAGATAAAAATAACACACGTATTTAAAACAAAATGAGATACACGGAAATCAAACACCAAGGCAAATGGGGTTGTTTCACGCATGCACAGAAATTATACTTTCCACTAGTAAGAATAAAAATATCGATCAGTGCCCAAATAATACTTCACGAGTCGACCTACGATGACTCTGATCCTACAAACACTCGTAAATAGGTATAATAATATGTAGTTCACAAACATATTTCCCCTGTAAAGGAATCTAACTGGCAATCCCACGCTTTGGAGGCTGCTTGCTTATCACCGCCTTTTGCTATGGAGGTCGGAATATGAAACAATTAATATAACTAGTCCTTAAAAATCTTTGTCGTGAAAATACAAACAAATACATTTGCTTAATCATTTTCTATGATGTAAAGCACAAATTTACGAATTTATGCCTATGAATTTCTTAATACCGCCTCCCCTGCAATAAGGCAGGGCCGGCCCTAGGGAGGATCTACAAGTGATTTAAGAGATTGTCTGTTAATGACTCGACTCGACCACAAAATTCAGCCCTTTTCTCGTACCTCGGACTAAATAGCCCCTTTATTCGAACCGCGTCTTATACAGTGGTTTTTAATATTGAACAGTAAGCAAGAAGTTATGACGTTTCGGGATCTCTCATAGAAATAAATGAAGTCCTGAGTCTGTCCTAAGAAGCGTGGTCAACCTCTGAACGGGTCATTGCTTCCCCATACGAGTACATTGACGAAATTGGATTCGCTTAGTGTAGTCCAATATTTTCCTACTCTCTAATAGAAGTAAATTTCCGTTTATTTAACTGTTTTTCTACTTGTAATTATGTATTAACTATAATGTAATAAGCCGTAATTCTAATTATATTGCTCCAAGCAGTTATGCAATAATTACGGTGTGACTGCCCGTCTGTAAGATGAAGAACATAATACCTACTTATCATAAAGTAACTGGGTGTTACTTATTACAACTCATAAAATCTGACATTTAACATGTGACATAACAGCTGAGCTCCAATAATAGGGCCCCGTTTTACCTTTTGTGTACGGACCCCTAAAAAATAAATAATCCTGACTTTGTGTAGTAAGGACGTACCTACTGAGCTCAAACCTAAATTCTTGAAAAGTCGTACTGCCTAAAAATCTGATCGGTGTAATTGATGCTCTACATGTGACTGAAATTAATGAACATTTCCAATCTGTAATTGTACTTACCTACTATGTTGCAAGTATTTTGCGTAATATTGGGAGTAAAGCAAATATTGTCATTGATCGTATTCATATAAAACTGAAAACAGTCATTATTAATTTCATACATACTACTGTAAAGCATAGTTTCCGGAAGTTCCTCTTGAATGTAAAAATGTATGTTCCATAACTCGTTAAATCCGCCCGACCACTAAAAATACTCGACTTCCTATCTATATATATAAAAGCCAAAACTGACTGACTGATTGACTGACTGACTGACTGACTGACTGACTGACTGATCGATCAACGCACAGCCGAAACCGCTGGGTCTAGAACCATGAAATTTTGCACAAATATTCCTTATGTGACGTAGGCGAGCAATAAGAAAGGATTTTTTAAAATTCAACCCCTAAAGGGGTGAAAAGGGGTTACAAAGTTTGTATGGAGCAACGTGTTTTCTTAGTCCGATCAACTTCAAACTTGGCATTTATATTCTTTAAAAGATTTAATTAAACACGTGTTTCATCGTTTTTGAATATTCAACCCCTAAATTGAGAATAAGGGGTTGCAACATATTTTCATCCGATTTAGTTCATAATTGAAATTTTGCACAAGTATTCCTTAGGTGACGAAGGTATGCACTAAAAAAGGATTTTTGAAAATTCAACCCCTAAAGGGGTGCAAACAAGTTGTAAAGTTTTGGTGTAACAACGTGTTTTCTTTGTCTGACCAGCTTCAAATTTGGCATTTACATTATTTAAAATATCTATTTAAATACATTCATAGTTTTTTAATATTCAATCTCTTAAACGGTAAAAAGGGGTCGCAAAATATTTTTCATCAGATTTAGTTTGAAACTGAAATTTTGTACAAATTTTCCAGAGACGTAGCTGGTGTGCACTAAGAATATTTTTTTTTAATTTAAACCACTTAGGGGAGTGGGTGAAAAGGGGTTGCAAAGTTTGGATGGAAAACCGTGTTTTATTGGTTTGATCAATTTCAAACTTAGCATCTATGTTCTTAAGGTAGGAAGTGGTAGATTTTTGGTAGGTAATGGTAGCTTTTGGTAGATAATAGTGAATCTGGAATTAAAATGGTAAATTTTGGTTAAAATGGTAAATTTTGGTTAATATGGTAGATTACGGTAAAATGGTAGATTATGGTAAAATGGTAGATTACGGTTAAAATGGTAGATTTAATTTAGGAAATGGTAGGTTTTGTAGGAAATGGTAGATTCTGGTAGAAAATGGTAGATTCTGGTAGGAAATGGTAGCTGTTGGTACAAAATAGTACATTTAGAACGAAAATAATAGATTTAGAAACAAAAGTTTAGATTGTGGTAGAAAATCTTAGATTATAGTAGTAAATGGTAGATTTTTGTATGAAATGTTAGATTTTGGTATAAGATGCCAGGTTTTTGTATAAAAGGGTAATTTTGATAGGAGATGGTGGATCTCGTACGAGAATGTTGGATATCGCATATCGGATGTCGATGTCGAACTCGAAGTCATGGTCTATTTTTATTTATTTGGAATTATGATAAAGTATAGGGTGTATCGGCAAGGTGTAGTAATATTGAAATGTGGGTATGTGTACCTGGTGATGAATCATTTGCCAGGGTACTAAAACCTGAAATCGATAATCGATTTTTTCACTCAAATTGACAAAATAACTAAATATTACAACCCTAACATGATACGGATGACGTCACGTTACGCGGGTCACTGGCATTGAATTATTTCTGCCGCAAAGTGCGCCGCGGTCTTTGAATTTGCCGACAATATTTTAGGGTTCAGTATTGTAACAAAGTGGAAAGCCTCTAAATTTCATTTAAGATAGGTACTTACCGCCTTAGAATAGAATTTTGGTAGGTACATACACGGAGCAGATATCACTCGGCCGCCAAGAAATACTTTTGTCAGGTTGCATCTGTCCGGGTTGGTACAAATTGGTAAAAAACATAATTTAAAAACAAACGGAACCCTTAGTACATTTACGAATTCTTATTGACGGATTTGACGGCGGATCACATGTTAGTCTTTGCGTCAAGTTCACTGACATTGCCCAGCTGATAACTAGGGTTGAACGATGGTTAGTTTTGCAGTAAACTTTGACGCGTCTTAATTAATTACCGTGACTACTTACTGATTTAAAATACCTCCAGACTACTTCGAAATAAGTATGTGTATGCATAGTTTCAGTATTACTACACCTTGCTGTTACACCTTGTATGTATAGTCCACGCGGACGAAGTCGCGGGCAACAGCTAGTTATATATATAGTATACAGTTGTGCCATTATCAGTATAGAAATAACATTCCTGATGATAACGATTAGTAAATAAACTATTATAATTGTATTTTTTAACATTAATTTGCGTTAATAAATATAAAGATATAGAAACGAAATAAGCTCTTAAATAAAAAAGCAGAACTAATAAATAACTACATGATACGAGTTTCAATAAATTTAAATACGTATCTTGCTTTTAATAAAAGTAATAAATTATAGTCTGTGCGATTAGGTATGAGAGCGGGGCGGAAAGAAGGGCGGAGAGAGGGGGGGTCTCCATAGTAACTATGTATTAATCTATGGCTCGCATTACTCGCCATACCCTTACAAAAGGCAATGACTATTAAGAAGTCAATAGTAATTATGCATTAGGCACCTTATATAATCTTTCGTATCAGCATGATATAAATTGGCAAAATGTACGCTCAGAGTGGCCTCCAGACCGAAGCAAGACATTCAAACCCATTCGATATGGACTTTAAAAGAGAAATAAAACACCGCGCTATCTACTTATTACCTTATATTATTATTATCCGGGCGGTAAAAAGCGTAATGCAAAGAATGCTAAGGCGATCTTAGAGCTGACTGGGAATTAAACCACAAAACTAATTACCTGTCGCAAAATAGCCTGAGGTTGGATAAGGATTCATATAATCTACATAACTGGTTCTTCTACTAGGTACCTATGAAGGTTACGCAAAATTAACCTTATGTGGCAAGATCGAGGCATAATATCGCTAGCATACCTTAAGGTACACTCAGTGGGAAAAGTTGAAGAAAATTTCTTCACTGACGATTCCTATAGGGTTCAAAAGATTTAAGAGTTTTCGTTCTATTCAAGGATTCTATTCATTCAGTATTTGAGTGTGCGTACAGCGTAATTATTAGACTTAAGAACATAATTATTGAGCAATTTTTATCGCTGACTGTATGTAAATGACACTTTATAACGGAGTTAACAGAGTTACTTTGAATTTCATACAAATCAAGGCTTGAAATCGTTGAATTTAAGTATATATTTGTACTTGTGGTTTAGGTACCTACTAGATTTATACAATCATTTTATTTTCCAAAATTTTATGCAATTTTTTTTGTATCAAAATTGTATGTAGTGTTTTTTTATAGATGACAAACAGAAGAAAGTTAAAAATTGTGTTTTTCTATAGTTACAATATGTCTTCATAAAGTCTTCTTCACACGAGTGAATTTACTAACTCGTAGGATCCTTTAGGTAAGCGTGAAATACCATCCTAATTCTCGAGGTAAATAAAGGAATATTTATTTTACTTGGTGTGCGTAATAGTAGGTATTTATGTAACCGTACCGTGCTGTTATAAAAAAAAACATTTTTCCGAAACTCCCAGCCGTAACTAAAACTACATACATAACGGTTATTTATCGGTAAAACTGTAACGATATCCGGTTCGAATGTTCCGTACAATAACTGTTCTCCATCAAGCAGCAGTCGCCATCTGACGTCCCTACCTGTTCCCAATAACTACAAGATACAAAAAACACACGCACCAATAAGCTCTCGGCATAAAGGATAAAGCTATTGGATGTATCGTTCTATATGAACACTGATGTTTGTTATGAATCGAGTTAATGTCATAATTGCAGCTGTTTTGGATAAAATAAATCGATACAGCTCACATAATACCGCCCGCAGTTTGTAGAACGAATACCAATAACCATTGTAGATTGATCTCTGTGATGCCGCTCAACTACACTCATCTGAACCAAATTTACAAACAACTGAACGATGTCAGAGGTCTCGGTAGGCGAGTCAAATGTGTTTTATTCACAAGGCCATTTCTAATCTCCATTATTTGATATACGGACGCCTATTTCAATCTATTATCTAGGTGCTTTCTGGATCCGTGTTCATTTTATAATTTATCGAGTGTTGCTCGTATCGTATCGTTAGGTAAATTGCCTTTTGGTAACCATAAATTATTAATGTATTTTAATTAAAGCACACATAACGGGACTAAAATTACATTAAAGATATAAGATAACTAAGCGTTGAATATTTAAAGGCGTTAAAAACGCAATAGCGGAAGCTTCAAACTCTAGAGAATATTCTAATTTCTTCCACCTAGCTATTTCCGTCTGGTATTATTGTGACCATTTAATAAAGATCTCTCGGTGCTCCTTTGATGCAAATTGAATTTGATATTAATTCTTGGGGAGATGAAGTTCAATTTAGGTTGGTGGTGGGTTTATGCGGATACAGCAGACAATAATAGGTAGGTGTGTATCGCGTTTTCCTAAATTGCCAAGGAGCTTAGAGCATTCCCGTTGCGCCCTAGGGAGGACGTCTGGGCTAAACACCTCGCTTTATCTCTGCTGCTATGTATTTTAGTCTTAATGACTAGACGAAATTGTTGGAATATTTTGGAGATACCATATAAAAAGTACCTAACTGATACGATTATAATAATATTGACATGAAAATTGTAGGTACTCAATTGTTTACAGGAATGGTCAGTAGGTACATCCTTTTTTTGTGTAATGGTTGTTTATTTTCGCAAAACTAAAGTAGGTTTCTATCAAGTATCAGTACTAATAATATACCTACAATTTTATATCTTAATTAAGTTTAAGCTCATCCTTTGTACAAAAAACAAAATAAATTAATGTTTTAAAACGATTATAATGCCTTTCATTTTCTCCAAACACCTTTTCACTTTGAGTACCTATTTTTATATACACTTAATATTATTTATTCGATGAAGGAACACAAGTTAAAAATAAATTAAATAAAAAACGAAAACTAGCTAAATCTAAATTATTTATACCATTCATTTGTACAGATTAAATTACATTTGTATGCTACGAGTAGTTCTCTAATAAAAAGATGCGTGGAAATACGATTTGTCTCATAAAACCGCAAACTTTGCGTTGGGATTCCACATTTAAAAACATGGAAATATTATAATGTTACATATTTTATTGGGGGTTTTCTGACAGAAAATTATAAGACAAGCATAATAATTCCTGTATTAGTAACTTAGCGTTTTCATTTATGTGCTGCATAACTAGACTTAATGGCAACTAGAATAGGTACAATATCTATATGTTGAATATTATGTTATCTAATTAAATACTACAAATATAGATATTGTAACAACTTGAATTTTTTTTATCAGGATTGACATTGCAAATGGTCATATAATATTTACATTTTATTCAAGTAGATTTTATAACCCGGGCATTCTCTACAGACTTCCATAGATAACTAGCAAACTCATTCTAGACTCTTCAGACACGTCATTCACATTTTTTTTGTGCGAGATATTCGAAAGACTGAAGTTTATTGCTATAATCACAAAGTTCCCTCACTAAGATGCTTCCCATAAAATATTACAACTAACGACCCCATGGCATTTTCTTTTGTGTTTATTCCAACGTGTGAAAATCATAAACAACTTGGGTCTGACCAAATTAGTTCCAGAATTACTGTAACTTGACCGCAAAGACTCAGAGAAACTCTTTTATGCACTGTACAAAAGAAAACTCTCAGATCCCCGTAGAATATGATCAAGGGAGTTGCGGTGGCCATTAAATGTAAAATATACTGTGACACCTTTTTACAAATGGTAGTTTGCGTTTACAAATTACCAATTATAGTAGAAAATCCGGTTGAAATGCATATTATTGCATAAATTACTTCGCTTTGGGAAGAAATAAAGTATTACCAGTGCTGGATGAAACATCGTTGATATCTAAATATATTTATTTTTTGTTTAAATGGTAATATGATAATGGAATGATCATGTATTGATTGAGTAGGTACCGTATAGGTTTCCGACGTGAACAACATTTTCAAATAATCTATCTGCATACATTTGTTTCGCTTCTAAGTATTGTCAGGCTGTGGTTCTCGTAGTTTTTAAGTAAATGTACCTATTACCACATTTTTTAGAAGCCAAGGACAGAACAGTGCTATATACCCAGAATATTATCTGCTAGAATATTAGGTTTTAATATTTACTTATAGCTCCTAAACTTTTTCAACGAATTACCTACACTACCTAAGTAAATTACTGTTACTTAGGTATGAATCATTTACATAATATGTCTGGATCGTCGATGAGTATTCAAGAGTTTTCTAACATTACCAACTTAAAACAAAACATGGCGACAACGTCCGCCATATTCAAATTTTTTGCCAATTTAGTAAGTTTCGTATATGTGGAGAAGCACGCAGTACATTATTTTCTGCGTGCCTCGATATTTGCTAACGTTTCGTTAGAATATAGGTAAGCACAGATTTCAAGTTCTAGTATTAAAAGTCCAAACAACTTATTCATTTTACCTACCAAGCTTACATCAAACGCCTCTACCGAGCCCATTTCAAAGTGAATGTGGAGAAACATAATAACTACTATCACACATAACTGCGTCACTTCAAGTACAGCCATCAACAGAATCGCTGGACATAAACCTCGTTACGATCCTTTCCTACCCATAATTATTGTCCACACAATTGCACCATCCCTACTCGTGCTAACATTAGCAGCTCTCATAACACTATATCTGCTATGAAATATGCGTTTAACTGTACCGTGTTGACATCCCGAACCACGCACGGAATTTTAGCTGCAACCTCGCTGCACTTGTTCGGAAACAGAGGTGAGAATCGTTTGAGTGTGGTGAAGTCGATTTTAAAAGCGAGGGTTCTAATGTCCGCATCGGACTCCCGCTTGACCATAGGGGTAATTTGGAGGCAGACAGCAGACTCATTTGCATCACAATGAGAGTCGGATCTCGACCGAGGGAGCTTCCGTCCGTCGGATAAGCTCGCGTTTTGTATGTATAAAAGTGTGTAACTTCGCCTGTCTGGCCGCTGAATACTTGAATGTTAATCGTTCGTAGAATCGTAGATAACTATTAGCATATAAGATTAAAATTCGTCATTTTATTGGAAACCTACTTCGATATCGTGTCTTATGGAACAGTAAATTAAGTTTATTGCATCGTGGGTAGCTGTAGCTACGAGTAGAGTTGACTTTCTAAATGCTCCTACATATTTGTCTAGACGGCGTTCTAATCAATTTTTGCAGGCAATTTAGAATTTTCTTTATTACGCCACTAGATATGGAAAAGTGAGGGGGAACTTTTATCGTTATTCAGAGTTAGGAATCGTATTTTTGAAGTTTGTTAGGTTTGACTTTTAGGTGGTAGAATATAATCCTTTCTAAGAAATTAATATGTACCTAGGTATATTCTAAATCATCTATTACATTCTCTTTAGAGTTTTTATTTGCGACTAGCTGTACCAAACTCATGTTAAAATACGAACACCATGAACATTCACATTAATAGCCAATAATTATTCAAAAAAATCACTTAACGTTCCGTGTCTTCTCTAACAGTCGTATTCCGAAGCACTGGTAGAGTCAACCGAGTTTCCTTTTCCGGTCCGAGATTCAATCTTGGATCAGTGCTTGAAAGGGAAACAGCCTTTTTCAAACTCAAACCATAATTAATTAATTACATTTTGTTTTATGGTTACCTATATATTTGTTAATGAGATTTAAGTCTTTGACTTGTAAAAGTGCGATTTTATTGCCTATTTACAATAAATTATTTGACTTTGACTTTGTTCCCATCATACTTTGTAGGTATACCAACATCCCATTATCATGTAGGTAAGTATACCTACAACGTCTAGCTCATTGTCTCTACAATCTATTCTTGTCACGATGTTTCACTGCACTTACTTGCATCAAATTGATATTTCCAAGTTGCCCAAGCGATGGCGCCTTTAAAAATGATCTTGACGTAATCGGCCTTACGCGAGATATTTTATTAATGAATTGTGCTCAGTTCTCACAATAACGTACTATTTAATATGTGCTGTTTGTGACACATAATGTTTCACTAGATTTTCTCGAGGCATCCATATCCGTACTAATATTATCAATGCGAAAGCGTATTTGTTTGTTTGTAACGTTTTTAAGGCTAAATACCTAAAACGATTTCAATGAAATTTAGTTAAAAAATAGTTTGGGCCCTGAGAAAGGAAATAAATTTTATTCAGTGCAACAAACAAACAACAAATATATCTGCGTTTACATGCGTTATGTTATATTCGTTTTTCAAACTTCAAACACATAATATAAGACCATAGATAGTACCTATATACACTACGTCTAGCCATCTAACAAAAACATTTACCCGTGCTATACCTAGAACATAGCATGCCACCCGGAAACAAAAAATAATATTATGACCACACTCGCCTAATGTGTATTAGAATATAAAAGGTCAGTAAAGCCTATTAGAATTGATAAACATTTTAGCCCTATGGTACCTACAAGTTGAACGCGTATTCAATGATATGCAAACGACACTATTAATGTATTCATTATTGAATCATTATTTACAAGGTTAGATCAATAAACCACCTAGCATGATCCAGGTACATCATTATATCATTACCTATATATAGCCCATAGTTTAAGGCGCTTACTCATATGCCCAGCATCTCATATAAACAACAATGTAGCGACGACCTTCCTTAATCAATGCAGGCAACGTTCACAATCACTCGTAATGAACTGATATAGTGCCTGAATGCACTGTGAGTAAACTTCATTACTGAACCTCCAAAAGAAAATCAACCTTAACCTTTCAGGAATAGGATTAGTTTTGAAGGGGAGAGTGGGTGCGCACAACATAATGTCGTGCGATATGGAGGTACAATGCGGATGCAATTGCGATGTCCCTTGCAATTGAACGTGGGCTTGGGAGCTCAAATTAATACGTATAGATATACCTACAGGTATTATACGTGCGGATATAGCTATGTGGAAATTGATGACTGGGTTTTGCTGCGGACGCTTTATGAGAGGGTTCATTAATTGTTTTCGATTAGGTAAACAAGTACATAATTACTGAGGTAATACATCTCAGATTCTTAATTGACCTAGTGGAATGTGTTAGTGCTACGCTGGGCTACGAAGAGCTACGAATTTTTTTGACAGACCACAAATAGGTATTTATATTTTATCAGAAGTTATTTGAGACAAAGTAATAAAGGTATACAACTGAATTTTATCTATGATAAGAATGTGTAAACCTAGGTACTTAAGAAAAAAATCAAGAATACGGCAAACTAGAAAGATTCAGCACACTCTGAATAATGCCAGCGAAAGGTATTCAATGCAACACGCAGTCATTCCAAAACAAAAAACACTCCAAAAATTTATGAAAACAAAATACTAAAAGTGTTGTCTCTCTCCCAGACAATGGGCTATACAACAATGGGCATGAACATTAACAACAAAAAGCTTAAAAAGAATGTACAATAAACCATTCAACCCTTTCGTCAAAATATGTCGAATCGACACTTCCTTATTGCGTCGTAAATTAAAAAAAATAAAAGAGTGTCTTTGAGACAATAACATTTTTTATTGTTAGAACTCTGTCGCCAGTCGTCCCAGAATCGTTGTGAGAATACGTGTTAAAATTATAGACTAACAAAGTGTATGAAACATCGTGCATGCATGCATTGTAATAGTTCTGTGAAGTAATTTTTACCTACACGTAGAAATATAAAACAAACGATGATCGTTACACACGACAAATTGAGCCAAAATTTGAAACCCAGTTACCTACCTCTATAAAATACTGATTGTGAATTAAATCTAAACCAAATCTTCAATATCGACAACGCAACTATAAAATCCGATCTACCAAAGCGTAACAAATTCAGGTACGTAATCACATATTTTTCAAATTTTTCATGCATCAACTAGTTATATATAAAATCGAATGGATTTGGCGGAAAATTTTATTTTCAAAAAGCATTTACTTTCAGTCGCTCACTGCGATACTTAGAGGTGACCTCAAAATCTGAAAGAGTGCAATATACATGCTACCTTACGAGTGCACGGCGACACACATACCTTCTAAAGTAGGTCAGAATGCTCGCCGAAGAAAACATTTGAGGAGATGGAAGCTGAGGTTTGTCACGTAAGAGAAGATGCATTTTCATAAAATCTATCTGAAAAGTTGAATGCAATCCTATGCTCGAAATACAGTTCCTAACTCTATACGTGGTAATATAACTCGATGAGTAATGGCAATTCAGAGTTAGCATTCGATCTTGATTCTCTGGTCAGATTTTGATCATCCATTTGTATAGGTCCACTATATTATGCATCATCATCATCATCATCATCATCATCATCAGCCTGAAGACGTCCACTGTTGAACATAGGCCTCCCCCTTAGACCGCCACACCGAACGACAATTTGACACTTGCATCCACTATATGCACGTCGCTTTACTAACCACAGATATACGAGTACTACACCATACGTTTAGCCTAATCCTGATTTTTGTGGCTCCTTGTCTCCCAAAGATCCAAATTTTCTGCCCCAAATGACTCGAAACTGTATCTACAGTAGAAGCGTTCAGGTCAGGTACTAGTGCCACTTCAGTCTTGAGGTTATCGGGTTGTGTCACAGTGACACCAACTTAAATTTTTATCTCTAGAAGATAAAACGAGGCCAAGGTCACAACACGAGTTGCATCCCAATCTAAAGGCAAATCTCACAAGAGGACCACGAATAGTTATAATAAAATGTCCCCCGCTATTTGTTCATGCATTTAACTATCTTCACTTTATTTCTGGATTTGCATTACCATGTATATTTTCCGAGGAGGTAACGCAAGTAAAATTAAAACTAACGGCATACCCCTCTCATTCCGATCGCGTAGTTTACTTTAATTCCCAAGCACACTGGTTCCCTCATAAATATTTATCGGTATACGAACTAGTGTCTCGAACAAAAGATGTCTGCTTACAATGTTGTGTGTAAGTAATAACGAAGTCTGCTTTGAACTTAACGTGAGTATATTTTAAAAGCTGTCAGAGCAATATGACGCCGGGCGTATGCTCGTATCACCCCGTCTACAGTCGAGGGGTCGACTCGAGCCCTTTAATTTTCATTGAAAAGATATAAAAATTGATTATTTGACACAAAATTAATTAAATACATATTAAAAATTTAATAAAGAAATAACAAAAAGCAAATATAGCATAATAATAAATACAGATACATATTTTAAAGCCGAAGTCCTACCCTATTGTCGATGTAAGAAGTTTGGAAAATATTGTGTCAAATAGGTTTACAAGTAGGTACTTTCTTGTAGTTTTAATACTTGCTATGTAAATAATCGCAAACAAAGACGCTGGTAAACAAATTAGTTGGTATGTAAATCAAATAAAAATGCCGTGTTTCTGTACATAATGTATTGAAAATTATATAAAAAATAAAATAGGTATTTATATATCCAAACGAAAACCGTTATTTTTAAATTTTTATGTACTTGGTTTAAGGTTTTAAATTAATTTCATCTTGGTTGTTGTTTCCGCGACTGTACCTACTATACCGAACTTAGCTGAAACTTTAATTGGGGGTGACTCAGCTGGTGTAGCCATACTATTCAGTAATTTAGTACATAGGAAAATTATTGTATCAAGTTTGTTAACAACGGTTTGATACAGTTCATAATTTGCCAACATTAATGTATCTCTCGATTACTTTTTTGAATCTTTACTGGCAATTATCATCGAGTTTTCATATCGTAATAACACTGAAGCATTATATTTAAAGCCTGTAACGGACAGATAGATTCATGTTAAATTGTAATTACACTTCCATTTATGTAGGTATACACATCTTCGATTAATTTGCGAAGCGCATCATTATATGAATTTAAAATTGAATGAAGTAATAAAGATGGTAAATAAATTGCTTTATCATATCTTTACATCAGTGTATGATCACTTATTTATGACAGATTCAGATGTCATTCAGTTTATTATTCTTTAAATTCGGCCTTGTACTCGTAGAAGCCAATTACATATTTTCTTGAATTATTTCACTTGTAATTAATTATGGTAATATTTTGTACCTAGCTAGATGTGTTCTATTTTCCTTTCCTTTTCCTAGGTATATAGAAATGTACTGCACCCACCATACTTGATAATTATTGTTGTAAGATGATGATCTATGGTTTCTCGCTATACAAAGTTGTATCTTCTTTAATATCGTGTTTAGTAAAAACATTTATGTGACACAACACAGGTAGGTATTTAAATGTAATTCTTAATTTAACTACTCATACTAAATAAAAAACTACTCATATAAAACATGAATAATGAATTCAAAAGGTATAAATATTCATTGAAATAATAGTCGTTTTAATGGGCAATAAAAATTAAAAACTTCTTTTAAATAATTAATGTAAGCTTTTATTGCGAAGTGTGAAATCAGAGGCCTAGAAATACAGCAGTAATAAAATTCGTGACTACTACTTTATTTTTGGTGCCATAATCTTGTAAGTCCTTTCAACTAAACAACACACTTACTTACGTAGTAGGTACCTATTGAAATTCCGACCGTAGAGTAAATCGCATAAATCGAGCAATTGTTGTAACTACCTATTTTTTAACAAGTTCGTGGTTCTCGATAGGTGGCGCTAGCGTATAAGATATATTTAATATTATGTACTTTTTATACTTATTACTTTTAAGTAGAGGTGGTTTAGGTACCTTTATCTTTCATAGTATGAAGTAAGTCCTTGTACTTTATCTATATCATAGCTCTATATTCTAGTAAGTACCTTCGACCCTACATATTTGTCTTAAAGTATTCTATACCCGAACTAAAATAACCTTTAAAGCAAATTAAACATTAAAACAGTAATGTTAATAAAGCGAATCATAAAACAATCAACAAACATCAATCTCTAATTTGTATTCGAATAGTACCGAATATTATTCGAATAGGAAAGGAAATAATTTCAGAATCTCTGCCCATAAATAGAACTGTCTATAATTTTAGACATTTATTTTGGTTGGCAACAATTTCCTCGGCAGGCTTACATTATTGATCATACCAGTCGTATTAGATATCAGCTTTTATGATTTGTATAATAATATACAAATCATCAGTAATCTGAATTTATTGCCATAGTTTAAAGTTAGTTCAAAATCCTACTGGTTCGCACTTCCCATGCGGGCATACAAAACTTCACAATTGAGTAAAACCTCGCCTTAAGTACAGTATATAATATCTTACTCCTTCTTCTTTAAAATGGTCAAATGTGTATGTGAAAGAGTTAGATACGAATAAGTATGTGTTTATTATTATTTTTGGTATGTGGTGTGAAATTTTGACACTAATCTTTATTATATACCTATTAAAAAACACGAATTACAATTAAAGACTTGAAGTTTATTGTTTTAGTCTACTGTTGATCATATCTTTTGAGCTGAACTCTTAGATGTCTTTCCATTTCATCAGTTTCATACAAAAATTAAGTGGATCGAGTAAATTGTGAAAGTTTGACAATTTAATAGTGTAGAATTCAGCGAAGTTGCCGTCACTTAATTACATTTTGGCGAAATTGAAAGTTTGCCCAAAGCTTATCGTGTCTGCAAGGCGGGCAAAGTTTCGAATTTCATTATTGTACGAACATAGCTTGCTAGATATAGGTACCTACACAATTATATACGTAGTTGTACATTGAGATTAATAAACATTCCTGTAATTTAGTTTTCTTGTCGTAAGTTATTTTTCAGATATGAAATGAAACGACAATATCGTACGTAGGATGTTTTGAAAGAAATGTGATTTGTTATAAAATACTTTACCCAAATAAATTAGCCGACCTTTTGGCAAATGTTATGGGTGTCCCATTAATTCTAATGTACGAAATAAAATAGCATAAAGAAAATGAACAGTGCTTACACAAATCGTATGAAATGAACTTGTATATAAGTAATTATGTAGGTACTATATTTTTAAGAAGGTAGAGTTATTGGTTTATAGAAGTCATTTTTCAAAGTATGCGATGTTAAAATTTTGTGATAAAATATATAAATTATATTACTACGTTATCTTACCGGTATGTAATAATAATATTTTATTATATTGTAACGATTTTATGACGTTTAACAAAATAAATTAAACAATGATTTCACTACAAGAATAGGTAGTAAAAACAAATAAGAACTCTATATACGAGTATAATGCAAATAAACAAAAGCTTAACCCAAACAACCGACTAGGCACGAGATCAACTGGAAATCTCTTTTTTGTGTAGAATGGCACGCGTTCCCATTCTATAAATATCTAAGCATTGAACCCAATTTCTATTCCCACTTAAATGTCACCGAGAAAGTTTGAAACTCATTAATTTGGGGCCGGCGCATCGCCTTAATCGTTGTTTAAAGTTAACTGATTAACATTACACGGTAACTATGGGCCATGGTCCGTTTGCGAATGGTGGCCGGTAGTCTTAAAACTTTTCTAATCATCCTTAATTACCGAGGCTAATGTAATGAAGTTTGCGTGGTAGGAATATTTTGTAAACGATTTGTAGCACTCCCCTTACATGTAATGTTGTTTGGACAGTGGGTTCGTGTTGTGTTCGCAGCATTATTTAGTTATCTGATACTTTTTTATTACTGCTGTACCTACTTACTGACCTAACCCTATCTGTTTTTGTATCTCCTCATATAGATACCTAATTATGATTCGTTTTGGGGGGAATCCGTTAATTCCCGCCAAAACTCTATGAAATACTTAAATATTCTAATACTTGACACTGACTAAATGCACAAACCTTGCGAAGCCATAACGAAAATAAAAACTACTATAATATGATTCTTTGCTAACATCATAATAAGTATGTGATTTTTCTGAGTTATTTATTTTTTAACTAGCTGCGCCCTGCGGCATTACCTACTTAAGTGCCTATATAGGTATTTAAAATCCGTTCAGCCGTGACGTAACTGAGTGGTAACAAGTACACACATACTTACACACTTTTACATGCACCTAGGTATAACATTCTACACCAATTCCTAAAACTAAGCGGGTGGAAACAAAATTAATTACAATTACTTATTCCCTGTGAGTGGAAAAAGTAGTTGAAAACGAATGAAGTCAATTATATGGAACAAAATTAAAAAAAAAAGACTTCCTTAATAATTATTGTAATAAGACAAGTTTTTTGACATAATTAATTTATTATCAGAAACAGATGAGATGAAAATTCATACATTTTTACGACGATGTTTACGACAAAAGCGCACAATTGGACTAGATAACATAAAGACGCGTACACACCACGGATTTTAACCCGTTGTCGTAGTTTCTTGCACGTGCGCTCCGTCCACTCCCATGTGGACCGTTGCTTATGAATAAATAAACTGGGGGGACCGGGCCCACACAATTGTTCTGATCCAACTGCGATTCCTTGTATTATGGAAATCAGTACAATCATTCTCATACTTAATCAGCCGTGAAACTCATTGTATTCCGTATACACACAACATTTTTGTGCTTATTTACCTTGATTATATTTAAGGGTGAGCTTTGTGATCGAATTAGTTTAAATGACAATAAAATGTTGGTTGATAAAGTACAGTCGGTGTCGGAAATAGTTCAACATGCCCGAACTTTACTAGGTTACACTTGTTGACCATACTATAATAATTCAGGAAGATATTTGCTGAGAAATTTGACAACATTTTGTTTACATAGTATACTAATGGCTAATTAAAACCGATCCTACTCAAAAATCGCCTAATAATATTATAGTAACCTACAATAACTTTTTTTTATCACTTAGTTACGAGACTATAATGATACATTAACTAGGTAATATATAAGACATCAAAGCATGAATTAGTAATTAACACGATGAACAGTTTATACACATGTATTTTGTAAGTATATAGATCTGAGTAGGTAAACAATATTTAGAGACGCAGTAAATTATTTAGGTTACAATATACAATAATTATTTAATTATCTTGTACATCATTAACTTGCCGTTATTATTTTATATTATTATACCTAAATGCGATGATAATTCGTATCTTTGTGTGTATATAATTATGTAGGCTACAGACCATCTGAGGTTTGCGTATCGTGGTACTGTCGAGCGCAAAACCGTCAGGAAAATTTCAACGGAACGTAATGAAAATTTGAATTATACTGGAAATTCAAGCACAAAAATTCCGAATTCAATCTTATTTTCATCTAAGTAAGAACAATTTGTACCCATAGTGTGACAGAAATATAAAATCAAATATAAAAGTAACAAAATAAAAATAATGAACCAGAAGTTGCAACGCAGGAATATTTAGTTATTAAAATTATTGAGCACTTGCTCAAGGTTGTCAATGACAATATTAATATTAATATAAATATAAAGCAGTTTTCATTTAATCATTGTTAATAAAAAGCTGTTGATAGGCGAATAAGGTATATGACGCCATTATTACGTAACTTCGTTTGCAATTACTTTCAATCAACCGATTGTAACACTCAGTGTCAAAACGTATACCAACTATTTATTTATAATTGGCAAGTAGTCTTGGTTCGTATACTACCCATTTATTTCAGTTTTTTTATAAACAATCGTGCAAAGATGAATAATAAAAATTCATATTGTATGACCATCGAAAATTTAACGAGGGATTCATCCGTCAATTATGTCAATTTATGAGAACACTGACTGTAAATTTAACCTTGTCAGTTGAATAAACTGAAGTTTTAACTAATGTAGGTAGTACCGCATTCTTAAACGCAGATAGGTATAATGTCGAATAAATCTCAAATATTTTACGTCCTCCAGTCATATATGTTAAGTTTAAAATAATTCAGATTATATTTTGTAATACCTAATTGAATTGCGAATTGTATTGACATAAACATAGTCATTTTCTATAGTCTCCGAGCGGTTATGTTAGGTATTCATCAAGAAAACATATTGTCATGAAATATTAACATAGGCAAGCTCGAAAGCTCATCATTTTTATGTGGAGACTCGCTAAACGTTAGATCATAAAATCGCAGAAATTCCGCAAGTTAGCTCAAAAACTTTCTCGTAATAAAATATTATTGGCGACTGTACCGCGTTTCGCTGGGTTTTCGCATCATGGCGGACCGGTCGTAAAAGGGCTGGCGTTGTAAAATAAGTAAAAAGGGCTCGCCGGCGGCAGCACGGGTAAAGTTCAAAGGAACTTTTGCTTTTTAACCAGTCGGACGCAAACTTTAAATTGGTTTCTACCATCGCATCGACGCGCGACGCAGTGAATGGGGGAACTAGTAACGAGAAAATTTGCTACCTACGGACCTAACTTTGCTGTTAGTAGGTATTGGTATACAACTTAATAAGCCGGTACACTGTGAATATCTTCTGCTCCAACACTAATTACTTATTTCTTTTAGACACACCATTGTCGTGTAAAGAAACCGACAAGGTTTAACTCACAGTTATATTACTGATTTAAAGCAATTGTTCCTCATACAACAGTTAGTATTTATTATTAAAATATGCACGATATAGAACTTCTCAATTGGTACAAAACTCATATGAAGTAAAGTCTGGCTATTGTAATCTTTAGCTCTATAATGGCGTCTTATGGGCATTTAAGGTGGGGGAACCACAAGGGAACGAGATACGCCCTACAGCAAAAAAAAATGGGATGACGAATGGCGTTGAATATGGTACACCTCTTGAAAGCGTTCATTTTTTATAAATTAAACTTCACGATAAAGATTTTAAATGTAAATGTGCTAGATTATAATAAGTTTTGACATGTTTGTATGCTAATTTTACCAAGTCTGATACATTAGAGTTATAATTAGCTTTGCAAAGCGTTGGACGGCAAAACTTCGTGTCCTCTATGCTGCAATATTTCTAAATTTACACGCTACTTCCACCTTTGTTCCAAAGCGTTAAGACTGAAATTAAAATCCTGCGCTTTTCACACATGTTTTCTCTTGACCTGTAATTCCTGTGAACGACCGTAGAATTTATTTTTAGACAGTTTAATGACCTCTTATCGCGTTATAACATAACCGGTCTCTCCTTCTATAAGTTAATTTAAAGGCGCCTACTATGACACAAATCATTCATTCATCACACAATTTATTAGTTTGGAACCGATAACAACAATGTAAAATATAATTTAGAGCGTTAAGGAAACCTAAATCATGTACAGAGAGCAATTGATTGACTGTAACTATAAAATTCGCAGAAGACAATGCCAAGGTCGTAAGTGTCATAAAATTATATATACTCATAACATGACGAGACGAACCCTAGCCGTGTTTTGTTTAAAACTTATATTAATGATGATTTATCGTTATAGGTACATATCCGTTTAATGTGTGTACGTATGGGTCGTAAAAGTTTTATGGTACAGTTAACGGCGGTGCAACCTCAGAGAGCGTTTTTATAGGTCCGAAAGCGATGTGATTGGAGGTGAGATGAGAGGTACAAATCACTGATGCACTATGAAATTTGAGGACCGTTTTGAAGCAATAAACTTGATTACCCGCCTTTTTTAATGCGTAACTAAAGCACGGAAAATTCGTGTAAGTCACGACTTGGCGCCGCGTATAAATTTGTAATTGATAAGTCAAGGCGAAGTAGGTAGATATGCTTTTAGTATTATAACTGCCTACCGACAACGGTACTCGACACTTTACGTTAAATAATTGCTTTTATCTTTTGCGTTTTAGAAGCAATTGTGTTTTTTGCGTATGACTTCGGATTTTTTATATAACTAAACTTTTTAAAGGTAAGTAGTATAAGTTTGTTGTAAACAAATGTTATATGTTTGCAGTAATAAAATACAATAATATTAGTTGATAAATTACTTCACTAGGAGTTCACTCACTTTCTTACCAACATCTTCTAATATTTACACAACCACGAAAAAATAACTGTACACTTTTGCAACTAAACTTACACTGAGAGACATTCCCTTTTTTAACTCTGATACCTGTGATGATTGCTTTTACTTTAACCCTTTGTTGTTTAATTACTTTAACGGTTACGTTTTACAAAGATAAAACTTGTTGAAAATCAACTCTATTCGCTTATAACAAGGCACAGTTTTTTATATATTGAAATCCAATGAAAGCTTTTAATCGCACCTCAGAGGGTTGCGTAATGGTTTTACGGTGTCTAGTGTCAGTTGGTACAATTTTCTTGTGTTCCACAATCATAGTTATTCAACTAACCTATATAATATTAGTGAAGTCCATTTTAGTGATATTAATATGTATAATTGGACATAAAATAACCAAGACAATGGCCGCTTAGATTGTGGATCTAAATTTTAATACTTAACTGCTAAGGTCTATTTTATATCATATTATCTTCTAAATCTTAATCCAGAAGACAAACCAATAACGAAGTACAAAGGAGGTAAGTAATTAATCAATTAAGTACTTAAATTGCGGGGTTTTTTTTTGTTAATGCTCAGCAAAACGATGTTAAACCCATAAACAATTTATAAATCATTGCAAACGGAATACGTTAAATTCCTTAAAAAAATATTATCTTTATTTTTGCACGATAGCATTATTATCGTAAAGTACCATTTAGTTAGGTAATAAACATTCATAAAATAAAACAGCAATGGCATAAACGACTTGATAAGACATAATAGCGCTTAAATTAATTCAGTTATTATCCTATTGATAACAGTTTATTACTTATGTATGTACCTACGTTTGCTTATGTAATATAAAATACACATTATCGGTAATGTTAGCAAAGTATTAAATACCTACGTACAATGATAAAATAAACGTCAGTTGTCATTTACGGTAAAACTTATATTTGACAAAATTTAATGATTTAGTTGATAACATAACTTACCTAATACAGATAGGTATAGTAATAGCTAAGGCTGAAATCCATTAATTAACACCGCACACCGCAGTTTCAGATAAAATAATAAATATATGTAAATATTTATTAATTTTCCCTGCTTTTGGACTAAGTAAATGTCAACGCCCATATGCGACATTTTTATCGCGTTTGAGCAGATAATTACATGCCACTTTACTTTTGAGGGAAACTCCGCATGAAAATATCCTTTTCCTAAGGGTTTAATGCATTCACGCGGTAAATGTATCATGGTTCAAGTAATAAGTATCTTGATGAAAGTATCTCATTCAACACATATAAAACTAAACTTTGCACAAGCACTACTTAATGGTTCTGTTTGTTTTCACCAACATTGGCCACTAGACCGCAAAATAAAGGACCAAACTTGGTCCAACAATACACCTATTATTGTAAACCCATTACGCAATAAACAGTTCACTTTAGAAAGGTGCCAATAATAATCCTTTTACGAAAGAAACCGTTAAGAGAATGGTGTCAATAAATTGGGCAACAGAACCTCTATAGAAACCCCTTTGTTGTGTTTGTACCTGGGGGTAATTGCATTAGTTTTCAATAGAGTGTGGATCATTTGTCGGTCATTGTGAAACATTGGGCCTTCAAATATAATTTGTAATGGTGTGACGAATGGTATCGTCATCATCGTTAGCCTTAACTCAATAAGTTTCCATTGCTCGGGCATACCTACGTACAGCTACAGATTTTTGACAAATTATGGAATATTATAATCCACCAAGTTAGCACTCTACGTTTTACGAACGGTTGGTGATTTTGGCCAATATCACCGACCTGCTCTCAAACGGATTTATGCCATATTCGTTCCACGGAAGTTCCACATGTAGCAGTATTAATTAGCTAACATTATTGATTTTCATGTTTCCACACATTTGAGATAACGATATGGCAATACAACCGCCCATATTTTCATATTAAAACAAGGAATTAGTATGTTGTACCACATACTAATTCCAGGCCTGCAACAAAGGTTACTAAAAACAAATTTATAGTAAATTGAGAGATCCAATTTACTATCTTGCAAATTAATTTTAGTATATTGCGTGCATGAAGCTATATTGGAAGGCAGGCTAAACTCTAATTTGTATCGCTCACTGTACAAATTGATTCTGATACCTAACTATAAGTACAACGTATCGCAACCACTCCAACTGTGCCATCGTACAACTGATTAGTTGATGGTCAGTCAGCAACAGACACGAGAACGCATCTACCTACCAACCACAGATATATAAAAAAAAAACAATTGGCAAAGTTTTGCTAAATTTTTGCAGACATTTTTTTTGCAACTTTAGTTGTACACAACTCCATCTATGCATCAAAACATGAACTAGATACTGCGCAGCAGACGGTAGCACCATCTTTGGACGCAGGCGGTATTTGCAATACAATGCGCCACCCCTGTCTGCAACCCCGTCTGCAGGTTGGGGTGACATACACACGCTTTCATTACGTGTCGCGTCGGCTATTGCTATGAGAGAGAGTGTTGCTATAGAATAGGATGACATTTGACAGATTGATGTCAGCTGGCTATGAACTAAATTGGTGCTTCTAGATTTGTGTTACGAGTACACTTTTGTTGTAACTTCATTTAATGAAATGTTTTATTAATGATCTCATCGTGGTAGCACTAAAACATACTTACTATAATATCACCTCTTTTGTTACGTCACTTACTAAAATATTGCAAAAAAGTATTATGCAATAACAACATGAAACGATTTATTTGAAAAAAAAAATAACTACGTGAGGTTAATTATTATACACACCTTTTTTATTTAAATTTTAAAGCAAAAAGTTCATTCCAGCCCATTAAAGACACTCTAAGCACTTAAAATAACATATTAACATCTTAGTAAAAAACCTTCATTTGCCTAATTTGAAGCATTAGACACTGTCATAAAACATTAAACAATGAATTTTAATTCTATTCTTAAGAAAACTATTCATTTTACCGTACTAATTGTCTCAACGTTGTTACGGTACGCTGAGTTTTCTTTTTAGATGAAAATGTTTTGCTTATTTAATTGGTTGTTGCCTAGCACTATCTCACCTGAAGTTATGGGATTATGTGGCCGAAATTGATAAGCTAAGCCATGCTGAGCTTACAATAATATGACTGCTGCCGAAGCGCTCTGACTTGCTTCTAGGCCGCCGAAGTGCACACCATTTGTACCATAATTTAAACGTCAAATGACCATTTACCATTACTTTTTTGTCTGCAGTAAGCTCCCTGCTTGAGGGATGGCTAGCCAACAGCCTAACTAATAGACATTTGAGTTATTAGTATAGTTGAGAGGCTATTTACTCTATCTTTATTTTCTCTATTTAGACTTATTGATTAACGTTTATTTATTAAACTGGTAACGTATATGAACGATTTTGCTTATTTTTGAGGCTGAGAGTGAATTTAGATAGCACATATACGAAAAAGGTTAAATCAAGTTAATTTTTATAGTTGCCAAAACAAAACATTGTAATATAATCTTTCCATTACTGTCTTTAATTAATTACAAATTATGTCTTACAGGTATATATATAAAATAAGGCTTTTATTAACCTTAAACATTCGCAACTATGTTCGGTACAATATCAGTTACATAATATGCTGCGAGGCCGGGTATTTGTCATAATTTATGTGAGTATCGTGGCAGCCACTTCCAGTCACATATTTTATGTGAAAACTTGAACAAAGTTGCAAAACTCTTGGTGTAACACGTACAACCTAGGTAGACTGTACAACCTACCTTCCACTAGCGCTTTATTTATATTTATGCGATAATATCGCTGGTAAGAGAAGTGGGAAAGGACGCAAGACGCATTATTAGAAGAACGCTGCGATATTCTCGACCGACAATATCGTAGTCGATAGTGGCTAACTATTATTAGCGACTGATAAAGCATTTCGAACTATTTCAGGTCGAAAATACTTATTTTAGGTCAATCGATTCAGGGAGTTGGTGTCATAATTAACGTTCTTGTCATAATGATATAGGGTAAGTCCAGGATAGATGCCATACTTTTTGAAAACGCTTTATATTTCCCATTTTAATTAATGAATCTGAATGTTTGTCTCACATGTTAGTAGATTGGTCTTTCGACTACCACTTTGAAGGAAAAAGAAAACATCACTGTTGATATTTACTAATCTATATCGATTTTCCCAGACCTCTATTTTTGGAAGTATAGATGCCCTATGGCGGATAGTTGCTCCATGCGTCAAAACCAGTAATGGGATAAATGCCTCATTGATAAAAAATCACGGTTTCAGTATGAAAATTAGTTATTCGTCATGGGAAGTAAAATCTAAACACAGACATTAATTAAAAATGTTCGTAAAAAAGTGTATTTTCTTTATAATCATATTAGGGTATAGATGCCTCATGAAAAAAGTGTCCTTCCTGAGGCACCTATACCCTAATGTAGTTACATCGTTTGAAAATAATAGGAATTATTTGTTTTGTATGGTTAAACATAGGCGAAAATAAATCGAGGCGTCTATCCTTTTCGTAGAGGATAGATGCCTTTTATATTCAGGAATGTGTATTCAATAAATATTCTAAAAAAACAGATTTTAGTGTTAGTATACAGTCCAACGTAACATTTAGATACAAAATATAAATTATTTAGTCACCATGTAAAAAGTTCCAGCACCTCAAAAAGGCTGTAGAAAAAGAATTAGCAATTTTTTCGTCGCACCAAATCTTTCATTGAGTATAGATGGAATGCACGACGGGTCAGGGGTTACCTCGCGGGGGGAACCGGGTAGGTGCGGGGATGTCTTTCATTTGGCAATATTAACGACAGCAAAAACAAGTCGGGAAACCATAGTTTTTGAATTTGAGGCATCTATCCGAGCTGGGCATCTATCCTGGAATTACCCTAACAATAAAATAAGAAGTTAAAGTTCACTCGAAACTAGCATTTTATTAAACAAACATTACCTTCGGGTCTAGATGTTAATTTTCCTACTTACATAGCGAATGACAACATAATAATATTTAATTAGGTACCTACATACTTTCTATCAGTTAGTTAGTCGTATACTTTTATGCTTACTTCTATTGTCTTACTTAGTCTTGTCGAAGAATCCATTGCATGTTATCTGTATACGTAGTAGGGGACCAACAGCTAGCGACATATTACGTAAATATGTTAGGTAGGTATGCTCTATACGCCAGACTCATAGACTTCGTGGTTAATCTCCTATGCCATACCGGGATATGCTGTACCTTTAGATTAAACTATGTTGGTTCCTTTATTAAATAATAATAATAGATAAGGTTGACTCATATTTTCAGGAGAAAAGAGCACTAGGTATAACTTACAGATATTTTGTAAGGGTTTAATCCGTAATAAAACTACTAATATACAAAACTACTTTGAAAGGATTACTATGGGCTATAATTAGTACAATCGACCTTTAGTAGAGCAAAGATTGTAGTTATATTCGACTGCTAAAGTTTGAAAAACGTAGTATGTAGGTACGTACGTACATTCGATCGCGTCTATCACTGTATAATGTATAATTGTATATGCCATAATTAATTTTATTGTTAAAACTACTATGCCCATATCTATACTTACATTATATAAAACAAAAGTCGTGTTAGTTACACCATTTAGAGCTCATAACGACTGGCCCGATTTTCATGATCCTTGCTTTGTTGAATTTGTCTCTGCTCCAAATAGCAGAATAGCTATTAAAACAATCGAAAACTTTAAGAGAAAATGAGTAAAATTATGTCTTTTCCTCGTACATGTTTCATAGGGCAACGCCTGTCGTAATTGTTTGTTATACTGACAGTACCTATCGGTGAGATTTTTCAAAGATGTTTCATTATCTGACCGTAAAAATAGACAGAAATAAATGATACTGAGCTTTGTAGCTCTATTATCTAAATTACATATTGGTTCGTATTAACTACATATTTATAATTACAAGTAAGCGTATTAGTAATGAATTGCACATTTATTGTGCTTCTTTGAACGCGTTGACAACGCTAAAGCCATTTTCATATGCAAATTTCTTTAGCTGTTCCTTTGAGAGCTATAACATAATATCTATTTAATTACTCTATACCCATGTGATTCACGGTGTAAGGGAATAAAATGCTGAAGCATTCTTAAACCTTATTGCATTGAGATAAAGAATGTTATGTGGGAATGAGCTTATTTCTTTTGAAAATAGTACTTGATAATACAGACTTATATAATACCTACTAGAACATTATAACAATTCACTACACTATTTTCTCATAAAGTTTGCTATTGCCAAGTGTTAATTTTAGAATTTAATTCACTAGTGCTATGTTATCTGAACAGGCATTCATACGGGAAAATTATCGTATAGGTACACAAATTGATACATATAGTTAACTATCAGTTATAGCTATCAGTACAGGTAGTTATATAAAAGGTAAAAAACTCATTACGCGCAATAACATCCTACGCAACACTATTAAAAATAAATCAACACCATAAATGGTACAACTTCTAACGTGCCATTGTCAAATAAATTCAATACAATTGAGTCACTATTGGTTTCCCAGAGCTTCCAAACAAAACAACGAACTATGAAAATTCGGAATACACCGGAGCCGAAATTGCGTGACTGAAATAAATACGTTCCATATACACACAGAATATATAAATATATATAAACACGTGTTCGTGAGGAAACGACCTGCACGTACAGAATGACAATAGGGATTTCCCTTTCAAGCGGAAAATTTACGTGATAAAAATTCGAAATCGTGCGTGTGAAAAAAATTGTGTATGGTCCATATATTGGTAGGTATAGTAGGTACCTGCGGTAGGTGTATTTTAGTAGTCTTTAAGCGGGGTTATGTGAAGCGGTAAATCAGGGAGGACGTGCATTTGATCAATTATTCAGCCAATATAATTCAGTTTATACGATTCCGTGACGATACTTTACTTACGTGCAAAATTTTCGTTATCGATGTTACTGTATTGCTTGGTTCAACGCTGCATGTGTATGAGGAATATTGTTAGCATGGATTAGCAAATAGGATAAAGTCCAGCTGGATCGTATCGATATAAAGTTGATGTACCTAACAAATTTTAATATTGTGGAGTGACTGTGCTCTGAAACTGGCAAATAGCTGAATTAATTAACTATCTACTATACGGGATATCGATAGTAATACTTTAAATCACCAATAATTAAAAAAGCTATGGCGCAATATACTTAAATTTTGTAAAAAAATAAATTTAACCAATACTAAAAGGTTCCAATTGAAACTTTTTGCACAAAAATATTAAAATGATTAATGATTTTTTTTTTCAACAAACCAACTCATATTACCTGCAGACGTCTGGTTCATAAACATGTCTACGAATTTTTGATTCATTCTTTCACGCATTCTGGCTAATTTATTTTGGAGTTTCTTCCATTATGTCGTGCTTAGGAATCATAAGCAGCTGTCATAGAATTAATATTTATTGAATGGGCTTTGGACGGGTATAAATTGAGTAATTATTTATGGTATCCGTGCGAGTGTTTTGTTCCTAATAAATTATACAGGGAGGTATTTTTTTATAATATTATTATTATGTATTATGTATAGAATTTTTAGATTTCAATTTGTTTTTATAATAATAATGGTGAATAATAATAAATGTATAGGATGCAGTATATATACCTATACCTAATAACTAAAGTCCATATAAGTAAATAATCTAATAAAGTGCTTCTAGCATTAAAACGTTATGCAATATAATAATCCTGGATGATGTCATCCAAATAAACATATAAGTTTCTGTTGCTTTTGCCTTTGTACAAACGCCATTTTATTGTTTCTAAAAATCAGAAAGAAAATTTCCTTTCTCATGTCGTGACGCAAACCCTGACCTAAGTTACGTAATCATTTTTATGGGTTGCAACTTTACTGCAAATCTCAAACGAGGGCGCAACATGCACTTTCAGAAACTGCAATCTTCAACCCTTTCTCTTGACAGTTCATGCGCCCTCACAGAGATGGCGCTACTTATTGCCATGTTTTTTTCGGATTACACTATATCCGAATCTGTTTTATGTACCTTCACAACATATTTTGTTTTAATTATTCCTTTGTTATTATCAATAATTTTTAGTTAAAATATTTTGATGTTTAATTTTTTTAAGTCACTGGCGTCTGTTTCCTTCCATCTTAAAAGTTAAGCAGCTAGTACTGAGGACTATACAGAGATGTCGCCACTGTAAAATAAATGTGTCCCACAATAACAGCTCAACATGACTACCTATTCAAATTTCGAGTTTTAATAGAGAAGGAAGAGTAGGTATAAGTTTGATAAAGATGATTCTTGATTCGAATTTTTAAAGGCAGTGTCTACTATGTGTATTATAATAGAAATACTTACCGCTGATTTGTATAACTAAATGTCATCCTCATAATACTGAAGGATAGTACAAAGTATGTTATCCTTTAGGTACTAAAATTACTCCTAGAAAGTGGCCCAAAAAACTAAGCACTACTTACAAAGACTAAAATAATTGTACTGAAAAAAATGTCGAGACTTTGTTAGCCTAAGTTGTTAGACTTTGTCACGCTGCCTAGGCCTTAGATGACGATAGATATTTATATAAGTATTTATCCCTCCGATGCAAGGAGCGATGGGAAATAAAACACATACCTACTTAACTTTTAAAAGTAATTCAATCGTGCGAGGTTTTGAAGCCGGGTGCCATTGATGTGCAAAGCGCACAACTTCGACCAACACCACCCCAAATGTCTATCTGTTATAATAAGCTAGTAGGTAAGTAAATTCAGTAGGTAAGTACGGAGTATAAAAGTAGAACTAAGACTTTGGTTGCGTCGATATAAGTAGAGCACAGTAAATATCTCCAGTGGAACTGTGTTTTACAACCACTCACAAAAGGTACTCTACATTTCTGATGGCTTGCAAACTATAAAAGTAACGCAACAGCGTACTCTAGACTAGCTTACCAAAAGTACGCCAAACTTGCTCGCGATTGACTATAGACTGAATTATACAAGCGGGAGCTTACATACGAGCGCGAGCTTGAGAAATGATGCAAGTAAAATGAGACTTTAACCGTACATGCGTTAAGCTCAATTTGTTTTCGTAATCGGTTGGCTGCTGTTCTCACAAGCAAGTCCATTGCGGTGCTAAACACTATCATTGTTGATCGCCATTATCTATTCTAGTGTGTCCCAGACACACTTACTTTATACTTTGAGATATTTCAAATATTTATTTTTACAAAATGTGAAAAGGTAAACTCATTGAAATCACTCAATTCAAGCATCAGAAACATCGAATAGCTGAGAGGCTAGCATGCCTAAAATATTAGCTCGAAAACAGGATTAAAAAAAAACATTTGCCTGGATCCACTTTATGGACATAAATCGGCGAGTCAGATCTAAAACGGAATGTCAGTTTCTTCGAGACTTTTTGGGGAAGTCGATGCTGGTGTTATAGGCAATGAGAGGGCAGGCAGGGTAGGCTATAGAGGCCTATAGAGGCATCTCTATAGGCACTTTACACGCTCTACCGCCGCCCAAACGTAATAACATGCCGCCTGCTCTCTGTTTCAATTTGTTTCCAAATTGAAATTGTTTTTATTTGAATAATATTGCGGCTGCGAATGGCATGGGCTGTTAGAAAGATGTTTTGTTGGCGATAACGAAATATGGTATGCGGAAGCTTAGTTACTTACTACCTTGTTTTGTGGGCTGAAGAGCTTTTCTAATAGGGTTTGATACGTCTTGTTTATATTTTTAATCGTATTAAATCATCGTGTCATAAAATACCTTTCACCTGCACTTCAAGCTCAGTGTTTTTTACGCTTGGACACTGTCTGTATTAGGTACAGTGTATTATATGCATATTTTTTAAGGCAAAGACACTCATAGTAGTAAGTAGCTCGCATCGGGCTAATTAACTAAATCCAATCTATCTAGTGTCCTACGTTCAGTTTAAACAAAAGAAAAGAACCATACAGTTCAGGCACTCGACTCGACATTGCCCTTCAATTTTAAACAGTGTATCTAACCTTTAGAAAACCTGTAATATTTATATTATTAAACTCATGGCTCTGTTGTATGTCCATTTAACATCTCATTATCCATCATTACATACAAACAAGTAGACCCGACCGGCCCAAAGAACTCATCCCGCCATTTTGTAAATTCTACAGGGTTATTCTTATTAATAAAATTATTATAAACGATCCCCATTGTTACGCCATTTCAGCGTGCTTCAGTGTGCTTCGCGGGGCCGATCGCTGCATCCTTTAGCGAGGGGCGGGGGTGAGGCCGGGGGTGTGGGGGGAAGCTGGAAAAATTGCACATAAATATTGAAGCTGCCACTTACACGTGCGCCCACCGACGGACGCTAGACTAGTGTGGATTTGGAACGAAGTTTTTTCTGCTCCAGGATTTTGTCTCGACTGATGAAAATATAGATAAGGTTGTACCTACATAAAATTTAATATTTATTTTAAAAATAGAACAGGCTAAATGTGGTATGGCGCCAAGCACAGGTTGCATTTTTACATTGTAGGTAGGCTATTATTCTCTGCGCGTAAGCTAAGTCATGCGAAGCAAATCAATTTATTTTTGAAAATGGATCTAAAATTTACCATTGGCTCATTAGATGTATGCGTAGGTACGTGTGCGCTTGCCAACATTCAATTAAATTTAAAAAGTTTGTATTGCCGCTATAATCTGTAGAACTTTTACAGCAAGAAATGGATTTAAAAGATTTGTTTTGTTTTTTTTTTAAACGTAGACTCATACTAGGATTGCTCTTGTATCGTGGGTACCGCTTACAGACATAATTTCACATACACACCACACCCAGACCAGAAACAAATATTTGTGGATCGCACAAATATTTGTTCCAGGCGGGAATCGAACCCGCGACCCCTAGCGCAGCAGTCCAATTGCTGAGCCACTACGCCAGACGAGCCGACTATTTAACCGATTACTTTTATATTTGAAAGAACGTTTGAATTTGTAAAATTTTCTTAGCGTGTTTTAATTATTTACCTATTCACTTTATATCTCGCAATCTCGTTGTGAAATTTTTTGTGTTCAACGCGGATCTCAAACGACTCGATTCTATGCCACACTCAATACGCTAGTGAAAACGGCGAACCATCGAGTATGAATGAGTGCCTTGTCAAACAATCTACTATTAAGTACATTCCTTCTTTCTTACGTAGATCTTAATTTGACATTTCGTAAAGTCTATTGTACTAATTTTTTTTTTATTTGGTTTATTGGATTTTCAACTGACGTTCCTATCGAAACTCGAGGCGTATCTACACTATTGTCCACGCCAGTGCGATGCCAGCCCTCGTTCTTTTTCTTGTAGCAAATTTCGCAACAATCTCACTTATTATGCCACACAAATTTCCGTACCCCGCCGCCCTCTAGACGCGAAATTAAAATTTCCTACTCGCGGGGTACGATATGCCCGGAATTGCTTAATAAATATTGCTACTAACCTTTAGTTGGTAAGGCTTCATTTTTGAGTAGGATATCGGACAATCAATACAGTGCACTTCCCTATACGAGAACGATGAATTGAAAATCGGCTCTTAAGTCAACTGAACCCGCTCTTATCTGTGTCCGCGGGATCAGTTGACGTAATGAATATTTTAAACGGCCAACTGAAACTGTTAACAAAATTTTCAATTTATAACGTGACGGGATTTTTTTTAACACTAAGGGAACTAGTTCTTTAAGTGGAGGTAGTATGCATATTTTCGGTTACAGAACTTCCTCGTTATGGTGGGTAGGTCTGTCTTACATTATAATAATATGACAAATAAAAATAGAACAGTAGAATTGTGTCTGGTCATTTAAAATTAATCGGCACTTAGTTGTGGTCATCTCATCAATAAAGCTTCTCGAAGAAAAGTAGTGACATTTCCTATTGCTAACAACTATCAAAATATAGGTAAATGTGATTATGACGTGAGCTTAGGTAACATTATCAAATAAAAACACAGCACATAATATATAAAATTATAGTACCTAAGTAGCTAATAGATAATAATATTATGCGCTCTATGACTAAGATTTATTATCTACCCAGGTTTATCAATAATAATATATTTCCATTATCATAGTAATCCTAGTATTTATTACCCAATTTACACTAACGTTACATAACATATGTACTTACCTACCTTTACAATATTTTATGTCTGTCTTGATTGATTTTTGCTAACAATATTGATTCAAACATTATAATTCACCTGTTGAAACTTTGTGTTTAATTTGCACATAGTAGAATATTTTTGTAGTTAACAGTGGAATACTGGCAAAAATTAGCCATTATTGATGATTTATCAAGTAGTAGGTAAGTAGGTACATATTAATCGCCTCATCTAAAATTCTAATCGAAGTTTTGCCTTGGAGGAGAAATATTACACCGCCGTCGTAATTTTGTATGGATTCAAAACGAAATGTTCAAATATGTTTTTCTTTTTTTTCAGGTGAAGATGGGTCAACCGTAACCGGTAAGTCTTCTAGTCACGTCCACTGCATGACCAGTCTAACCTGAGCTCTGTTCCAGTGGGCCGCTTTGTGCTTGTGAGGTCTCACATCATGATCATATTTGACGAGGTGACGGAATAGGACATGACGATTTCCTATTAGTAAATGAACCGTTCATAATGTTAAGTTGGTATGAGTAAAATTTTTGTGATTTGGTAACAGAGGTGTCGTTCTTGGCGTGGTTTAATTTCTATACAATTTCGCGTGGTAGGAACATGATAGTAAAATAATATTACACCTAATATAATATACCTACTTTAGGACTTGCTAAAGCAAGGGGTTTTACTTTAAAGCATCATGGTTGTAAGTATAATATATTTTAATGATTTATCAAATTGAAGTAGGTATGTACAGAATTAAACGTTAATACTCATAGTTTTATTCTGTGTTTAAATTAGCTGTGTATTGTTTTTTATATTAACAAGAAAAACCAAAACGAGCTGCTAGCTAAGTTATATGGTATTTTAATTCTTATTGGTTACAACATAGCAAATAGAATGGGATAGAAATAGGTCGATATTCAAAGACATTTTTAAAAGATGAGATACCGTATATTAGGAATTCAAACTATTGTATTACTCCGCCAACCTTCATTTCGTATACTTAGGTAGGTATGGGAGCTAAAAGATTTCTATTCTTATCTAAAAAATGTCAACTATTTATATTAAAGAAAGTGCTAATTTAACTTTACCTTTAACTTTACCCACTTTGGAAACCTTATTTATATGACAACATGCTTGACTAGATTAATTTTCGTAAGAAAGCTCTTAGTATACTTACTTACCTATATTTCACAATTAGCAGATTTAGCAGAGTTAAACGGTTGCTAATTGGTATGTAAAAAGCAGCACTGGTGTACATTAATTATTCACATGTCTTGGTATTCCTGTTAGTTTGTTATGTAAAGATCAATTTGCTGTTTGAATCTAATTAGGTGTATGTAAGTAGTTTAATTTAAAATTTTGTCAAAAATGTCACCGATGACTTCCTTCCAGTACTTATACTTATTGAAAAGAAATATAGAGTTACAGCCTTTAGATTAATAGGTACCTACTTAGCTACGAGTATAGAGTACGAAGAGAATAGAAAAATATTCGATATTATATTACTTAAGTACCTATTAATAGATAGACAAGGTTGTTCTAAACACCCATTGAAATGAATGACTCTATTATATTCGGAAGCGGGGGTTGATCTTTATTTTAGTGTAGGTAGGTAAGTACTTATAATAAAATTGAGGATCTACTTAATAAGTACTTTAGCGTGAGGATCCTAGCACAGTCTGTGAGGCTTATGCTGACCATTTATGCTGCCGTAGGGCAATAAGCACATTGCAGTGCAAGATTTGGCATCTCAGTTCTGGGTGCACTCTAATTGTATATAGGAACAGGTGGCACTTGCCATCAGCAGGTTGACTTTTTGATATCCTTGTAAAAAAGATACGCTGGAAGTTTCAGACGCATGCCACTGTCATCCAAAATTAAAAAAAACACTTTATAACCTAAATCACACCTGACAGTGGCCATCAAAACCAAAATGGTCCAACAAGCGAACCGCAATGGGCCGATAACTCACTAGGGGCATCACATTTGTCACATTATGTCCGTTTCATTGAGACAAAGCAACTTCATATCGAATTTAAAAGCTCCGTATCTATAAACTGGTTGTTAAATCTTGCAAGCGATAGCTGTAAATTTGCAGAAGACTTACAACAGCTTTTACGATGGACTGTCCCCGCCCACCTGAGACTTTGTGGGTGCATAACCATAGCATCGCTCGTAAAAAGGGGATGCGCGAGAGTTCGTCATTCTTGATACTTACTTGTTCATTGTGTGTTGTACAAATAGTGACAAATTGCTTTTACTTTTTATTAGATAACGAAGTATCTATATGGCTAGCTTTAGTCTTGAGTTCTTAAAAAAATATTTTAGAATAAAAGTAAGTAGGTACCTAAGTACTTAGTGACTCTTCTTTCCAATTTGTGAAATTTTCAAAAATAAATTGTATTGTATATACCTACCTAAGTATAGGTAGTAATAGTTCTGCTGTCACCAACCAACTAACTGCATGTCATTTTTATTTAAGTACATGATAATTATATTTAATTAAACTACCTATTATGACGCTTGCAATTTCTAAGTAGGTAGGTAAGTAAGTACCTAAGTACAATAATTATTATTTAGAAATGAATTAAAACATATGCATTCTTTTTCTGTAATCTAATATTGATTTCTGAACAAAACTCTACCAGTACTTAAGTATTAACGATTTTCCTTCTCAAGGCAAATAATTAAGTACCTAAGTAGGTAGGTAGAAACTCACCTACTTTTAGTAAGGTTATTAGTTCACCAATGTTCTTATAAGACCAGTGATGTACTTAGGTATGTAAGATGGTCTTGTAAGAACATCAATGTTCTGTTAGTAAACGTTATGGGAAGTAAGTATAATGCGATTATTATAGACTCTCTAAGATTAATCAAGGATTGTCAAGCCATAAAGAATAATAAGTATAATTATTTTGTCTGTACCTATAGTGCAACTATTATCTACTTAAAAACTCTACATTTTTAGTGTCAGTTGTAAGTAAGGTAGAGCAGTTTTCGCTACACTTAATTTAGTTTTATCTAGTAAAATGTATAATGCCCCATTCGTAATTAAAACGCTTAGTTTAGTGAACTCACAAACGGTCACCTTTTATCAACAAAATGCAACTATAGAGTCGATCAAAATTACAATAATATTCCAAAAAAAAGTGTTTATCGCGACAAAAACGGCCTCAACTGTCCATATCGTGGATTCCATACGTTTATAGCAAAAACATCACAATAACAACATAAAACCCATACTTATGCAATGCTCTACTGCCACACCGTCGTACCGCAGACCTGATAAAGCTGAAAAGGCAACTTAAGCCTATAAAAACCATGCACTAAACGCGCGTAACAATCAAAAGTGTAATAAATAAATAAACTTCGCAGGCAATAAAAGGTTTTATTTTAATACTCGTAAAGATTGTTATTGCACGTGCTCGCCGTGTGGTTACGACTGGTGAGGATGAATGAAACGTGCGTAAGAGAAGGGTATAGCGGTAGGAGAGAGATGAACGATACTCGTCGGTCCACGTGGTCGGCGTAACGCAGTTTTGTGCAATTCTTTTAAAGGTGACGTTTCTAATTTTGAATGACCTGACGTAGATTGTATTATCATAATTAATTAAATGACATTTTCCTGGTGACATTTCCTGGTGAAAGGATAACAAAGTATAGTTAGCAAATTTTATTATGTGCACTAAACTCACAAGAATGATACATTAAGTTTATGGAAAACCCCATCATAATAACATACGTACATTAAACAATTTTAGTAATCATTTTAAATAGCTTCAATTCATTATTGAAGGTAGGTAAGTTATTAACATTTTTAAAATGTGAAGAGCTTAAAAAAAATCTTTTTACACACCAAAGGACGATAATTTGTGTTTTGAGTAAAAAATAAATAAATAAAAGTTAAAATGGTACTGGTATTATTGATATTACAAATACTTTACAATTAATTTACCTGTTTTGAATTTCAATATATTATAATGACTGAAAGAAAGTGTATATTAAACTGTATAGTACGTTGTTCAGTCAAATAGGTACATTCTTTTTCAATGACAAACTAATAAGGCAAAATTTTAATATATTCTAGCTCTCTGCCAAGCAATTCTAATACAGTGTTACTAATTTAAGATCAAAATATAGTCACATATTTTATTTATTAACAATTTAAAAAATATATTTTTCAACCAAAATGTTAGTTAATAACATATGAAATTCTAATTATTTATGAGACCTACTGAACTGTGTTTTAAAAAGAACAAGTTAAGTACTTTATGTGAAATTTAAAGGATAATTTATGTGATATTAAGATGATTTGTTCATACACAAATACAATAATATAATATTTTTTATTTCGTTATTTTGTATTAATACGTAATAATAAGATAAAATATTGTATTTTATTTGAAAACACAATACGGTAGTGATTCTATAAGAATTAAATTATATGATAAAGTTTAGTGTTTAAGCATTACTTTTAATAATTAGGCACCAATACCTAATTTTAATAATTTCAATGCTGCAATGTTGTCTAAACCCATTCAATTTGACAGCTAGAAGTGCCGGAATGGTTTGTGATTGGCGGTGAATGTTCTGCACCGGATCACTATTGGCGTAGACGATGTCGGCGCGGGGGAGCGCGGAACCAGGCGCCATTACGAACAATGGCCGTCGAAATGGTCGTTAGCGAATAGCTTTTATCTCTTTCTAATATAAGCCACGCAGGTAGGAATTAATGAGACGGAGAGGGTTCCGGCGGGTCGCCCCTCTTTATCCCGCGTCTCGCTCGCACGCACGTGGTGTGTTTCGCCGTCTCGAGCGCGGCGCGCGGCAGCGGTAACGCTCGCCACGACGGGGAATTCGGAGTCGTAGAGCCTCATACGCGGGTCATAAACGATCCGCGGCCATAGTAGAGGTGCACGCGCGAGAATCGATCCGAATCGCCGGCGATAAACGCATCTCCCGCGAGGCGATCGTCGCGCGCCGCGTCGCCGCCGAGCGATGAGTTCCAAGTTCATCATCGATAGCATGCTCCCGAAGTACCACCAGCAGTTCCACCACCAGAATTTGTTCGCGGGTGCTGGGGCGTCGCCTATAGAGGCGTCGCTGTCATCGTCCCTGTCGTCGTCGCTGTCGACGTCGTTGTCGAGCTCGCTGTCTGGCGGGCTGGGGGCGGCGGCGTTGGGGGCAGGCTCGCCGGGCGCCGGCAGCCCGCAGCGGTCTTCGTCCTCGTCATCGGCGTCTCCAGGGGCGCCGGCGAGGATGTACCCTTACGTGTCGCATCACCAGCAGTTCGGCGGGACGGTGCCGTTCTCGGCTGGCGGAGGATTGTCTGCGGCGGACGACAAGAGCTGCCGATACCCGACAGCAGTGAGCGGTGATCCGATGGTGAACTACGCTCTAGGGCAGCACAATGGGGGTGCGGCCGTGTCTGCTGCTTCAGCGAGCATGGCGGCTGCTGCTCAGTTCTACCACCAAGCCGCAGCCTCCGCAGCGTCCGCAGCGTCAGCAGCATCGGTGGACGCCATGGGAGCGGCCTGCTCCCAGCCCTCAGCTCAACCCCTGCCAGACATACCCCGGTATCCCTGGATGTCCATTACTGGTAAATGTTTTCCTTCATGCCTGCATGCTGGTTTGCGTTGTTGTTATTGTGCGTTTCCTGAAATAAAAAATCTAATTAGAACACGTTTTCCGTTTCAATAGTTGTTGAGTAGGTAGAATTCACGTACCTATTTCTCTCTAGGATCGTTTTAACGAGCTTATTTGCATTATTTTGCTGTGACCTTGTTTTTGGGTAATAGAAACGTGACAGAGTTAAAAAAAACTTTGGCGTAGACATTTTATGGCTATTAAGGTATTCAAGGGGTTTTTTTATGTCCGTGAGTTATTTTAGTATTTAGATCAGTAGATAATGTATAAAAATAGATGCATAAATTTCAAGTAGATTGGTATGTAAATTATTTTAATTAAAATTTGTTTTATGTACCCACAGTGTAAAGAGTGCCAAGCTTCAACCGTCTGGTATTCTAATTAGGATAACGAATTCACCTATTTATTGCTAATTAAACTACCTGCCATCAGTCGATCACCTTATCTGACAGTAAAATATATCAACGACAACGATATAAATGCAATAAAATCTGTGTTATTGTTTTTATTGACAATGAATCATTATAATAACCCATTTACGTACATAATAAAATTTCGGATGGGTATTTTATTGAGCAATAATCATTATAAGTATAATTATGCGGAAAAATCACATTTAAGTAACTAGGTACATAATGAGGAAATAATTATTAACTAAACGAAATTAATTTCTTGCTCGTTTATTGCATAGTTCCGTTTTTACTACATGCGTATAATACCGGCGGCCATTTTGGATTAATGCCGACGGCGGATACCATTTATTTCAAAATGGCATCTGCATCTGCGGTCCATACTTAATTATTTATCTTGAAGAATAAAATTAAAATCCTTTTACTTAGGTAATTACCTCAAATACCAGATAGTTAAATAATATACAGTCGTAATACGAAAGGAAACACATACATTAACAAATAGCAGTATATTTTGTTTAAACATTAAGACACAATAAGTATCCATAAAATAAATGAATCTTTAGTAGGTGGGTACTATATAATAAGTATATTATATTAAATTATTTACTTAGATAAAAAAATTACTAATTATAACCGTATTTTGTGTTAAAAATAAAATAGCTGAGCATATTTCAGTTTAATGAATTGGCTGCAAAAATTTAATATTGTCATGATCGTTATAAAAAATTACAGTTTCAAACTAAACCATTATACTTATTGATTAATTCAGATAGGTACATACAGAGGTAGGTACTTATTAGTGGATTTTAAATTACCTACAGAAAATATCATTTTTGTTGTATGAATCTTCACAATTTTCTAATAACCAATAAACAGCCATTAACATAATTTATATCTAAAATCAAAAGTTAAACAATCAGTGTAAATTGATTAGAATAAATTCACTTCAATAATCAAGTATTTAAATTAGGCTGTAAACAATAATAGGTACATTGAAAATAAATAAACAGGTTTATAATTACTTAGGTATGTATCTCTCTAGCAGGTATTTAGACAATCCTTATCAAGTATACCTACAACCGAATGATAAACGATTACGCTTTTAATAAATATTAAAAACAAAACATAAAAAAAAACCGTAGATTGATCGTAACCACTTTTTACGTCACTTTTGTCGTCACGTAACAAAATTACCTTCTTAAGGGCATCTATAACACTCATTTCAATAATTCCATAATATGTTTAACAAACCTTAGGTCAAAGATAAAGGCTACAGAAGTGTAACACAAGTAAGACAAATTATACCTACACTACGCCCACATTCTTCTGTGAGGTCTATTTAGCACACAAAAAGGCGGCCCATTACTGAGCTTAAGTGCCTGTAGTATTAGCATACAATAGTTCAATTATTTTTTATTCGCAGTTTTATTACCCTGCAATCAATTTTGCTCAAGTATTATGAGGGATAGTAAATGTATCGCGTTTATATTGCATGGATCATAACATGTTAATTGTATCGATTAATTGTCACAACACATGTATTAGGCTAGATGGCACTTATAGCAACAGCATAATGCAATTATTAGAGCATATTATTCAATTATTGTTATGGTTTAGTGGAAATAAAATGTGCAGACAGATTTTAAAATGCTTAATTTTTTTTAAAGCAATGTCACTAAATAAGATGTTTGAAACAATAAAATATTTTTGGAAACAATATGATGTGAGATCCATAGAGAAAAAAGCGCCACTGCAAATTAAAAATATGTAATGTTAATTTCATATTATGTAGGTAAGTATATTATCTACATAATATATTTTGGAAGGTCAAATACATATGTATTTTGTTCAAAATAACACACAAGTGCCTAGTCGTTAATTTATAATTTGAAAATACCTATAATTTATATGAATTAGCAATTATACATTAATAAGAATCATAACTACGACTATAAAATGCTAATTTATTGATTATTTGCTAATGTTGTAAAATGCTATAAATCATTAAAATCAACAAAATGGGTTCAAAATGGTTAATACTGTTACGAGATCAATAAGTAGTTGTGTAATTAAACTAACTATGAAAGGTAACCTACATTAAAGGTGTTTAAACATACCTATACAAAACTGATAAAATACTCGGACGTGACTTTAGTATAGCTATAAAATTTAAACTGAATGCTTGAATCACACTGATTACAAATGTCAAGAGACAATCGACCTTGTTGGCACATGCCTGCAATGAATAAAAATGACACGAAGAGAAAAAAAAATCGAGTTATCAAAGCAAAAGTTATTCGCTCGTAGCTCACAAATATTATTCCAAATGGGCTATAATCATCTTGTCTGTTGTTTAGGAATGGACTATTCTCTTGATTTGTCGGCAATGTTGGCTTATAAAAATGTCCGGTGTAATCGAGGCGAGAATCCGTCTCGTCGGTACAAAAATAACGCGCGAGAAGTATCAGCGCGCGCGCATACGAAAATAAAATGGCGGAGAGTCGGAGAGCCGACAGTTATTCGTCGTAATGCGTAACATTCTACAACATTTTGACAGTGAACGGTGTATTACTCCAACACTACTCGAATGTTAGTTTGAATGAAGTTCCAAGTGCGATTCACTATTTGTTATTCTACTAGCCGCTTTTTGCCGAAAAATACATATTTATACATGTTTTATCCCCAAAGAAGTTAATGAGCTATAAGTAGATGCTAAAAATATCTCAAGACAACTAGATAAATTTATATGTTACTATGCTTAAATATATTTTACACTAATATTAATGTTAGGAAATTTAACTCGTATTTATAATATGCGTTGAAATACCAGAACATAAATAATACAATTTGGCTTTAGAAACAATGCCTAGTAAATTAATCCTACATTAAATTATAACCATTCACATTAAATTATTTACATATTTAAGGGTTACTACACACTAGAACAATGAATCGCACTTGACGTCTTGTATTGTATATCGGCAAAAAAAGAACCAGTCACATGTGCGCGGCTAGTTGGGCGCATGCGCGGATCCAATATGGCCGTTGCGCGCAGCCAATCACAACGCGCCGCTAGCAATCGGAACCCACATGCCATTAAATGCCCTTTATACTATTGATTGCTATTTGTAGAGCGTTAATAATTAAACAATCACTTCTATGTTGTTTTGTTACACATGTTTAGGTGTAGTGACGAAACAGCCATGACAAAATTGTTTAATTTTGTCATCTGACTGCAAAACGATTTTTTAACTCTAAGTATGTGTATGGTGAATGAAATCATAATGTTTTTCAAATTCATACCAACGGCGATGGTTTTGTTAATGAATATTAACTTATCTTTCATTAAAATATAATATTCTCAGTCGCCCAAATAAAAGGAAAATTAAAGTTTAAAACAAGTAACATCATTATCTTGCGGCTGTGAAATATTATTCCGATATGGCAATCTTAACCTTTTCCATTTTGGGGTAGAGCCGCTTGTAGCCAGTTTTTTTTTATATTTGTTAATTTTGTTATCTTTTTACATGTAACTTATGGTTGCACGAATCAATAAATCGCACACGTTAAGGTATACTTAATCGATGTTTTTCATTCAGTAATTAATGATTGCCGTTAATCGAAACGCTATAAACGTTTCCGATCGGCAAAACTCGTTGCGATGAGGGTTAAATAAAACTGGAGTAGCAAAACACACTTCCTTAATTGGGCATATTTAACGCAAGTGAATTATTAACTACACTATTCATGATAATGTGTCTTCTTTGTATATGTAGGTACCATAGGTTTTACATAGTATTTTGATTAAGTATCATGTATTTATATAATTGTATGCCTTCATTATAATTATTTTTATAAAATATCTGATTATTACAATGCTTGTCATAATGATAATATCGTTATCTGTATTATCAAAGATAATATGATGCCTCTATGTTTTCCTCATTAAGTACCTATTGTTAATATTTTGACAAAGCTCAATAAAGGCTAGTTTGTACTAGCAAAAAGTTGCGGCGCCAACTACAAGAGCTAACGATTTAGATTCTAAACAGAAGTCGAGACTAAAAAAGTCGATAAAACTACGATTCGACACAAGCTATCAACATTGTTGCTTCACTTGCGGCAATAAAAGCCAAAGAATTGTATGTAATTGATTAATAAACGCAATTAGAAATGTTCTAGTCGTTAAACTGACTTTTAGATTCACAATGAAAGCTAATTAAGTGGCAATTGCTTAACAATTGTTTATAGTTCACTTGCTGCATGTGAAAACGTTGAGGTTGTAGCTAGCAGTTTAGTACGTACCAACATGTTTATTACAAAGTAATTTTTATTGTTCCTATAACAGTAATTTAAAATCAATATGTATATTATTGAAACTACAGTTTAAATGCGGAGGTACCTAACGAAATTTTTTAGAATATCTACCAATGGCACATATTTTATTCTTTTCTTAACAAGTAAAACTATTAATGAATTAGTGTAACATAGCCTTAATAATGAACCAGAAATTCTAGTAAGTAGGTAGGTACCTATTTCTTTAACAGTGTGTTGGCACGCAATTTATTTGAATTTTATATCTTAAATTTTAGTTAAATAATTTAAAAATATCTTAGTGATCAGTTATAAAATTGTTTACCGTGTTAATAATAAGATAATGTTGTATATTTATTTTATTTTCAAATGCCTTTTATATTGTTTTGAACAATAGTTTACAAATAAGCAACGTTTGAAACTAGCACACAATAATGTAACAATAATTGGCTTAGATATTTTTGAAACTGTATTTTAATATTAATTATACTTTTTTAATATTTGAAACCCTGTAAGCAAAAGCGTTTAATGACGTATTTTGGAAACTTATTGTGTTGTAGTGTCAAACGATCTTGTTTAATTTATATTGTGGCATGATGCGAATTGCTAAGGACTCACAATACAGGCTTCTAAGTTATGCATGCGACTTGGCCGAAACAAAGAAATTTCAATACGATTGATAATAGATTTTCCATTTCCAGATTGGATGAGCCCCTTCGACCGCGTGGTCTGCGGTGAGTTTAATGGTATTTATCGTTTCAAATTTATTTTCTTTTAGTTTTAAGTATAATTAATTAGTCGGTTTGGACATCGGTTTCGGTAGACTTGCAACTAGCAGCGGCTGAGACGTGTGGGTCACTACATTTTTCTTTCAAATGCTTCGGTTTAGGATTTTTGATCGGTCGATCTGTATTAACAGAGTATAAATAAATAGAGCTTTTAAACTTCAAGGCACGATTTCATTTATAACATTAAGTGTAGGTGTATAATCTAGGTGAGTGGTAGTGAAATAAATTGGAAAGATAAATAATGAGGCTTCATAATAATAATAGGATTACTAACGGTTCGTACAAAGCTGATTTTAAAGCTCAGGTTCTGTAGTCAACAACTTGCCGATAACTGAGTAGATTTTCAGATTTCATTTTGTTGTAATGAAATTAATCTTGTGAATTCTAGTTATTTTCATCTGGATAAATGAATAGACTTAAATATATTTCTGCATTATAACCGCCGTTAGTTGAATGTATACTGAGACTCGATGTCCATAAACCTTAACACTTAATTTGCAATTATTGATTTATGATGGCTTTATTGAGCTAATTTTAATTTGGTAAACAATTTTTATTTACTTAAATCATTTTAGTCGAAAAATGGTTATGTTTGCCACATTGTTTTGTGATGTGAAAATTGTTTACTTAATTGTGTATTTCAGGTATACCTTTTCTTTCATCTAGGTTGAGCGACAATCTATTGCAGCGACGACAGTTACAAAAAACCACTTGGTATTTATTGCATCATATATCCAATTCAGATTGTAATTTTTTATGACCAAAAACCCTTTTTACAAATATTTTTTTGCAAAACGGGTGTTTGTTGTTTTTGCACAATTGCGAAAACAACCATAACAATGTTTGTATTGTTATTTTGCCCAATGTGACGGAAAGGGTTTAAAAAGTTGCCATTTGAAACTTTCACCATGAACAAAAGACGTTTTGTAGGTCACAGTCACAGTCGTAAACCGTACATTAAGGTAAAAATAGCCATAAAAAGGATTCCTATTATTAAAAAATAAAAAATTCGTAACTTTCTAACTTTGCGTCTAGTTTAGAACTATGGTTTGTTACGTTTATCGCCACGTTTATATAAAATTTAAAAAGAGTTGCTACTTATTTGTAAAAATAAAAGTAGGGTTGCAATATTAAAGTTCGGACCGTCGCAGATTGACATCTATCTATCTAAATGATTATCTATAGTATATACCTTATAAATATTATATACCTATGTGTCTAATCCCCACGAAAGTGATGTCGTGCCCGTGCCAGTAGTGGGTGGGTAAGGGATGATGATGAAGTGTGAAATGAATTAGCTACATTATAATTATTATTCAGGAAACACTTTGAAAACTGGAAAATTAAATCATACAAAGAAATTAGCAAAAAAAGTGGAGATGTAGGTACTTTTAAATTTGTCAATATATCGGTTATCGTTAGGTACCACTATCTTATCTGATCTTTGTCTTTGTGCTAACGGCGATGACGAAATCTAGCGGCTCAAGGTGCGCCGGAAGATTTGGGATTCATTTACTTATAGGGAACGAGTATCATTCAATAAATTAAAGAATAAATCTTAAAAGACACTCAACTTTCACCACGTTTTGTTTGCATTCAAAAACTAAACAAAGGGTTCACGGCAATAGGGTTGCGCAAATTCTTCTTTTTTAGCAAAATCAGCAATCCTTTGTGCACTCGAGATGTTTACAAATAAGTTTAAAAGTCAAAGGGGTTTAAATCACGGTGTCGAAAGCTTTTAAAACAAGCTTAGAACAGCGTCCATTGTTTTGTTGGCACGTCCGCAAATTGCTTTATTACGGTCCCAATGGAACCGTTGTACGAAAGTTGATATGACCCAAAGCGCAGTCAAAACAGCGCTATGTTATCAGTTATACCTACAAACTGGAGAATGGTAAATTGACTGCTTTATACCACCTTACTTATCATCTATGAAACCATACAATGACGTTGTGTCTGAAGTAAAAGGCCCGCAGGATGCACCGAGCAACTCATAAAATATCAGTTAGGTTTCTACGTAATGAATCCATACCACGCGCATCAAATTTATAAAAACGCAATGTATAACTTCGCATCATATAAGTACGAGCACATCACTACATGTGATCGACCGTATAATCATAACACTTTAAACTTTATAAAACGCTTTATAGCGCCATAATAGTTAAGGCTTAATCACTGTCAATCGTAACTCCACTGTTATTGATCGACACTAGTTCTAAAAAAGTTTGCCCGCGAACAATAACAGCTGAGAATTGACCATAAAGTGGCGACCTTGCGGCAATAAAAATTTAACGAGCCAAGCCCGTGGCATGGCGTAGTCCGTACTACGAACACATTGTCAAGAGTTGTAGACGTGACAGTCATAGGAACAGCTGGTAAAACATCTGGGGAGCGCTCAGCGACACGACAACGGACATACGATCTTTAAAGTCATTAAAAAGTAAAGAGTTAAGGAAACAAACTGTTAATTTATGACCTACAGTTAACTTTTTAGAGAGTTTGTTCTCTATGATTTATTCCGAAAAGACTTTGTCCTCGAAATACTTGAACTGTAAATCAAATGTTGTCTTGTGGGAGATACAATTTATTGTGGTTTTACGCATTTTAAAATGGTCCCATAGCCATTTATAGGCGTTTATCGACGCCGATGTCTTGTAGCCGGAAGTTTAATTTCCATAAGATCTATGTGACTAACACGTCTCATCGAGCAACATGGTAGGAATGACTAAAAGTACTTACTAACATCGTGGCGTCGCGTCGTCGAATAGGTTAATTCAGAACATGCAAAGCAGATATCGTGTCCTTACATAGTTTATCGCATTCGAGCGACTCTTCGCGTGGTATTTTTAGTTTCTGGAAGATAAATGTAAATAAAAGAATACGTCTTATTCCGTTGTTCGTAGGGTAACTTTTTGTTTATAACTTAAAAAGTCAGAAGTTGGCACATAATTTGCGCTTCGCTCATTTCATAAATGATTCCTTCTCGAATTGGTGGAACAGTATACACATTTACTTTGCATCGGACTTCATCTGTCTTTATCTTGGGCATCTTTCCAACGCATCAATAAACAACATTCAAGTTCAACTTATTTTTATTTCAAGTTCACTCGATGAATAATGTCAGTGTCATCGTTATTCACGACATAAGGCCCCCTCACACACACGATGAAGCAAAGCCAGTGCTAATTAGTGAGCTCTAGTCCTTTGTGATAGAGGCGAAAAACTGTCACGGGTGGTTAAGCATACGTGCTCACTCTCAGTGCTCACGTATATTTGAATACATAATAGATGTGCGTGTACGCACACTTGCACACACGTATGCGCGTTCATTATGAAGGGCGATCAAGACAATTGAGCGTAATCTTGACTACCTATGTTTCAAGGTTTGACCGAGGATCCGTTTTTAACTTCGTCATAGGCTATTTTGGTTCTAATGTATGTTTATTTAGCGACTGTTACCTGACCGGTTTTGCTGCTACGTCATAACTATTTCCATATTTTTTACACATTATCAAAACCCATTTGAATTCTACAAAAATAATCTGTTCGGTTGTTCTTTGATATGTATCCAATTGACTGTTTCTTGATCGTTTCGTATTTATGAATGGTTTGTGTTTACTAATTACTAAACTAGAAGAGCAAATTGGTGGAACAATTATTGCGATGTTCATATCGTATAAAGCTTGGTCAGTTTCATGGATATACTCAACATGAAAAAGGCTTTTATAATTGCAAGAAGCGCAGTGCAGTGCCGCGCTTAACTTTCAAATATACCTACCTATATTTGTGGGTAGAGCTAGTCTTTCTTATCTTTTTTATGAAAATATGCTCAGTTAATGCATATGCTACTCATACAAAATACTACCTGAACTTTTTGAAGCACTTGTAACTACTCAAAACGAATGTTACAGATCTAATTCCATATTAATCAATAGTAATTTTATGATTACCTTTTGATATAATCATTATAAACCTCTATTCACATCACTCACATCAATCTTTTATAGTAATTTATCACATCCGATTTTATTTTACTTCCTCCACAGTTAATAATACCTAAGAAAACTCATAAGATCTATTTTATGGGTCTATATGAATGAAACTCGTTTGATGTTACTACGAACATAAAACACATCTTTGCTCTTGTATTCCGAAAAGCCGATTGGCAGATGTTTTTTTATAGATAGGAACAGCTATTATCTAGCTAGTTGGTCATGAATTTATATAGATGTTAGCTGCAATCAATTTTACTTCTTATTACTTTTACTATGAGTTTGAAATCAAATCAAGTTATACTTTTGGCTTTAAATTGTTGTTGGAACTCGGTTCTTTTTTCACAGCTGTTTCAAGCTTTCAAGGCAATTCCACCTTCCAACAATGGTAAATTCGAACTAATATACCGTATACTAATTTAGAAGCATAGTTATCATAGCTTGGAAATGAAAAATAGTTCATCAATCTAGATTCAATTATTTCATCGCACAATATTACCTAGGGTCTACTATGAAATGAATATACACGCAACCTAAACATATTATGTACTGTCACTCACAAAATACCATTTTAACAGCGCAAACTCTGAGTATTTCACATATACATTAAGATAAAATGGAATTCAGGGCAAGCTCCAGGACATGTATCACTGACGCTGAGTGTACCAACGTCAACTGCATTCTACAATCTGTTTGTGTGTTATTACTATATTTCATTTTACAAGACTGCGTAGTTTTAGTCACCTAATATGACTTTTGGACATGTTCTCGGAAATATGTGCAACTAAAGCCCGTCATGCCGTAAGCTAACCACGTAGGTCAGTACTGAGTTGGAGATGTTTCCAAGAAATGTGGTATGAGAAAAGCAAGGATATTTTTTAAGGAATTTTTACTACGCGCTTACAACTGCATATTATCCTTGTTGTAGTAAAAGTTATAAGTAAGTTGTATGTAAAGTTTCATTGCTGGTAATGCAAGGGAGCGCGTTTAACTCTTTTGTGTGGAAAAAGTGACATAAATGTATGTTATCAAATATTTGTTTATTGTTACAGGAATAAGATACGGTGGGTGAAACTTTCATAAGCGCACCACCTTTATGAGTACCTCTTAAAACAAAATTCTAGGATATAAAAGAGCATTATCTCAAAACATTTTTAATATTCTGTAAATTTTAATATTCTGTAATTCGCTAAATACAATATCCCTTAGTTAGTCGCAATGCCTCTCTTACTCTCTTAAAATTGCTAAACCCTTTAAAACTTATAATCGGTAATGTTAGTATACAAATAGGTTGAAAACTTACATGTTAAATAATTTGTTTAATTTTGCTATAAAATTATTTGACCAATATCATCTAAAAGTAACTTCAGTAATAATCTCTCTTTCCACAAGCTTCCTCTAGCTAGTTCATAAAGCAAACAAAAGATGGTAGCCTTTGCAAGAAGTCCCAACTATTGGCAATGAGAAAACTCAACGACACTCCATGTATCAAGTATCCTGTTGTGATAAAACTGAAATTTTACGACTCGCCTATCGATCAACGTGATTTCACTAGAAATTGCGCATTTTGCAGAATTCCTCTGACACGTGATGGTTTGAATAGGTAATACATTTATGGGCCTCGACGCAGTGCCTTTGAGAGTATCTGAGTAGTGACATTTTGTGATAAAATTATGACAAATTTATTGTAGGTATGTGTAACAGGACAGCCTGTGCGTGCATATCTGTGGTAACGGGTAAGTTACGTCATTAATTTGTTAAATGTCACTGCCAGACCACCAGACTGTCGGTAAAATGTCAAGATTTGCAGTCAAGGGGTCGTCTGGTTCCGCCATTGATTGAGGATGGTAAATACGTTATGTTTGAACATTACTGCGAAGCGGTGCACTACAACAGTGTAAGTGATATAAACGACTCATTTAACGGCTACTTTCTGGACTGGTCTTACATATGCTTATTACTTAATTGTTTGGCCTGCAAATATATGTAGTAAAATAGTTACCCTCGGAGTCGGTGGCCATGTTCATTGAAGTTAAGTACGCAATAAGTGGTTATAGTTTCTAAGTACACAGATATTATATCTTTGTTTATACGCAGAATACTAGTGAAGATTAAGTAAGCTCGTCGTAACGATTTGAAAGTATGCGTAAGACACAAAAGTTTTTAAACCGCAGCCATGACTGTCTTGACTATGGGTCCGTTATAAACGACTATATTTTAACATAAGAATTTGGGCATCCGTCCAATAGTCCAAGTATCCATGGTAAATACGCCGATGTCATGTAAAGAAATAGTCTAGTTAAAAGTACAATTTTAGGAAAAATAGTATTTTAACAATATTGTGTGAAGTATTGTATCAAAAACGCAGTATTATCTTTGCCCTTCACAACACAGGCCGCAGATGATAGTAGTCATGGCAATTAAACATTAGCGATCGTCTATTGTTACTAAGGTTACATTTTATTTATTCAATAGTGGAGGCTAGACGTCTCCCTCTCACACTTTTTATTCAACCACAAATATCTACCTAGAAAGGTACACGCGACTCTCCCCACAGATTATAACAACAGTTGCTAGTGCTATTTATACTGCTGCTGTTGTTATAATCTGTGGGGTCTCATGCCAGAGTTAACGATCGTCTTTAGTTCCTAGAATACTGTTCATTCAGTAGTTATTAAGGATGCTAGAAGACGCATTGCGTTGTATGCACCACACTTCAATCATACACACGATTCGTTTTACATATCGTTATGGTAATTCCAATTGTTCATTCATCAGAAGGTGTTTATTGAAAACGATAATTGAATGTGTTGCATCTAATTAAAATGTACAGAATAGACTTAGCATGTTTAATGGAATCGATTCCCGTGATTGAATGACGAGTGAATCGATATTGTTGCTTCGGCTTGACCAATTTGTGATTGTTATCTTTTATTTGGTGAAAGTAACTACTCGTATTCAATGTCTCTATTGTCATACTTTTTATGATGATTACATTAAATGTCATAAGTATATAATAGAGACAAAAAAAATGGTTATAGGTACGGAACATAATATACATAAAGAATACTAAGAGTAATTTTAGCAGTGGTTTAGTTTACAAATTATTATACTCGTAAAATAAAACACTGTAAAAATGTACTTGCTTAAAAATGAGTAAGTACTTAACTACATAATAACAAAAACTAAGTAGGTATGTATAAGCATAAAACAACAAACCAAACAACTTAGCTTAAGCAATAGACTATATTATTAGCTCCCGTATAGGTATACTACTCTCAATACGCCGTGACTCAATAGCTCCAAGAATGTGTACGAAGCCATTGTTCAACAGTCCGACGAACTTTGGAAAGCTCGCGCTAAGGCTCTGTCATACAAGAGCGGTAGTATTATACTCGCCTAGTACACATATTTGATTGTTACATAGACTAAAAGACTGAAAAAATCAGCCAAGTGCAAGTCGGACTCGCGCATGAAGGGTTCCGTAGCATTATGTAAGTATAAAAACGGCAAAAGTTAAATTTCTTGTATGTTAGCCCCATTAAATATTGATTGTATTAATTTTTAGTAAGTATTGTTACAGCGTAAACAGAAATACATCATATTTTGTGAAATTTTCAACTAAGTACCTAACTATCATGGTTCATGTGATACAGCCTGGTGACAGATAGGCAGACAGACGGACGGACAGCAGAGCCTTAGTAATAGAGTCCCGTTTGTACGGAATCCTAAATAAATAAAAAGATAAGGTTTATTAATAAGTGTTATAAATGACACAATGGGAGGTTTTATCGGTAAGCGATTTCTTTCGAGTTTAGTAAAATATCGCGTTGCAATACGATACGATGCTAACGATTCGACTGGTAAAAGACTAGCTTAACTCTATATGCCAGCGACGTTATGCTAATATATGATACCTACCGTGTCGTCTGCCAAGACACGCCGTAAGATTTTATTATATTCGTCTGCCACGAAATTTAGCTACTAACTAATGCTAATGCATCCATCGAGACAATATATTTCGCACATTGGTAACTATTGCTCACTTTGTTCAGTTTACAGTATTCTCTCCCACCAACTGTTACACTTCCAAAATATTAGAAGTGGTAGGTTGCGAACGATAAGCGATTTACGTAACGTGTCGATCGATTTCAAAGGGATTAAATGGAATGCGTACAATTTATATCTCTATTAACGTAAAGTATTGTTTACACACGTCTGACCGCGGCCTCTGATGCGAAACTCGGGCGCTTGTGAAAACATTCGCTTCGAGATTAAAGGTAGGTAATGGCGACAACACCAGCGTATAGAGAGCTCTGGTTAGAAACAGTTAGGTTTCGCGTAGGTGGCTGGTGAGAGTGGAAACATTTAAGTTTGTTTACAGCGGACACAGCGTTTCCGAACAGTTTGCATAACTTGAGGGTAGTCTCAATAAAAACAAATTGGCTCGCTGACCAAAGTTGCACATTATACACGTACGAGGAAACTCGCCGACACGCCCGTAGGTGATTTACTGACTTCCCACATCTATAAGCAGTACAGTACGAACCCCATAATAACTAACAGTAAAATGCAAACTTCCTTAAGTTCCCTAATAGCGCCTAATAGTGACATACGGTAATTCGATACGTGCATTAACAGTTCTCAAATCGATCAGTACATAAAAACCACATTCGATTCCACTCAGCGCCGATCAAAATGATAATCGATAATTTATACGCCATCGAAATTCGAAGTGGAATAAGTGATGAGGCGTCGCCTAATTTACAGATCGATATTTGTCTTTAGGCTTTTCAAATGTACTTTTGCGGATGCGGTAAACATTTCATATCCAATATCATTTTTTTCTAACATTAATAGTTTGCGCTAGAGACACTTCCAAAGAGGTAAAATGTGTGTCTCCCCTGTACTTAACTTCTAATGTATAAGAATGATAAAACTAAAAAATATACATGATGTAGGTACAGTACTATGCAAATTTCCACCGAAAATTGGTTTGAAAGAGATATAGTTAGAAGATTTTTTTTAATACGTATAAATAGAAAAATACACTATTATTCAAACATCGATCAAAGCTACAACGAACTACAAGAACTTTTATATTATGTTACTTGCTGCTACGGAACCCTTCATGGGCGAGTCCGACTCCCACTTGGCCACTTTTTATTTTTGAGTAAATATTTATTTCAATACAAATAATCAATACAGTGGCAGCGTATTAAAATATTATTGTGGGGTTTTAATATTTTATTACTTTTATGCTCAAATAAATACTTTTCTTATCTATGTAATCTAATAAAACGTACTCTGAATTGGGATATCCGAATATAATATACATAATTTTTAAATAAGATGTTTTCTCGATATAATTTATAGGTAATTAGGTGACCAAAAATTTTCGGACAATTTTGTTTCGTTTATTTTATTTAGGTAAACAAATTACTACTATTTTTACTAGTATACCTACCAGGTAAATGGTAAAGTTACCTACAATCAGTAAGTCTCCTCCATGAGACTCGTCGCATTAATCTGTAAGATACAATCGCGGTCAAAAGCGTCGTGTAAATCTCTGATAAGGATCTTGATATACAGTCTTGCTAACTGCTTTACGAATTCCAACTCAAACATTAAGGTTTAAGGCTTACAATTGAAAAGTTTTGCTGTCGTGGATAACTTAAAGGGAGGATACAAGACCTTGCTTTAAGACTCGATAAGGGTACAGCATTGTTCAGATTGGGTTAAGTAGATAGGTAGGTATATAGACTTACATTGTTCTCTTTTACTTAAAAATAAATGTAAGGTATACCACTTTAACTTTTTGGTGTAAATTTTATTAAAACAAAAATTATCCAATAAACTTGGTGTAAACTCAAAATACTAAAACATGATTAACGTTATATTTAACTAACTACACGCTATTTTGTAACGTGCCCAAAATCATAGCGTCGTTACTCCACTGTATTGCGAGGCTAATAATGAATTCTTAGCCAAAATTTTGTTGTTCAGCAGATGTCACAACTCTCCTTGTTAAATTTGCAAAATACCTTTTTTAACTCCTGTTTTAGGGCTAATCAAAAAGCTACACGATTTTTACATGAATAAAAGTCACATGTTTTAATATTATGACGTATTATGAAATATGCATATTTTCAGCTCCATTGAGATGAAGTAACAAACATGTTCACGTCATCTTTTCAGACTGAAAGATTTACATTTAAGCAACATAACAATAAAATAAAAAAACGCTGAAATATTTATCGTCTCCAGACAGTTTTATACCTACTAATAATATTATGTTAAATAATAATATGATTACAAATCCAAATGATTAACGCTTTATATACCTATACATATATAGGTAATTTAGTTAACTTTTCAGTTTTTCTTTACTACTAATGCACATTTAGTGTTGAACCTTGTCTGGTGCTTCTAAACTACTTATCTATTAATTATTTACTTTACGTTTAACTCTCATCTAAAATTGACTTAAATTATTATTGTTACAATTTGAAGTATTTGTGACGTTACTAGAAAAACTTGTACCGTCCTCATTATTTCAGTAGAATCATTTTATCATGGCACTGAAACCCTTACTGCTACTAGAAAGCAAAACGAAGGCTACCTTACCAGTTTTAGATTTTATCGCAAAGACCAGCAAGTTTCCACCAAATTATAACGGAAATCAAAGCGCGTTCAATCGGTAGATAAAGCTAAACAAAACAACATTTTTATGATATTTTCACACTATCAAACCAGTCCACTTGCTCGTTACACATAACAAATGATGCCATAATTAACAGTGTTTCGTGTGAGCCACAAATTTACTTCCCCACACACACGAACTCGGCTATTGATTATTTTCAACAAAAAAAAACGCCCTACAAGGATTCGTAAGAGATCGGCGCGCGGCAGCCAATTAAGTTGACATTTAAAGTAATTTAATCGTCGCTAATAAGAAATTAAAATGTGATTTTATCGTATAGAAGACCGAAGATTTTTGACGCACCTTTTGAGGGCAGCCGACCGTGCCTTGTTCTTTTTATGGTGCATTCAACTCGTTATAATAATTAAGCCAATTTAATTGCTCTATCTAGGTACGGGTATATGGCATTTGCGATGTCGCTCCTATGTTGCAGTAGTTGTAGTCATGTTGTGAGCATGAATTATGGATTTAATCTAGGCTCGCTCGTTTTGCCTGCGGTTTATGGAAATTAAGTTGCAAAAACTGTACTCTAGAATTGTTAATTACAACTGCTACCACCCACGACATGGCTGTATTATGCTGGTTATTATTTATATGGAAGCCAAATATGACTTAAAATGTAACTATGATTGTGAAATAATGCTAAGTATACAATTTTCATAATTTATCACTAAATTGTTAACTAATCTTGTTTTACACAAATTACGTTTCACAACATCAAATTTGTCAGGTAAAATAGTATATGAGTAATTCTAAAGGTATTGCAAAATGTAAAGTAAAAACTACATCACTAAAATTTAAAAAATGCCTACTATTATGTAACTATACTTAAGAGAAGAACTAAACTATTCACGTAAAAGCACGCCTTTGTACAACGGGTAGCAAAACATTTCATTCAATTCGGCACCTTACGGTGTTGCGATAACGTCGGTTTTTTATTTCGATTATTTACGTTAGTGGCTGTACTTCACCGTATTTTCATCAAGAACAGTCAAACATGATACGCGTGTAACAACTCAATCGTTCAGTATAAATAGTAGGTACCTAATGCTTACGTCTGTAATCTTAAAATACATACTGTTTGATAAATCGATAAAGTAAACCGTTTTACATCAATGGATTTGCCCACAATCGTGAAAGCGGCCTTTTTATGTAATTAAAACGAAATAAACATGTTATGTTTCAATCATACCGGTTATTTAGCATGTTTCTTAGTACCGACCGGATACTGAATTGCGATAAATTCCTTGTTTACATTACGATACCTACTACTTATCTATAATCAAAGTTACGGACGACATGTTTTCAATGAGTCGGCAGATAGACTCGACTTTGTAGTGGATAAAAATATACTGACTATGAACGTACGCATACCTACTAAGCATTCAACCCTAAAGACGTCGAGTGGTATTATTTTCCAAACGTAACTAATCAACATCACTTTACAAAAATGAAATTATTTTTCTTACGCATACTATTTTTTAGCAATACTTGATACCAATATTAATATAAATAGATTAAAAAATATATTTGTTTAAATAAAAAAGTGTCAAATCTGATATTGTAATTTGACAATAAAATTGATATAATTTTGTATAGATGTAAGCATTCGAGTGGTGTTGTGTAATGTATGTCTGAGGGATCCGGAGGGGCTTCAGGGGGCTCAGGGGTTTAGGGGACAGGCGCAGGGTGCGACTGACATTGAAGAAGTGCCAATAACAGAGGTATAAATAGCGGGGGCCGGCGGCATAGGGCGTTACTTCTGTACGAGATCGGAATATTTTGTTAGTTCGTCCTAAACAACGGATTACAATGCAGGATGGCAACTGGTAAACGATATCGATTCGTGTCTGCTTGATAAATTGTAAAGTCGATACTTATTTACTGGGCTCACGTGCTCTATTTTCTTTAATAAAAGTAAGAACGAGAGACTAAGATCAAAAGGAACTTCATCGATTTATTAAGACATTATAGACCAATAACGTTATCTAAATCACTTGAATATCCATAATAGAATATATGAGAAACAAGTTATGGAATCAAATGCCTATGGCTAAACAAATCAACATAGCTCAATGGTATCGCCAAAGAATATTATAATCCGGGAACGACTCGTAGTTCGTAAAGACCAAGTAATACAGAATAAACATCCATAAAGTTATGGTTTTTTTTAAGACTGGTCACACCAACATAATATCAAGGTGGCATTAGCACCAAAAAGACATAGGCCCCATAAATATTCCCCTAAAAATTGGTCACCCTCGTAGACAAAAATGACCAGAATAAATTGGAATGGCAGTGGCAGCCGATAAAACACTCAGTTTATGGGGTGTCATATTTACATTCGGGAAGATATCGACATGGGAATACAGATAAATAGCTTATTGTACTCGCCGTGCATCTACACTGGATGTATCCTTTTCTTCCTTAAATATACGATACGTTCAGTAAATTCTTAGAAATTCTAAAAATGTTTTGGTAAATAAGACCGCGCGTATACGCTTACGGGTTATCTCTCGCAGCGAATTTTACTTTAATGTTTACGTCGATTTCATTACTTACAGAAGCGATAGGGGCTTGCCTGGGCAGTTAATCCAATCAACAGCACTTCAATTAAACAAAGCTCTTTGTTGCTAATCGATTCGCCATAAATTGGGATTCGACTTGCGAACGCATAATATCATGCACCCTACAGAGCTGCGGCTTAGAGAGTAAGCTGCTAAGAGATTAGTACTGGGTGGTGAAAGTCGAAAGTCAATGGAGAAGGGCGATTTATTTAGTAATAACATTACCTGTTTAACTTTCTATAGTTTTGTAAGAATACAGTAAACGCACCTCTTTATCACAGTGCAATGAAGTGGCGTATTTCGGTAATAAGCTGAGCGGTTGCGGATCTTATTCCAGGATAAATTTTATTTGTAGAACCTAATAATCTAGATTAGTCTACAATAAAAAAAACAACAAAAACTATAGTATAATAAAATGTTTGATGGTCGTAACTATAAAAGACACGGCCAATTAGCGAAAAGCAAACAACAGGCAGCAAATCCTCCTCGCTACTATAACCAGCATCAGCTCAAATCCCCAACGTACGTGTGTAATCTCCGACGATATTTATACGAAAAACGCGCGAAAACTCCCCTCAAATAGGGGCTCAAGATTAGTCGACGCCATTCCACCACGTTACACGAATAGCAAAGCTACGAAATAAAATGTTTAGGGTCATTTTGACCGACAACGAGCGGTCTCGACGTAGCTAGCTCATCCTGTTCACCCAAACGCCAATAGGTCTATTTCACCCCCACGCCCTCTGAGGGTGAGTATGGCCATCATAAATTGTCCGAGGCAAATTTGCAATCCTATCTTTTTGGCCCGGTGAGGGCGGCCCGCATTAACATAACGGTATGTTAGGCATTTCTGCGTGTACCTTTTATGAATATAACAGTTCAACCGACACTGTATGAGCTACTATGGGACTTATGCCGTTTAAAACAAGTTCCTAGCAGTTGAATAATGTAACAGGTTTAATTTTTAATTTTAACCTTTGTGTGCGGTAAAGCAAAACTGGCCACTTTTTGATTACAGGCAGGGGTAGAGAACCTTTTTTCGTAGTTCATAACATTTAAGTTACTTTAATTTAGGTACGTCTCGGACACCGTATTTGATTTACTCGGAAGTGCAAGTTCGAACATGGATTTAAATAACACTCATATCTGACTTTCTCTTATGTTGAGGTAACATGTGTGCCTACTTAACAATAATCCCCATTAAGTACCATTGAAAATTATCCTCAAACATTTTTAATGAAACTCACTCGGATCTTGGATTAATTTTTAATTATAATTGCGGCGTAGCAAATGAAGGTCGTTCAACGAATTCGCTGTTAGAATGCGTGAGAGGCACGATTTAATCACCCAACTTATAACGAGGGAGGGAGTGAGAGGGGGAATATTAAGCATTCTTGACTTATAAAGACCCCCTTAATTGCGCTTAGATATTTTCTGCCTTATTAAATAGGGCCTCACAATTTATATGGCACTTAGAATGAACGAGAGAGAAGGCGTGACGAGACTTCTTATTCAGGCACACTTTATAAAAATGACATTATATGTAATACCTACAATAAGATAAAATATACGTTATATTAGTTGAAAGTACCTATGTTTATGTATAGTACGAGTAAGTATTTCGAACGACGCATCGTCGTAGGTAGAGGTATAACTACTATCTACTCTAATAATATTTATAATTGATGAGAAAAAGAAAAAATTACCTATAAATATTGCCCCCACAAATAGAAAGTGCCTGTACGTGTTTTAAATTATATATTTTTTTTTGGTTTTTTGGAATTTGATCAAATTATTTGTATATATTTTATTATAGTAGATAGATCTACAATTTAGGTATATTATAACTGTTAAAATTTCTTAACAATGTGACGTTACTGCTATAAAAATAGCTAACTGTAATTATACTTAACAGTCCGTTAACTTTATTATTAAGGTTCATACCTACTTTACTATCTTTACATTAGGGATGAACCAAACATTTCTTAGTCGAATGCCATACACGCATCTTTGATGTATTTAGAGTTGTTTTGACTAGATTAAGCTCGCGTAAATCAATGTTAAGTTACGGTTTCTAACTTCGGTCATGGTTGTAGAATTTGATGAATGTTTCTTTATAATACAAGACTGAATTTATAGCTGAACCTTTCCGTTCTGAAGCGGTTTTCATCATCACTGAAATCATGGAATGTACGTATCCTCAACCTCATAGGGCTCGAGCCTTTTCTTAAAAAGTAACACCATATTTAGTAATTACAACCTAACCAGGGACCAACCCAAAATCTAATGCCACAATACCACGACACTGTCTTACTGAGGGTTTATGGTTGCGGGTTAAAGTTCTTGATAAGTCAAATCATGGTTTCCAGTAGGCATTTTCCTTTAACGTAGACCACGTAATAAACTCATACTTAACCTATAAGAATTCAAATTAAGTACGAACCGTCACTAATTATTGTTACAAACAGAAATTGGCAATATCACTATACTATCGACTTTGTCCTAAGTATAACCCGTTGGGCACTATCGAAGTTCTCAAGTAACATAAAACGTTACAATAACGTTCCGAAGGCACGTTAGAACGCGCCTTGCGTTATTTTAACCGTTACTAATATAGCTAAGTGGATAACTGCAGTAATAGTTTAACGCGGTGATACTCGCTATATGAAACTGGCCGTTTTAAGTTCCAAGTGTAGCCCTATCGTAGTTTACAAGCGCAGGCGGCGGCCTAAGGGCGCGTTATACCCTTGGAATAGGGCTTTTGTAATTAAAGCGCCCTAAACTGACTATTATGAAGCACCTATGAACATCGCGGTTGGTAGAGTTTGCAACAAATTAAAGAGGCGGTCGTGGATGTTTGGTGACACAGTTTGGGTAACAGTTACTGTCTGTACGTACTGTGTTTGTAGATGTTGTTATATTTCGTGGTACCTACAGTAATGTAACGACTTATTTACGTGTACTCAGCGTGAGTTGTAGTATAGCAAAGTGAGAGTAGTATTATTATATTTATGTATTTCAATGAGTTCCCCAATTCAGGTTAATGGCAGTATGACTGAACCTTATTATAGACCAATAATTTAATTGATAAATACAACAATAAAAGTAAACCTATAAGATAAAATAGTAATTAGAGAGTAAGTAAGTTTTTTAAACAAAAAACTCTGGAAATCGTGATGAAAACTGAAAGAAAACATTTTCAATTTTTCAATTAAGAAAACAAGAACTGAAAGAAAAAGTGGCGGAAACTACAAAGGCCACGACATAGAATGTTCAGGCTACAAAACTTAATTAACATTTTAATTGCTTTCACTTTACAAAATTGCACAAGCTTACTCTTTACGAGTCTAGTTTAATTAAATTTAATAAGCAATACATTCTAATTACTGTTTAAATGTGGCGCAATGTGGGCATGAATGATGGAAATTGTCCTTTGACTTATAATAACTCTTTGGCAAAACGTTTCAGCTTTATCATTTTCATCTATACTAGTAGGTACAATGCTATTTAAACAAGTCACATGATTAATGTTTACTTATCAGTTGCTATCGCCAACCTCCAAAGTGCGCACTGCACAGTGCACACATCTAGCCCGCATTAACTTTCAATTATAACGATTCATTTATGCACCCGGACTATACGTGCACAGTGGGCAATAGTCAATATCGTAGGGCAATAAATTATATGGTTGAATTAATAAGTTTACAGTGGCAGCTAACGAGCGCAGGAGGCGGCGACCGCCTGCGTTGATAACAAATTAAATTTGCATGTTTGCAACCCCACAGTGCACACTTGCGCCCCTACGCTCCGCCCTGTCCGGTTAAGCCGCCATTTTTGTCCATTTTCCACGTGGGGTGAACCATTGGGATGCTATGCGGTTACGACAATCTGTTTTAAGGATCTGTGTTGGTAATTTGTATTTTATGCCTCTTGTAACATGGTGCGATGAGTTTGTTCACAGTGGAAGTTGCAGCATAATGCTGATTTTACTATTAACTAGAAAAAGGAGATCAATTTCGGAAAATTACACTCAAATAATTGCTTTTTTTAGTATTTCAGACGGTCCATTTCAGTGGTCCATTCTATCAGCTAACGGCTGATAGGTTTTTTTATTAAGTCTTCCAGTTAGTAAGAGTTTTATCTCTGACCTCAATGAAAGTTCACTAATCAACATTATATAAAATACCCTGATAATACGAAGGTAACGTAAGCAGATCCTGCGTTAGGTACCTATTCCGGACACCTGCCCTCATTTTATCGGTTAGGTATTTATCAGCTAAGTGTAGGATCCCTTTTACTGTAACGCTAATACTCTCCACTAAACACTATCAGACGAAAAGCCAATTTTTCCCGAGATAAAAGCCGCCATTTTTCGCAAAAGCTCTCGAGCTACAACATTACCGTACATTAGGGTGTCTATCCTAAAAAAAAATATCGCGTATCTCACTCGCTGGGGAGGAGCGAAATTATAAAATATTACAACGGCTCTCCCTTTGTTTTCAAAGGTGTACCCATTCGATAGGGCGCGAGCATTCAGTATTCAAATTTAGAACCCTGCAGGGGTAAACTAATTCGTTTTAAATTGCGTTACGATATTGCGTTCGCGAGTTAAAATATAGCTGATATAAACATCGCGGGGATGGGTTGAATAAAATATTAGGAGGCACTCGTTTCGTAATTAGATTGCCCATTAGACACGGTATCGCGTTCCTCAATTTGTATAACAAATTATTTTGGCTATATCTAAAGACTATACCGCGTTGCTACGCGTGTTAACTAAACTGTGTCTCATTGAGGAACGCAGAACTTGTGGAATCTATAATGAACTTTAAAGCTCATGTCACACAGGTGCTTAGTGCCGTCCGTGAAATATCGACCGATTACTGGCGTTGATACAAAATACGTAAATATCACTTCGTTTTGCGGCTGTAGCAAATAATTCTGCTAAATTTTGATCGAAATTCTACAATTACGACCGGCATTTATCAGCTGCATTTAAGATCGCGTATCCAGCTCCATATGAAAGTGTGCTTGAACGTTTCGTCTTATGAATGCATCCGGAAAAGTTACTAAAAACGATGACGCAGAAGATATCTGGAAATGAACGTCGACGCTGTATAAGATACAAAATATTACGAAAAACTTTCGAAACTAAAATTAAGGATCTGGATAGAATAGGTAATACCTTCCTACCCTTTCTTAGAAGGGGGATCAAAAATTTAAAAATTATAAAAGGAAACTCCGGCCGGTATTCCGCACCTGTTTGGTACAGGCTTTATGATAAACCAGCAATAAAATGTAGCCTGCTGTGCTCAGGGATAAAGTACGTCTAAAATTCAGCGATTGAACGCTAGCTTATAAGACGCTACAATTTCTCAATTTCAAAATTTAAAATATCAAGTTATACACCCACGGACATAATTTACAGCAGCGACTGAGCGGAACCCTGTTATCGCAACACGTTCGCACAGATATTTATTAGACAGGTGCATATTTTATTAGCTTTCGAACGTAAAACAACACATAAAAACTATCACTCTGACGCTTACTGTACAAGTCCCGAGCACAAATCTTATTCGCAATAAACGAAGCGAACGGAACGTTAATAAAGTTATATTATAATAAATACTGGGAGGAACCTTTCGGGATTCGAATTAAAGTGAGGGTAGGAAAATTGCGAGAGTCCCAGAGGAGGTGGGCGACAGGGAAGCGGCAGCTGCCGGGCCTAATGTCTTCTCTATTTATCTGCGATCGGGGAAACGCCCGCAGATGTATACGACTTCATATCTAATATACGTACTAAAATTTCCAATATACGATTGCGCGATATGATTTAACAGATGCCAGTTGTAAACCGTAAGCCATTAACATAATGACACAATCGACTTTATAAGTGCGTTCTCTATTTTAAGCACAGAACGTGTCACCGTGCGTGCCAATTTCATGAAAACTTGTGATATTCATAGAAACACATCCGGCGCTAATGATTTATAGGCGATAAAACCCATTCAGCAAACAGAAACGAATTAATACAACACGATGGGATAGTCTATAGGCACAGTTATTGCGTAAGGCGCGATGACAATCTCTGTTTTATGGTGGAGACCTCGTAAATGTCTATTAATATGAATGGGCTCCAATTACTTTTATTATTCGCGTTTTGTCGGGAGAGTTCTAAAAAAAGTTTACGATCTTCCGCACTCCTGGTCTGCGACTTTATGTCTAGGAGGGTCGAGAAGGGATCGAAGCTTGGTCAATGGATCGCAACGGCAGATGGGGCACGGACATTCCCATCACCTGTCTATACGCCTTGACTTTGAATTCTAAATCTATTTTCATCAAAACGTGCCGACTTTTTAATCTATTTGCTATAAAATAACGTCAGCGCTTCCGCCGCTTTATTTAATTAAATAAACGGAAACATTGATTTCGTAGCGAGATCACAAATGCTTCGTATAAGTACCACAAAGCGACGATGAAGCAATTACGATGCAACACGCACCCTGCCGAAGCGGTGAACGATTTTGTAACAATTTAAATTTCACGTTTATTTACATAAATGAATTATTTTATTCACCATATAGGTAACCCGACTGTATGCTACGACATAAATATGCAAGTTTTTATTAATGAACAGTACCTATAAAATATAGTTCAAAACGAGTTAACCGTTGACTTAGATATTAGACGCTAATATTGGCTCTCAAGCTCGTTAAACTAAACAGGGCCAGCATCCGAACATCTGAAATGTACAATAATGTTCATTCAGTGAATCAGAGTGCGTTGGTCTGAATGGGTATGGCCAATAACGTGGTGACTTCCTCTAGTGTGTGCCAGTGAGCCGGCCGACGTCTATCACATCGCATGACCCGCTGAATGCGTCTTATTACACTTTTATCGGTCGTATCAGTCATAAAATGCTAATGAACGGGCGTTTCGGACCAAACATCCGAGCCAAAGATTCAAATGACGGTATAAAACGTAACCCGAAGTCGGCACTTCGATGGAACTGTAATCGTAATAGCTCTATGCGCTTTCAAAACATAACGTAACTCGACCGTCTGTATAGCCGCTGAGATACCTCGTTGTTTTTAAAAGCTCCTTTATTGTGCCACCGATATACCTAGTCCAGTCTCGACTATAACAATTTACACTCTATATCAAGAACAATAAGGTGGTTATTCCCTCGATTAGTATCTGACACACGTTCAGAAATAACTGCCACGTATCGCGGTTATTCGTGATTCATAAGTTCTTTGCGATTTTATAAGCAGCTTCAGCGTTTATGTGGTGTTAGCGTTTAATAAATACGATCATTTGTATTTCAACAATTATAAAACTGTTAAAATCAGGTTACGTCTATGTATCACATTATTTAGTAGACAAATGACATATAAAAATAAAATATATGGCGTTTTACATTAAAAATAACGTTAAAGATATACTGATTTAATCTAAAAAATGAATCGTTTATTATGTTTTATTATACCATAAATATTAATGAGAAATCTATGCAGAATCTCATTCCGTTGCAAAAGCTTGTCTGTCTCGCGCGATATATCATATTTGTTACAAACAAGAAATTTCGAATGAAAATTTGGCCGAATGGAATATTTCCTGTCAATAAATCTAATACCGTTGACTAGCGGATTGCGCGGGCAATCCCCATTCTGAAACACCGACCTATCACTCCAGCCTGGATATTTAGTTGCTTCAGAATCGTACGTGACATGTAAAACCCACCATTACGCTTTTTTCTGACGCTCCGAGAGCGTTATCTGTGACTGATGGAGTCATTTTCAAAAATAAAACGGTCCTCCGCTCGCGCGCCGAGAGAATATACGATCACTTGGCCGTAATATATTATCAAAATAACTCGCACGTAGCTCTTAAGACCGCCGGCTTATCTCCAACAGGGATACTTACAAATAATAACTAATAGGAAATGAAGCACGTACTTAGGGCGGCAATTTGATCTTTCAAACATCCTGTTGTAGAATTAACACGTGGGCTCTTATATAAATATTGACGTCGAAAAAACGAGAGTGTAAGCCTATTGTTTCCGGAACTTCGAGCCGACTGAAGAAGGCGCTTCGCTAGTGGTATTTGTGATTTGTAAACAACCAAATTCTTTGATCATCGGTTTTAGTTAGTTATCGACTCACGCAATTAAGGAGTCATACCTTACCTACCCCTTCATTGCGGCTTTGAGTGAAAAAGTAAAAATGTCTTTGTAATTTTCCACGATTGTGACAATTTTGTGATATTATAGTGATGATTAAAATCACTACCACTTTCAGATTTCTTTACTTCAGTGCATTGAAATTTAATAAGATTTTTTGTCATGTATCCATGAATTATTGGACGCTAATATTTAATTAATTTATACTAATACACCTACCTGATATTTACTAACATAGAGATAATATATTTTACCTCATTCTCGATTCATACATAAAAATACACTCAAAGCCTTAATTAAAACGTCAGTAGGTACCAAACTTGGTATGTGGTAGACTGCAGTTATTTTGTTCGCGTCCATCGCAAACGTATATGTATTTCAGACATAGGTGTAAGGGAAATACGAAACACTGACCGAATATGTTGAAAATGTGCCACCCAAAATGAACTCTAAGCTGTGCAGTGTAGAGTTAATAATCGCATTCTGTTTTTGCTAGATTTTGGACTCTAGCATAATTGTGGGTAGTTGCACATCCAGCCCAGCTTTGTATTACACCCCGAGTTTCGAGCGCCCCTGTTGCAATATAATTATAACTTGCACTTGTGCTTTTGCTTTGTATTTTTAGAACTATTCAAAGTGAAACATCATTTGGCGTAAATACATAAATTGGATTGCTAATTGTTCTTTTTTTTTGTTGTCGTAATACATAACGGCTTAGTATGTAATTAGTCAGGATAAACTGCTTAACACGTTTTATTTAGTAACGGAGTTGTATGAATATATTCTGGGCAGTGCGTTGGTATTTACTTTTGATATCTGCTCCACAATGTAAATGATGAGCTTTCAAAAACAATCAATCATATTGGAATGGTTCATGCCGATCCATATTAAATCTTTATGAACAAAAGATAAAAGTATATTTTTTTGCGTTGTTTGTCCATGGGATCCAAGAACTAACTAACTACCTACGCACTTTTAAAACCACCGTTTTCGACCACCAAAGAACCAAAATTATTATTTTTATTTTCATAAAATTTGTTTCCCAAAGCATTTAACGCACATTACTCGGGTAACTCGACACCTCAGTACCTCATTAAAACAAAAAATAAAATTATACAAGGTAATTAACCTGTGTGAAGCACTGGCTTATAACCTACAATAAAAGTATATTATTACAATCATTTTCGTTAAAATCAACGTTAACGTTTTTGTCTGTTGTAGTAGTTTGTTAACAAATAAGTAAGAAATAAAAACGTTTTATTTCCAGCAAAACATTAGGGAAGATTGCAAATAACTTGAATTAAAGTGTAGAAGTGATCACCTAAAGGCTAGGGCTAAGTTAGTCACTTTTTGCGTCTATGTTTACGTGCTTAAATGCAAATACCTTCTGTACAAAGTCCATACATACAATCTCGTTTTGACCAGCTACTGAGAACGCTTTAATAGCACTGACAAAGATCTAAGTAACTTCTGCTGAAACTACTCTGTGGAAAGTAAAGTAGTTTGGGAGCACTTGTGCACTTATGTCACGAACATAGATGATCTTTATATTGCAATATTAAAACTGTATCTGAAATTATGATCAAACACCTTAAAATGCCAATAAACAAAGATGTATTACTTTCAAACGAAATATTTACATGCATCTTTGTTTGTATGTTTGTATTAGGTATCGAGAACTCTACTAATATAATTATAGATAAATCATCATCAAAGATGTAATAGAAATATTCGAGTTGCAATAAATACAATATTTTTCATACATACTCGTACTTACTAAATATACGCCCGGAAAAATAAATTTCTCTTTAAGTTTCTCTTCGTTTAGGAGTTGGTAACTCCTGAACTATCAACACTGTATTACCATATATAATATAATAGTGTCTGTAGACATATTTAACCGACCTTTGTTGCACTAATATACGAACTGCATTGTCTGCAACTTTAATTTATCTATGCCCTTTGAAGTCAGCTTACCAGATTGTATTTCTCATGAACATGGAATGAAGTGAACGAAAGTATTTTGAGTGGCAACAGTTAGTTAGATATGTTAGTTAATTATTATAAATAAGGAATAGAATTTTGCATGTGTTTTTATATAAATTATGTACTTTTCACAATTTTACTTTTTTCTGCGTCTCAATATTTTTGCTCACATAAATGCTACGAACTAACTGCAGTTGTTGTGCGCTTGGTAAACGAGTAGGTATCTAAATCACCGCGTCAGCCACCGCAGCAGTGTATTCAAACTTTTCGACAGTTCTATAATAAAAATAGCTAATAGCAAAGTCAAAAGAAAAGAAAACATCTCATACTGGGACTATTTGCGAGAAAAAAGGACCAAGTTATAAAAAAGTTTGTAAATTATATTATTTACTAAGAGATAACATGTTAGTGTAATCTATTTGCACCTGCACCTAATGAAGTCATAATTCAGTATACAAATTGAATATGCGCACACCTTTTTGGATAAAAGTTGCTAATTTGGTCATGAAATATGCTTAGGTATTAATTTTTAAACAAATTATTGCGTCTTCGTTTTTTTCAATTGTTTTTGATGCAAATTTATCGGGATCGTAAGGTTAACACATAATAATTACCATATTAATACATATAACAAAAGACCATGGACTTTTTTTATGTAAAAATCTTATGTATAATCACACCAACGCAGTGGCGTGGCGGTTCCCACAATGAGCATCATTATGTTTTAGTTTATTTAGAGTTATTGCCACAAAAACGTAAACCTATGAAAAACATGGTTTCAAAAACCAAACTATCCCAACTTGGAAACTTGACACACGACCCGCATTTAGATAATAATTATCCTAGTTATTAGAACTAAATTATATTAAATTAATACATCATTAACCAGATAAAGCTCATATAACTCCCATATACACTAATAACATAAATAAACTTCCACCTATACCTATATAAAGATATTTAAATGGAAACATTGAGGCTAATTAAATCGAACATTATATGCCATTTAAGATATCATTTGACCTATTTTATCTCATATAAAGTCATACATTTCAATAATAATTGTCATAACATTCACAGAGACGATCATTTATTACTTAATCTATATGCCACAATGTAATAATGACTAGTGGTCATTATGTATTCATAAAATGTATTTATTGAGTATTTGTTTATATATTACGGATTTAAATAAGTTTCTAGTTTATTTTAGTACATAGCATGCAGATGCAAAATAATGTTGTTCTATGATGTCATACAAATTTGTTGTAGGTAGGTATAAACATCTAATTATATAGGTACCTACCTATGTAGTTGTTTGTAATTTTGAAACATTGAAGTACTTATTAATGTTCTTTCTTTATTAGTCTTATCTTAATATAATTATATAAATTACGCGTCACTTTGTTTGTCCGCGATGGACTCCCTAAACTACTTTAACGATTTTAATCAAATTTGCACACCGCGTGTAGTTTGATCTAACTTGAAAGATAAGGTACCTACCTACCTTACATCTCAATTTATAGTCGCAATAACAAAAACCTTAGCCACAGCAACGCGTGGCCGTGTCTGCTAGTAATATATAAAACTATATTCATTTGTATGCTACTATGCACTAAAAAGCAAACTTAATAACTAATAAATTTTCGTACAATAAGTACAAAAATCTATTGAAAATATTGAAATCATATTATGTAATTATACGAGTACACACCTACGGGATATTATGAACAATTCATTAAACCTTATAGATTATTATACAGGACAAAAATAACTACGGAGTAGATAAAGAACCGGCCAAGTGCAAGTCGCCCACGAAGGGTTCCGTATCATTATCTATAAAAACGGCAAAAAAATACCGTTTGTTGTATGGGAGCCTCCTTAAACATTTGGTTTATTCTGTTTTTTAGTATTAATTTGTTGTTATAGCGGCAACAAAAATACATCATCTGTGAATATTTCTACAGTCTAACTATCACGGTTCATAAGATACAGCCTGGTGACAGACGGACAGACAGATGGATAGCGGAGCCTTGTTTTACCCTTTGTGTACGGAATCCTAAAAATAACCATATTATGAATAGTTCTACCCTCACTCGTTGTATTACCGTATTATTATTACTGTCATGATATTTAAAAATAATGAAAATGTATTACATACATAGGCGTAACACTAATTTTGTATATCTAAGAGGTGACATTAAGGACCTTTTTGGCTTGATTTCGATCATCATGGGTGGTCCAAAAAGGATAATAGGACTCGTAGGTTATAGATACTTAGGTGTATGAAGTGATTCAGCTATAATATTATGATACAACATTACATTGAGGTACAACTATTAAATTAGTAAACTTTTATGTCAGTTGAGTTTTGAAGTAGTATTTAAAAATAAATTGAATTAATTGACCGAAATATTCTAGAGAAACTGTTTTCCCTTTACCATCCCAGAGTATTACGAAATCTACGTCTAAGTATTTTTGTTATTATAGAAATCTAGAGCCATGAAAATATGTCATGAAAATTTCATAGCATCTACTACAGAAACTAAAACTTGTTTTACTGTGGCATAAATCTAGTGTTCTCCCACTGAATACCATTATCCTAGTTCCAGAGCTCCTTGAAGCTAATGAAACAAACTTCTTCCCAAACAAAACACTATCGCTACGGGATGAAATCATATCGAGAGAGAGCGAGCTAGGGGCGTTGACCCTCGGCCGTGCTTTAAATCAGGTTGTCTGTGGTTGTTAGTCGTGCGTCCCTCACTGTGTCCCGCAAGCCCGCAATGCAGCTGTGCGAACCATTACCGCACGCACACATTCATAGCTGCATGGTATTCTATTAGGGTTCTCACTACTTTGCATCAACCAAAAAGTAACCGCTGTGCAGCGTGTCGAAGGTCAAGCGATCGATCGTAAGGTTGGTTTTTTGTTTCCAATACAAGATAATACCATAGTAATTAAACACATACTGCAATGTACAGTGTAAAGTTTTCCTCTTCCCTAATTAAATTCGTAACAATACTACCAAAACTGAATAGGTGCATAACTCAGATTTTCTCATGTAACATTAAGTTGTAAATTAAACACAAGCTACACTACATATTTTATATGAATATAAGTTGTGTTATACTTCCATACTTGCTTTCCTCACTTTAAATTGATTCCATGAGTGACAACCCTTCCACACAGGAACGTTTTTCATTGTCTGCGTTTGTGTAACTCAAACCCTAGAAGCAATTTAAGAATTGTACATGCTAGAAAACTAAAATACGAAAACAAACCTCTTTAGAACATGTTCTTATTAAAAAGTTTTGACTTCCATGTATTTCAGTCAATCATCGTCTAGCACATTTTTATATCACATAAATAGGTAATTTCATTAAAGCTACAATATAATTATGTATTGAATTTACAACACCACTGTCTTCTGTTTGGAAACGTGCTATAATAAAGGTAAACCTTAATGAAGCAGTAAAGAGGCCACCTACGACTTTATTGAATAATTAGGTATCTCCTTTTAAGTAAAACTTACCTATTCAAACTGAATGTTACTTTTGCAAAATTATTGTTAAAATGAATGCTTATTCAGCTCACTAGTTACACACCTGCTGTTATTGGGGACGCATAAATTCGAATTTTCTCTAACATGAGAACTTATATTATGCGAAATGGTTCTCCACATTTAAAAAAAAAACATTGTTGCCATTTAATATAATTTTTAATGTAAATAACCTTTATAATTATTACGTAAATTACTATTTAATAGCTTAACGGGTGTATGTATAATCAGGTATATAGTATATTTTCTTAAGACTACTTTTGCAAAGCGTACAGTGTGTTTTATTATATTTGTCTAGTTTCAATCGAACTTATAATAGGATTTTGCTCAGATCTTCATTAAAATTTATTTTATTAATAATGTAAAGTTATAAAAAAATTTACTCCATTTATACACGCTCTGTGCAAAAAGTAAAATTTGTTTTTGTACACGTTTGTTAATTATTTATTTTAAACTGGATGGTCCCTTGTGTATCCTAAATAAGCCACTTTACATGTATACAAACTGTTATCGGTTCAATCAAGAGTTCTGTTCCACTGGCACAAGGACAGCTGGCACATTTTTTGCATTAACTTAGACGTCATTTGCCACCTGCTTTGAATTTCCAGCCTTGTTAGCAGAAATAAAAACCTTTAATCACTTATTGAGGGGTTTTCGGGCATTTCAGTCTATCTTTCAGCGCTGAAAATAGTTCGCATTCTTCTGTAATCTTCTGTAATTCTTCTGTAATATTAGAACAACAAAAATCAAGTAACTTCTTTCTTTGTCATTAGTTTTTCATTCCATGCTAACTTGTCTATCGAATCGGTTGGAACTTCCTATCCCTCACTAGTTTCTGGATATCTAGATTGATCGTTCATAGTTTAGTTTTACCAGTTCGTTTTTCTGACGGCATGACTACAGTATTTCATTCGATATGAATACATTATGACATCATCCAAGCGCGCCATTGCCAGATCAAAGATCGTTTCTCTTGAACAAACCGCATTGCTCTCAGCTGTAGGGATGCCAATACAATTCACTAGCCTAATAAATGTACAATTTAAATGTGCTTTCTCTTTTAATGAAATGTGGCACTGTTCTATCTTTCTCACACACATACACTCTCTGTGAACGAGGATTCTAAACACTAAAGCGGGGTGACTATAAAAACAAAAACAATCGTGAAACTATGTAGGTTTACCTTTTTAATAAACTTGAAATATGATTTACCACCTATGACTATGACTAATATGTATGAGAATATTTGCCAAGATAAAGTAAATGGAGGGAAAACCAAGGTGCGTCGTTAATTGACTTTTCGTTGAAATTAAGAATAAGAGAGTAATATTCGATTATTATTGGACCAAATGAATTCATCGCGGAAATCCGTGTAGTTTCGCACGATCCGTGACTGACTCGCGTTGATTATTTTATTGAGACTGCCCTTTTTGACCGACTTTTGCCCTCAGTCCCACTTGCAATTCTTTGGTCAATGCACGAAAACACGTTTAGGTTTTGTTAACACACTTGTATCTTTTGTAGAATGGTTACTATTAAATGATACAACTTTCTTTTTGGAATAATTTTGTAAAAGGTCAGGTACACGACTGAAAAAGCCTAGGTTCTAAATTTTATGAAATACACTTCAATTTCATTTTTTTTTGATGTTATTGGATGGGTTTATTCTACTGATGTTATCTCTACAAACCGCATAGAAATTAATTAATTGAATCATTTATTATTCTATGAAAATTTATATTTAGTTACTGTGCCAGCCCTATTCCGATGGCAATGTCCTTCCAACGGCAACTGCACAACAATGTGACGATTTAACACTCGGCCGCAACGAGCAAAAGTGCTCTTTTCCGTCTAAAGTTACGTGCCGGAGACAAACACTTGACGATTTATATACCAACCAGTATTATAGATCTTCAAGAGAGCAATAGCACGGAAAACTATGAAATTATTCTAGTGCTACCACGGGAAGATGATGCGACGACTAGATGAAATACAAAATAAACCAAACAATAAGTCATGAACCACACCGAAGCAAAAGTTAGCATAAAACGTAGAGGTATTCGTAGCCCGTTTCTGCCAGCTACGAAAACGTCTACGTTTTTGACTCGTCACGCCGAAAATGTCGATTTGATGATTGGGGAATCTACGGGTGACACCAAGAGGTGTAGGAACGTACACTAAGTTCATTAAAATTACTAAAAATATCGTTAATCCGTAATCAATAGCGCTTGCGATCTTGCAACAACATCGAAAATCGGGAACTCAAACTATAATATCCAGCAAATATCACATTTTCTAAGGACTATTAATTAAACAGCTAATTACTAATACAAAGTTGCTTTGAATCTTATCAAAGTTGACGAATAAAGCGGCTGCCCTACGAATAAATTTATTCAACCAGAAACACATAAACCAGTCGGTAATATTTTCAACGCGTGTGCAAGCCATGCAAATCAATAGCCGCATTGAAATTATTCAAGCCACTGGCGCCAGTCACTCGTATCGTGTTTTCAAGCAGTAAATCACGAGACATAAATATCGAATATTAAAATATGTACTAAAACTAATTCTGAACTGTCGATTAATCTTATTTTAAACCCTTAGTTTCACTCCGATTAAACACTAAAAACGTTAAAATAAATTGGTGTAAAGCGACGGGGCTCCGTAGCATTGAATAACTACTACGCTAGCGTGTACCACATTAATTTTAACCGAAACAAAACAAGTTTAATATGCTTAATAGAGATTTTTCCGCTCAGCCATGCGTGCGCCGTCACCATTTTTACAAGCGCGTATCATTCAACTATGCTTTTATTTAAAACGCCAATAATATTGGTCACGGTTGATTTGCATCCCAAATCTGTACTAATAAAATACTATTCGTCACAAATATTCTTCAAGTTAATAGTTTCATCTCAGGACATTTACCGTGTTGACATGGCATAAAATCGTAAATGCCCCAATAGTGTTTGTCATAAAAGTCTAAATGACATTATAGGAAATTAACAATCACAATACTGGCCAGTTTCAAACCGCAAGAAAAACAAATGACAGTCAACGTTTCGAAATTCGAACGCGGACTATTTTAAGATGGCGTCTCCCGAACACTCCCGTGTATTTACGAGGATTTGCGAATTACGATCCAATAAAACGTGGTGTCGGTGACACGCGGCCACAGTCAGATCTTTTAATGTGCGCATAATTGATTTAAAGTATTCCTGTAATTAATGCTATTATTCTCTCTTATCGTATCTTTTATTGCTATGAAACTGAATTTCCCCGCCTGTAAACAAATGTATTCTGGCACTCTAGGGTGCGGTTTAACTAAAATAAATTAAAAAATTAAATAAATACCTAAATCAATTTTATAATTCCAGTCTTACTTGAGATATAATTAGAATTGTTAGTGTTTGAGAAACGGAAACTACAATATACCAACTATCAAAGAAACACTTTTTCATCCAACATTAGCACACTTTGCGCTAGCCAACCACTAAAGTCACAAAGATAATCGAAACAATACGATGCTTTACTATAATTTAGTAAATTTTACCCATCAACATTTCTCAATTTACTGTGTACTTATGCCTCGTTCTTCTAAGATCACCCTTCCATATTTTCTCAGCATTAACTGGATCTCGGGCACAAATCTCGTCTGCAGGCTTATTCGTAACATAAATAACGTTCTTAGTGGACAAAAATTCTGTTATAATTCACAATCAGACCTTTAATACTACAGTCGAGCGGTCGAGCATTAATCAAATGTGTGGAACTGGTTTGTACAAAGGCGGGTTACCTAAATAAAATAATAAATAAGAGGAGGAATGCCGTGAGATTTATTTGGAGGGAAAAAGCGAGTCGGGGTAAGAGGCAGGTCTTGTCGCGGTGTGTTTATTGCTGGCCAGTGTCGAGTCACAATGCTTCTTTTTCGTTTTTTTTTTAGTTATTTATCTGAGGCACAATGTATGAGTCTAATTAATGCCGTGCCCTTGCATGGAGATATATTGCTTGTGTGCCAGTATCTTTCCAATCCTTTTTGTTCTTTTTCTAGATTCGAAATGTGTTTAACGTACAGGGTGTGATTGGTTGAGACGATGGACTAAAACGATGCAACTGAGAGAAATGGTGTGATTTATTTTCAGTCATTTTTTTTAATATGCGCTAATGGTAGTAAACGAGTATAAGGTGATGCGTACGGCTGTACCTAGAGCGTGATTGCTTAGAAAGTGTCTTATTCACTTCTCTTTGAAACTCCTAAATTATTGTTATCCAAGAACAAGAAGTTTTAATGCGGAATACAAATACCAAAAAATCATCCAAAACCTATCTAGATATTATTGAATTGATCAAAAGTAAGAATCACTTCGTTGGATTTAAGTGACTTCTCGACGCAAGCTATCGTACAATTATCTTTGTTTTATTTATTGTTTGTGTGAAAACACATTACTTTACATGAATCTGCAATTAAATCAAGAAAAAAAACATGTTCGCACTACGCAGCAGTAACTCTACACTCTGTGCCACACATGTATACCTATATGCGGGCTGAAAAAGTAACTTAATTTAACCGAAATAAACAAACCTTTATCAGATCGGTCAATTACAATAAAACAATGCGAACGTGATGTACTTTACATCCTGAGTAACAAATCTGATTCTTATCTCACTATGGGAAAGGTAAGGCAGTAACCATTTACAAAGATGAGTTCTGCAGGTACCTACCTCCAAAGGTGACAGTGGAGCTCTTGACAATACTGTTGGGAATAATGGTAGAATGGTAGCCAGCTGACGGGAGGGCCCTAATGCCAGTTGTCATGGCAACGCGAAGGGTGGCTAACCTGCCGATATACACTGAACAAAAAAGGGGCCACCCGACCTCTAATCTCACACGGATTTAGACTCTACCCCATAAACCGGAAGGTACAATTTGACGCGCCATCAAACATCACTTACGGCCTTTCTCCTTTATGGCATTATTGGGATGCGTGTATTGTGTTTCGGGTTCCATCTTTACTTTTAAAATGAGATACATATCCCTGTCTCCCTCCTTTTCTGGATTATCTACTCTAACCGCACTTGTGTAATTATTCCTTTCTCTTTTTACGAGATTTTAAACAGTTTCAAAGTTTTTTGTTGAAATAAGAACGTCCATAAATGTTATTGCGGCAGTAAAAGCGCAGTTTTGGTAATTTATCGCTTGTGTAAACGAGGCATCGGACTTTTGGTGGAGGAAGTTGATTTACGAGTTGCTGTTTTTGCTTATTCGTTGTAACACTTAAAATTAAAAATTCAGAACCTCTACACTACCAGTATATACTGTGATGTTTCTGACGCTAAGATTCACATATCTTGTCTTATTAATCATAGTATTACGATAATTTATATTAACGTCAATAATCCGTAACTAGTTATTTATGCTGACATTCCCAAATTGTGTTTTATGTTATCGAAAAGCGTAAAAATAAAATACCCAAGAAGTAGTTGGTAAATTACGAGAGCGGGATTCAATTAATATTAGCAGGGAAATGCTCGCAGTCCACGATACAAACCTACCGACCCATACATACCTTTTCAGACACTGTTCTGGTTTCTCACATAATTAGAAAGAAGGTAGTACCTACTCGGTTTTTTTGTTTACACTGTGCTCCAAGTACCGAAACAATTATTAACACCTTATTATACCTATAACATACCTAATTGAAATGTTCAATGAGGCGCCTCTTTGTGTGAGTTGACGAGCATTAGACATACAAATCAAACAATACAAGTTTCGACCATATACAAACACAGATAGGTATCGTATCGCCCACGTTTGAATGGTTAATGGACACACCAGCGGTCACTATTCAGTGAGAAATTAACATTTTAATTCAACGAATTGGTTTGTATTAAATTGTGTTCAATTAAGAGGTCAAAGTTGTGATTTTATCGAAACAGGAACTCCTTTATTGCTTATGGCACTTAGGTACATCACTTATTCATCCATTTCTAACTCGCCATATTTTTAATGTTTTACCAAGTACCTATACCTACCACCTACACTGTTTTTTTATTATTTTACATTACACAATGTATGATTGCATCTTCCAAATTAGGTAATTGTCACTATTTCCAATATTAAATTATGACAAGTAACCTTACTAACTGGGAATCAATAAAATGACGTCATATCATAGTTTTGCAAGCACCATAAAGTCTATTCTAAAGGTCACTTACATACATTGCTACAACAGTTTCAAAGTGTCCACGACATCAATTAAAATAATCCATTAGCCGTATCTATGGCTTTTTAACGTGATCAGATCCAGCCTACACGGTCGGGCATTCCAGCACTCCGTTGGTCCGCTATCAATTTTATCCACGATGGGCAGGCCATTTATCTTACCTTATTTATTGGCTGACTCGAAAACCGGTCTTGGGACCCGATCGCTTTGTGGACTCGGCATGTACCTACCTGTCTATGTATAAGTTTATAATGTGTATGTGAATGAACGCCTGCTACATTCGCGCTGTCTGAATAATCCAGGTTAAAAGAACCGGTAACATTTTTAAAATATCCACGTATGACTTGAAAGGGTTCACGACTTTCACGAGTTCTCAGAAAGTGTCTCCGCGGCGACTAAATAAAAGGATACCTTACAAAGCATTAGAAAGTTGCGCAACCCTTCTTTTACGCATCCCTGAGTTTTTTGTAGCGATTCCTTTTTAGAAAGGACACTATTGTTCGCGGACCGTTTTATCCTAACCCTTTCCGTTACTTTTTTGCTTTGATTATATTGTTTTTACTTATTTTTGTTGTACAAACAATCTTGTCCGACCCGACCGGGCTGAACTGAACGCTTCAAACGTGTAATATCTCTTCTTGTAACACACAGTAATTAATCTACATTGGCCAACTGCAGTAGCGGATAACTCGGAAATTAATTTTACTACAGCAATAAAATATTAATGATCCATTAAAATCTAAAATGGTATAAAAGTGAAATTTAATGGTTTTTACTCGAAGTATCTCGCGAATCCGTGCCGCTGGATAGTGATATATGATGCAATAAATCGATCACAAAACTTTAATGTAACTGTAAAGTTTAATTTATTGCGATTATCCGCATACAAATGCGGGTTTATCTGTTGTATAACGTGAGTAAAATTGTTTTTTACCTGTGCTTCCAGGTCCGAACGGATGTCCAAGGAGGCGAGGGCGGCAAACCTACACGAGGTTCCAGACCTTAGAGTTGGAGAAGGAGTTCCACTTCAATCACTACCTGACACGTCGGCGCAGGATAGAGATCGCTCACGCGCTCTGCCTCACGGAGAGACAGATCAAAATATGGTTCCAAAACCGACGCATGAAGTTAAAGAAGGAGCTGCGCGCCGTGAAGGAAATCAACGAGCAGGCCCGCAGGGAAAGAGAAGAACAAGACAGAATGAAGCAGCAGCAACAAGAGAAGCAGGCGAAGCTGGAGGGGCAGCATCACGGCCACCATGTGACCCACCACCATGACCCCATGAAGATGCCCATCGACAAGGGCTCCAACGACCTTATAAAAGTGAACAAGGTCCCGACGTAAGGTGCCCGCACCGGATAGGCAATCATGACTGATTCTGTATCATATAGTGTGAATGTAGTGTTGCGTCCATGGGGACCGGCGGCGGCGTTAGTCGATTCGTATCCACTAGTTTTATGTTTGCGGCTGGTTTCAGTGTGGTCTCGTGTTGAGGCGTTCAGTGACTTTTATTTTTGTAATGTTCCTTTAGTGCGGAGGACTTGCCCTCGTTCGCTGGTTGGACAAGTTGGTGATGTGCTTTAAGCATTTATATTTTGTTGCCATAACCACACCCTTGTATTGCAATAATATTTTTACTAAAATTTACAAAAGTTAGTATATCGCTCTAAGGTTAAATAGGGGCCCGAGTGAACTTCGGCGTTGTTAGTTAAGATTTTAAATCTGTGAATCTCATAGTATTTATTGCTACCACTTACTCTAATCCATTATGTTATATTATTTTTTAATTAATAGATATTATATTATGTACATTTTGATGTATATTTTATTATTTGTTCGCTGTTAGCGGACTGGTTATGTTTTGAGGTCATATTTTTTATGATTGTAAAATTTGTTGTATTTTATCAGTTGACTTCAAAATCTATTCAGTTTGTATAATTTTGATCAGATTTTGATTCAGTTCAGTAGTATTTAGGTCAGTCAATTGTTGTTTTGGGTTAAACAAATTATTTTCGGATAAACAAAAGTTATTATTATCATGCAACATTAAAGTAAACCTACATAGCTAATTTAATAAGAACTTAATGAGTAATTAAAACAAAATACGTATGGAAGTACAATTGCGAATAGGTCTTTGTCGTAACTAAGGTTATGTTTTATATTTATCTCTTCGAAAGTAATTCATATAAATGTAGAAGGTATTTTTTGATAATTCTAAGAAAAAATACCGTGTCCATAGTTAATGAAATAGAATGGAACAAAATTAACAAAAAAATTGGAATGGAACTGCATAAGGCGTGTTGTCCAGGAACCTCGAGTCATCTCATGTTCAAAATTATATACGTAACGATGATACATATAATTAATTAACAATAATGTGACTAAATATAAATTTTACACTTAATATTAAAAGTTGAGTAGAATAAGTGTATTATATTACATAGATTGATAGGTTCGACTTTGTATGAAGTATTGCTAAGACTTAGATAATGAATTGCTGCATACACCAGTTCTGGGATATCGAAAATTCACGCTATTTTATGTAGGAAAAAAAGTTCTTTTAGTCGAAAAATCAAGATTTTGATTGCAGTTGTTCCGAGTCGAGACAACGACATAATTACGATTCCTGCTATTTTTACGAAGCAATGCACATTTAAATTTACCGGTTCGGTCATTTTGTGCATAAAGCTTACAAACTGCAGTGCTTACGACCGGGTTACGCTCGAAAAATGGCATTACCCTTTACGAAACCCGAGCTTCTTATAAACTTTTTAATTTCAAACTTTACCATTCGCTTCAATTCCGTATTGTGCCAAAATATTTATATTTAAAACACTTTCAAGCTTTCTATCAAGCATGACCAAATTGTTTTCCAAAACTGAATACGTAATCAAAACAAAAATTTAATTAAAAATTAGTGTTGATAGTCACCATTATACGTAAATTAATGTCAGGGTAGAATTAAAAAGTAAATTCTATAAAATTAATAATAAATTGGATTTTTCGCTTGATTTTTGTAAATCACCTCTCGAAATCTGTCCACTGTGTTACTCAGTATAATTATATCTGTAGCTGTTAAAAAAACATGTTTACTGTCGTGATATCATTAGGGAAGAATAAGTCAATAGTTGTAGCTCATTTAATTCAAAAATTTCAGTCATAAGCAATAATTAAACCATTTAAGTAGAAAAGTAAATAACTAGGTGTAGTATTTACTAAGCAAACCGTATTATCAGCAATCAAAAAAGTCTTGTTTCAATCATTTAAAAATAGAGTACAATAATATTACTATGAGAACAGTTTTTGAAGAAACGGTACATTGAAATAAAATATCGAGAATCTAATTTTCCTACATTTTCCTGCCATTGTATTGGAATAATATTTTTCCTGTATGGCAGGTACGTGCAATATTAATTCTCCATTAACATTTTCACAAGAGCCATATTTCTATAAAGTTATGTAAAATAAGGTTGTCGTTAGAATATAAATCCTTATCCCATCTTATTTTTTAAAATTAAAAAGTAATCGAGAATTGAAAATCGAACAAAATGTACTTAAGTAACGTCGTATTTAAGTAGGCTTTATAAATTATAAAACGCATAGTTATAATCGTAGACACATGTAATAAACGTTAAGCGTAAATCTGAAGTTAGTATTTGAATTTAAAACCCCGCTTTAATATTTTAGTGTCGTTAGTAGATGTTCGTTCTTGAGCAAGGTTCGTTCATTCAAAATTCATTATGTAACGAAGAGATCGTTCGAATTAGAAAAGTTCATTCTTCATTAAAAATAGAATAGAGATGGACGCTTTCACAAAAAGGACGTACACACTGAATTATCACTGTGGCTGAGTTTTGAACACGTTTTGTGTATCCAAAATTTTAATTGTTATGTAATTGCATTTTTATTGTTTTTTGTTCGGTTATTTGGCTTCATTGTTTGGGATTGTGCAAAACTAAAAAAAAATCTGAATGTTATTAGACATAATGGAAAACTGCTGTAAAGCAAGGTAGTTATCATTAATTACATTTTAAGTAACAAGTTGCAATAGCGTCCTGTAATTCGTGTATTACACCTACATTACAAAAAAATTGAAACTAAAGCGTGAATACTTATGTTATAGTGATGTACTACTTGCGCGGCAGCAACGTCATTGTATCTTTACACTTACTAGTTTTAATATTAGCTTCATCATTGAGTTTCTAAAACAATAAGTAAATCTCGCAAGATATTAACCACCGTAGGTATGTACGTCCAATGATTTATGTCAGGTATTCTTTATAGTTTCTGCGTCATAAAGAGCTGTAATTCAGTTGAAACAATGAGCAATTTGCTATAAAGATTATATACGTCCTTCATCCATAGTGCTGTCTTGCCATATTGCTAGTGTTTTGTAGACTGTAGGTATTGTACCTAACTGAACATTAAATTTAATATCAATAATGTTAAATTAAGCGTGTGTAAGCGACTTTACGTTATCAAAATTATGGATGCCTGTAAAATAATTACTTGTAACTAATTGTCAGCTCTTAAATAGTTGCCTTTGATTTTAAATACTAAATTAGAGTAAAATATTATGGTCACAAAACAATAATAATCGTTTGATTTGAAGGGTTTTATGCCATGCAGTATGTTTTGGAAATTTTCATCCTCTGATTTCAGCCCTATTTTTTCCAATGCCACATAATAAGATGACGTAATATTGCTTACTGCGTATAAGTTATAATTAATATGTAATTACATATTTGTATGTTCAATCTATAACGAAATTCCGTTTAATTATTATTTTGTTTAAGTTTACTCATTGTTACGTTAAAATTATGTGCATGAATATTTTCATTTAATGTTTCTTTGACTTTAAAAGTAATAAGACTTCCGCTCTTTACGTTTAATATATTAAAATAATCGATCAATTTTTATCTTTAACCGTAGTTATGTATCTTTGTACCTATATCTATATTTTTAATATAGTGTTTAAACGTCGTCTTAAAGTTAAGTAACTGTAAATAGTTGTGAAAGTTTTATGTGGCGCATTATTTTTTGTTTATATTTTTTGTTTACGTTATTGTATTTATGTATTGACGTAATCGTGTAGACGAGACACATGACCACTGTAAAGAGGTACATAATAGCGAGATACTTTCGTTGGAATCGAATGTTATAGAGATGTCTAGTAATTGTGCTTGGTGCATTAAAACAAGGTTGTGAATCTGCGATTTCAGTATTTTTTCGCAACACTATCCGACCGAAGTTACTTGAGCTATCTTCTATGTTATTCTAAAAGTGTCCAAGGCCTTGTTACAGTGGTAAAGTGTACTCAAATAAATGCGATCTAATGTGACTGTGTCGTGGTATATAAGCAAATAGTTGGGTGATTGTATATGAAGCCCGCATTCAATATTGTAATATTAATTTCCAAAATTCAAGAGAATAAAGAGTTAATAAAATGTATGGATATTTTGATTTCTTCTATAACTAACCCTGTGCTACTTATTTTTAGGATTGTTATACATAAATAACGTTTTTAGTTTGTTCATGATTATATATTTTTTGGTAATAATTCAAGTAAAATTGGAAAAAGAGATACGGAACAATATTTATATATACAGCATTTTTGTCCCAATTTTCTATCTCCTTTTTTAAGTATATTTGACGTTTGACGTAACCAAAACATTTTTATTTTACTACTAATCTATGAAACAAGAATAAGAGTAATTTGGAAAAACTAATCGAGAAAAATGTCGCATTTGCTGCTCTTGCGCCACAGTTTCTACGAGAATTCCATCATTATTTAAGATACCCTGCAAATTGGCTTTTACGTTGGAACCGAAGAATGACGATTTCGTTTTCCATACCTACCACATTTTTCCATTATTAACGTATTTCACATATTTTTTGTAAATTATAACGCAACCGACGCTTGTAGATCGAGTTGGATGAAGTCGCGGTCCAGAAGATTTATAAATTTAATAGCAGAGTGCTTATTGCTAACAAATTACATAAGTACAGATAGACCTAACCGATTTATTAGATTAACTTGCTCACTAACACTCGTTATCTCTCTGGTCTTGTTAGATTAATCTCCCATTTCTAATTCTAACAGCGTTCGAATAAGTTAGATCTGAGAATTTACTGACAGCCGCTCTCACATGTAATAAGTTTCGTTATAATCTTCTTCTATCTATGTGTTCATGCGTACCACTTTCTAACTTCTACAGCTACAAATATGTATCTACCTACTAGTAATTCACAGATATTTATCAATTATCAATAGAGGAATAGATAAATAGGAATATTATGATTAGAATTTTTTTATTACAGCTTAATAATAAATTTTACTAATATTGGTCGCGATACTCATAATATTTGCATTATGTAGGCGTTTGCCTGTAAGATTAGGAACATACGCATCGCGAAATAGTATTTTAATACAATTTTAACCTGTAGTTTTTTAAATGACTTGAGGCGCTCTCTCATATTATATGAAACATAATTTATATTCATATTAAAGCGTTCTTATACCATGCGAGTACCTATAATGAAAAGCCAGTTAATTGTGACTTATCGAAATTGCTAAATCTGAGATACATTAGTTTTTTTTCTACAAAAAATTTGTCTAGCCTCTGTACATACCTACCTACTTAGATTAAAAGAAATATTTTTAATGATCAGAAATACACAACTCAACATAACATTAAGAAAAACTAAAGCTAAACGACTATGTTTTTGTTTGTTGAATAATACTAAACTATACAGTTTGTAGTCACTAATAAAAGAAAAAGCTAAAGCTTAATCCATGTTTCACATCAATCTGTTTGCTTGTTATCATGGTTGCCTTCACATTTAAAAACACTTCCTCGAGTACGGCACTCAAGAACATTCTCTTATCTTCAACAGGCGTCGTGTCGTGCTTATATCTACTTAAACCGATATTAATTCCCACCACGACTAATTAATTTGCTGTCGGCAAGTCGTTCTTGTAATATTTAGCTGTCACATAATTCAATATAACAAAAAATCATCCCCCTTAATAGTTAAATGCCCCTAAATACCAATAACGCTTGTCGGATCCCCGCCAAAAACAAACCATGAGTTATTTCCATAATGTATTCAGCCATTGCCATTTTCCATTCTCCACAGACACTGGTGCTGTCAAATAAATTTCATTCCTACGGAATTCACAAAAGGTGGGACCATGCTACTGAACCGAAAATCGCTTAGCAATCCACTCCCACTTGCGAACAAAACGCAAGAAGAAACGATCGAGTGGCTCAAGCGATTCCCGTTCATACTCCAACCAATTTTTTGCCCCGACCTTTCGTCTAATACTTTGCCTTTATCGTTTTTGTTGATAGTTTTTTTTGTTCAACTATCTTCGGCATTACCTTTATGGCGCCTGATATCTACGGAACGATCATAGCAAATTCTAATGGCTGTTAAAGTCGCTAAAATGGCTTGTTATGGGCAAAACAAATTCGGTTGCTGTTATGTTAAGTGGTATGGGAAACTATTGCGTTGACCTTATCAGAAAATGATTATGATAATCTCCCCTATGACGTGATAGCAACACTTCATATCAATCTCTAGCAGGAACTGGAAAATCGAGTTGATAGCAACTTCGTAGAAAGCTGACCTAAGAAGTGGAAAATAGTTGCATTGTTAGGATTGTCCGTAGGATAGTCCATTTCGAGCCTGGTGCGGGAACGCGTGCTGCGAATCAGTTATATTTTACTTCGGACTACTTCATTACTAAGTACTTTAATTTATATTATGTTTAAAATTACTTCGGAGTTCATTGTGTTGCGCAATTGCGAGAAAGTAGCAAGGTTTGGGTGTATTAAAGGAGTAGGTACATAGTTAAGATTTTTCTTGTTCTTTCAATCCTAACCTCAATTATTTTCATCGATGAAACGTTTTCCCATGCATATAATTCCACCGATTAAAAAAGCTCTCAAGTTGCACTAATATAAAACCAGAGGTGTAGTTAGAAGCGCTCTTGTTTATGAAAATAGCTGTAATCTCATCTAGACGTCTGCCATTAAACGCCGATGCGTCCTGGGGCATAGACTGGGCCAATTTCATGGTCTAACGCTCCCGCCCTGCATCGGAATCACTTAATACGTGTCACTTATTTCGAATGCTGTCTCCATTGCAATGAAATGCTATCCGTAGTCACATCGTCTGAAGTAGAGATGTTAATAAGTATCAAAACATGAATTTTTGATATCAAATGAGGAATATTATGGTGAATTGAATAAAAATATTTACTTTACGTAAGTTTTTTCCCCAACATACGTACTAGTATGGGTCTTGTCAATGTAACAACATAACATACCTAGGTGTATTTTACCTATATAGTAAGGAATTAGTTTTAACAAAAATATGAAGTTCAATCATAGGAGAAAGTTTCCGAACCTCGTTCTGATAGTAATTGTCTTTAGTTCGTATAGAGCCTGAAATAAATAAATCTTGGTTTACCCCACAGTTTTACACACGTGGTTAAAAAGTATTATGATTGATTGATTATTGTAATTTTGGAAGTCACATTCAACTTATAACAATACCTATAGTCGTGGCTCACGTACATCACGAAATAAAAAAAAATGTAAACCGCAATCTGCAATTTTCTTTCCAACCTTCATCACAATACGTAATAGAACCCAGTCTGAATTGAACATGGCGACTGCGATCCGCTTGCAAACTATTCCGGATGCGATAGAAAACTCCTTCCTTTTATTTTATTCCCTTTTTGCTTTTATTCTATAGAGAAAATTGTTTGGTTTCACAGTTGTAGCAGGTTACCTATCTGAAATAACTTTAAGAAAAATTGTTTCGTTGGAGCTTTGTAAAATAAGAACCGATGCAATCTGTCCTCTCCTATGATTATCTTGTACTATTCTTTATTATGGGTTATAAGACTCTCTTGGGAAAACGTGTTTTTAGGTTTTCTTTAATTTTAGTCATACATTGTGTCCTCACTGCAATTCTATTTCTTTTTGTTATAATATCGAAAAATCTAAAAAAAAATGAATTTGATTGATAAAAAATTATTGATGAAAAAAAAATATTTTAAGTAACAAGAGAACTGGCTCTTATCTCGCACAGAGCCTGCCAGTAGCCATTGCTATTCAGCAAGGTAATGCAGCCAGTGTTCTTGGTACCATGCCACATGGACACCCATTTTTGTTAGATTTGTAAGGTTTTGATTTAGCTAGTTTTAGTTTATTATATTTGATTTATGTTAACTTGTTTTCTTATAAATAAATCGATGGAATGTGCAATATTTTATGTTAATGTAAAAGCTTATTACCAAACAAGAAGAAAAAAGGAGAGAATAAAAGAAGAGAAAAGAAGAAGAAGACACTACAAGTCCCTTATTCTATTAGAAGAGTTGGTCAGGAAAATAGCATGTGGAAAGATAACCCCGACGGAAAAAGGCATGACTGTACAAGACTGTGCACTACCTATTATGTATGTGTGCATTCACAAACCGTCACGGAAAAGCTTACATGATTTACAAAATCGCAGAAGTATTAAACTTTCATTGTACCTACAACCCGTGCTATAAAAACAAGTACTAGCTGAAAACGTTTGTTACCAGAAACACCTTTCGTACCTATGACTAATGAAAATGCATGAATGAGAAAAAGCTTCGTCGTAGGTACACATGATTGTTTTGTCATATTATCATTATTACTCAGTTCTTAAAATTTACTACTATTTTATTTCCACTTGTATGGAAAAAGAGCTTTGTGTTCTTGGTATTGTTCTTGGTAATATGTCTTTAAACCAAGGGACAAATGACTAGTTATACGTACTTTATTATTATTAAAAACTTTCATTTAACTGACTGTCAGTTAGTAAATTATATGGATGGATGAGTTGTTGGATGGATGTTTACGGAAACCTTGCAAGTCGCTTTGGCCAAGTTCCCGTTGTTTACCAACTTTTATCTACCAACATACATGGAAGTAATGTGATTCATAGGAAATTCCTTAGTAAATTTACAAACATCTTTGAGTAGAAATTCAGAAAATTCGTTTTCTAAATTATGTGCTTGAAATGGCAAGCGTTTCAATCTTCTCTCTTCGTTACTAAAATGTTGTCAAGCTTAGAAACACCATAAAAATGTTAGATTTTTCAACATAATATTGCAATGAAAAACTCTATCAACGTATATATCTCGGATCAATTTATACCTAGCAAATAAAGTGCCTATACCTAGCATTTTCTATTCTAGTAAAAATTACCAAAGTAATATTTTTTTACCAGCGTATTCAACGTGTTTCACGCGTTATTGAACATTTAAAAACCTATAAAGTAGCTCTTAATAAATATTAAATGTCTTTTGTTACCCAAAAACCTTTATTCCACATGAGTATCGAGCTTCTTCAACTCACAAACTAAGCTGTCACTATCTATAGTTATATAGTTAACAGGCTGTAGTGGCTCGAACCGCCCCTGCAGTATCGATTTAAAGCTCGTTTATTGGCCCTCATCCCTCCACTAGCCTTCAGCTACACGAATTTCAGTTAAGGCTTCTTTTCGGTCTTTTAGAAGGTAGGGTATCTAAATATTACATTTTATGCACTGTTGTCTGTTATTTGATTAACAGTTCTTAAACAACCGTTGATCTGATTTTTAGATTAGCTTCTTCAAAAGTTAAAACGAGATTCTATCCCTATTTCTAATCATCTCTTTGTATATAATGAACCCCTATCCTAGTATTAATATTATTACAGTGAAAGTTTGTGGGTGTGTTAGTACCTATGTTTGTTACTTCTTCACACTCAAACGGCAAGACCAGTTTTGGTGAAAATTTGTTATTTGAAAGCTTATACTCTGGAATAGCACATACGCTACTTTTTATTCCAAATCCAGCAAGTAACACCGCGGGGCGCAGCTAGTATGCAATAATTGTGACACTAACATCTACACTTTCAGCCACAAATTAATGCTTTGGCGTTAGATTTCCATCAACAAAGAAATATCAATCAATTAATTAATACAATAAGCCTACGTCAACCCACTGCTGGGTATATAATAGGCCTTCTCATAAGCATGCCACTTTTTCCGATCCTGCGCCACGCGGATCTACTGCTTCCCTGCTACTTTGACGTCATCGCCTGACCATCGGGCTGGTGGGCTACCTCTTAGCCTCTGTCCTTCTCTTGGTGACCATTCCGTAAACGATTTAGTCCCTTCTCCAGATTTCTTCCCTAGATTTCTCGTCTAGCCAAATGTCCTGCCCATCGCCACTTCAGCTTCCAAAAGAAATATACCAAAACGTATTTTTTTATTTCGAAATGACATCTCTAACTAACACCTCGAATCATCGTTTAATGGGAGCATTTATTTTTGGCACCTCGATCTCGCATTATTTATGTAAAAACTTGTGAAACGTTTTATGAACAATAAATAAAACTAATTAACGTTTTATAGAATACGCATTAGCAGTATTTAAATTGGTTTATTTGGTTTTCAATTTCCAAACTTGATTTTAATTTACTGTTAAGCTTGATTAAATCAGTGGTGAGGTATAATTTAGTGCATTTTTATTGTATTTTAGTATAAATAGATCGGATTCAGACGCATCAAAACACAACACTAGATAGAAACTATACTAATTCACGGATATCTAATAATTTATATAAATATAAACTAAATATTTATCTATTAAAATTATTTTGTCTATTTTTATAACCAACCTGAAAATGTTTAAGAGTGAGTATACCTATTACTGAAAAGGTAACAGGCGTTATTTTTCCAATTTTATATTATCGTTTGTTATGTTTAGAATGGTAAGTTTATCATACCCGTTTGAATTGTAAACTTGAAAATATTACTTGTTCGTAATAATATATTATGTTAGAAGAAATGTGGAACAAGATGGAAAATAGCCTCCGAATAACGTAGTTTACCAACTAAACATTTCTTCTAAACATTTCGGTAGCGTAACTCAATTGGGTAAAACATAAGTTTCCGTACAAACACTCCCTAAATATGACAAAAATAAACTTTCGCAATCATGTAGCAAGTTTGTAAGGGAAGTAACGCCCGCATTTTCGGGACGAACGAGAAAACTGCTAACATAGCACAAATATTAGCATTTTTATCGTCACAAACAACTCGGCACGTAACAACGGTGAGATTAAAAAGCTAGTGGCTTTATAAAACTACATTACCAAACTCCAATCACATTTAATCAAGTTATTACCCATCAAAATTAGAATGCTATACGCGCAATGATTTCGACGCAATAACACCAAAGAGAGGTAAGTAAAATTTTGTATTTATCGAGATATATCTATCTGTATACTTACTTGTATAGCCAGTGCAAACGCTGTTGGTAACTTCTGACCGGTAGCGTTTCAAGAACGTTATGCGACTGCGCGAAAACTTGCTAATAGCCACATTGATTTTGCAGATAGAAGCCAGGTCGGAGCGCACAAACCTACCTCTACTCCACAACACACCACCCGACAACTACCAAAGGGAATTTTCCATCTATCGAACGGACGAAACCACGCTTAATCGGATCGACCCTTCGACAGCACGCAATGGAACTCGTAAACCTCGATACCTTCAATCCCCATGAGATTTCGTGTCCGCGAACCGAGTTAGCTTGGGGGTAGGTATAACAATAACTGTATTATTATTACCTATGTTTGTTTCAACTGAAACCGTTTCTTACTTTACGTTCGACAAATTGCCATTGGCAAGGAAAATATTATATAACAAAATGTAATATAACTGTCTTCGGTCGATTACATTTTCCGAGTGAAGATACAGGAATATTGAAAGAAACGGTCGAATTGTCCTTTTCCTATTGGGATCGTAATAATTTGAGGACTCTGGCAGTTCTTGTATGGCGTGGAATAGATTTGACTGGATGGGCGTGAAACTGCGGACCCTGTTTGGGGAATCGCTGATCGTACACCTGACGTAACTGGCTTGGTAAGCAAAAGCTCCTAAACAAACTTAACGGGCGCCAAGTTAGGAGCTTACTTTATCTATTTGATGTTGAATTAATTTCATAGCGGTTTAGGCGTCAGTGAAAAACATGCAAAAATTCAATTCGAAAGTTTAGAGACCCAGCGAAAAATATTTTTGATACCGTTGTAACGTTGTTTGACAACATCTGTAGCGAAATTAGTGATAAAGTTAACGAAACGTGAGGGTTTCCTACAAACAAGTGTTTGAGTGAGCGGCAGGTATTTGCTCTAAGCCTAGGCTTGTAAGGCAAAGGTCCTCGTAGTTCCCGATTTCCAAAATTCAACAATAGGTGCCTAAACTTTTCAAAAATGTCTCCAGTGAGCTATGTCACGTCATGATGACACGCTTTTCATTGTCATCTGTAGGTACTAATAGAGCCAACATTATCACATCACAGTATAAGTGTACCATTGTACCTATTAATACTCCTAAAACCTAAGCATCTGTTAGAAATAAAACCAAGAACTTTGAATACAATCAAATACGCATATACAGTATTATACAGCACATTTGTAGAGTCCCCCTACATTTAGTACAAAGTAACCAACACCTTTGGGTAAGTAGAGTACACACATAAATTCCTAGCAATTTAATTGGATAGTATTACCTAGCAGATAGTTGGTGTAGAGCCGCGGGCGCAATATCGGGCTCTATTCGTACATTTCACTGCTCTCCGCAAGTTATCGCTCTACGTAGAGCATTTATGTTTGTCCCTTTATACGCTACGATAGTACAATACAATTCTAGTTGAATAGTTGAGAATTAGGATACGTTTTTTTTCTAATTAGATCTAATAGTAAACAAATAGAAATGCTGAATTATTCAAGTTAGATTTATATTGCTTATATCATAAGGAATTCAATTTCTCTGAAAAGTGTCTGGAACGCTGCGTTCTATTTCTAACAGTGAAAATACTTTCAGTACCTACCTATCAATCAAATTTATTTCCGGAAGATCCATAATGTATGACTAACATTATGAATACAGTTCCAAAGTCCTAACTTATTAAAAAAGTCGTAATATCCAGTCAGTCTTAACGGCAACGGCAAACATCGAAATTACTGCAAAATAATAAAATCTGCATCACAATAAAGATAGAATCGTGCAAGAAAACTGGAACGTACCAAACGAGCTACCGGGGCTTTACCCCGCCCAATTCATTTAGAACTGTGATCTGATAGGACAATTCTCTCTTTTCGCCTGTCACATTCTACTTCTGAAGCGGCGGGGTGGGTCTTGCCTAATTGGTTTTGGTATATTTGTACGCGTGGGGTGCAAATGTACAGGTGGGGTTGTTAATGCCAGTGGTTGCACTCTTCTAGAAGTAAGATTAACTCATGAGATGGATTTTATCTAAATATTACCTGCTGTAGAAAACATCATGTTCCTTCAATAAACTGAGGCTTAGCTTTCATGCTTTAAAATAAGCCTAAAAGTTGTCTAATTTTGTGATTGGTATAATATTATTATTATTTTTTTTTGATATAATATAAATCTAATTAGGTATGTTAACAAAAGACTATAGACGAAATATATTTTCTATACCGTTTAGCTTTTAATCCACCTTACCTGATAATTCAGTTATTTCTGATTAAAAAGTGTAATAGAAATAATATTCTCACCAAATCCAGCTAGAATCTATGCGGAAACGGAACAAACTGTTCGCCATACATTTTTATTTCCAAAGTCTAAGTTACTGATACGAAACACAATACGAGTACGTGATACTTCTCAATGCAATTGTACAACGCTGGGGACCGTTCATCGAACGAGTTTCCTTTCAAATAACAAAAGGTCTTATATTCAAACAATTCCATCTCGAGTTAAGCCCTTGTCGCTTCCCGAAATAAACCCAATTCCTCTTCACATACAAATGGCTCAACTCGCTTTTACCACTTTTCTACTTATGCCGTTTCACGTCTAAGCGTGCGAAATATTTCCTGCGCCAGAATCGAAACGTCTCAACTGAATATTGTTCCGCTAACTCTTACGACTTTTTAGCGCGAGTGTGCACAGTCTTATCTCGCCTGTAGCAAGGTGATTTACTATAATTAGAAAGATAGCGGTGGATGCCTTTTGTTATAATTTTCCAGGCTGGATCACGAGCGTTTTCCCGCGCAAAACTCATGAAAACGGCGGCCATTTTGTAATGTGCCTTGTTTTTTGATAAGGGTATTAAAATAACGGCGTATTCGGACGGTTCTTTGCTTAACTATGGAAGGTACTTGTTTATATATTTGTGTAGGTGGTTAGGTACGTGAGCGTACATTTTGAATGCAAATTGGAAGAGTTGCTAATGAAATTTAAGGAAATTAACTATCCTGCCAACGTACTTAGCTCCGGCTATAGGCGCTGGTATCTTGCTATAACGATAGTGAAATACCCTAATTTGAATATTATTCCTTTATCTAAACAAGGTGCTGAACATTCTCCGCTTTAAGGCTTATAAGGACGTCACTAAGAAGATTACTAAAATTTGCGTTACAATATACGTAATTTCGACCGTTGTACGATAAAAAGAAATGTTTTGTTATTAACATGTTAGCGTTATGACTATTTCAGTTTTAACTAAGTAAACTGAAATCCAACAAGACATTAATTCTAAGTTAACCATCAAAGCAAAGAAAACATCGCGTTTTGTACTCGGTGGCGCGGCGTAGTCGATAAACACGCGCTACGCACTTCGTAGCAGCTACGAAAAACCGTAGCACACGATAGAAAGTTAACCTTTCACACTCTGCGTCCAACACAAAAGCTCCCGTGTTTTTGTATTAATATTATCGTAGTAGTATTTATTCTACGGTCATATTTATACTACGGTAGGTTGTTAATACGGCGATAATGCAAATACAGGCCGTGAATGGCGGCTGGGGCCGTTTCAGACGCCATTACTGAAAATTCCGCCACGTTTCAACTCTCGTGGGCTTTACATGTATTCTCGTGCTATCAAGTGCTTTCCTTTTTTAATTTTAATAAAATTTTATGCGTAATTTCGTAGGTGTGAAACATCCATTTGGTTTACTAGGTTGGTAAATAGAGTTAAAGGGTGTAACGGAAACAGTTTTGTTTTTATTCCCTTGACATTTTGCTGTCGGTAAGTTATATTAGGGGAAGGGGAAATACGATTTTTTACAAGAAATAGATCACTCTTGTCGCTTTTAGTACATATCGTATAAACTTGTGTCCACACAAAAACTACAAAACATGCCATTTACAACACCAAGCGAAATCAAGGGAACAACGACCTTAAGGTGCGTTTTTATCGATTCCATTTGTGTACCATTCGTAACAGTCCACGAGCTAGAGATACAGTAGATAATACGCGTTATTCAGAATAAAAACACGAAGAAAATCAACTCAAAGGATTTTCGACTCTTTAGACATCTACTTAGTGATCCAGACTTTCAAAGAATTACTGATAAAACCTCTGAAGTCCACACACCATAACGTTACTTATTCAATTGCATGGAAAATCGACGGGATTTCTGCGTACCCTCTTTGTCGTCTGTCTCTCTTCATCTCGCATCAGAAACGCGAGGAAGAAAGAGATAGGGATTTCGTAATTGTGGGTAATATAGAAATAGTTTTAGTCTAGACGGGGTTAGAAATTGCAAATTACTGGATAAGTACTGGATTTAGTCGCCGGTTTAAATATATTGTAAAGATCATTGCACACACGACTCTTGGAATTTATGTAGCATAAGGGTAAGTGTGGGAAAATTTCCCTTTTTCGGTAGTTATTTTGGCACTTTGACTGGTTCAGTGACTCCAATATTCAGCAACTCGGTTACAAATTGTAAAATATATTGTTATAAACTTCAATATTTAATTTTTATGTACAAGAGAGTTGAATAAATTATTGTTTACGTTGATTCACCTAGTTAGAATGATAGTAATCTATAGTTTTAAAATATATTAAATTGAAATTAAATTAATTTGTTGTTATTGTAAATACCTAGGCCTATTTATTACAAAATCTTGAGTATTACTGATGTCCGGAATAGACTTTTTTTTATTTTTTATTTATGCTCTATAGCCTATCTTTTGACCACTATCTCACCTGGTATAGAGTCGAAGGTGCTAAATATGCTCAGCCTGGGTTGCGGCTGGGTCTCAAGGACCACTGCCGGAACACCCTGAATTCTAAAATTCCAAAAATTCTTTGTTTTTTTTTATTCCTTTACCTATATTTTGCTTATTTAAAATGAGCAATGATTTTATTTGAGTAAAATTTACTTGTTTATTTTTTTCGTGAGTTGCTAGGAGATGCTTCATTATAACAACATCCTGTGATGCCCCCGCGAAAGTATTTCACGAACTGAGAAGGCTGTAAAAGTATGCCATAATTTAAACATGGATCTCGTTATTTTTATGACGTCTACCGCAAGGTTATAAATGCCGTCAAACGATAGCACAAACACCTGCGGTCAACTTAAAACAAATACACCGGGTACTACATCCACCTGCCAACTTTATGCCCCCATAAAGAGCACAAGCACCCATAAAAGCATTATTACCTATTAATTTCACACCACATTAGCGGAACTCACAATAAAACTTCGACATTTGGTTCGGTGACAGTGATTTTCTGTTCTTGAGTTTAACGCCATCTATCCGCCGGGGGTAGAGTCTCGCAGGAAAAGATTATAGGCATTATACGACCGAGTTTACGATGTCGTAAAACTGCGCCATAAAACCGAAGGGCACGCACGCCCTCTGTTAATCGTTCAGAAACCGATATTGCGGTGAGGCCTCGAGATAGATTACTTTTAGGAATGTTAGGAATAACCTCTTGGCGTTTGTCTATTTATGGGCCCGCACTGAATTGTGAGTACGTACCTCACGTACCTCTTCCTTGGCAGAACTTGGCCCGACTCGTGCCATAACTCACTGGAGGTAGTAAAAGTGTAATGGGTTGTTTATGTAATCTCCATGTATAAAATCAACCTTATTATCTCATTTGGCTTGGATTACATATAAATGCAATCTATTACTTCCGCAACGATGTCTGGTTACTGCCGGTACTTTGCTAATTTTCTTACGGCTGATTTCTTAGTGGGGGATAATAAATTAGATGTGTGATCGCAACTTTTGGTTTGTAGAGAAAAGTAATTACGAGGATAAATGTTAAGGAACTTAAATCACAAAATGCTATGATGTCCAGCTGAAGTAAGCATTGCATATATTGCACTGGAAACCATTGCCTCCGTTCATTTCAAACTTGGATATCAAAAAAACTGCAAATTGCTCTGCAAATTATCCTTCTATGACAGCTCTATAAAGTTTATGAACCACGCAACTCTAACATAGACTCTTCTAAGTATAGGTACTTACTACGAAAAAAGTAACAACTGCAACTTACCAAAATACCTACTATGTCTTTCAATAATATGTCTATATACATTTTTAATATCTAGGTTACTGTAACATTTTGATAATGTCACTGGCACTATATAAAACGAAATCACAACATATTTTTTCCTCTTTGTAACTTTCTGAATCTGTCTACCTAATGAAACAAGTAGATATGAGCTATCTTAATACTTTTACTACTTAGAAACTAAGCAACATTATATTGAGTCTAAGTATCTTTCTTGCGTAGGTGCCTAGGTATACATTTTTTGTTCTTAGTGGTCAAAACATATTATTATTATATAGATGTATTTTAACCTACTTGCCACTAAAAAAATATTTCCCACCGTCAAAGACATTTAAAATCGGAAAGGTAAAATACGAGACACCTCGCAGTTTATTATCTGCCCAAACAAGATCTTATAAGAGAACTAGCCTCCAAACCGTTCTTGTTACACTTTTATTGTTGCACCCTCACAATCGTTAAACTTTTATTGACTTGAAACGGCGTCACTTTAAAAATATACAAATTTATGGTCACTCAAACTGGTAACGATTATTCAACACGTCGTATAAACTGTTTTATTGCACGCGTCAATGTAAACAAAGCATCCATTTTGGCTTTTATAAAACCACTTTTTACCTTTCATTTAGGTGCATTCAGTAACATGAGATTATTATAAGTTATAAATCAATGACAATATGAAATTTACCGGCTTTTTTCAGGTATCAAATCAAGAATTCAATAAGTAATTATACTTATTTCTGTGGTATTTACGTTTTCTACTTTATTCTATAATCATGTCCTATTAGACTACTCGTACCTATACCATTTATGTAAGGCTCATTACTTACTACATTTATTGGTCTACGGTTGTTCTCAAACACATTGGATCTATTAGTTATTAGTTTATTAGCTCTATTTGTTATTGCCATCACTGTACCTACCTATTTTGATGGTTTTGTTAATGGTATTTTAGATTATTTGAAGTTATTTTTAGATTTCAAGTAGGATACTTTGAGACAATCCAATAAGATCTTTATGAGAGTCAAAATAAGATTTATTCCGAAATGCAGAGTTAGTTATATCATTCTAGTAGATTCTTATCTAGATGTTTGATGCTTATGGTGCACTAAAATTCACATTGTGTATCAAACTTAATATTTTCTTGTAATGAGATGTTTATAAATGATGAATTTCAATGAAATTAAAATAAATTCACAGTAACGTATAAGCTTATAATCACTACATCTATCTCAAGTTCCCCTAACTAAATAGCAACCGCGATTGCAACAAGATCTTTGCGCTTTTAATGCACCAACAAGTTCACAGATGGCGATGCAAGCAGATAAGACGTGCGAGCTGGCTGATCACACATTGTAAATTAAAAATTCACCAATAGATGGAGCTGTATTAAATATGCTGAATCTGGCAAAAAAAAACAATGTTATTCGGTAGAATTAATTATAAAAAAGCTTGTGATACAAAGAGGTTAAATTTAAACTTACCAATTTGTACTTCGTTCCGTACGTATGTTTTTGTTTTCGCTTGAACTATATGTGGCCTATTAAACACGCCTTCTAACTATCTTTTTTCTATTTTAATTCTAATAATAATGAATTTTATAAGTCTTCTCTAGATATAAGTTAATAACTGTTTAATTATTAATTATTTTAATAGTGGTACGTACTGTAAGATTGTTTTTAAAATATTTGTAGCTATACATACACACTATTAAAGTCACCTTTTCACTCATAATCACAAATTTCACAAAATCAATTACCTACGTACATATTGAGATGTCAATAAAAAGTATTGCAATAACCTAAAATTAATGTTCTAGTCAGCTTAATATTGAGCACACTCACTGTAACTCATCCGAACGCACTATGTCAAATTACGAAAAACGCAATCCACTAAAATAAGTAACGGTTCTATGAAATCACTTTCTAGAAGGGTTTGTTTTTATTACTGCGCAATTCATTTTATTATCTATCAGCTTTTAAAAATGCCGCTAAGCAGTTAAACAGGATACAATGTTAGGATATTTTTTCACCAGCTATAAAATAATTAAAAAAGTATCTTTTGTTTCAGGTAAAGAATGTGGACCCTGGCGTAAAAATGGATATTTTAAGATAAGGTAAGTTACCTACTACGGGTATTTTACGACTCACCAACGGTACCTACGGGAATTTTAATGAACTATATAGAGCATTTAGATACCTACCATTTTAAAAGAGAACACTAATGCACTGAATGACTCTATGACTCTACTAAGGTTGCATAAGCTGAGGAAATTATTGATTGAATTGTTTTTTATTATATTATACTAATTAACAACATGTATAGGGCATTAATTTAATGCGGGCTCTTCAATTATCTCTCTGAAATTTCTGCACAGCGCAATAATAGTCACCCTGATATACTTAACAAGCCTTATAATTTTGGTAGAAACTGCGCCTTCGAAACTAAAAAACTTCACTTAATATTAGCCAACTTACTTGCTTAGCAGTTGAATATCTGGCTAAGGCGGACTTTTACATAAAAGCTCTACCAATGCAAAGAAGTCTGGGGTTATTTATAAGGCCAAGTTCTAAATAGGTAGGTATTTGTACATAACTGTGACGCTAGTTATAATTTGAGAGGTGCTTCTCCTGCATGGGTAGCGGGTCCGCGAGGTTGACAAAGCCATGTTTTTGAAGAAAGAAGTCATTATTATAGTAAATATTGTTTATTATAGATTAACAATTGATATACTTTGTTTGTATTTGTTTTTCTTGCCCTATGATTATTACGACAGATAATTATATTGTGTTGAAAAAGCACAGCACACGAGTCTATCTATATATAACAGTAAGATTCGAAATACCTAGGTAGGCACATACTCTACAGAAAATGACAAGCAGAACTTAATTAATTTTAAACATCCCCTTGCATCGTAGGCAGATGACTCCCAATCGAACTCGATCCTGCCATCTGCACATTCCTATACAAAACAAAAAATAATAAAAAACACTTTATATAGCCATTTATTTACATTAACTGCGACAGGAGCCAGTTTTTATCTGATGCCGCCATCTCGCGGAGCCTGCTGACAACTTTTATCGGTTGATTAAATCGTTGCTAGCTACCCCTTTATGAGGCAAGCGTGAATATATTCTCGTGTTTGTTTTGGGATGGGCCGACAGATAATATCTCTAGGTGTCTCTAGTTTTTTTATCTGGGCATTAAATCTGTATTGTTTTATGCTATGTTAAAAAGGGTGTAACGGGATGTTCCTATGAGACAAAAACGGGTCTTTTAAGACTTACCTTTCAGTGTTTTGTGGATTATATTGTATCGAACACACATAGAGTAACTTATTGTTGTACCGACTCGATTCTATTCCTGCTGTCTATCTTATCCATCCAAACGTTGTCTGGTAGAGATCTCTTTAAGCGATAAGACCGCCCATTGTATATATTTTAAGTTTGACCTTTATGTATTCTGTACATTTTGGTGTCAATAAAGGGTTATCTAGTCAGCCTATCTATCTACTGCCCCCCAGCTGGAAAATGACATCGAAGACACACAGCGTCCACTTCATTTCCATTTGGACATTTGCAACTCCCGAAATCGAGAGTCATTGATTTGATTCACATCGATCTGAACGGTTCACTTTTTCATCTCGTGAATTCAGATAGGTACTTTGACGAGAGCTATTTCAAGGGAAGGGCCAGGAAAGTTCAAAGGTACTTATAACAATAAATCGAGCCATTCACTAATAACAACAAGAAAAAATATTGTTATTATTGATTGTGCAATTATTGCATCACTGAATAATTTCGGTATCACCAAAATCTGGAGCAATAGATACTCAGAATGTAATTTTCAGGGTTCCGTAGCCAAATGCAAAAAACGGAACCCTTATAGATTCGTCATGTGTGTCTGTCTGTCTGTCCGTCCGTATGTCACAGCCACTTTTTTCAGAAACTATAAGAGCTATACTTTTGAAACTTGGTAAATAGATGTTAGTATTCTGTATATTCAGTAAACCGCATTAAGAGTTCACACAAAAATAGAATAAAAACAATAAATTTTAGCAGTACTTAGAACTGAAACACAAAATTTTATTTTCATCAAACCCATCTATGGATAGGTCTTTATAATTAATGGTATTGAGGTTCCTAATATATTTTTTTCTAAACTGGTCAGTTTGCGCGAGAGACACTTCCAAAGTGAAAAATATGTCCCCATTGTCTACTAGTTTTTTTTAAAACGTCATAAATCTAATAAAATTGCACTATTATTAATACATCGATCAAAGTTACAACGAACTACAAGAACTTTCATATTATTATGTTACTTGCTGCTTCGGAACCCTTCATGGGCAGGTCCGACTCGCAGTTGGCCGCTTTTTTTGTGTAATATGTAGCTCATTTATCTGCTCCCAATCAGAGTTAACTATAATTATAGTCGCATTTTTCTCTAGTTACGAGTATATGTTTCCAAACTGTGTATAAACATGACCTAGACATTGTTTTTCTTAATACACGTGAGCAAAAACACTAACCAATTATTTTCACACTAAAATCCCTGATCTACGTTCATTAACATCATTCACCATCAAAGCACCATAAGTACATCAGGATTGCGTTTTCACGCATAACATATTATAAAAATATCAGCGGTCGGTGTTTTTCTGTACTTGCTGAGTGAATAACGCTCTTATCTACGCAGCAGAAGGCTAGTTGTGTAATCAAACTGTATTCAATGTAAACTATGCAGGTAGTGATGTAAATTATTATTCAGTGTGTATTTAATTTGCTATCTGGAATTTTGTTCATCTGGATACAGTGGAAAATAGGCTGCAATTATGCTGATGTTGCATACGTATATTAATGTAACCAGATACGTAAGAATCGTAAGATCGCTCCGTATTGTTATATACACTTGTTTGTTTGTCGAATGAAGTTGAAGTTTGTAGAATGAAGACACTAGAGTGTCAGAGTTAGTTAGGCCGCTCCGCCGAAGCACAGATTACTAAATAGCATTAGTTCGTATTTTTATTTTTTCCAGTTTTTTGAACACTATTTTCTGAATCATAATTATAACTGAATTAACTTCCGGCAATTCTAAACTATGTCACTTTAAATACCCTACTTAAATTTTGTAAATATAGTATTTTTATTAATTCTATCTTGTAGCAATTAGCATAACGCAACTTTGTAAAATACCCGTTTTGGCATTACTATGCTCAAATATTATTTAATTAAGTACCTACGTACTGAAGTTTCATTGATTTGATACCAACATTTACCGCTCCATTTGCCCTATCAAAATACCTGACTACCTGAATACCTACCAGATATTTCCATTACGGCAATCAAAGACAAACTCACCAGATAACAAAATATATGTGCAATATATATCAGCCAGTGGAAAAATCTTAATTTAATTTAAGATTTATTATTTTTACGTCCACACGTGCATCTGAACATTCTTGGATCATTCCTCATCAAGATATTTCAGCGCTTATTTTTACTCGCTTAGGAAGTTGATGCGTAATTATTATGACAAGGTGCTCAAGTGTAAAGGTTTCGTTTAAGTACATACAAGCCATTAAGAAGCGTCGGCGGATTAACGACCAATTAAAATGTATAGGAGGACCAATTAAGCAGCAGTTAGTTTATTAGTATTGCGCTGTGGTTATCGGATATTTGGACCGGTCAGGTAAAGTACTGAGAATGGGCATAGTAATCTATTAATTTACTATCTAGTACTAGTTAGGTACATAAAGCAACATAATATACGCTATAAACCATAAGCCGTGTGTGGTATTTAACAAAACTTGATATTTCATTTGACTCGATAATACCCTATATACCTACGTTTCATAATTAGTAAACTGTTATGTACCTAACGGCTAAACATTTTAATGAGTTCCTGCCTTAGATAAAAAGATTAGTTTTACAATATTGTTAGGTTGAAGTTTACCATTATTTATTTTATTATAATTATGGTTTTTATAATTTGTTTCTTAGATTGAAGTGTGTGACTTGTAAAAGTGTGATTTTATTGCCTATTTACAGTAAATTGATTTGATTTGACTTTGACTTTAAAGTCATCGTTTATTATTGTATTAATCGAGCAAACCTCATAAGGCTTGCTCGTCTCATGCTCAAGCTCAACGGTGACGGATAAATATGTTCTTATTGAACTGGCATGTCCCAGTAGTAATTTCTATGAACTGTGACGTCCATCAATTGTCGAACATACATATTATAACCAACATAATACTCGTAATAGGCAAACTTAACATTTTAACTAAATTGTACGATGCTGACGTTATTTTTCATAGTACTGAGAGGTTTGTAAAGTACATAAAATGGGGTTCTCTTCATAGTTGTGTGCTGGGAAGGGATGTGCTATGAGCTGTATGTACCAACTAGAAATATACAACTACGACTATGACTATGAAGAAATACTCTTAATCTAGAAAATTATTCACATTTATTTTGTGTTTGTTACAAAAATCTATTAATACCACCTGCTTGACAATGTCTTATTACACGTCTTGTCGTCTTAAAGGGATTGAGCCCTTCGCTTCTTCAGAACTCTATATTACTTTAAACATCCTCGCTACGCTCTGGTGTTAACTCTAGTCTTTCGTTATGCTCTCGGTACAATATGAGACCCGTAATGGTGCTTTATTCCTTCAGTGCATAATCTACTATTATTATTAACCTAAAAATTCATTGAAAGATTTCAGAATTACCAATGATAATTTAAAAAGTTATTGGTTGACAATGGATTGTGAATATAATTTTTTTTGAACATCTTATTGGGTGACATGACCTACATTACAGACATTTTATTACACCAATTTCCACAAAACAACGATAAAAATTCTTAGAAAAATAACTCGAAAACTAATCACTTAAACCAATCGCCATTCGTAACGCTCCCCGGGGTCAATACAACAAATTTTCAATTACCCTCAATGGCAACAAATTCAGCTCAAATGTAAATTATTTCAGTGTGTGCATTATAAATATAATTGTAGGTGTGTGTTGGGCGGAGAGCGTACAGCCAATGGGAGAAGAGGTCGGAGGCTGGGCGGGACCAGCTGGAAGAGTAATGTTGTCCCCGCGAAGCCTTCACGGGGAGTGCTACACTCTGCGACTCCTGGAAAAAGCGGGAAAAGAGTTTTTAGATCCACGATTTCACCAGCGATCCCAAAATTAAGGACTTATTTCTTCAAAGTATGCAAAGTAAGGGGTTATTGGTGAAATCTTTAATTTGCATCGATCTGTGTACGGATGTAATTATAATTGCGGCTTATGTTAAATGAGATTTATATTGCTTTATAAACACAGTAGGTAATTGAAAAATATTACATAGAAATAACGCGATATAGGTGCATGAAAGTGCCTATAGCCAAGTATAAACTCTTTTATATATAGGTAAGTATTCTTAGGTTTGAGCCTTGTCGAGGCCAAGACAAGTTCTTATTAGACTACTTTCGCAAAAATTTTGTGTAACAATGACAAAGCTAAGTTTAATACAATGCCATGTTTCACATATTATTTTACTGTAGGTACATTTTAAATATACATTTTTAACATATACATTTCTACTGTTTTCTTACTACGTTGCTGCTTATTTCTCATACTGTTTATAGCAAAAAAATATTTATGGTCCCAAAACTAAAACGTACCAACTGGAAATTTTAAATAAATTCATAATTTTCTTAGTAAAATGTTACCCAGAAAGTTTAGTAATGTCTTGATTACAAAAGCTCAGAAATAAAAATCTAATACAAAATCCCGTAGCAGACTGCGGTCGACCGCGAGTATTTCAACTACTTCCCCCGATCTGAAACCTAATCCAAAACTTCCGGATAACAAATTAAAATTCCCTTTAGAAATAAAATCTGTAACACTTTATTCTAAGCCTCAGCACACTCAACTGACATTAGTTCGCCATAACAATCAAAAGGTGTAACTTAACGCACCTTTACTACATACAGCGACATTTACTGCCACCAAATGAGTCATAAAATTGCCCAAATGTTCACAACAGATAAATTTATCGATGAGACGCGTCGTTCAGCTCGTAAAACCCTCAAAGTGTCTACCGTGTGTATGAGACAAACTCTCATGGAGCTTCGGTGTCAATCAATTATGTCAAACAAAATATAAAATTAAATCTGAAGTTGTATTTATTAGAGATGTCGCGTTTCCGGCCATGAAGGATAGAAGTGGCCGGCTGACATCCGGCCATTTCTATACGTCATCTCTGACTCTGTCTATCTCACGTCACAGCGGTTCATGTTGTATAATTATACGGTGTACTTAATTATAATTAAACTATTGAGCATAATTAAGGCGTGTCTAGCGAAGAAATCTTTGAATAGACTTGCATTTGTATAAAGAAAATGAATTTCGGATTGAGTACCACAGTGGTGCAAGTATGTCATACTTAGGTAGGTACATATTAAAATACAAAAATCTTAAATAGTATCTGTGTATAGGTAATTAATTACACGTTCAAAGCGTCATTTATAGCAACGTGGTATTTTATTAAAAAAAACAACCTGGATGTTATGCCGGATCCATGGGCGATCATTTCTAAAATCATATAAGAATGAAAAACCTTTTCATGAAGTACTACTCACCATGACAATAAATACTATAAACCCAGTATAATGACCCCAAATGATTTAATTCGAAATATATCTCAATACTAATAATAATATGCTCATTGTTAATTCTTACCACGTCAAGCCTCGGAACAATAAATTTGCGATTAGATATAAAGCAGAAAGGTGTCTAAAGAGATTTATTATTGTAGGGGAAGCCATTTTGTTTTCCTATTTACCTGGAGTGTTGCATTGTGGAATAGCTTTCGGGACAATTTAATATCGACCACAATGTAGATGAGCAAAAAATGCTATCTTTTTGTGTGTGTGAAATGCGATTCTGCACGTTCATTATACGAGCAGACGCAGAACTTTCTTTTGTGATCACCGACAAAGTGCCTTTGCATTTTAGTATTTCAAATTTTTTATTCAAAAGGTTGTAAAGAAGACATTATGATACTATTGTTACAAAGAAATTGTTTTTTAAAATAACACAAAAATGTTTTCTGAACGTTTATTTTGCTACGCTAAAATCATATAATCAACCCTTCGCAATGTATTGCATTCACATTATTGCTGAAACATGTTTGCAAAGGTATTGGAAAAATAAAGAATTATACTCAAACAAAGTTTATCTTATCTATGCCCAAATTTCATAGTTTGTAAATATCTTATACCTACTTCAATTTAAATTACTTTATCAAGATTAAAACATTAAAAAAAAAAACAAGGCCAATTATTTTTTATAGCTATATCATGTAATAAATAAGATAACATTGTACTGAAATTATCTTTATAGCCCATAGAATGGCCTGTAATAGCCTTCCAATCAATAACTGAGACTTACGACTCAAAACACACCAGTAACAGTTTCAAGTTTCATCGTCCTATTTCAAAGCCATTTTCGGTCGTGACAAAAGCGACTCCGAAGCAATCCTTTGGATTTATTTCGACTAAAACGACCATAGAGCCCTTACTTGAATTTCAACATAATCTTTATGTGACCATTAATATTTTTCCCGACTTATTTATCGAGTTCCAAAGGACCCGGACCCTGGCAGGTGGTCCCTACTTAATCAAGACGTTACCCAAAAAAGACTGGTGCCCATATTTTGTTTTTTGCCTGAATTATAGTTTTATTCCGAGTAAGTTATGTCTGAATAGGTTTTGTTTAGTTATTTATATAAGGCATTTTAATGCGATGGGAAAGACGTATGTTGTAATGAATATATTAGCAATAAAGTACGGGATGCACAAGAAACTGGTTGTGTGTAATAAAATAGTCTTACGGCATGTTAATAACGTGTACAAATGCATATTTAATAGGTATCCGCCGGTGGTGAATTATACATTGAGATGTGGAACGGTCGGTGTTGAAGGTAACCCTAATCTACTTGATATGGATTTAGGATACGTCCTAAATAAGTTATGGAGACCAAGAGCTTGGAAACATCTTGGAAAATTATATTTTGGTATTTTAAAGTATCTATCTAAACTTTCGTCACAGCTACTGTGCCAAAAAGGTCCTACACTTATTTTAGAAGGATAGCTATAAAGTTGCAAGTATTTTTACTTATAAGCAACTCTTGGAGCGTACTCTAGCTAGAACAAAATTTCGGTTTGTTTCCAATATCTACTAATTTGCCCAAGGGAACCTAAGCTCGCCGATTTGGAGAAGTTTATAAAAACTGATGTGTTTAACAAATAGAAAAATAAAACCTTACCTTTACAAACCTCGTTCACTCACATTCGAGGGACATCTCACACCGTTTTACTGTCTACTCTCCAAAAATATACTTGCATCGACATCTTGCAATTCAGTGACAGCGAGCGGGATCGAAACATTCGTTTTCCTGAACAAGAACATAAACCTACAACCTACACGGTCGATCGCAATCCAGATAGAGACTTGATTTAGTCATCTTGCCGGCCTGATTTATTGGAATAAAGCTATAGGTTTATGACGGTATTTGTCTGAGAGACATAATTATTGTGCCGGTCCTAAGTGCCTGATATTCTAATAATGTTGTTTTGCTCTGTGCAGGCTAGATTTATGAATAGCAAATACGCGAAATGTTCATGATTGGGAAGGCATTTATTTGCTGCAAAAGTAATATATTGTTTTCGTGGCGTTCATTGTTAATAGGCCGAATGACAAGCTTGTAATCAACACGCCGCGCAACAAGCGTTATTAATTAATTAAACCATTGAAATACCCCACAAGATGCTGTAGGTTTATTGCAGTAAAACCTGTATGTTTCCGGGATCAACTACCCACATCGTAATCCAGAACATTGGGCATCTTATAAGACATGGGCCAATTCTATGAAAGTATCTACACTATACGTTTGCAATTCCCTCGACGTTTATGCGTTTCGACATACCTACCATCCAAATAAATACCTACTAAGACCAATACAGTACAATAACAGTGTATCACACGTATAGAGATGTCTGCGTTCAACGAGCCGCGAGCAGTTATACACGGACGGTCGCGCGCGCCGCTTCTGTATCTACCTACTGTCTATGTACTTGTATGTCTATGGTTTTCAGATGTTAGAGAAAGCAACCTGTACCTAAAGCAGAATTCTACCAGTTTATGCAAAGTTCAAAGATCCAAATCAAAAAAGTTTTATGTTCCTTGGAAATTCTCGAACTAATTAATTGAATTTATTTTACTGATAGCTTGGCTTGTGTGTCTAGTTAACTTAAATTCCATTCTGTAATATCATGATGCAACTTTTTTGAGCCCAATAACAACAACGTTATAAGAATTAGGTACCTTATAGGGTGTTATGTAACATTATAAAGGTTTCACGCTCTTATATAATTATAGACACCCACTATTTAGATTATTCATTTGTTTATATATACAGCTGCTACTGGAAACCTGTCGACTAAAACCAAAATAAACTATAAGGGTAATTCCAGGATAGATGCCCGGCTCGGATAGATGCCTCAAATTCAAAAACTATGATTTCCCGGCTTGTTTTTGCTGTCGTTAATATTGCCAAGCGAGAGACATCCCCGCACCTACCCGGTACCCCCCGCGAGGTAACCCCTGACCCGTCGTGCATTCCATTTATACTCAATGAAAGATTTGGTGCGACGAAAAAATTGCTAATTCTTTTTCTACAGCCTTTTTGTGTTGCTGGAACTTTTTACATGGCGACTAAATAATTTACATTTTGTATCTAAATGTTACAGTGGACTGTATACTAACACTAAAATCAGTTTTTTTTTAATATTTATTGAATACACTTTCCTGACTATAAAAGGCATCTATCCTCTACGAAAAGGATAGACGCCTCGATTTATTTTCGCCTATGTTTAACCATACAAAACAAATAATTCCCATTATTTTCAAACGATGTAACTACATTAGGGTATAGATGCCTCAGGAAGGAAACTTATTTTGTGAGGCATCTATGCCCTAATATGATTATAAAGAAAATACACATTTTACGATCATTTTTAATTAATGTCTGTGTTTAGATTTTACTTCCCATCACGGATACCTAATTTCAAACTGAAAAAGTGTTTTTTTATCAATGAGGCATGTATCCCATAACTGGTTTTGACGCATGGAGCAACTATCCGCTATAGGGCATCTATACTTCCAAAAATAGAGGTCTGGGAAAATCGATATAGATTAGTAAATATCAACACTGATGTTTTCTTTTTCCTTCAAAGTGGTAGTCGAAAGACCAATCTATTAACATGTGTGACCATCATCCAGATCCATTAATTAAGATGGGAAATATAAAGCGTTTTCAAAAAGTATGGCAACTATCCTGGACTTACCCAACTTCAAAGTATATTATATTACAATATCATCAAAATTATAATAGGCAGCTTTATCACAACGTCCCTCTCAACTCGGCTATCTAAAAACAAAACTACATAACTCCAGAGTTATAGCTTCATACGAGGGGTGGTCACTTGGGAAATTTAACAGCTATTCCGCATTTGCATGGATGCTGACCCTTCCATCTGTAACTGTTAATACCTCCCTGTTCAAACATTATTTCCATATAATTTTAATCCATTGTTGTATCATGGGAATGGACAGTGGGCAGATAGAACAGTTTGTTTTGAATAATGTGTTAGTGATTAAAAATAATTTACACCTCTACAAACATTGGTTATAATTTACATACATACTACTTATGTCTTACCTTAGGAAAGTCAAAAGCAGTGTAGCTTGTCTCGAATGGTATCAGACCATAACAACCATTTCGCTAGTTTGTTCCAGTTTGTTTATTGTGTGTTGTAATTGTTTTATTGTTCTGGAATTGGTGTAAATATTCGAAGCATAAATGTTGCACGTGGACTTTGCATGCTAACGACCGTTAATGGAAACATTACAAAAAGTCACATTATAATGTCATTCTTTTGGATCTTCTCACAATCGAGACTTTTCAGTAACCACTATCGGCAATTTAGAACAGAATCTATGCCAATTCGAAAACCTACTATCAATACACTCGCCACTGAAAAACACTCCACTATCGAGCCCTCCCATTTTATCCTATGAGGGCAAAAGGGCGAGCCAACAAAAGATAAAAGAGATATATAAGTGGCCCTCCGGCATCGCATCAAGTCGTTACAACAGCACTAAAATATTTCAAATTGTGCCCAATGCTGCGGAAAACGGAAGTTACGTGTTCCAACCCTGCCCAAATCGATTCGATAGCGCCATGACGTGTTTTTAATTTTTATATCGATTACGATAGCAATCGATGCGAGTATTATGAAGTGCTGACTCGCAGTAAGTGTTATTTGTTGTTCTGTGCTCAAAGGTCGCAATCAAGTCGAGTAAAAACCTCTAAGATGTAAAAGTTCATCTCATCAGTCCATTTCAAAGTACCTATCTTTAACGATACTTAGCGTAGCTATTGATATTGTAGAATGTTTCTTTGCTCCCCTCAAGAGATGGCGCTAGCTGTAGCAATTTCAACTATCTTACTTCAACCAAACTTTTGTATTTTACCTAAGGTATATTTTTTATTATTGCTTTTTATTTTTGTTTTTATAGTTATTTATTGTAATGTCTGCTACATGCCTTCTGCATTTCAAAAGTCAAAATTTTCCATACTTCAAACCCAGCCACAATAACCTCTGAACTCCCATACATTTCGTATTCTGCCTACATTATGCATGTAAATGCTTTTTAGGTGTTCGGGTGAAAATTATTCCAAGTAGGCATTCCACGTGACGTTTATAGGCTTGTAGAAGAATGCTTTATTTTTATGGGTTACGTAACAGAGGACCGAGATACGTGCATGTGAGTCGACTAGATGAGGCTGCAGAATAGAATAGAAAACGAATGTTGTATTGAACTTCCTCTGTTATAACTACATACAAGTTATTGGAGAAAATCTCAAAAATCCTATTTATTGGTAGGTACATAAGATCATATTTTTCATGTAACGCACTAGTTCATGGATAGAAGCTAAGGAGAACTTAATTGGGAGAGTTTATAAAACTAGCAGTGTACTTCCATGAGCTGCTAATTATAATAGGCGGGGAGATAATTGTATATCTTTATTTAATTACTATAAATATCATCAATTGCTTTCAAAAAAGATTGATGCATGATGATCAATCTATTTATCAATATCCAAGAAGGATACACAGAATCTTTCCAGTGCTTTCATGTATCAGTGTCAAGTTTTCAGGTAAAATATATAACAACCGGGTTTCCTTTGTGTCGGCTCTTGTTATTGAAATAAGGTGCGGTACACATCCGATCATCGTTCCAGATATAGCTTTATCCATAAGCCTACGTTTATGTATCGACTTCCTTTTTCTTATGGCTCTGTTAAGTTCTGGTAACAACCTTTATGGAGGCAGAAATCGGTAAAAAAATAAGTACAAGGTTATCCTTTCAATATTTCAGTAGGTATATTGGATGGGATTTTGAAAGAATATTCTGGTTTTGATAACGGAATTCTGGTCCCTGCACTACGTACCACATTTTTTAAGAAACGCTATTTAATTCAATTGATAAGACTCAGATGGTAAGTAAGTGTTTTAATTAAGTTGTAATAAACAGCCTAGTACTTAGCTAAACAACGCAACTATAAGTTTGTTCGATTGTGCTCACGTATTTTTATAACCAAAATTATTTTTGAAGCCAGAAGAAAACCACTCATTAAATAACTAATTTATTATCAGTCATAGGGAAAAAATAAATTGAGTCATATACCTACCTATAAGTATATTTCTAAAATATTTTAATGAATATAATTTCTAAACTGTAGCACGCATTGAGGATGATTAACTCAGGGTTGTCACGCGATCTGGAATAATCTGCTAATGACCTGAATGCTTTTAAGTTATTTTATGAGCTCACGAGTATTTTAAGAGGTTATTTATCGTCTTTTATTATGAAAATGTGTTTTTGAATGATACTACTCGAGTATGGTGTGGTCTTATTTTTAGGATTCCGTACCCAAAAGTACTAACTACCTGGTAACAACAGCATCCACACGCTCAGGAGTGACGAGAAAATGGTCAAGCTGGAGGAAGAATTTAGCAAGATGCGATGGAACATCGTAGGGTTCTCGGAAATCCGACGAAAATAAATTAAATATTAGGAGCTCCCATATAACAAACGTGATTTTTTTGCCGTTTTTATAAAAAATGGTATGGAACACTTCGAGCGCGACATTTTGAGCGCACTTGGTCGGTCTTTTAAATTTTTCCACGAGATTCCACGTAAAAGTAAGTAAGATTTTACTTTTCTGTACTAGAGTTTGACAGAAACTACAGATCTGTAAAATTTAATTTCCTGTGCCAACCCTATCTCAGTTTTAATATATTCACAAAAACAGTTTGGTAACTTTATCAGCCCTAACAATTACTTTTTCCCACAGCCATTCTATTTCAATACACCAAATAATTGATTATCGTTACGACTCCACACGAAATTGGGTAAACTACGAGCATTGCGCAACAGAACTAGCAATACGGCAATACCGCAAGCTAAGGGTGTACCAATTCAGGTCCACAAGTTACAACGATACGCGCACCGAAATACGGTTTTCGGCAATAACCAGGCAACGTTCTAGCAATTTAATACGGCATAAACAATACGAACATTTGCGCTGGTTCACGGTTGTACGCGTATTGGTAGTGTCGCCGTTACACGACGTATCGAAGTGTTTCGAATAGGCTGTGAGAAAGTAAAGATTTTCCGGGTCATGACGTCGAAGGTGCAAAAACAACCAACAATCGTATACCACTTATCTTGCGCCAAGTATATTCGTATACGCATTTGTCTGTAGAATTGAACCTACCCAAATATGGTGCAATTAATATTTAGAACTTTATTGGACCGAGCCAGGCCTGTGTCACTCCGCGTGTAGCGGCGGCCATTGCGCAAGGGCCAATCTAGTAGGCTGCCACAAGCGAAAGAAAAAACAAGCGTGCGCGCTATATGTTCGACCACGTTCAACTTAATTATTTGATTTGATTGATTCATTATATAATTGCAAGATGGACACAAAACGAAAATAAGCAAAAAGATACTGTGCAGTATTTTCAGTAATTTAAGTATTTAAGTATCAATTTATGTATATTTCAGTAATTAAGTATCAATTATTATGTTTTGTCCGAAACAAAAACAATTCCAGATATTTTTACACATACATAACATCTATTATTCTTTTGTCTATATAAGTATAATGAACAAAATGTGTTTTATTTTATTACTTCATTAAATTAAATCTTTGGCAATAATCGTATAGCATATACAATTATGCAGCTAGCTCTTAGACTACATGAACGTACTCGGCGCTGCCTGCTGCGCGTTGCCCGCCACAAGTAGGAGTAAACGCTCGTGCTGTGCGCTAGATGGCATAAGTAGTTTCTCGAAGTAAGCAACCCTAGTCCGCGGCTCTTTCAATACGTATAACCATGTATAACTTATTATGAACCGTAGTATAGTGAATTAAGGCCCATATTCCTTCAAAAAGAAATTGGTAGGTATGTAAATGAACACGTGCTCGACTGGACCGCGAGCTAAATTAAATCATATTGTTTATTAGATAGAGTCAATATTTCTTTGAAAACCATTGCGAAGTAAAGCTTCTGTACTAGTTTACTAGTTTATTATTCTGTGACCGAGCTAACAACTTCCAGGATAGTAAATTAGCCCTGCTAGAAAATTATACCAATAGACAACAAAGAAACGATCACGCGCGCTTTACCGTCTGTAGAAAAGATGGACCCGTGCAAGTCTTCGCTTACTTTCTTTGATAAAGACCGTATCGCTCGCTTACCTTTGTTCCTGTGAAATGTAACCCTGGTAACTCTCCAATGTATTTAGCATACAGGCACATGTAGCCGTACCTACCTACTGCTGTACAATACCACCGTATTTATTGCACGGTATTGTGGCGCGGCCGTAACCGTATATCTGAGCGGGTGGTGTGGGAGCGTCCTATCATGAATCCTGATACGCGCGGACCGGTTTATAGGGAGCGGGGTTTTTAACTGCGTATAGAAAATGAGATTAGGCATTGCGAGTGGATTTTTTCGCTGGGACAGCTAAGCCTGTTTCGTTGCTACGCTGAGGAGAAGTTATTGGTGTTTATTTCAGGAATCGTCTATTTTGATGTGAGATACAATAATTTGATGTGTGATTCTGTTCTTTTGATGCTAAAAATCTATTATACACTTAGTTATAGTTAGGAGTTTATAACCGGTAAAATCATACAAATGAATGGAATGTTGTTTTTAATCCAGAGAAATTGTTTACCAACCTAAATTATACACCTAACGGCAAAACCTAGTTTGAATACCAGATATCGAATGATTTGTGATTGAACTCCAACTGGTCTAATCTAGTCCACATTCCTACCAGTGTGACCTACATATGCAATACATAATATATTTGAATCACATGTTACTAGTATATTTATTATAAATTGATGCGATACAGTTTCACTCGTATTATCTATAACGCACATTTTTCTTTGCAACATTTCTGCAGACTCCTTCTTGATTCCAGACGCGTTCCCGCTGAAACAAAACAATAGCGGTCCATTAGACCTCTCTAGGGTCCAAATCCATACTCATATATCCTAACTAACATACCCATACATCCTCACACACACCTACGCCTAGGGTTGTTGATTGGAGGGACACCGTCCCTTATGACCCGCGCATGTTAATGGTCTTAATCGAGCGTACAGTCCGTTTTGACAATTTATGTATCATTTTCGATCCTGTTATGCACGGCGGATTATGCGTGCGTGCCACCCCTGTTGTATCGCATAATACAGGCTGATGCAGTATAACAATTCGGACGCTGGAGTTGTGGCACGGAAAGGTATGAGCTTTTTGGTTAAAATAAAAGCGAATTCCATCATAACCCCTCCAGTGGTTTCAAATTTTAAGCTACACCAATAACCAAACCATATCAGATCCTATGTTTTTAAGTACAGTGAACTTTAGAAACCAGAGCTCAGTCAATTTTGCAAACATATTTTCAATGTATAGATATAGCTCCGTAATATCATTATGTAATTGAAAAAAACACTAATATAATAGGTTATTTATTTTTAAGAACTAGTAGATGTACATAATCCTGGGATAATACACAGTTTCTGTGGAAAAATGGCAGGAACACAAATTCCGCGAGTAAAACTGAGGATTCAGTAGTTGATACATTATTGTGATGGTTCTTTCAGTGTATCACAAAATATTTAACAATTAACCAACTTATGCGGTAGAAGCCGCACGCAGACATAATTTAGGTAGAGCAATGTTGAGAGTCGAGTTACTGCACTATCTATCCTATACAGTGCTTCTACGGCAGAATGGTGATAGTCAGATACGTGAATTTATAATGTTATTTCGTGCTGATGATTTGGGACGGTTGTTAGTTTTGGGGTAAGAGACATTGTTTTTGAAAATGTTTCAATATTCATGAGAGGGGAAATAAAACAAGTTTTGTATTTGTGGTCCTCTTGATGTAGGCTGAATTTGATTCAAGTGCTTTCTGAAATATTTATGATAAAAAAAAACTTATTTTGTACTATGTTCACCTAGGTGACTAAACTAACCCCACTTATTTATTTAAAAATTCAAGTTGGTACTTATTCCGCTTAGTTGTTAGATTTTAAAAATAATTAAACAAAACTAATACTTACTAGATTTATACATACATGAAGATATCGATCTTAAATTTTCTAGATGTAAAAGACATTTAAAAACTATAACAATATATCAATTGCTATAGGTAATACAAGTACCTATTAAAGTGGGCACAGTATCTGTAAACGAGATTTCCAGAGAAGTGAATAATACCGCTCATTAAGGCTACATATTCCAGGTGCGGCTTTTATCAGAATTTAAAATAGGGATTAACACCGTACGACCCGGCTGCATATCGCGCGCGCCACTCCGGCTCCGACCGGCTTCGACCGGCTTTAACCGGATTTGGTCGGATTAAACCGGATCAAACCCGGACGGTGCCCAGAGCTGCGATACAGTATTGTTTATATCGCGTTTAAAATTGCAAATTGGATTGTTATTTTCGTTAGGTATTATACTTATAGGATTTATTAATATGATCATAATTTTTGAGAATTTGTTTGGATGTGATGTTATCTAGCTTTAGATAATTATAATAAAAGGTAGGTTTTGCAGCTTTTGCATTCAAGTATTTTAAAATAAGATAAATTATGCTTATGGTATGTTTGGGCGAGATTTTCAATCCCGATTTTAACGTATGAAATTTATTGATCATATTGTAGTGGACGATGATAAAAATATCTCTTAAAGACCAATTTTTGCTAACATTCGCTATAATATAAAAATAATATTAATATTAAAAACCAACTCATATTCCATCTTCCAAATACATCCCCCGTTCCGTAGACCCGCTACGGCGTAGCACTAACATATAATCCTTTTCGCTACAAAAGCAATTTCAAACTTCCTTAGGGGCTTCGGATAATCTTTCTTTATATCGCGCTACGAGCCGCAACTGCGAATATATCCCGTCTTTCTCTAACACAAATAAAACGTTTGAGTAAGAAAAGGACAGAAGGTAGAATCCTGAAGAAACGCTTCACTTCCCAATAAAGAGGGGCGAACAGTAATGTGTATTTAAATTTTGGTTCAAGTGTAATAATTTTGTTTTTTAATTTAATTTCTAATGGCGTTGTAGATCTTAGGGTGAAGCTGAGTGGTATAAATCTTGAAGCAAACAATTTTAAATTACTTTTCGGAGGGGAAAAATTCAATAGGTAATTTAAAAAACCGATGAAAGATCCCGTTCCGATGAAAGTTTAATTAATTAAAAAGTTAATATCCGTAGCTCAAATTAAACTAAACATAATTATAACAACTTCCTATTGTCTAGTTCACAGTGTTAGTTAATTTTGTTAAATAACAAGAAAGTAACAAAAGATTTGCTTGTCATCAATTTCATCGCCTTTGTCTGTGTTTTCTTATTTTCATTGGTCTCACCGTATCGACTACAGCTGAAACTAAAAATACAACTGTAAGAACTGCAATAATTCAGTCTACAGAAAAAATACTCAACAACAGTTTCAAAATATATTTCATAATATTTCCAAGAAAATAATAGCTTTCCATTATCATCAGAGCCAGTCATAACGAGCCTAGGAACTCGTCTACGCAGCGCGACCCAAAAATCTATATCAATTTCCTTATTAATTTTGCGAGTGGCAAAACCGTTACATTCATTGCCACTTTAATGGGCAATTTTCATAAACAAAGTTGAGAATCCCTGAAGATGGGCGCGGGGGGAGTGAGGAGTGAGGCGGGGTACGCTTCCGAGATAGAAAACAGCTCCAGAGCTGGTATAATGGGTTTTTCGAATGGCGTCGTCCATCTTGGCACCCCCGCTCCCTTCACCGCCCCTCGGCCCCCCGTTTCACCCCCCTTTTCCCTGGGCGAGAAAGGATGAATTCTTATTTCCTCATCTCGAGGCGTCCGGTACGAACCCTCCATGTAGATTGCCTTTTTCTGGTACGCCGTTCGTATAACATAACAATGGCATGTTTTCAATTTTGCTGGCGTTATTTCTTCTATTTTGCTCGGTTTTGGCGAGAGTTGGTGAAAGACACTCGAACTGGTAATCTGAAATTATTTAAACAAATTATGAATAAAGTAATATCACTCAAAACAAAATATGATTTGGACTTCTCATTAATATAGTAAAATCGAATCAAAAGATCAAAAAACGCATAAAAAACAGGAAACGTCACAAAGTAATAAAATCACAATTTTGGTAAATGAAAAAGCCAGAAACTATCTAACTAACAGGAAATATGAGGTAGTTCAGGGCATCATCGTAAATATATTTGAGATGGCGATAGCAACTGCATTCATGAAGTGGTGGCTGAGCCAAAAATACTTTGATACGATGCCAAAACATGCAAAACATACACATAAAATACCGCAACTGTGCTGTGTTATGACATAGTTTTTAATTTACTTCAACATACGGCGTTTTTGTTACCTATTAAAAATTTTGGTTTGACGATTTCATTTTGTAGTTCTAAAACCAGATCAGTTGATTTCGGAATTGATAATACGCACTTTATAAAAATAAATGTAATATAACTTAAATCACAATTATTAGGCACCACATCTAATAATCATAATATTGTGTCAAACATTACACTATTAAACATTACTGAAATCAAAGCAACTTCCAATAGGTAGGTAATTATTAGTAAGACAATAGAGATGATATTGACTATTAAGGCAAGAACTAAACTACTTACGTAATACTAACATGCTATAAAACTGGTGAACACAACAAAACTAACGTTACACGCGTTACAGACTCATAATCAGTTGCCGAAAATCTGCTTTCATTCGTAAAAGCTATTAAGAGAATGCTTAACAATACAACCATTATACACAGAGCCGCAAATTCTCCATTTTCTTCAAACAAAAGAAGAAACACAAAAGGGAGATAGGGATCTTTTAAGGCTGGCGATTATATAGCAATCATAGCAGTTGTGTGAAATGAGAGCCCTCCCTTAAAAGGATAAACAAGTAACGTGTGCGAGAAACAGCCGAGACGCGCTGAATTCATATTTTACTTGAGCCTCCCTTCGCCTTGAGTTGCGCATGGTGTAAGAAAAATAAATGTATGCAAGTGTCTCTACTTGAATATCCCAAAATCTAAATCAAAGTAAAAATTATGATTGGATGACTTTTTCTTCATAGATTACAAAAAGTGTTATAAAATGTATGGGGCCTAACATGATGCCTTGTGAGAAACTAGTTTTTGTATTTACTTTTAGAGACATTTTGATAGTTTGATTTTGTTATAGGTATATCTGACTCGTAAAGAAAAATAACTAGAGTAAAAAGAGATTATAAAAAAATATTTAAGTTCAAGAACATTCAAGAATAGTACTAAAGGACAATGCCCATTTTCGGCTATGCGTGGACACAATGCTCGGAATTATTTTTTTGTCAATAAATCAGTTTATTTTCGAAATTAATTTTCATGCTTTTCTTTTGTCACCACTTAGACATAATATTGAAACCATAATTTTAAAATATTTTATGAGTTATTAAAACAATTGATTTGCTTTAAAACAAAGGCGGTGTAATCTATTTCACCATTATCATCACTTCATATTTTTTATCATTCTCCACATAATTTAAAGTAGAGCTTCTTTCTACCCGTACCAGGCAGGTAATGTACCAAAGCGTTCCAGTTGTACGGTTCCACCATCAAAATTGCTTTCCTTATATCTTCAATAAATGTTTAAAACATTCTGCAAGCATGTGTTTTATAGGTTTTAGGGCTTGTTATATTAATTTAACTGGTTTTTGTATTTATGTGACGTGGCGCAGAGGCACTCCTGCATTTTTCTTTCAAATTATGCGACAGGTGATGTTTTTGGATTTTCATTTGTAAGGTAGTATTTTTGTGAATTAAATCACCCAGCTGTTCATCGACCTTTCTTTAAATTCGTAAAATCAAGTCACTTTTCACTAAATAAATAAGACAAAAGTGTAAAACAAATCATTACCTATTATTGTTCTAATGTAGCTCTCGTACTAAATGAAATCATAAAGTAAAGGATGAAACTGAAGCTTTAAAACTTACAGGTAATGATTGTAGTTAGAAAAAAAGCCTTAAAAAGACTCAAAATCTACAAAGGATTAAGAAGAAGTGAATGCTAGTACGCACAGGCCAGAAAACATAGCTGTTGCAGAACAGTGAAAATCCACAGTTTTATCTTTACGTTCCGGACTATTCATAAATAAATTCAACTGTATTACAATAAAGCGGGATGTAGATACATCGCGGTCCGCCTACGGCGAGATTTATGCTTATCTCTCGACTATAAACCGGTATTAATGCATATAAATATATCAAGAGTGAGAGAAGGTAGGGTGTATATGCGATTCGGAAAAATGGAGACTGCTGGTGACATTTTCTTTTGCATAATGTGACTGTGCTTCTTAAATTTTATTATATTACCGTTTCTAAGATTATAATACATACCTTCATTATTGGTAACTATTAAAGCTGCAATAGATGATAAGGTTCTGTTAGCCTTCTTTTATTTCGTCTTCAGCTGTTTCTTTTACTTATTCAGGTACTCTCTCCCTTTTTCTTAATAAAATGTACCAATAGCACCCAAATCCAATTGGTAATATTGAATTGTTGTACTTCCATATATTTTGCTGCCGGATGACCACCACCGATTTGTTTCAATTGCAATGCCAGTTTTGAATAAATCAGTATTTCGTAGTAGACTCTAACGGCATCGGGTTTCTGAAATAAAAAAACAAACACATAACCGGTGTTTTTTTACTATCCACCAAGACACTAAAACACAAAAAACAGACTATGAGGAAAATCAATACGTATTAAAGTAAGAAAGTAAGTTAGCAGCAGAGGCGGTTAGAGAGCAGCGTTACAAGTGTTCAACTCTTTTTTTAATTTTTCTGATAGACGGTAAAAAATTATTGTCTTGACGCTTAGTAGAGATTTTTAACGGGGCTATTTGGCATAAAAATGTTCAGAAAAGCACCAAACCATGGCAACCCTCAGCACACAGGATACCCGCTCTCCCTTTTGCCGGCTCGGCGGGAAAGTTCGCCAGATCCGTTTCCTGTGTTTGCCATTTTACCCCAACCTCCCCAAGCGCCCCGGGCTGCCCTGACGTACTGCCTGCTTCCACAAATAAATACGTACGACGTACATCGAAAATAAATCGGTCCATTCGAAAAATAACGTTTATTTTGTTGGTAGTCTTTGTTTAGGGCACTTTTCTTTTTGTGATAGGTTTTGTCTGAACTTTCGACTTACGTTTGGTTTTGACTTCACCTGCCCCTATGGATTTATGGATCCATTTAATATACGAAATCTTATATATATTCATATTACATAATATAGGGTTATAACAAAAATAAGATATTAACTCTGTACCTACTAATTTAAAGTGGATGTATAATTTTACCTTCTATGTATAATTGATAATGTTATGGTAGCAAAAGATTCCTATTCGTCAAGGAATTTTAATTAAATTCATAACTTGAATGTAACTGAAAATATAGAAGCAATTACACATTTAAATGGAGGGCTTCCCGTTCCGCCTTGAACATTAATGAAGTGCCAAATATTTTTATAATTTAGAAGGGAGTTAGAAATAATTGTATAATAATTAAAATTCTTCTTCATTTTGTTTATAAAATGATTAAAATATTCAAATAAGTTGCTTAATTAAAGTCTAGTTATCATTATCCTGCGTATGTACCTAACCACTTCTCACGTTTAAATTCAAATTAAGTACAGAAATAGATTAAAATGTTATCAAGAAATATGATCAAACTATTTCGTGATTAAAGCTAAAAGTAATTTCCTCGGGAGTGGCCCCTCATTAGACGTGTTAAGTCGTCTTTAACGGGGCATTAAAATAATTTTATCGGCTATTTAATATTTTTCCTTTTTGATAATTTCCTTATCATGTAAAGAGATCAAAAGATGCGGTGGAATATAAAAATTAATGGTTACAAACACTCCATTTCAGAGACACATAATTTGGAGGCAAATCTGTACAGTCGAGTTTGTAGCCCAGACGTTAGTTTGCTAGATGTGACATCATTAACGAATACTTATGATACAATGTGTACCATTTCATTTGGATGTGCTACGTTCATGCATAGATACAAATTTAAATCGGCCTAGCCTAGATGAAACTATATAAGTACAAAGCACTTTTACGCGCAGCAGGATATTTTTGATAAGAGGCAAAGGAATTCTTCTCAATGATAAACATAAACAGCATTGCTTATCATGCTGATACGACGTAGGTACTTGGTTCTGGTTTACCCATTTATCAAGCTCTGAAATTAGCTGTAGTGCTTCAGTAACTCATCAGTCAGGTTTATTTTGTAATATTGATAATTTGAAATATGAAAGTTACACCATCACTTCATACCTGCACAGTCTAGAATAAAAGGGCACTTCTATATTGTTTAGATCTTCGGTCCAAAAGCTACGTTGCAGTCAACAATGGCGCCCGATAGTGGCACAATAAACCGCCTCAAATGGCCCGGAACTTTTTCTCTAATGGTTTATTTAAAAAATCTCACAATTTTCATTCCCGAGTTTCCTTTGGGAGACTCGAATAAATCTATTTTATGCCCCGTCTGAGACATTAAGCTTTTGATCGGAATTGCTTTTATGCGATGTTTGTTCTCAGTATCTTCGTGATTTAATGTTATGTTCTGTAAGACGTGTCTCTCTTTTATCTGAGGCCCTTTGGAGTTGAGCATGGCAATGCGTCATCTACAATGTTTTTTGGAAATGGGCTTGAATTGGATATTAATAGAGTCGCCTTTTGTGTCAAAGGTGAATGTGTACAAGTTATTGACGTTTGAACACCTGATATTTGGCAAACAATTTCCTATATTCTATGCCCGTATTATTCTTTTCAGATTTCAACTTGATCAAGTGCCAACCTCACAATATTTACAAAAAACGTTATTTGAGGTTCAACAGTTACAGGAGGTTCAAAATACAATTTTGTAAGCTACCGTCACTACTTGCATAACCAGCCAGCTCTTTAATTACCATAATAATTACCCAGTTAAAAATACCTCCTAAAATTCCTTGGCTATCTCACTTATAGCTGCACATTCGTGGTTTCCAATTCCCAAGATTCCTCTCAAGCACATTCGCCGTATTGTAGCGCCAACGCTGCAGTATCGAAGTCGTCAGAGTCGGCAGACAATCGCGTTTACGACGCATAAAAGTTAGTCTTTATAGACTCTCGGTGTATAAAAGTGGCGTTTATGCCTTTTTAATTAATTGTCGTGCCGTTAAAGGCCATATCAGCTTTGTAGCTGATGCTTATGGCTGGAAAATTGTTAACCGAGTAGTGATTTAATAATAAAATGTGTTTGATGGCCAAACACTTCATAAAAACATCGTAAAGTGTGGCTTGTAAATCTTTTAGGAGAGTTTTCGCTTAGAGTGATTTGTGGTTGACAGTTTACCAATTAACGACTTTATTCCCGTGTATACTCGCAATAATTTTCAGAACGTTAATCTATTTTTCATAATTTGAGTTTTGCTAGTTTTTTTCTTTTTGTAAGAAACTTATTTTCGACGGACAGGTCCGTCAAACAAGTATAAATCTGTAAAATAAATCTTCAATTAAATAACTATCAAATAATATTATGCACTTCATTTGTATGCAAAATAATAGCTGAATAACTATAAAAAATCTGTTCGTAGATCGTATCGAATAAATTCCAATAACGCGATCGGCTATTTGAAACAGAATTTTTTATAGAATTAAACACCCAATTAGGCGGCTTTAGTGGGCGGGGCTCAGAATGTCTTCATTCCATTATAAATTAAAACTAATGTTAACTTATACAAGTTTGTATAAAGACAGCCTCCATTTGTCACAGCTTGAAGCCCCATCTATTCCTATTTACTGGCCATCCCAGCTCTACGATAAATAATAAGATTCTCAAAATAATTTCCCTAAAACCAACTTTCATTCTTCTCTCAATATAACCTTATTATCAATGACGTAAGTTCTATATTGGGACAGCTTTTTGTGAAGATACGTGCTAGATAAACGGCTTCTAACTGAGAGTTATTAATAATAATGCAGCTATACGCTCACACGCCGCTCCTATACACGTGTCTTCCTCAGAAAATAAATCCAAGATTTTAATATTTATCAACAATCTCCGACCCAAAGCGTTTAGCCAACGATTTCTCATGAAACAAAAAACAATTCTTGGCATAAATAATGAAATCATTAAAAAAACATTGAATAACGTGTAATTGCAAAACTCAACCCTGCTTAACCTACCGTGGGTATTTATGACCGCACAAATTAATTTAAGCCCGCGTTTTTTACGCCGTCAACAGTAAAGAGTGGGGAATGGTCATAGATACAAATACAAGTGGCTATAAAACGAATGTAGCTGAGTCAGTGCCGACTCGGTGTCCCCCCATTGCGCATGTGCGGTACATTCCGGTACTTTTATTGATTTCAGTAGCACTAACGGTCCATAAAGCCGACGTGCTGGACTGGAACCTCCACTCTGTGCCCCTTATTAGGTACTCACAATTTCCACGAGCGCTACTTGTTAACTTTTGAAATAGTTACGGAGTTTTTAGAGTTGTTTCATTGGAGTTTTTTTCTTAAACGGCTTACTGGGTCACGAGTTTTATGAAATGTGTCGCGGTCGGTTTTAGAGCACTTTGCTAAATGGACAAATAGGTTATATAAATGAATTATTTTCCCTAAAAATTACATATTATGTCATGTTAATATGCAATAATCATGCAAATCAAAATTCTAACAAAACACTTCACTGCAATGTAAATTGATCTTAGGACTTTGCGTTAAATAGTAGGTATTTAAGTATTTTAAACTATGTATTTAGCAAACTGTCCCTGATAGCAGAATCTAAACCACTACAGATACCTACTTCTCCTAAGCACCGAGGCCCTATCCAAAACAAACTAACCCATGAACGGCAGTCAATAAACACCCAACGCACGTATTTTCGGATTAACTGCTTGGGGAGTCGCCAATCTTAATTGCCTTCTACACAGTTTATAGATATATCTATACGAACTATTAACTCACTAATTCTTCGTGTGCGGTCATTTAGACCCGTGTATTGGAAGTATATATTGTTTTATGAGCACGCCTCATTTGGGGTTGGGTAAATGATTCAGACGGTTGTAATTATTCTCAGGAAGTTCATAAACATGATAATTATTGTACGTAATGAAAACGGGAGACTCTTTCTGCAGGCCTAAAATTCGGTCAGTAATGAGACTTTATGTCATTTTCTTATCAATAATTAAGAATTTGTTTTGGTAAAATATTCCATGACCCTTGAAACTTCTTACACTACCGACAGTAACCTTCTGAATTAATATAATCGCTGTTGTTTTGTTCTCAAATAAACATTTTGATACAATTAAATGCTCATCATTATCATCAACCGATATTTAACATAGGTCCACCACCGAGCGCGGAGCTCGTCTCAATTCCGATAGGTTCTTAATGCTGCTTGCAAATTATTGCAACTAATCTTAAAAATCAATATTTTATGATTACAGAGCAAGCTAAAAACAACGAAAATCTAGTAAACACGTCAAACAAAGTCATCAACGGCCTAGTAAATGCTTAAACACAGCATAAGCCAGAGATTGTCAGCCCGAAGCACGTCATAATGCTTCTCCGTAATATCAGAAGAGAGCGTTAGTGGGTGTCTCAGCTGTAATATTAGACGGCTGCGGTCGCAGTGGGTCCTTTATTAAAACAAAATTTCTACCCGCAAAATGTCCACGACTTTTGTTCGAGGGAATACTCCTCGATTTTAATAAGTAAAATGTGTTTTACAGCGTTCCTTACTGCATTTATAAAGTCTTTTGATGTTAGACTTAACATTTTTAATATTAAAAATAACGTTTTGAAATTATTATGTTATTACGTAAGTTTCATTACTAATACAACAGTCAATTAACTTTTATTTTCAGTCTTTAGTTTTAGGTTATTACAGGAATCGTGCTCGAAATAGTTTCGCATTAATTGTATCCGATTCTAAAATAATTATATCGCAAAATAGATTACATACATTATCTATTAATGGTTAACTTGTACACATTATTATTCTCAGTCGTCAATCCCAAAACAACATCGATCTGATAAAATTCCGATGTCCTCAACACCCGATAAACATCACACAAGTTTGATTCTGCGTCCAAATTGAATCAAACACCCCTATCTACTTATTACAATCAGCTAGGTACGTACAATATGTCGGTATAGAGTACCGACGGAATACGGCAGTGAAGCGATGATTTCAGTACATTTGCCGAGACCGTAACGATCGTCGGAATAGTCTTGATGGACGCCAGGAATGAGCTCTCACAACATAAAGAAATCCCCTTAAAAAGGGTAGCGTTGGGGAAAGAAGCTCAGACTCTAGTAGAAAATTACGGAATGTTACAAGAAATGTTAGAGTTGTTTTTGGGTACACTTTTTGTGCCGTTTGCGTCACTTGTTAGTTTGCTTGTGACATATTCCAGTGAGGGTATGTTGTGTAACCAATTTATGTAATTCGGTCATGGGTTGTGTGTTTGTTCTTTGTTCTCAAAGTTTGTGAACGTAATTTGAGTGAAGAATGTACCAATTTTAGCTATTGGAGGTGTCTTTATAAAATTTCATTCCGATGATATATTAATAAGCGACTTAAAAATGTATTGTACCTATGATATAAGTTTAATTTTAGCTCACGTTACCTTAACGTTGTAAACAAAACACTTTAAATTAAACATTAAATAAAATTATAAATATAATATCATATATTATTAGGTAACATGGTCCTATGAAATAATACTATGAGAAAATATTGCACGCATCACCTATTTTGAGGAAAATCTTATAAATTTATAACAATTATAACATTATAATATAACATTGTCATGAAATATTCCAAATAAACCAGACATTTGAAAAAAAAACACAAATACAAAGTCCTCATCGTACCTTCTACATCAAACATTAAGAAAACAAGAGGAAGCCATTATCCACAACTCAGAGAACTTTTATCAGCGTTGCGAATAACATTTGTAAATTAGAATGAACTTTCTCAGGGCAGTTGGCATTACTTTACCGGAATGGTAGCTTCCAAAACAAGCAAACTATTTTTGTAGGTATCGTATTTCTGACCGAGACACAGTGAGCAATCTAACAGTAAGCTTTTAAACGCTTTGAATTAGATGCAGTACCTTCCTAGTTATAGATGTCATCAAACAGATCTTAGCGGAAACCCTTTGGGTTATAAAAATACAACTTATACTTTGCTCTTTGTTTTATGTTATCGCGTCAGTAAAAAAGAGCGGATCTGGAATAAAATAATATTGTAATGTATATTTTGAGTCATGACATCAGTTTGAGTGCCTTATATTTTTCATAAGAATGATTACGAGTATAATAATTTCACAATTCCCCTGCAATAAAAAGACTGCATTATATGAACAAAGTCACTGTGCACTGGATCAGAGCGTCAATCCCTTCCCAGTCTCACTGCGCTTGTTTCAACGAACCATAAAATTTCCTCTGTGCAAACAGTTCAAGTGTCCGGGTTTTGGCTTCTGCCATCCACTGTGCCAACGAGGGGAGTAAACAAAACAACATTTTTCCGACTCGGATGAATAAATAAGACAAGGAGGGTTGCGACGGAGGGAATCGTCCCTCCGACGAAATGGCTGCTTGTTTGATTTGCATGTTTTAATCCTTTAGCAATCTTGCACTCAGATGGCGGCTCGCTACGTAATTGGCTTAGTAGGCGATTATTAATGCGCTTAGAAATTACGTAGTAAAGTTATTCGAGTGTGAACCTTTCTAAAAATAGTAATGCAGATCATACACAGTCGACACGCTGGTACGCGCAGGCATTGAGGTTGATTTTCAACACTCAATATATTTTACAACTAAAAGTAACAAAGGGATTCTAAGTAAAGATTACCTACCTTCTACCTACAATGACATGCCATTTATTTCAACTAAAATATGTGGGCAAATATTATATAAAATAGTGAACTCGGAAACTAATAAACCGTGATGAGTCACAGAAAGGAATTGTGAAGTTCCCACTGCAAAACCATTTACTTGCAGTGAGACGATACTTCACGATACTGGTATGTCCTGAAAATAACGGCTACGCCCCATTTCGTACACTCAAATTTGAACTGTAAAATTTATATTATTAACCTTACTAAAAATTATTAGACCTTTTCCTGCAAATTTACATTACATATTCAGCCCAACTAACGTAACTCCTCTCCCAATGTCTAGAAGACACGAGACTGGTCTCCCGGACCCCGACCCGGCGATGAAACTAACAGCCTGGAGCATCAACAAAAGGGCAATAAGATATGCTTGGAAGGGCCAGTGTAATCCTCCCATGGGTGCAATACAGGCCTGTAAGACTCCGCTATGTCAAGAACGTTCCCAAGGTTCAGTTTTCCGTAAATAAATGTCCAATTGGTTATAGTCAGTGTCCATCGGACGGCCATTAGAAAACCGTCAAAAGCATATTATATTGTAGCTACGTTTTATAATTTTACTGGCCGTTAATGAGTACTCGACGTTGTATTAAAATGTATACTGAATCATGTTAATGTTGGACAAATAAAACCAAAGTGCAGCAAATATATTATTTTTAAATCATTGTCTTGCCACTATTTTAATTTCAAACATTCATGTTTGATGCTTTACAAGGAAATAATCATTAAATAACTATCAAACTAAAGTAGGAAGGTAGTTAACAACTAATTAAGGGTATATCATGGGGTGTCTTCCCAAGTGACGTTTTAATAAATCCGTCTTTTAAGATTCTAAAAACGTTTGATGCACCTTAAGTGGCTAAAGTGCAGTATCACAGTCTTCTGGTCCAATCTATCACGACGACATTTCAACCAACAAAGTTTCCACGCAAATAAAAAGAAATGAAGTTCGTCAAACCTCACAAAATACTAAGTCAAACTTCACTCGAAAAATACTGATCTAGTTCTGCTCACTGAAATGTAAGGGATCTTCAGGACCCTAGCTAAGCGCTGTGGGGTTAAGAAAATGTGTGCAATCGAGTTCGGGCGGAACGACGATCGAAATTGCCTTGACGACGTTAGGGGTGCGATTGATTTTCATTTGGTTTCTGTACCGCAATGATGTGGTTTCAAATTATATTTTAAAGTGACTGCTGAAGGAAGTCATCTTCATGAAGGTTTGTATAGTAAACTTTATCTAAACCTAATAAAAACTTGATGAAGCTAATGCTGAAACTAAAGTTTTTGTATTTTTTACGTGGTTACGTTGTCTGTAATTTCCTGTCTTGCCCTTTGTACACATTATGTATGAAAAGATGTATATAAATGTATTTAATTGAATTTTGTTAATTAACTTTAACTTATATACAAAAAATACAGCTCAATTCTCAACGACCCTTTATACCAGAAAAATCGCCGCGAGGGACAACACAAAAATGCAAGCAGTGTCACAGGACTCGACTAGTTTAATCAAAGCACTCGTCGCACTACACACGAGTAAAAAGATAACACAATTAAGTCAGCGCTAGCACGTCGTATCCACAAACAAAAACAAACGATAGTTTAGTCGTTTCCCGATATTTATTACAATCGGGTAGGCTGCAATATGTATAATTGCTGCGCCCGGTACCCTGGGATCCCGGGACTGGGTAACACGTCAACGGGATTGCCGCGTATATCCCGGTAATTGGACCGAAACCCGGGATTCCACTTTCTTTATTGCGAATAAACTACTCTAGCTGTGGTGCTGTTGTTGCATGTTGGTGCGAGCGATAAGCTTATAGCGGGTAAGAAAACAAAGAGGTCTCAAGTGTCGACACTATAATAATATTATGTTTTAATTTCAAAGCATGTTCTGACTGTAAGTATCCCATAGATATTAGGAAATTTTCAAAATAATCGTTATATTTTGTCTTGGTTGGTATGTTTCTTCTATTTTCATAGAACATAATTCTACGGAAAATATTTATTCCGAATCATGTACTTATACTAATAAATACACCTTAGTCTTATGAGTGGTTTTGTCGAAAGTTTAGTCAAAACTGAATAATAATATCAAATCAGATAATTATCTGATTTTAGCCAATTCAGCCAATGCTCACCACGCATAAATTTTCTTATAAAACACGTTTAATTTACAGTTATAGTATGTACCTAGAGTACGTTCCCATTCATTCGACAACATAGGAGGTAATTCTTGGGCAAAATAATGATGTTTTTTTTTATTGAAACTACAGGAACCTCTTTTCATTCAGCCCAACACAATGAGGCACGCTGTCGCCTATACCCGACACCAAAAATTCGCTAGATAGCATTTACGTAATTTACCGGTTGAACTTACGATCGGCCTCATTACTGGAAGTGTTTTCGAAACGATTCTTAATGTACCATTTTATTTCCGAAGGTTTGTTCGCGTAGGCGGTCCAAAATACACCACCTAACCTAAGTACCATTAAGCATCCGTGCTGTGGCTACTTGATACCAGTAAGTAGAACTACTACTGCTCAAAACCTGTAGGTAGTACTTGTAAAAGTATACTTAATATAAATAAACCTGTTTGTACCGTAATAGTTGATCAAATATTGTATTGTTTTTGTTGTGTTGCTAATTACGTGTAAATTGGATTTTAAATTTAGTGAATAAGTGTACCAGATGAAGTAGGGTTTAAAAGAAAATATACAAACGCCTCTCTCTCTCTTTCTCTCTCTCTCTCTCTGTGCACTACAGTTGATTTGTGTCGTGGTCTTTATTCAAAGCATGCTTACCTAATATTTATAAACCTATATAATATAATTTGTGAAAAATACATGATCAACCATTATATTTCTGCTTTTGTTATAAAGTCACACACTGGCACTATTCGCTTTCATAGTCATAGTAAGAGTTATAGTCATATCATAGTAGTAATATATTTTGATAGTACAGCCTGGTAAACTAGTAAACTTGCCGCCGGCAACCCAGACAGAGTAATTGCAACTTTTCTTATACTTATCCTTATATCTTGTTTTGCCTTCCTTTGTTTATATTTCGTTTGCTTTTTGTGCAGTTGTTTTGTTTTTGTTTTGCCATTTGCGTTCGCGTATTTCAGTGGCATTTCATTGGCGGAGATGTGTGACTGTGCATAAACATAAGTTACGCATGCAATTAAGGCTTGATAAATGGTAAAAAATGATGCACATAAAAGATAAATTGCAAAAGATAATCCTTTCATTAAGGCTTTTGAAGGAAAAAATATTTTTTAAGAGAGCTCTTGATTTTTGTTGCTGCAATATTATTATCACAATATTAGATTAGATAATAATTTTATTATAGTAAAACTCTGCGTATAAATTAATTGCCAAAAGTTAGTTGTTATCTACTTGTAAAGGAGTTCATAAATATAATGTTATATTTATGTTAATTATGACATACCTACATAAATAGATAATTCATGTAGAGAAAGCTGTTATATCTAGATTGTAAGTACCAGGAGCAAGCTCAATGGCCCGCAATGAATACTAATTTATGTGCGTTTAATGTGCCTAGCAATTAAACCTACTACCAGCCGCTTATGCCACCCTGGTACTTACATAATTATCCAATGTTGTAGACAAATATTATTATTTAGATTTATGATTACATTATTGTAGACGAATATAATAATTATTAACATTTGGTGTATCTAACTAGTTACTCGTTAGGTTCATGAAATTAATTTAAAAATATGAGATACTACAAACAGAAATACAATATACCTAGACAGAAACGTAGTCGTGAAAACAACGAAACAATATTCAATCCGCTTTAAAAAATAAAGGTAAGCTCGAATTTATTTGTAATGGCCGCCATACAACTGAGTCGGCATTACAAGAAAATACACTCACTGTCCCGAAATTCCCTGAACACATTTCGAAGCGCCCTCAACAAAACCAGTACAGCGATTTAAAGGACAGGACTGGCCCAGAAGTCGCTACACGTTTTCTGTAGCTAAAGCTGAGGGATTGTGGCGAGGGAGTTTTGGGACGCGGCGGTCTCATATAGAGTTGTCAAGGGCGGGGTTTCGTGATGAATTGGAAACATTGTGAGCGGGAGGGGACCGAGGGGGTTTTTGAGGGGGTAAGAGGGGTGCAGGGGGTGATTAATGGCCCCACCAGAGGGAGCCATGTTCATTATACCGACGGGACGATGTGTTACTTGCCTACTAATATATTTCGCTTAGGCCTAAGCTCCGGGTATGTTATTAGTTCATTATTTTAAACGTTTTTATACCTTCCGGAGGTAAAAAATGACACATGTGTAGATTGAGGGTGTTGGTGGACATAGATTGGTATTTGTTGCTTTTGATGACTTAATTATTATCATTATCGATTGTTTTACGTAACATCTTTTTGCAGGTGTAAATGTCTTAAATATAATGTTATAAATAAATATAAACTCATCAGTATATTATGTTATAGTTTTCCACAAAATCTTTGAAAAAGGAGATGGTTTAAAAAAAAAGGTAGGTACACTACATACGAATCTTATTCTTTAACATTCTCAGTATGTTGGTCGGCTATTTTTAGTTGCCTACAAATTTATTTTGCTATAGATTTTTAGTATCAAAAAGATGTTTATTGTTTTTTATCTTTTTGACCAAGTCTTCTTGTTTAAATGAGACTCAAACTTCTATGATAATAAGGAACAATATGAAAACAATATACCAATGTTTATTTATTACAAATCAATTCGATTTACAAATCTTTTCAGAAATTCTTACACTCTACTACATATTATGTTCCTTCATAAGTGTATTAATAAAGCCCCCAAAACCTAAAGGTCACCGCACACTACCACAATTATTCGCACACGGCCTACACACGCGCACCCTCTTCGAAACCGCGAATTATAAGTGAAATACGGCGCTAATATCGCGCTGTAATACGCAGTAAAAACGCAACTCGCGTGGAGGCGCGAGATAGGCGTTTATTCGCCTTCATGTTGTGTTTAGCTTGCTTTATGTTAATGAGAAGTTGTGTTGGTTAAAACGCAGAGCTGTCGTCGCTTTTCGCGTTATTTGCGTACTGTGGCACTTTTGTTTTATAAATGTTGGCTTTTTAATTGAACATTATTTTTACTCGCTTAAGTAAACGTTGTAGTACCTCCTTTGATTTTTATAATAAGTAAATTATAAAAACGCGCGGACGATTCTATAGATCTTATCTGCCCTTTAACTAAGATTATGTTTGTGACGTAGTCGAGAAGTACTCCAACGCTATATCTAATAGTATACTAAAACGCCGGTCATTTCATTGTTTGATTTTGAAAGCTCAGAAGGAGATTAAAGCGATTTATAAAAACATACGTAGGTATAGCTATGTTTCCCAGACAACGTTATAACAAAAACGCAAATACCACAAACAAAACACGCGACGTCTCCAACTTCAGTATTCCATTCGCACGCCGCGTTTAAAACAGAAACAACGACGCCATTAAAAATCCGCTCTTGGATATTTCCCGAGCGGATCCCGTAGCGCGCATAAATCGGCAGCTTTCCACCGAAGCTATTTCCAAAGGAGCGTTTTCTATTCCGAGCCGTGCACCCGTTTTTCTTAGACGCCCATTATAAGACGGGTGTGCGCTCACCCTAAGGGGGTAAGGCGTAGGCCCCCCGAAAGTAGCGCAGGCCAACTCGACGTATAGGCCATTATGAAAGTTTATAAGTAGAATGGATGATAATTATACAGGCTTTATGGATAAGGCGTGCTTTTTAAGCGATATCACCTTAAAGAGTTCGCGAATTGCAAATTCGGGAGATTTTGAAGCATGAATATGTAAGGGGTGGTTATGGTGGAAATGGTGCCAATTTAAATGTATGACACCCCGTTTTATATGTTGAATTTAACAATTTAACTAATTTCGGGGTTCGAGATAGAAGTGCTAATATTACACATTGTTTAAGAAAGTGCGTGAACGTAGCAAATTATGAGATCGTAATAAAATTCCTATACTTAATGTGGTGCCTGTACGAAAATATATAAATAAATTCTTAAAATGATTATACAATCACAAATAGCATTTAAGGACCCACTGAGATACTAATAAAATTGTTTTCTCCCATATCTTAAATAATAAGAAAGGACATAACAAAATCACCTTCATTATCACCATGGAATGATTAGATTATAGGCCGTAACCTAAGCGCTACGGTAAGAGTCCCGCTAAACAGTTTCAGGAACGCTCTGGCAGGATGTGTAGACATGGCAAGACTATCTGGCTATCTCTAGCCACTATTTCACCATGCTCCAGATCCACACAAGTTCCAACCAACTCTATTTACATGTAAATACTTTGAAAAAGTAATTTGCGCTCGCCGCCTCGCGCCGCCCTCGAGATTGCCAGAAGGAACATTAAGCTTCACCAGGTGATACATGGTTACTGTTATAGTCGAATATAATTTTCTGGCGAACCTCCCCCTTAATCCCCGCGAAGAGCCTTCCGAATTATTCCTAAAGATATTTACGGTTTCGTGAATAAATAAAATTATGAGCGGCACGGGTAACTAAGACGGTACGACTCGGGCATGTTTATTATTATGCCTATATTAAGTTGTTTATCTTTTAAATGGCTCGTGAGAGTTATATGGGTCGCTGGGATTTATGTCGTGCAGGATAAGTTGGATAAAGCTAAAGAATGCCGGGACAAGATCCGATTCCAGCTCGAGATTGGTTTTTAAATTTAGATGTGATGATATTGGTCTGTTGTTTCCATTTTTGTTTTAGTTTCGTTAGTGATGGATGCTATGACGGTTATTTTGGGATGAGCAAGCTGCGTCTATGTCAGGTTGGAGGAAGCGATCGATGTGGGCGTAACGTAGACGTTGTTTGCTTCAGTTGTTATTTTTAGACTCACCGTGGACAAATATCCAAATCTATTACCTATTTGTTTTACATACCTCAGAAATTATTTTTCCATAAAATCACAAATAACTACTAAGCACTGATGCGTATGTTCACTTTACAAGCATTGGTCTCAACCTAACCACGACTTAAAACCAACTGAAAACAGTAAATAAAAAAATAACACGACTTGCATCTTTTTTACCGCCGTGGTCAACGCAAACAATTTTACCGTCATTAAAAAAATCATACAACACAACGGAACTTGCGCAATAAATTGTTCAAAAGTATAATAGACAAAAGGGTAACAATTCTGGTCCTCGAACCCTTCTATCGGCTTTCGAAAGAAAAACAACCCTTCCATTGTCGGAACAAAGAACTTTTTGTCTCAAATAGCCCGTTATATTGACGCAACGCTTTTAACAGTTTCTAAGAAAACGTCTTCAGAATATTGCGTCAATTCTTTGTTTTAAAACTTCAATACTTATTGTTGACCGGACTATTGTCTATTTTTTGTACTTTGCAGGTATTTTTAAACTAACGGATTGGCAATAAAAGGTTTTGCCAGTTTTTAACGGGTGTTTTGCACATTTTGCGTTCAGGTAAAAATATTTCCAAATACTTAACAGCGTGTAGTTGCTAAGCTTGGTATTTTAACGTAATTTTGACCGCGATTGATTTAGAACTAGGGCTCTCTTGCACTTCCGTTATTGTATCTTCTATGGATCCCCAAAAACCTTTTATGCATTTTAAATATTATATGTATAAGGTAGGTATAGCCTCCAAACACCACGTCGTAGGTTGTAAAGATAATAATATTTTTAAAACAAATAATTATAGTTTTACTGTGTAAGCTTTGGAACATTTGTAACCTTCGTGCTGCGCTTACCATAAGGTGAGCAACTGTTCGTCTAGTTACTCAATAAAATAATAAAACAGCCATTGGTATTTTGGGTTTCCCATCGACCTTCCTCAAAATAAGCCAAAAATTCGTTTGATGTTTACTCCAACATTTCGCAAAATTCGCAAAAATTGTAACGTTTGGCACGTGAGTTGGTTTGTCCATCCACAATGATGCCTCAGAGTATCGGATAAACAGTAGGAAGTCGTTGTTATTCTATCACCTAGGTAGAACCACAAGCTATAAATAAAAATTCAACCACGAAATTCAAATTCATATAAATAACGCGACGGCCGCAAACCCAAACCTAATATGCTACTGACGTAAAAACCGCTTAATTTGAGTAGGTACCAGAATGAGTATACCAAATGCCTATCCCAGTACGACTGCTCTAATTCTCAACACATCGACGTTACCCTCTCATCATAACAGCTCAGAATACACCGAAACAGCGATAAACGGAGTGCAACGACCTCATTGCAGACCCTACTCAAGGTCGTGCTAGTAAAATGTTTATGGACTATAAAAGAACCGTCTGCACTGTGTCTGTGTGTCAAGGACTCCAGACGAATTTTATTGACCATTCTGTGACATGACTAGACGGCTTTACAACTGTCAAATGGTGACGAGGAACCCCTTTTGTTTTTGGGTGTTTGAGGCGTCGGAATGGCCAACAGATGTGTTGTGGTTCATCGGCTTTTAATTACTATAATGTTCAGTATGTTCATTAATAGTGTGTGGTTCTTTAAAAGTCACTCACATTGTAGTGACTCTAGGCTTTTCTGCAGTCAGTGTCAATAATTAATGAATAATGAATAATGAAACCGCAATTAGTAGGTACTAATTGCGGTTTCATAACTGGGATTTTCTTTGACTATGGTTCTACGAAAACCTAGATTTAGAGTTATTATCATCACAAATATTTTTGATTCACAGAAATAATATTTACTCTGTGCGGTAATCGAGCCCACAATCACATGTTTCGCTCAGAGTCGGCTTATGAGTACCTAACTAGCCCGTCAAATTACAGCTGTTTATAGTAGTACTGTGGCATTGCAGCTGTTATATACATGTATAGCGTTTATCTTTAGGCGCTTGCCCTTCTCGTTTTGATTGGTCTCGTTGCATATTAATAATTGAATTACAATTTATAAAAACAAAACAACAAATAATTGCATCTCTGTCAACGCCTAGCAAGTTCACAGCGTGTGCGATGCTCGAAATAAACACGATTCTAATAAAACAATTGTAAAGACTTTAGGCCTTCTCCGCCATAAAGATTGCACCAAAACGGGAGTCTCAAATTAAATATTCCATAAAATCCGAACTGTTCTCAAAGTAAAGCAATATCTGATACGCGAGTGGCTAATGACAGTTTGATGCCACGAAATGGCGCACTCGTAAAAAATCACTAGAAATGATCCCATTTTGATTAAAAAATCAGAAGCGACCACCCCCGAAGCGAACGAAACTTCCGAATGATTTAAAAGTTTTAATAACGGAATTCTAGTGAAATGACATTATACTTTCAAATTAGGAGTGAAAATTTAATTTAAAGGAGAGACAAGTCGACGCCGTAGGGCGAGTGAGACTGCCCATAAAAATGTACAAGCTCTTCTTTTGAGAGTTTCTTTTCAGCCTACAGAATTTATACCGTTTAAATCTCTCGGAGGGAAATTAGGGAGCCCTGTATTTATTAAAGTGGATGGTTCGCACTCGTTAAAGGAATTTTAATCGGCGAAGTTTTCCTTATGAATGCGGCTTTCGGTATGACTTTCGAGTTAGCTTTTATTAGTTTTCGGCGCTTCTAATTAGGGTTGTCGGGCGCCGAAATTAAATGCTGTAACTACACTCTTAAAATTACAAGTTAAGCGATATCCACTGATATATGGAACTTCTATGAGATTTCTATGTTTGATCACGGATATATAAATGAAAATGATATTACAAACTATTTGCACTAAGAAAAACGGTAGTTTCGTGGCATACATTGTTTTTAGCGGAAACCACACAATATTCAGTTATGTTATAATTTATATTTGAGTAATACTGTACGTCCAATTTTATTACATCCACATTATGTTACGTATATCGACATTATTGTGTCGGCAGTGTCGACGATTTTACCGCTTCAGTTTTGAACAGTATATAGGTACCTAGGTACTTATCACTATACATAGCGATTCAACGAATTAGTCACGAAAAATTTGCTCACGGAGATAACGTTTAAAGGGTTTGTGAAAAGTGTGACCACACGTCGCATTTGCAACCCCAAAATGCACAGAAAGTTCGTCGCGACACAACCAAGCTTTTTAACTTTTAATTCCTAATTATGAACACGCATCACTAAGTGCGCCACAGTCGAAAGCCTGCCTAACTAAGACTGTGTACACACGAGTGTGTTACTGCGATTATAATTTTGCCCCGGGCGGAAAACTCCGGAGTTTCAAAGCATTTTCATGTATTGCTAATTAAAATACGCTGTCGCAACCATAAAATGGCACGGGCGGTCGCTTTACACTGCCAAATAATTATTTTGTGCCATATATGAAACATTAATTTTTATGATGTTATTTTTTAATACAGATTGTTTTTAAAATTTTAAAGCGTTTAAACAACTTTGTAATACTGATGCTGATCTTTATATACATTTATTTAATAAATAATGGATATTGATACGCTACTATTTCAGATTAAAATAAAATAAAAACGTTTAAATTTGACCTGGTCTTGGTCGGTTATAAATAATAAATTTAATATTCAGATTAATAATCTTTCAAAGTAAATATAATCAACTTAACTGGTTTATAAAAAAAGATAAGGTGTTAATATGTTAAAACACTTTAAAAATATAATTGTAGGTATCCAAAGTTTCTTGATAAACTTAGTAGGTACCTAATAATTATATGCAGTGAGATTTAATTTTTAATTCCTCCGTAGTTAGACCTTACGAGTACAAACTTTCCTAGTATCAATATCCAACATAAACTGCATGATGTCATTACGAGTATATTGTCAATTTTAAAACATTAACAACCTAATTGATATCAGTTCATCCGTTGGTTAAGCACCATTAGCAACCGTTTCTCCATTAACATGACAAGGTGACGCATAAACATTTAGTTGTGCAGCTTGAAATTGCTTAAACACTTAAATATCAAGTTTTTTTGTTATTTTTTAAAGTCAAAAGCGTGTGAAAACGTAAAGTAGCCGCAATTAACTACTGTAACGGGTTAAACTTGATATAAATTAAATGCAGATCGATTAAGCCGTTGCTAAGGGCGTGTTCTGCATGATGCGGATAACGTCCGTATGTAGGTATCATACTGAAGTGTATGCGGATATATCAAAATGCATACACTACACATGCATGCAGCGTCGAGAAGAAAATTGTAATGTATCCCAGCTGTTATTATTTCGCTAGTATAAATAAATAATCCTCGAATGCAGGTGGTTGACATGGGATTATTCTGAGAGAAAATTATGCCAGTTTTAATTGTATTAACTAGTTTCATAACATTTAATTAACAACGAGCTCGTTGTCATTTTAAACTGGAACGAAATCTAAAACAAATTTATTTTATTGGACACATTGCTAGATATGCCGGTAATATTATTATTTGCTGTAAGTACTTAGATCAGAAATAGTCAAGTAATTGGCTATTTAACTTATCTCGCTTAATTTACGCAACTAATAACAGTGCTTTTACCTTAAGACTTATCAGATTAACAGTATTTCTAATGTTCATACTTAACAAACCTGCTTTCTTAATTGTAGCCGCTAATTAAGTTATGAAAATGCGTTAATTACAAAATATTTCATAGTAATACACTGTTCAGAGAGAATATTTAAAAATAAGTTGAATTTATCACCACATTTGTTACGCACCATGAGAATCGTTCGCTACAAGATAATTTTACTAATAGCATCACTACCGCTAGTTATAGGTACATCTTTTTTGTGACTAACTATATATATATTTTCATATATTTATATTGTAACTATTTTTTTTCACACAACTAAAGATACAACTTTAATAATTATGACAATAAAAACGTCGATTGTGAGAACAAGATACAATGCAATATGCGGATACTCTTTGGATGCAATCGAGCTACGGAAAATGCAAATCCGCGCGAGATAGTGGGCGTCAACCCTTACATAGAGCGATGGTGGCCGAGCGGTGTCTTGTGCGGTTTACGATCCAAGGACACAGGGTTCAGTCTCCGGCCCTAAACGTTGATTTTTCTTGTAAATTAGTGCGGATTTGCTTCGCTTGTCTGCCCCAGTTGTCTTCGACTGATTGCTGCAGTCTAAAGAATCTTTGGTGACCTGAACAACTGACTCCTGTAGCAGGGACTATGTACTCGTCTTAATCAGACAAACAAAAACAAAAATAATTAGAACTTCCTATCATTATTTTCAGAAATCATCAAGCAGAATATTCATAAATTCCCTATCAACCGTACAAAATGTGAGCTCACATCCATAGCAACTGGACCTAATTAAATCTAATAAAAGGTTAAATTACCTACTTAAACACCGCGAAAACCAAAGGTTTTTATAAGCATTTAAGTATGGTGTTCATAAATTTATATAGCATTAGCATACCGTGACGATGTTTGTAAATTATTCAACAATCTAAATTACTGATAAATATGCGCATAATATAACATTAATGTGTAATTTGTGCCAATAATTCGTGTTTAAAAAACAACGACGCTGCGTGAAAAAAACTGATACAAATTAAAAGTTTTAAAAGATCATACAAACACTGACACCGTCTCAAGTATGATTTAATTGATCTTTTATTTAGTTAACATATAATAATTAATGTTCATTATAACATTCATAATCCTCTGTTGTGTTTAAATGAGCTGCCAAAAATATAACTTCAATTTATATTCACACATATCGGCGCATACGCTCATTTATTGTTAATAATAATTCATAAATTTATTGCCATTATAAATTTATTGTGAAATATTAAAATGTTTATCGGAATCATATTATTCAGTCGTTAACTATAATAAAATTATGTTTATGGACTTAGCAGAATAATTCTTCTAAGTTTATGGATTGTTAAGTTGCTTGTAGAGGGCGGTTATTCGTTTATTTTGTGATGAATTATTGGTTTACTAAATATTTGAGTTGCATTGGATTGTTATTATAATGAGTGGTAAAGGTTTATAAATATCGTTAATAGAATCTACATTAATATGTACCTAATCTTTATATATATAATTATCTATAAAGGTTAGGTATCTGATCTTAATGCAAAATTTCAAGAAATAATACCTATACAGAGATTCCATCCCATTTTTATATGAAAAAAGATGGAACGCGAATGATGAACCCAGGTGATGATGACTCATAATTCCCGCGGGCATAAGAGACCAACTATTAGATATTATGACGATCGGACTCGCAAAATATCGTCTCCTACCGTCATTGCTCTGTTTCGATTCAGCGCAGAGAAAAAAGGCAGTAAGTAGCTACTAATAATATACCTAGTAAGCAAACTAATAATATACCTAGTAGCCTAGGTATATTATTAGTTTGCTTACTTAAAACTATGTATCATCCCCAGAAAAATAGCTGCAGTCCAAAATTACCACACCTAATTACCCATAAACCGCTCATCGCACTAATCCTAGAACTACCGTACAGTCGACCCTATAACGAATGCGAACGACCCTATTAGGGGCACCTTTTAACGTATTAAATCGGAACTTATCTGTGGAACTGTTCGCGACCTGACCTTAGGGGCCTTATCGATGCGACCACTCTTCGAGAATAGGGGTGGACTGAAGTCTGAGGTCTATTTCGGATTTGATAAGAGGATTTATTGAGGTTTGTTTCGTTGAAATGTTTATTTGCACTGCTGAATTTATGTTTTTGCCCAAAGGTAAAGTTGCGGCATGGTTGCGACCTTTCATTTAAATGTAACGGTTTTCAGGGGTCAACTAACTGCATCTGAGATTAATTTATAGACCCTTAAAAATGTTACAAATACTCGATACGAAATAAGACTATTTAATCACTGCTGTATAATTTGTTTTAATTGTGTTTTTATCCCGCCTGATCGCAATGTTGAAAATGGAATGAATAAATACCTTAGTAACAATAATTTTACTTATACTACACAAGTCACAAAATTTTACTAATGTAATAATTATAACTTCAATAGTACCCAAATCATTTAAATTAAACGGTGAAAATGTTTCATATAAAATAAAGTTAACGAAAAAAAAAAAATAATAGTATATACCTAGATTACCTAGTAATAGTACGGAAGTTGTAGCCTTTTGTTGGTATATTGGTTGTCTTCAATTAATAGTATACTAGTACTTACCTCCCTATTGAATTTAAGGACCTGTAGGCAGCGAGCTTCCGTAAAATGGGCGGTTTTTTGTCAAAAAGTTAAGCCGTAATTACAAATATTTATAAGCCAGAAAAAATACAGTGTATAGCCAAGTGTTTCAGTTAGCTAATAAATCAATAATATTGGACTAAAGTTGTCTAGTATCTTGAGAAAAAAATTCACGAGAAAAGACCCGAAAAAAATCTTTCGTCACATAATGCTCAACATTTTCAGCGACAACTATCATATTTTTTGGAACCATAAAAAAGGCAATTTTATTTTCCAATGAAATTTGAATTTTCCAATGAACTGAATCGATTCCGTTCTTCTAAATTAATAAAAACGACGAGAATATGATCAGTTTGAGCGCGTACTAGGCGACTCAGTACCCGCTACGGCGTTTCAGAGAGAGGACGTATGTCGCTGTTCCTCAAAATTTTCTCGTCGAATTTACTGTTTGTTCTCCAAAAAAATAATGCAAACAGAATCTCTACATGGTATACAACTGGTTTATTTACTTAGTTGCCGTAAATGACTTCCTTCGACGATTACTAAACTTTTATTATAACCTATAATACTTTGTATTTATTCTCCATTGTGTGTAAAGAATAATGGCTAATATGACTATTCTTGCACCACCTGTAACTGAAATTAGCAGCAAAAACGCATTTTTAGATTGTTCACTTAAATAAAACTGGGATTTCTTATGATAGTTTGGAGTTAATCAAAGGAGCAGATTATGATTGTATATTAAAATGAAGATGTAGTGAACTTCCGTTTTCCATAATGGCGGATCTGGCGGATGCATATTCTGACGTTTTATTTTTAGCACACTTCCAGTAATCTTTCTGCTCAGAGTTTTTTCAATGTTTTTGCTTCGCACGATTTGTGCATTTAGTCATTGTCAAATATTATACTGTAAATTCGAAAGTAACTCTGTTTCTCTGTTTGTCTGTTTATTTGTATGTTTGTTTGTTTGTTACTTTTTATGGCTAAACGGCTGGACCGATTTCGATGAAATTAGGTATAGAGAGACAACAAAAATGAAAATGAAATTTGGTAGGTATATGGGAGAAGGAAAGATGAGGACCTGGGGAGATGGGGAGATGGAGAGCAGCAGCTGGAGAGATGAGGAGATGGGAGATCGGAGATTGATGAGGGATGGGAGATGAAATATTGGAAGTTGGGGAAAAAAGCGATGAGGAAATAGGAAGATAGAGATGTTTTAGAGATATTGACAGAGACGTGACGTGCCCGATTGATTTACAATAGCATACAAAGTTCACGCATATTGTGTTCTTACTAGCTGGATTCGATTTAAATGCAGACGAAGTCGCGGGTAACAGCTAGTATTCCATATTTTCACAACCTCGTGGTAAAGTAAATTTACAGTCATAGCCACGATTCAGTAAACTTTACTGAAACTAGCTTTTACGCGCGACTTCATCCGTATATGAAAAAGCAACTGTTTAGAAAATAAATATTGAAGTCTTTGTATCTCTATCCCTATCCCTGTCCCTTTCCTTTTCCCTATCCTTAGTCTTAACCTTTATATTTTATCAAGAGCCTAAAATAATGAAGTGTCAGATCACCTACTTGAGAAATTATGAATTGCCCATATAAATTTTCAACTCCTATTAATTTGGATTCTAAGATCCCTATTTTTTCGGACGAAAAATAGCCTATACCCATCTCATAGGTCCAATCTTGATCAAGATCGATTCAGCCGATTAGACGTGAAAGGATGGCAAAAACTAAAAAAAAAAACCAACAAACACACACACAGTTTCGCATTTATATGATCTTAGTACGGATGCCTGACACTGGCTAAATGCACAAATCTTTTACTCCGTCATTGTCATTGTAAAAATATATATCAAAAAGAAAATTATGGAAGTGGACTAAAGAGGATGTATCAAATGGACTTGACAAACGCGCATACCAGAAAGGACCAACACTTAATAAATTTAATACAACTTATTTAGGTGTGACTCCAATAATTCGTGCGGCATTCTAAATTTGATAGGATTATAGTCAAGGAGGTAATAATTTATGTAATGCTGGCGGTAATGTTGGTGCTTGGTGCGTACGCCAACAAAGATAAAACATTTAATTAATACATTATTTACCTACTATAGATTATGTTTATTTTTCATTGTAACAAACTACTTATATACATACACCAAAACAAAAATCATACACAAAAAGTTTCCCGGCAGCAGGTTTCGAAACTTCGAAACTACGTCTTTAGGAACGGAACGTACCATCTCAGACCGCTCGGCCAATCTGACATGTCATTACAGTGTCGAAATAATTGAATGCTTCAGACTAAAGCCTACGTAGTAACTATCTAGTAATCTGTGCTAAGGCCACGTGATGCCGTTAGTAAGAGTATAATAATTATGAATTAGCGTTTTCGACTTGCCGTGAGCGCGGAGCCAGCGTGGCGCGCGGCCCGGCCAGGTAACTTTTATCTTCTAAAATACATGAATCGCTCCTATACTCGTATTAGCGCCTTAAATTCTAAAATCTTACTTAGATTGTTGTCACTCAAATTAATGTATTTTTAACTTTAATTAGAAACAAACTCTTCGAACCATTTAGATATCCTGCAGCGCCACAATGGTTTGTGTCTTTCTTTGTGTGTAAAATCAATTTGATTGCGTGGAAGCCTACGCCTCCACGTAGTTCTGATAAGCGCGGATAGATGGAAGCACGCGTATACGATTATAATAAAATTTAGCAATAAGCGAGCATTCCTAAAAAATCCCAGGATTATTTTGTATAGGTACACTAAACGTTTTGCGGTGTATAATATAATTGTTAGCACTTGCATTATGTAGGAGTTTAACTTAAGCTTTATGGAAAAGATTTTGTTTCTATTTCTAAGTTAGGAAATTGAGTTACTAACTTATACTGTGCGGTTGTATCTTTATTCAAATGAGCTTTTAAACGGTCGTAACCTAACAGAAAAAAACAAGTTACATGAATACTTACCACCAACTTCCGCATATAGATAAAGGTACCTAAAGCTCTCTCACGAATATAATGAAGCATTTTATTTAACAATACGTAATTTTTTCATAAAAAAAAAGATGAAAGCAAACCTCATAAAATGTATCTCACAGTATCTCACCACCAGACCATCGTGTTATATTGTTTGTAACTATCAGTTAAGCGCATCAACGGGCCCCTATATACGGTCGCCATTTCACATCGTTGCTAAATTGGTACGAAACATAAATTCTTCTCTTTAATTTAATCAACACCCGGGTACTTCATTTATTTATTTACAACACCACCAGCTAACGTTGACCTCTACGTTTACATTGTAACAACCCTCTGACAAAACACATTGTAACGGTACAGGGAGGCGAGGCATGCCAACGGATGTTGGTCAGTAGGTTGTCCATAATTTTAAATAATGTGGGAGCCCACGCGTTCGTTACGAAAGCACTTAACAAGAGTGAAAATTAAATTAGATCAAGATAAGGGCTTAAAAAGGACGGAGAATGGAGGTGGTGGTGCTTAAATTGGATGTTTAATGAACTAATCTAATAATATTTTTGTACTGCTATATGGTTTTCTCACAATCAGGAATAAAACTCACACCCTGGGTAACGTAGTGCCCACGAACCATAAGTTATATTACTTTAATTATATCTGCGCTCTGAGGCAAAATTCAGTAAATTATTTATTTACGTTAGTATGCCCAAAGAAGTCCAGTTACCGTGGTTTCAAGTAATTTCATAATTACTAGGATTATTGACCTACGCAATACTAAATAAATATAAACAATAGTAACTGAACTATCACAAACTTTAGGCAGTTAAAAGTTATCACAACACGTCTCACTCACAATATTACAAATGTAAACATTGTTATTCCGTAAATATATCAACAAAAAACAATTTCAAAATGATTTCATCATCGGCAAATCAAAATATCAAATAGTTTATCGTCCATCATTACCATATAACAATAATGTCATTCAAATATCAAATACAAGATGGCGTCGCACGCACTAGGGTGTCTCCCCTACCGGATATGCGTCGCTCGCTTCCGAAGCGCGAGCAATAATTTATGCTCACGAATAATTTATGTCCACGTCATCATATTATATTCATTTTATTTCCAAAATTCGATGACACGCTAATGTTTGTGGGATTGTAGAGATGTTGAAATGACTGGCTCGTGTTGTTGTGTCATAATGGAATAATTTAGAATTTGCTGATAGAATTGTGTGGAGTGGAATTAGTTTAACTTGAATTGTAAAACCATTGTCCGTCAGAGTGACTCGTTTGCCATAATAACGTTCACAATTTTATAGCCGTACACGTTGTCCTGTGATAAAATTTATAACATGACAAATTCAATTTATAATATCCTACGTTACTATTGAACGAGACAGTAGTAGAATACTATTAAAATAAAATTGCTGATACATAAATAACTTTCGTTTGTTTTGGGCGTAGTGCTATAGCACGTTTCAGGCAACGTTTGATCTGATCATTTTTTTATAGATGATGAATGTTTATATTAAATTTTAACGTTAATAGTCTTAATCAAATAAACTTAGTCTTAAATCTTAGTCTAATAAACACCGCTTCTTTTCTTGCAAAAGTTTGTTTCTGACAGATATTCTAGTGGAATTTTAAGATCTCTAGAGTCATAAGGCCCGTTGCTTAGTAAATAAAGCCACTGCGCAGATAATGTCCCGAGCAGCGAGGAGGAACGTAATGTGTCGCAGGAGAGGCCGCGATACTTCCGAGCCATTGCTCCCTTTGTGCCCTACGCCGAGACGGGCCAAGCCGTGTCGAAAGGTTTTAGGCAAGTGACTCTAAAGAATGTAGTATTTATATAGAGTGACTGTGGAATTTGTAAAATATCGATAAATCTATGAATTGTTAGCGAAAGAATTTATTTTTTCTATTTTGTTACTTGCTATACTTTTTAGTTTAGTCTTGGACTTGTCATTTAAAATTGTGATAGGTAGGTGTATGTAGTTATTTCTAATATTTATTTTTCCACAGCTTTCAATAATAATCTAGACATTGTCAGCTGAGGTGAAAATTTCCTACTAATATCATAAATGTAAAAATGTGTTATTGTTACTTTGTTATTTCATCTAGAAATAAAGCAACGGATGGACGAGAATTTTAACATAGACATTTATATTATTTTATAAACAGCTGGAGAGTTAAGTTATTCATTATCCTGGGAAAATGTATGGTTTCTGTGGAAAAACAATCAAGAATAAGGAAACACTGGCGGCAGCTAGTTATTATATAATACCGAGATGAAAACGTTGGAAAAAGCTGAATATATATGAATCAAACACACAAAAAATGAAAACGAAACAAGTATGTTTACTCATAATAGAAAACATCTAACGCTGCAAGGGCGAGGCCGCGATTCTTCCGCGCCATTGCTCGCTTTGTTGCCACCCTACTGTCGCGAACACACCGCAAATCGAACACAGGGTCGAGTGAAAAACGGCCTAGCTCTTTATACTTAAAAAAGTCATCATACAAATTATAATGAGTTTTTGTTATGAAGTGTTTGGTTTCAAAACTTACATGATGTGTTTTAGGGCGGATGTTGTAGATAACAAAATATCATCTATAAAACAGAATCACGACTGCTATAAATTACTTATAGTCAAAGACACAGCCAAAACACACACAGCACAGTTTATTGCTAGGGTTTACACTGTGCCTATATAACGGTTAAATGAAACATAAAATACTTATAGCCATTTATTAAAGTAACGTCAACAAATTAAAAAATATTTTATTCAAGCAGTTATTATAGTTATATGTAATAAACATTTCTTGTCATTAAGATTTATTGTTGTTGTACAATAATTATTATAGAAGGAATCTAAACTGAAGCCTTATTCGGACACAAGATAGCACTATTCTGCTATTGGTATATTTTACATTATTATCCAGACAAAATAAATGGCAAGACCACACAGATTCACGAATTTATAATGAGACCCAAATGGGTGGTAACAAATTGATAAAAAAAACAGAATAGTTTGTAACACACCCATACCTATATATCTATTGGAGGCAGGCAAATTATGTTGCGCATATGAAATGAGGCAAGGGAATAGGTCATATGAATATTTCATAACAAACAAGGTGTTAGTCGCCAATTTAAATAAACTATCCATTGACCCTAATATAATGGTTACAGATCATATTACCGTTGCAGTGCATTTTATTTGACGTTCAGTATGAGCCGTTTGTCTAGCTAGAAGAAAGGTAGTATTTTTAACTACAGCTGTCGTTTAAAAATACCTACTTCTTTGTACTTAATTATATACTGAACCGTCTTCATCTGAGCAAAGATCTCCCTCGTTTACTTCCATACTACTTCTCTCTGTTTAGAGCTAGCTCCATAGATTTATTTTTCTATAAAGGCAAGGTGATGGTACCATTTTTCCCGGGAGCGGACTTTGACGAAAATTTACGGCAGCGTCAGAATTTTCCGGTGATATGGCATGTATTTTTTTGTGTATGCTCTATACTTGAACTTTAGTTGAAATCTGTGTCTAAAATATTTATACTGCCCAAGCAGCACCGTTATTATCAACTCGTCTTTGTCCACATCTGACCATAATATGCTTCTCATAAATTAACATCCCAGTACTTACTCTTCTCAATAAATTTTCGCAAATCGTTCTACGTCGCTAGACATCCTACTCTACATAAGGTCGACTCTAACAAAAGGTATGGAAAATTTAAATAATCGATACCAACGCGCCAACATTATTATAAATATTTAAAAATCTGTTCTGCACCATACATTGAATAAAACAGAAAGAATATTAAAATAGTACGACGCATTTTATTAACATGTCCGGTTAAAATTATTATAAAAGTGATTTATACGTATGACATTCATGAAAATGCATGAAATCCTGATGACTTTTGCGTGTTGTGCGACGCATAACGTGTGACAATATAGTTTATGAGTGAACGAGTATGATGCATGCTCCATGAGTTGTTCATTTGGGATATGCCAGTGCAGTTCAGTGCTGAAATATGCTTCTTGATGAAACATTTAATGAATTTAATCATAAGGGCTAACAATATCTAGAACCAAGTATATATACATATAAGTACATATTTTAAAATTGACCGAAGATTATAAGATTACTAATATAACACAAATACCTAATACCGTCAAAATAAAGGAAGGTAAGAAGGAACATTGCTAAGTTGTAGTACCTCAAAACTGACTGAAAACAAAAATATCTCGCTGAAACGCAATCACCTTGTCCCACCACAGACAGGCAGGCGGAGCGAATTCCACGTAATTTATAGCTTACGATATCTTCGGCAATAAAAATGTCAACGTCCGCCTGCTCGGCTGCCTATCGCCTCTCTATCGCTCGCCAGTAGATCCCGACAAGCGTCTATCTCTTTTGAAATACGACTCGAACATGATTGGGATTGTAGAGTCCAGTCCTTGATAAAAGCAGCGGTAGCGAATTTCGAGCTATATTTTCAGTGTAGGGCAATGCACGATGTGCTGAGATATATACGATTTTGGTATCTTACATCTCGCACGTTCAATTGGTAGGTGCAATATTAGTTATTTAAATTTTATAAAAACTTCCTACATCGCATCCCGTGGCTCGGCTCGTTCGTGTTTGTTACCTGAGAGTAGGTAAGTAGTTTGTTGTTACCTAAGTATTTTTTTCTTAGCAAGGTGAGTTTTAATTTCCAATTTCGAATTACAAAAATATATTGATATTTGAGATGAATATCTATAATATATAGATATATAATAACAAAATCAGTATTATTTGTTGGATAAGTTTTTGGTTGGCAAGCGCTTTCAGAGGCGCCTTAATCTCGAAGATTTTAACTCTTAGCCATACAGTGCCAAAATTCATGATTATTTTAATTTAAGGCATTCGGAATAAAAATAAAGTAATTGCAAGGAACGCTGGCGGTCCAATTACAGTAGCCGATTTATCAATGCCTGATCAAATAATTAAAAATCCGTCGGTAGATAGCGCGGCATCGTAAATCGCAAGCGTTCACGCATTCAATTTACGGAATGGTACGTTCTGGCGGGCTCAATGCGCACTGTGTATGAGAATTGAAGATTTATTGACCAACTTGTGTTGAGAATTGAAATGCCCGAATGCACAGCAAAATTGAATCAAAATATAGTAGGCCAGGAAATCTTAAAATTCTCATCCTTACTTATATTCCTCTTACTTATCTTATACTCCTTATTCTCATCCTTAATACGATGCGTTGCATTTGGATCGGTAAGAATATTATCATCGGAGTCGCGTTGGTTCTATCAACTGTCAACAACTTGCGTATGCTCAAATGTACTTCGATCAAGATGTAATGACTTCAAATTATCTTCAATTAAACTAAAAATCTATTCGAATTATTTATAGAATCACGAAAATTTCCACGGTAATGTTTCACACGTGACCTCGTAATATATTTTGCGCTAGTTTTGTTTTACAAACTGTTCGTCTGGTGTAGCCGATAAATCGTTTGCGCATTTACTAGACCACCTAGACAAGCCATTTATATGCGCTCAATTATTTTGGATTTCAATTAATATTACAATTTTAATAGGTGTCAGTTTTAACTGAAGACCAGACGTACCTAAACTTTTTAACGATTGTGTGAGAACAAAGACGTATGAAATCAAAATAAATTAGAGAATAATAATAAAAATTTCATTGCGAACAATTACGGTCATGATTTAGTTTAATTATTTATTTATTATGATTATTTATTTATTAATTTATTGCGATGTTTTAAGACGTCGCCGTTACAAGACACAAGCAAACGCTATTTTTAGCAGTGACTTGAAATATTAACAACAATAGAAAAAACATCTTAGTTCTCAATGTTTTTAAAAACAATCAACCTACTTCATTGATAGCCAACAGTCAAACAAATAAGGGACAAATAGTTACAATTGCCAAGAGCATTGACTTCAGAATAAATTAATTTATTATTAAATTTTATTTATGTCAAGTGCCTTGTACCATTCAGGGGTCGACTTATCATTGAAGTGTACCTACATGTTGTACGTATACGCAATCAGTCACGTGAGTAAATCTTTTGGTGCAGTGATAGTTACCTCTTGTTTACAAGTTGTCGGTAAAAATTGACACCGAGGTCTTTGTCGCATCCAATACAATTGACACGTAAACATTGTCATTGATACTCAAGTCAATGTACCTCGGTACATAAAGTTTTTTTAGATTTCATACAATCAGCCAATGCAGCGGTGTTGCAGTGCAATGTCGCAACTTTACATGACGGTTTTTCAGACACTAGCGAAGTCACGAAATCACTAGTAACGGTGTCATTCGTTTTCCAAGAACAACTATTTCATTTCGTGTTCCACCTGCGTAAAAATAAATTTAATTCGCGTTCCACCCGAAATTTAAATACGTATCCAGTAGTAGGTTTTCCAGCCACACAAATTGTTTCAAAAATATTTAAGATTGAGCATGAGCAACTCAATACATATTATGAGCAACTTTATACTATGTTGAGCAATTCTATACATATATTTCTCCTGACGGCATACAATGCATGACGCGGGAATTGAAATACGGCAGTCGTAGTGATCAAATGCGATGCGTTTTATTGCTGCATTTGTACTGTGATAGCTAGTCATGCCAGTTGCTGGAGCATTTGAATATTAGTACACTAATTTTACAAACATAATTATTGTCTAAGTATAATATGAAATACTGTTATTAGTTATTTAAAAAAAATGTGAACTCGCTGTAAGTACCTACTAAAATTCACTTCACATAATGAGTGAAGTGAACCTTCACCGTACCGACCTGTACCTACATAAATAATTCATGATGAAAGAAATATTCAATCTAAACCGAACATTTCCTCCTATACCTTATGTTTCATTTGAAGTAAAATAATTAATAATATACACCTTTACAAACGATTTAACTTCAAAGGATGTGAATTCACTCAGATAAAATTAGAGAAGGACCGAAAGATGTCTCAAAGGCCAGAACTTTTCGTTGCTGTTGTTGTTCTGGGGAGTAAAAGGTCAAGTAGGTACTAGCAAGGTGAAGGAAGCATCGACGATATCTCAAGTGTTATGGATCGCAGCATTACTAAAGTACTGCTTTTTGATCGCAACCTTGAGGGCTTTGAACTTTATTAATCATACACTTGCTTTGTGTGGTTAAAATACAAACAATAAACTAAATGACTGGAAGTATTTTTTTCCTTTCGTAAAACACTTGGTTACATTCAAAACTTTGTTCGAGAGTAGAAACTGAATTTATAAAAATATTGAATCTAAGTTTTAATCACAAATTTAGTTTTCAACTTTTGAGTGCAATTTGGTTCTCGAGCTACTAATTTGTTTGGAGGTGGCACGTGCTGGTATATACCACCGGGATTTGTCTTTTAATATCAACACAAAAACACTGAGAACGAAATTGCTGAAGACAACTTCTCCAGAATATGTATTTCTCCAGAATATATAACTTCTAAAGTCATTCGTTACCAACCCGAGGAATCCAGTCTCGAAGTGTCCCAAAACTTTTCCTACACCAGACAAGCTTCCAGAACTTACGGTGTGGTGAAACTTACGGGACACTGCAATAACTTAGCGGAAACTTTGTGGATGTACAGAATTTAGTATGAAATGTAGTGCCTCTACCAGGAGTAGGTACCTACCTACATCCATGCTTATATTTACATACCTCCAAATACCTAATTACTCAGATTTCTAAACATTTTCTGTCAAGTATGTATATAAGGAAGTATATTATAACATACAAAAGATTTATGAATTCAAGGATCATTGAACGTACATTTGATACTTAATTATACGGAGTAGATTTCTGAAACCTAGGGAATTACGGGATTCAAGATTTGAATATGATCCACAAAATATTGCTGCAAGAAGCGCCTCATTAGATTTTATTTAATATTTTATATTAACAAGAAGGAAGGATTGAATTTGAAGGTGGCATAGTATACTTAAATAAGAAGATTCTGATCACGCATAGTACTTTTAATAGGAACACTCTCAGATCACAGAGCTAGCCATAAACAACAGGGTGTTCTAAACTTATTTGCATTTACACGGGCCGAGTAATTGCGTTGCGCTTCGGGGAGAAGTTTAATTAAAGTAAGTGCTTTATACTTAAGTAGATATAGACGGTTAAGTGTCTAATAAGAAAAGTTTGGTGAGACCTAAACGGCTGGTCTTAGTGCAACTTGGAATTTTGTAACTAATTTGGCCACAGGTATTAGTTAAACTTTAACTTTGGTTAGGTGTCGAAACAACATCTGTCCATACTTTAATTTAAAACTTAAAATTTTCAACACTTTAGACCTGGCGCTAACAACAGTGAAAGATAATCTTCCTCGTAAAGATAAATGCAGTTTAAAAGGTATGCATAATAAATACCGCGAGAATAACAGAATATTCACTATTCACTTGACGTTTCTAAAAAATGCAAAGATTATGACTATCATATTATGAATATATCTGGCATTTTATTAAACAAATTTCCGCCAAGAGATGTTCCACTAAAATAATATACTCAAAATCCATTCGAATGTGCAAATGAAATGCAAATCAATATCCATTTATTATTCACAAATCTGTATCTAAATGCTTCTATTAAAATACTATATTCGAATGCTGGAACTGGTTACACGTGTTAAAAATAAAATAATACTTATAACGGAGAAATCTACCTGTAATTACTAACAACACGATCGAATCAGCTGTGAAATCAATCAATTGATTAGTACGGCTGAATATCGATTTTAAAATCGATTACTGCTCAGCTCAGTGTTACCGTCTATTAATTAAAACCGATTGTATATACAATTGTGATTTAGAAATAGCATTGGAAAATCAATTTGGGTGAATTGAGTTGTGTCAAACTTAGTCTCTATGAAACAACAATAAGGCTCACTTCTTATGAAATTTATAGAGCTTCTTTATCCCTATTTCTGAAACTTCTTGCCCTGTTGAGTCGAATTTCTCTACGCGTATTTATTTCAGGTACAATAAGTTCCAAATAACCCGTGCTAGGTACACACTACACAAGCATGTAGTGCAAAGAAAATATCCTATTTTGTTTCTAACTCCAACGTTAGCCGCTTTTTTTGTAGGTGTCATACGATTATGCACCTACCTATGTTATGGCATTTGAAGAAATAATTCAAATATTTCGTAACATCTAAAATTCCCACACACATTTCTAATCCCTATAAACTTCAACCTAAACTGAATTTACTAGCACCTACATATTCAAAGTGGCTATGTGTCCACTCGTACCTACTTGATTCAAGCCAGCGCTGATGTATGTTTCGTGTTTATAGGCTCTGTGGACACAAATTGAAAATTATGAGTTGACGCTCTATCCTAACGAGAACATTAAATTGTGTACATGTTTATGAGATGCTAAGCTCGTATTTACTTAGGCTGTGGCTGCCAGTGCCAGTACAGATGTATAAGTATGTCGTTAAAAAATAACTGCTAGTGATGAAGTGGTGGGAAAAGAAGAAAATTCTTGACCATTGGCTAAGAAGCAGTTGATTCATGGTTCTGTCGATGTGCTTTCATTTCACCAATGTATTATCAATGTATATTTAAAACCCAGCATTGTGCAACAATATAAGTTGCCAGAGATGATTTTTTGAGCATTTTTCAAGAGTTCTTTAGTTAGCTTCTTATTTAGTGGCCACGACGATGTGATCAAGTAACGAGAACTCCGAGTGAAAGTGACTCTCATGTTCTATAAAACATCAACAAATTCAAATGAGGCTTTGCGGCAATTTTTCAGGTTTAGCTGGCTACCCGAACAGTCTCGTCTCACGTAACAAAGGTTTGCGAAACATAATTTGAAAAGTTCAAGTAAGAGAGTTACTATCCTAGCATTTATACTAGATTATTTATTTAACAAGTAAAAACAAAGATGATAATTAACAGCTCGTTTTCCATCTCAAAATCTAAACACCATCGTTTAAGTTTATGACAGTCCTATTTCACATAGCACAGCCAAGAAGCAGTTTAACTCTTAGATTGTCCGATAAAAAGTACCATTAAACACGCCCTAAGTACCATTGTTGTGGTTTAAAGTTTCAGTTGTGCTTTACAAGGCTGTTAAAGTTAATTTTCACCGTAATAACTACCAGTTTTAGAATCACGAAGACTGAGCCAGGTTATGATGTAAACAAACAGTAGGTAGAAGGTTACTTTTTAGTTGTTTACGGTATATTGGTTTATTCTAAATTTTATTCAAATTAAACTCAACAGAACCAAGACTACTTTAGTGAAGCCGATGAAAGCTGGTTAAACAATATGTAAATCATATACAGATCTTGGATAGACCTAAACCGTACGCTAGAAGGAAGTTTATGCCCTCTGTAGTGTCGAATGGGCAGCTGATCTATAATGATTATTATTTGTTTAATCTTGAAGTTATAATTTACATCAGCATAGGAGTTTCATGTTTCCTACCAAGGTCAAACATGTCAGAATTAAATCTGTGATTTTGTCTCCGTACATTTTCCATCTCCCACGGAAACTAGTATGAAAATACAAACATTACTTATCTAGAATTTTGTCACGTTTCTACGCTACCGCATCCTCAAGGTCAGATGTGAGATAAACCTTAGAAAACACGTGGTTCAGTGTAAGGCAGTGATTTATCTTCACACAAAGCTCCTAAATACTCATCATCATCAAGATCATCATAGTCGATTAGTTAGTAGATACTAGATACAAATGACCAAAATTGAAAAACAAGGAATTAGTTTCTTTCCATCGAAGCAAATCACACTTTCATCTACTCCATTGGATGGATATACGTTGCAAGTAGTTCTTTGTCAAATCATCTCAGCTCGAAGGACCACAATGCTCGTTCATATCACAGACCAAAACATTACAGAAATAGATGATTAGAAACCGTTCAATCTATTTCCATTTCGTACCTAAATCATTGAGCCAATAAAGTGCAGCATTTGCTGTGGATTTGGGAAAAACTATTCCCACTTATTCGCGCATTTAATCATCCAACAAGCATATAATGTTGAAAAGTTTGCGCCACTGCTGATAAATATGTCGGGAATCAGTAGAAGTACCTACAGGCAAAACGCAAGTGAGCACTAGCGGAGCCCCGGCTGGATATCGGCTACGGCGAGAGGGGAAGACAAACATTGCTGGTGACCCAACGCTCATAGACGCATCTGTTCTGGGCCTACTTCTATTGTTATGATTATTTATTATGACACTTACTTGCACTTAACTACCTAGTGATTGTGACCATTATAGTTTGTAAAACATCTATGACGTGTTTCCCCCAACATTTCCATCTCGAGGAGCCCAATAAGTACGCCCACCCATCATGGCTGATGCTGAAAGGCCCGCAGAGACAAGCCCTCTGCGTCAAATGTATGATTGAGAGGGAAACTCGGTACTGTCAACGCTAACTATACTGTGCATACTGGTAGGCTGAGATTCAAAATGGTCATTCCACATTTGACCGGTTAGGTCATGACACACGCGGTCTACGTGACTCGCAGTCAAATGGGCAACTATGATCGTAGTACACACAGTGCGTAGGCTAAATATAGCTGAGATGGCACTTGGACTGATTTCATGTGGGTCAGCGTCGTACTGATTTGAAACAGTTTATTGTACGATGGTAAAATCACGTTCTAAAATATTTCTGTAGATTCCCGTAGCTTTCATATTTGAATCTACAAATAATTATGACTGACATCTACAAATTAAAATCTACAAATATATGAATATATATTTTCTCAGATAGTTTCTCAAAGAGTGCTTCACAATAACATAGCAAGAGCTTTTGAAACTGATAAAAGTCTCATTAAGTACTATAAATATTTGCGTTTTAGAGTTCACAAGCAGGCTTTAAACAAGTATGTACAAGAATTTATTGGATTGGATACGATTTTGAAATATAAAGGTGAATCAAAGTCTTGTACAAATTATTTATATCGGATGTGAGAGTACCTCAAGGCAGCATATTGGGTCCACTGCTGATAATCATAAAAATATACAACGAAATACTAGAAACTAAATCCTAAAACTAAATAAGATCCTTACTCAAACGTCACATAAACGTTAACCATTTTAGCACAACACACAGTGCTCAACATATCGCTCTATTGCATTGAAATAGACATCACTACATCGTGAAGCGAATCGTGAAAATATACAAAACACGTGGCAAGAACACAGCTCGTATAAATTCCACGAGTTTAATTATGTACCGTGCAAGTCATACTCGTAAGTATCTTTTATAATATTGTTCAAAGGTAAAGGTAATAGATAGACACATCTCCAACTCCAGTTGTGACAGGTATTATAACATATACTTACATACTTACAAACTAAGCTAAGATGTCATAGCCTGATCTGATTGTAATTAAACCATTGTAGAAATTCCTAATCTAGCATTAGTGACGCATATTTTTACCACTTGATGCAATAATCGGAAGCCTCGTGGCCTTGTACCGTGGCGTAACAGCATTTATCTCGCTATCTGGTTTCCTGTGGACATATTAGTTCTGTGTTTTCTGAAATAATTGACCCGCGATCGCTTATGCCTTGAGCCGTTCACCTTACAAGTATGTACAACGCATGACAGTCATACATTCGCTCACATTAAGGTATCCAGATCAAAGGGCGGCTGACTTAATGGCAACATCCTTGCTTGGAACCGACTTGCTGATATTCTGATTAATCAGAAGCGCTGATTGACAATCGTATGTGGAGAAAGCCTTTGAGTTTAATGAAATGTCGTATTGTTTTGTCATACGGTGGTGTTGTAGGAAGAGCGTACTCAAAAATAGTATTTAAAAGAAGAAGAAACGCATTTATTTGCAACCATATGAATAATAATTACTAAACATAAAGTATTGCTATGAAAAGGTCCTAACTCTGCATGATGCTGGCACGGACATACAGCCACACAATACACTCTAAGAAAAATATATGTATTAAAAGAGAAAAACAGAAAAAAGAACTAGACGACTGCGTGCCATCAATGCCACCGAGAAGCATCCGCAGACAACTCGGATTAATCATCTAAAAGACATGACATTTAACTCAAGATTCGGGGAGGAAAAGAGACAAGTGTATACAAATAGCCAAAGGAGTAAGTAGGATAGTACGATGATGTTTTGTCATTGTCGGTGCATGCAGTAATTTTTTTGCTTGACTGCAGATTAGAAGCAAACCAATCTTTAAATTTTAGAATGTCGCACGAATGATTTGAGTACCACTTAAATAACTAGTATTAAATTTATCCGATTTATAGGGGTACCAGCGATCTTGATATTTTAGAACGTCGCACGAATGATTGGAGCCACACCTAAATAACGTGTATTAAATTTACCCGCTTTATAGGGGTTGTAGCCAAGTGTGTCTCTGTTGGGTAAATGCTTTTGCCAGGTCCATCTCCGATACTAGGTCCATGGCAGACAACACAGACATAGAACAGACAACAGGCATTTACACCCAGTTCCCAGCCAATGCCACTCAGTTTCGACGGCTGTCAGTCAGTATTGCGTTTTTTTACTATGTTCTTGGTATTTACAATTCCCTGGTACACCAACAAGGCAGAGCAGGGAGTAATTTCTTGAGTGTACTAAATGTAACGCTACCCTTCTAAAGTCGTAGAGGTCATCTCGCTTGTGGCAATGTCATTCCTGGCAAAGATACCTGACAATAATAACATAGGCAATTACACTTCTATGAAAACATTGTTGCAGAGTATGAATCTGTCGTCCTTAGATATAAAATATTCAGTAGTCACAGTTGTAACGAGAGTAGCGTGCCAAAAGCGATGTTTCATATTCTTAATGATATTAACTGCGATAGGCTTGTATGAGTGCCAAAATGAGGAACACATTTAGTTGCTAGCGAAGCGATATAGTTCGTTTACTTAAAAATATTCGGATGGGACAATTTTCGCATGCATAATATTGAAAGAATTAATATATAAATCTATTTTTGGTAAGTATATACTTAACGAATCCTACAAAAAGATCCTTATTTTATCTGTAACAGATCCGATATAATTATTACTTACGTGTATTTTACAATAAACTATTATTTTTATTCTTTATTTATCTATACAATCTATTATTTATTTTGTACTTATACTGTTTTAATCGTATTCTTTTTTGTGGCAAATCTTCTTATTTTTATATGTTTTTAAAGTTTATGGTGAATGGTGTTTATGGACAAAAATATTCAGCAACAACATATTATTATTATTACCTATATACTATATCTGAAACTTATAATCTGATAATGGACTTACACTAAATACATAATTACAAAATTCTTACCGACACATAACTTAATGCAGTATAAACGTTGACCACATCATGAAAACAAAAACAAAATAGTTCACTTATGTATTACAGAATTTCCAATCGATTACGAAACGCATTACCTGATGCTAACGTAAATAAATTCCTCCGATAGGTATTTAGTAAGAATTTATAAATAAATATCTTAGTTATTTACTGTAGATATAAATAAAAGTCTTTCGTTATTTACTTCTGATAGCTTTATACCTAATGCGGGCAGCGTGGGCAAGCGAGGACAGTATAGTATGGTTACGTTGAGAAGATACCAATCGAGACCAATGCGGTGAACCTATCATGTCTCTATCGCAAATACTCACCATTATTGCTTAGGGGGATTTCTACAGTGCAGTTCATGAAGATTGTGAATATAATAGAACATGAAGTATAGTCAATATAGATTTAAAAGTATTTACATGTGTTTATTATAATATGTATTTATTCGAGTATGAAGTATGGAACATCACGCCGGTTTTAACAATACAGGGCCACCCAAAGTGACAAATGTATGCGTGAATCGTACGTGTTTTTAATAATTGAATTCATTCAAATGATCCCATAAAGTGATGTTCTGGGTCAAGTTTATCGATAAAACTTATCAACCATACTTAGCTCTACTTAATAATTTCTCTAGCACAGCATAGAGTATAACTCTACGGGCTCAACTAACAAACCCTTTTGTCCGGTAGAGTAATGGCCGACACCACTCTAAACCATGTCCATGCTATTTATAACCGAAACGAGTTATATCTGTGAGTAATGTGACTTATGGATTTTAGGCATGGAAAAAGGATTAAGGATCGGTCTTGTTTTTACAGGGAAAGTTGACTTAACTCTGATTTATTTTGTTAAATAATCCAATCCTTATTCGGAGGGTTGTTTGGCTACTTTCTCACTTAACAGTATATCATATATGATTTTTTTTTAAAGTTACAGACTCAATAATCAAGATCAGTCTTGCTTTTATTATTACTGACACCAGTTGCGGCCCTTACCCTACTGAAGTCATATTTTATCTTTCATGTTTAAGCTATGATCCAGGGTTCAGTGACTAATTAATAACAAGACCAAGATCGGTCTTGTTTTTTTTTCTGCCTCATCACTGGCCGCTGCATTATGCCGTAGTAAATCTACCGTAGTGTCGCGTTCTCTATTTAAATGTATTCATCCGAGTTTATCCGGGCGTCATGCAGAGAGGCTTTCGCGCGGCCGTAGCGAGGCGGCCCATGAATAATTTTCGTATACTCGTAAGCTCGTAGCTTTGGATACCTACGATAGTAGGTATACATAGATAGCGCTATGTGTGACTATAACAGTTAAGGAAGTACGTAGTGTACTATGGAAGCATCAGTAGATAAAATCATATTATATACAGTTAGTTGGTAGGTAGGTAGGTGGCCCGTTTCGAAATGTGGAAATCTCGCTGGTGGGCCAATTTTTTAGAGCGCGAGATGTACCCGAAACTGGTTATGTAAGAACGAGTTACTAAAATAGTAGCGAGTTAATATTTGTATTTCGGACACTTGAATTGATAATGGTATACGTTGAAAAATACTTTGGGTAATATCTCGCGTGCAATGAAAACGGGACCAAGAGTTAGATAGGGTAATCTTGAAACTGAAAATTTACCATGCAGGCAACGCCGTGGTAGATGGTATAAAATTGCATTTTCCATAAAACGAGATCTGAATACCCCTAAGAAACCTATCTGAAGAGGTCTGTCCCACATATTTAAACCAGCACACACCTACAAAGACAAGAGCCTACACAAATTAGAAAATTACCATAACATTATTATAATCATGCAGCGATAACTTCAAATAAGTTAAAAAGAACGTGTTAAAGTTAAAAAACGGAAATTTATGTATTCCACTGGGGTTTAAAGAGGCTTTCTTAATGAGTTTGGATCATGCGACATTTTTATGGAGTTGTGATTGCGAGGGGGTTGTTTTACCCTTACGATTTTCAATTGTTTCCAAGTTAATTCATGTAATGTCGAAGAACTTTTAGGTTACACCGCTCGTGACTGTATTTATAGAAAAGATGTGACTGGCATATTTAGTTAGCGTCGCAATGCAATGCAGCCAGAATTCTTGGCACTTTCGCCTCTACCAAAGGTTTTAAAGATAAGTAAGGGGTTTTTATAAAGGTGTTTTATTTAATGCACAAAGTTAATAAAAGATTTCACATTATAATTGCAACGCTCGACAGATCAAACAACGCCCCATGGATCTTTAGTCGGTGGTCACAAGAGATATTTGTGCGATCCACAAATATTTGTTTCTGGTCTGAGTGGGATGTGTAAGTATGTGACATTATATGTCTGTAAGCGGTACCCAACCCTAGGGTGGGTGCAACGTCTAAAAATAAAAAAGCTAAATGCTTCCTGAATTCAACCCACTAAACTACTATTTAAATTTCTAACTATCTAAATAGAAATATGAAAACATTTAAAATAACGCGATCAAAATTACCGTTTATACCGATATATCGGAATTTCAAAATATAGGTCCGCACAGATACTATACTATTGTACTAATTCCAACGAAATCGTGTTGGAGGAAAAAAAAGGAACTTACAAACCACAGATGTATTCGAACCGATACCCATAATAAATCAATGTTCAAATTACTGATACTGAGAACTCCGTAGAAGTAGGTTATCAAACGATTCGTATCGTTGTTAACCGATTAAAACGTGTCAAATCATAAATTAATTTAGTACAAGCTTCCAATCATTCTGAATGATGGCTGCGAGCCCTTAACTAAAGTGATTATTTAATAACCGCCGCAAATCGAATAGTTTATGGTCAATCAAAATATCGTTCAGTACACGTAGACATCGGCTATTTTACTTTTACCAATTAGTACTCAGTTGGTTGTCATTAGGAACAAAAAAAAACTATGAAACGGAATTAGGGTTCCGCACGGTTTTTATTATATTAGTTTTCACTATTAACTGTGCATCCATCTAGCAGCGCATTGACCGCATCCACACAGTTTTTCAAAGCGACAGCTAACGGAGGACTGCCTACTTAGGATAAGACCAAATACAGCCTCGTTACAGGTGATAAAAAATATATTTCAATGTTAAGAGCTCATCTCCTGCAATAATTACTGGTTTTCATTTTTTTTTTACCGACAAAGGCTCAAGCAAGGATGTTTAAATTGTAACCTTATCGGAATTGAAGTTGAACTTTCGAAACAATAAATCTTTGGGTGCGGCCATGAGAATCGAGGTTACGGCTTTGAGGATGCGCTGTTTACATTGAGTGCCCAATAAAACTTTTGTTCCGTAAACGTAATACATATACCTACAATTATTATTAATTGTTATACCTACCTAATTGGCTCTTTAGATTAAAAAAAAAATGAAAAAAATGAGAATAAAAAAAGTTCGCTGGTGCAGCCGAACGAATTTTGTGTTATAAAGGTACCTACTTTCGATTCTGAAATAACGTTACCATCATCCACAGCTTATCGGCAGTCAACGTATGCAAAGCCGTGGGGCGCAGCGCAGTCGGTAACCTTTAGTGTCACCTGCCCTGTGAGATTTAAGAAAATAACAGTTACATAACACCGCTTATGCAACAACTCAACAACCGAAAGTTGTAACTTGGAAGAGCTTAAGAAGCACGACCAGTTTCCCGTTTTAAGCGAGATGGCCGAACCAGCAGCGGCCGTATCAAAAGAACTTGGGTCATCCGAGCTATGTCGATAACGTGTCTGCACTCATTGATTCTTACTTTCAAGTGACTGAGAACGTAACTGCTCGAGTTAAAGGATTTAAAGTTTAAAGGATCATTGATTGTATTCAGAAAAGATCATACCATTGTAATTATTTTTAAGTTTGTCTTTCCTGTGCAATTTTATTTTGGTGACAATAAAGAGTTAGCTATCTATATTATTATCTATGTATCATAGATTATCAGTAGGTAGTTTCATGCACATACTTTTTTAATGCATGTATTGTGATATGGTAACTTTGACGGATGTTCTCTTGCGGCCAATGGGTAGAAAGATTCTGAGTTTGAATAATCTGTGGTGTACCACTTAATATGCAAGTCTTCTAGAAGAACAACCACAGTTTTGCCACTACTAAGATAGCCCCAGCACCAGCAGTGGTGGTAAAATTACTGTGTTACCGTTTAAACGTTTGTTTTGTAGCCAAAATACTACATTAAGTTTTTGTGCTGAAATTTCAATTACCTAAATAAAGAGTGGAGCGGTGGTTTGGTAAAGTTTTTTGACCGCAATGTAACCACAACATAATATTAACTGGTAACTTTGCCAATCCAGCTGGAACATTTTTTTACTTTATTGATTTATAGATTTTTATTTTATGGATGTGGTTAAAAATTATAAACTAAAAAAATAGTCTATTTAATTCGGTTAAGAATAAAATTGAAAAAAAATTACTTGATTCTAAGCCGGTTAGGAGAAGAGCAGAAGATATTTTATATAAATTAAGTAGAACCCTATTTGTGTGGTTTCTCGAATGTTTTTATTTTAATATAGTATATGGGCCTAATTACATTCGAAAATATTCTTCACAATAAGCATACATTAATAAAATTACAGTAAAATTATGTAACCCGCCTTAACGATACAAAACGTAAACGTTACGTCCTACGGCCACAATTACATCCACTGCCATAAAATATTCATTTAGCCTTAAGCATTTAGTCACATTAAACAAAAAGGCTACTTATAATTGCTTAAGCAGTCCTTACAAGGGCCTATCCGTACTTGTAGGCATCTCATGATGTGTCAATAAATATAGCTCTCCACAATATTTCGTCACAACCTCCATTATTCACCGCTCCACCATTGTCTTATAATAAAATACCGTCAACAAGAGGTGTTGTTAAAATTCTTCTTATAATAATTCTCAATTTTAACTCGACACGGCCGTCAGGGTGCCTAATTTAAATGCATTAAAAGGCGGTTTTGTTGCCACAAAAGTAGGGTTTAACGAGAAAAAGTGAGACATCCGTTGTTAGTCCTTCGCGACAAGGTTTTAATATTAATCAGTAGATCTATCCTCCGTATCGACAGATGAGCTGTGAATGATAAAAACTATATTCTTTTGTATCTTCTGATCGTTTGTCAAGTAAACATGCCAGAGTTGCAGGCTTTGGAAGGCAAATTGTTTTTAAATTATTTGACATTTGTGTGCATACAAAAAATTGCGTTTACGTATGTACCAGCTACATTTTATTTGTGGTGACCGTTATCGTTTATCTTGTTCAATAAATTTTAAATAAAAGCTGACTAAAGCAACAGTCTAGCTGGTGTAACTCTTAGCTATAATAAATGTAACATTTTTTGTTTGTGCCAAAGAAACAAACGCGGCCAAATTAGTTAAAAAAATATGTGTTGTTTATTACAAGGTACCCATATATACAAGGATATGTTTGTTACTCACCGCTAAAACGGAAAATCGGATTTTGATGAAATTTCGTATCTATTAAGTGGACCCTTTATCACCTAGAATAATACACACCAGAACATTGTATGGTTATTAAAGGAGCATCGTCTACACTAGCCCAGCTGTTTAAATACAATTTTAAAACACTCAATTTCTTTCACTATTTTCACAAATAATAACTCGCTAGTGCAGCGACAGTTTATAAAACAGCCTTAATTCGTCCAGAGCTAGCGAGCCGGCCAAGTTTGAACGATTGTAAATCGCACCAGGCGCCTGGTTTATGGGGCACGATGCCCGTTCTATGACGGTACTGTGAAAATGCAGCTAGGGCCCTGGATCGGCTACCTTTAGAGATACATAGTTATGTACAAATCATTCATGCCCGTCTGTGTGTCTCTTATTGAATTCAGAGCATGATAATTTTGGAAATGGATATCGTTAATAATTGAATTCAAATAGCTATTCTTTATAATTGACTCCTAAAAGCATGACCGTTAATCATCGGACCGTTAAGCATCTATTCGAGCATAAACAAGAAAGAGGGAAGAAACTAGAAAGCAATATTTTGGTTATTTTGTTTAATGAAATGTTTGACCAAAACTTACCTAATAGCATCTGATGGGGTAACGATGCAGTAGCGCAATCATTTAGTACTACTAAGTGAGCGTATACTTTTAAACACCTAGACGGAGTTAAAAAAAAACTACTAAAAACAATTTATCCCAACGGTTTATTAGAAAATAATGACTGCAAATAGTCCCAAGGCACCACATAAAACCCACACTAAAACTATTTGAAACTAAATCTTCAACCAACCTAAAGGGACGAAATTTCCGACAAACAAGCGTATCAAATCATTATCGTGCTCCGTTTCTGACTTTATCAGTAGCACCCGATGCCGGCTCGCCTGACGGCACGCCACGCCGACTCCATGCTTTGGGAACTTTTAGAAATAACTGACTTCCGTCTTCGGAATAGCTTTTAGTTTCTAATAGGCATTATAACTTATTACTCTGGAAAGTGACTAATAGCTGATTTTATAAGTGATATTTAAAATAAATCTGTAATTTACCCCATTTAGAAAAGAACAAGGGATAAGCCTTTTTTGCATTTTCATATTGAATATAATAGAAAATTCATTCAGGCCTGACAGGGTTTTAAGAGTTATGTTATCGATTTAAAAATACCTATCTCGTATCAAAATATTGATGCGGTCATAGCCGCCTCATTTTTAAAACCAGGTAGATTTATTATACGAGCACCAAATAAAACCAAGTATGGCGTGTCCGGTGTCCTCAAAATTCATGGAAAAATATAAAAGGCAGCCATCGACGCCTACCGTGCCGCAAAAAGGACAACTTTTGGCCCGATGATAAACGGGTTTTCGAACAGGCAATTCGTCTTATCTTTCGTCTCGGTCACGCTCGTTCAACAAGCTTGCGAGAGACAAGGACGGAACGAGATCGGAAACCAGCGCTGCAGCTTTTATTTATTTCTTAACTTGTTGCTGACACATAAAACATTTTTCGATTTACAACACACTGCCAAAGGCATCGGTAATTGCTTCACCGACTGGCTGGACTAATCTGCATGGCATGAATTTTAAATATGGCCGCGAGAACAATGTAAATTGAACTGGAGCTGCCCGTCTTGGTATTTGCTGAGTTATTGGACACCCTTGGGGCTGTTAAGTGATAAGAACCGGTCCAATGGCAACAGGGCCTTACGCACAGTTTTTTGTTCTATGGATTTTCAATCGCTCGCCACTTACTCAGCGTAATGCACGAATACCACTTTGCGTAGAGTTGTTGATCACAAATCACAATGTAACTGTGTGTGTGAAACTTTGAATGTGTGCGCGGTGTGCTATCATCATTATTCATAGTAACGCCAAAGTGTAAATACCACAGTACCTAACGGTTTATCGAAAAAAAGTTGTAATACTTACATGTCTCTAAGAAAGCCAATTTATAATAGTTTTATCTGATCTTCATAAGCTATTAATTTATTACGAACGCCAATAAACAGAAGCACTTTACATTTAAATTAAGATGAAAATTTAGACGATTATAAATTGATTTAATTTAGCGTGAAATGTTTAACAGGGATATTGTTAATACAATAAAGTTATAAATTTATTAGGCATGTATCGGAAATCACAATAAAACCTGCGCTTTATAAATCCAAATCATAACCATAACATATTTTAATGAAGTAGGTATTTTACATTTAATTTACCTACAGATAAAAAGTTGCTTGATCAAAAGTGATCAGAGTTGTTGTGCCACAAACGTCACACATCACTATTTAGTTAAGTTGGTGCCTACAAGTGCAGTAAGCTTAAATTATATAAAGCGTAGTATACATAATTATTATACTTTTACACGAGTTATGCCACTATTGTTATCAAGAGGAAGAACTCCAAAGACGCTAAATCAATTTCAAGATAAAAAACGTATCATACATTATAACTAGTACCTAAGTACTTAGCAGTAGTAAGCTCTAAAACTATGCCTACTTTTATCGACATGATTTAAGGTTGAATTTTGTTTGAATTATTATTGACAGCGGCAAAAATATATTGGCGCAAGGATTGCTCGCTTCGGGCAGGTAACGCGTAATAAATAAAAAAGCACTTTTAGTGTGTGTTCATACGTTGCGATACGATATCGTACGATAATCGTCGTACACGTGACGCTAATCCGTTACTTGGTGCTGTTGACCGGGATAACAATTTTTTTACCCAATACTAGCTCTTCTTCATATCTTTCTAGTCAAGCGTGTCATAACTCAAGGCTACAACAATTAGGTAAATAATAAAAAGAGGGAAAGTATTACAATAAAACGTGTTGTTAGGAAAGACCGAAAATTTTCAATTAAAAACTCAGACATGGTAATAATTATTACATACTTCACACACTTATTATCACTAACAGTGTAAATAGGATTTATTGGGCTGTTCTATTAGTTTCTGTCTCATTTTTTAGCCCTAAATAATAATGCCCTGTTTTTAGGTTATATAAGATCTTATAACGAATCACATCGCATACTATAAACGCGGCGTTATCTAATCCGATACCTGTTGTTTATCTCCCTTCTTCGATGTGTAGGTTGGCACAAAGACTGTACCTATATACTTAAGGGTTACGTACTTAGCTTTAAAAAGGGGCCGTACTGCTTTCAGCCTTCGGCCTTTGAAATAATTAAGTACATACACCTACTAGTTTATGCTCACCTCTAAAAGAACTTTAGGCTGATGGTGTTGGCAACTGATAATATTTAGGATAATATCGTAAAATCGCATCGGTTAAATACAGCCTTACCCGATACCTATTTTTTATCATCTTTCGTCAATGCGATGATTATACTACGTCGCATAACCTTATAGGTAACCTTTCTTTTTTACATAACAATTGTTAGGACAATGATGTGGATAAATATTTCCACTTCACAAAAATGTAGAAGAAATTGGTAACTATTTATGTTTCCAAAACTTTTTCAACGGTATATTATAAATATACCGTTCTCCTTCCAAATATAAATACAAATTTAGTACTGACCGAGCTTGGCAAGCGCATACAGGGGGCTGATTTATACTGGAGCAATGCAGTGTACAGTGCAGTTAGTATCGATTTCCATTCGCAACGCCCATCCCCCTGTATCTCAACTATTACAATGGCAGGAGGCCAAGTATCTGCCGGGTAAAAAATATGGGGGGGAGGGAAAGAGATTTCAGTTTTAATAAGAAATTTTGGGGGATCTTCGCTATAAGTATACTACGGGAATAAATTAACAAAGCAAGAAATAAAAATATATTTACCCTTAGTGGGATTCGAATCCGCGACTTAACTCTTCCCAATAATCGCAGTTGGCTCATCGTATCTAACCCTGCGGACGGCGATAAAAAAATATTATATAAGTCAAGCAGTAAGTGTTCCTAACTAATAAGTCTTATGAACTATATTGCAATGATAAACGGCTGCGGCCTCGACCAACCGACACACTACCCGGGGTCAACGACCGTCATTTCGGTTATGAAACACATGGTACGCACTGTTGCATAATCTGTGCCGGGATTGGAGTACACTGACAGTTACTTGAGGTACGGATATATTATATTTAGAAGAAATACAAATAGAAATCGTTAGGTATATTTAAAATTATGCCTCTTTCGTAGCTTGGGCCATGCTCCGTAGACGCAAATTTTCTAGGTATAATGTTTTCTAATTTGGTTATTATAATATGTTCTAAAAATATCAATTTAAGATTATGAAATAAGTAAAGTGGACAATATGAATAATAATCCTCACTTTACAGCCCTTATAACTGGTACGTAATAATATTTACATAAAATAATCTAACATTACATTTATGGTTACGTTTCATAATATTGTTAAATATCTTTTTTTTAGTAATATTGCAACGACATTTTTACCCGAATGCCGAAGGAGGGTTATGTTTTTCAAGCGTATGTATGTTGTATGTATTTACGTATATAGGTATGTATGTATGTCTAATTCTTTGTGCCACTCTACAGCCTAAACCAGTTGTTACGACTATAAAACATAATGTATACCTACCTAAACAAAATAGCAATATTCTGATGGGCAGTATACCTACCTAATTATGTATTGTAAAGAGTATAGCAGTGTACTCCTCTCATAAGTGGCAATAGTGTTGCCCTACTTTCAGCTATGTACCACTCTTCTCGTCACTTCCTCTACGAAAAAAGACGAAGATTTTATCTATTACAATAATTAGTTACAATACCAATTTCGTGTCAATATGCAATTTTTAATATAGAAGTTTTATTCAAAACGTGATATACAAAATCGTTATGTAAAACGTCTCGTCATTTATTGTAAAAAATTGATAGATACTATAACTAAATAAATACATAATATACCTACTAAATAATAATTTGGTTTATTTCAAGCACTTTTTTAGCAGTTAACAAAACATTTGTTAAAATTACGAGTATACAGTCATGTAAAACATTTTATGACCAGTTTGTGAGTAATAAAACCAATTCTATTAAAGTAATAACAATCGTTAAACCAATTTATATATTAATTATGTCACCTATTATGTCTTCCGCTGAATAGGAATTACTATTTTTCTACATAATATGACTACACGAAAATTTAAAGGTTCTACGAAATCAATATATTAAGTAAATAAATCAAATAAATTGGTATGACAAATGCATGTGACACGTTTTTCAGACGGGGAAACGTTTATTTTATGTAAAAATATACGGCGATCAAGCATCAAGGAATGTAGCTTTGCCACTTGTAGGTAGTTTTAATTTGATAAAGAGGTTAATTTAAATTAAATTTGAATATCAACTTTTGCGTAGGCAGCGAACAGCTCAAAACTCAAACCATTTATTGTACTTAAGTGGGTACCTACTGGGTAATGTAATATGAACGCATTTTGATTTTGAAGTAGGTAATTATTAAAATGTAAAAATCATCGGGATGCACCACTTCACCTCGATTGTATCGCTGACGGCAAATTGACACGACTTGATCAAACTGACTGGGACAAAACATTTAGAAAATCCTACTAATACGTATTATAAACGCGAAAGTTTGTATGGATGGATGGATGTTTGTTACTCTTTCACGCAAAAACTGCTGAATGGATTTTGATGAAACTTCACAATAATATAGCTTACATATCAGAATAACACATAGGTTACAATTCATTAAGATATATTATTGTATATTATCCAAACGCGGGTAAAACCACGGGGCGCAGCTAGTTCTAACATAAAAACACGACATAATTATATTACTGACTAATAGTGAAATAAAAAATGCAAACCCATAGTTATGTTTCAACACTTTCAACAGTATTAAATATGTGGCAGCAACTGAACGGGACCTAAAATTGTGATGCGAATAAATTAGACCGTTTTCAGCAGAGCCAGTAAACATAAAAGTTCTAACTCACAAACTTTCGCCTTTACAATGTTTGTGAGCGTATTCCTATGTTTGTTATTTCTTCACGCTCAAACGGCTGGACCAATTTTGATGAAACTTGGTATGGAGGTAGCTAACACCCTGTTTTAACAACAACATAGGCTACTTTTTACTCCGAATACAGCAGGTAGTAGTTAGTAACAGATAATTTCTATATAATGTAATTTCGTGTCATCTATTCGCTTCTTTCGCTCACTTGACCTTATTTTAACCCAATTCGGTGATTCACTTTGCCGCCCTTTGTTTAAGGGTGAGGAAGACAAACTCAATCTAGCTTTTCTTAGCTCTTGTATATGCTTTGTGACTACAATTTATAAATCACCTTCGCCTTATAAAATAGAACCATGTACCTAAGTGTGGGGTCTCCTTTGTTAACTCCGAACTTTGTTACAACGTGCCAATCAAATAATTGCTACAAGTCCTGAAAGTAACACAACTGCTGCTGTTAACGTTATTCATCGTAAGTACCTACCTACGGCTGGAACTCACCGTGATCGTAGTCGAGATAACTATAAAATACGCGCTTGGAAGACTGTATTTTAAAAATTAAATATTAAAGCGTAAACATTGTTCACGTCCAATAAATCGTGAACACCTACCCTGTTTTCGAAATCCGAGTATCTCGAACTCATACCCATCGGGAAACTGGCCTCTAGAATCGAGAAGTCGACACCAGATTTATTTTGGAAAAGAGAAAGCATTAAAGCACCCAGTTCATCGACTCCCACTCTTCCGGGTTCTGTATATAGGTACGAATAAATAAATACGTCGCGTGAGACATCGATTCTTATCGTGCATTCGAAAGATTTATTCGGAGCTTTCGACTCGATTTATCGCTTGGAACCCGCTCCGTGCCTACTTAGCTCAGTAAATAATGCCGAACCGAAATTAATGGGGTTCTTTATTTAAATAGATGACTAAATACCGTGGCGCACGGTATCTCGACACTGAGCCTTGTTTATAATGGTCGCCTTACGTAATCTAAGCTTTTGCTTCCATTAAGGTTTGACCACTACTACCGACTTCCTAATCATAAGTTATGAACAAGATCCTGTTTCAACAAAAAGTGGTATTCAGTCATTATTTCTTATTTTCCTATGCGGTTAAGCTAAACTTTATCTACTTGTAGTCTATAATATTGAACTCTCATCATTTAAGAGTGTGTTTCAATGAATAAACTAGGTCCCAAAAAAAATTACGTTACTATAAACAGTCAGTACTAAGTAAGTTCCGTTTTAAGGTTAGAATGTTGATGCAAAGCATTAATGACAATTTATTATTTATTTTTATACGTTATTTTATTTATATCACTAATTACTTTTCCTCATTTAAACAATGCCTACTTCACGAACGTACTATATTTGTATTTACACCATGACGTACTATATAGTGTGTACTAGGTATATTGTGTCTTTAGTTTAAGTGCAACATTTTTTTCTACACCTTGAATGTGTACACTTATTGACATTTACCATTGTATTTACACTAGATTTAAAAAAAGAATAAAGCGATTTAAATCAATAGTTTAGCCAATTAAACTCGAATTAATTTCGATATATTCGCGTACTTAACCCCAACTCGTTACTGGTAACCTTAGTAGAGGTCCCGAGATAACATTTTACTCTTTCATCTGGCAGAGGAGTAAATGTCAAAACATCGTATACGAAACGTACAATAATTAATGAATGTCGAATTTATACAGCCTTGAGGGGCACTTTGTTACAGAGATGTATGTGTATACAGGCTGTTTGGAAAATCAAGGTCAATCAAGGTAAGCCAGAGATGCTAAATTTCTTCAGAGAAACCCGCAGAAGCTTTTTTAAAAAGCATAATAATTATTATGTAATTGATTTTTATTTCTGAAACTGTTAGCTTCATCCCGTGGTTTCATCTGTTAATATAGGTAATATTATGTGTTAAGTTAACCCAGTACTTCATTAATCCACCTTCAAATTTTCATCGAAGTTAGTTCAGTCATTGAATTGTGGAAGCGGCTCAAACTCCTAAACTTACAATGTAAATATTAGGTGGATTGGATAGAATGTTTTCGTTTCATCCCCTACAAGATCCATGTTAGTCAAAGGGTCTACGTAACTGATCCATTACCAAAACTGACCGCTTCGGAGACAATACAACTGCTCCGTGTGCTCGTGGCCGTGACCCCCGCGTGGTCCTCAAGGGACTAATCTAATAACAGTAACATCCTGTATAAAGACGTGCTAAGGTAACAGTCAACACATAGTCCGCCATTGACGTTGTTTGTGGCCCGCGATATGGAATATGGCGCACAAATATTTCTTCAAGATATATGAACAGAGGAGTGATTTTACTTAAAAATCATTTGGTTATTTTTAGCCTCAAAGAAGTGATTGAATAATGGAATAAACCTTATAACAAAGGCAATTGAAGCCAAACTCGAGTGAACCTATTTTCCATGGTTGATTTAACCACAGCAAAAACCTAAAGTAATTAAATCACAAAGCTTATGACTTTTTGATATGGTCACACTCGGTTGGACCATTTTTTATCCCGGAAAATTATGTCCGGGAAAATAGGAAAATTGCGGCTACGGACGGCAAAAGGGCAAAAGGCTAGCCATAAATTATAGCAAGTGAATTTATTAAGCAGGAAAACCATTTTTTGTCCAAAAATAATGGAGGAAAATAAAAGCTGATGTGATTTACGTTCTCGAAATGTCGTTTTGGTAAAACTTACGTGACCGTAGATTTGGTTCAGATAGTGAATAGCTAGGAAGGTATCGCACGCGCTTTATGCCCAAATGCGTACTTATTTATAGGAATAGGCGTTCCGTGGTACTGTTTAGTAATAGAATTCGGAACGCAGTACATAAAGTTGCGAGGTTGTAGACCTATATCACTTGTAATAATGTTAGACATTGATTAGGAGAGACGTTGTACTAGATATGGACAGACTATTAATATTATATTACAACTGTATTTTATTTTAGTCCGGTGGCAAAAAAAATATTCACACTTTTTATCTGGTTACATGATTTTTTAAAGACTTTAATATTATGTATTATGCTAGTATTAAGAATAAAATATAAATGATGTAAAGTATCTAGTAAGTACTTACACATTTCCTTTTTCACCTTTAGTTTGAAATATGTATCGGAAAGAAGAATATTCGATTGACTTAATATCTTCTGGTTTTCATTCTTTCTCTAATCTTATAAACTGATTTCCATCGAGACGTTTCAATGCAAAAATGGCAGAGTATAAGTAAATACAGATAATGTAGGTTCAGTACAGATTCGGCGCTACACAGAAAATCACTTACCCCTTGCAGTGGGGCCCATAGCACATCAATACTGATGTCTACAAACGAAAAAAGTAACCCTTATTGTGTTGGACATAGAGTTCAACTAAGGGTGTTTACGTTTACATGTAAAGCGCAATTTATTTGTTTGTTCATTACACTCGAGGCGGGGGATCTCAGCGAGAGACGAATTTTGGGATAATGGCCTAGCGTGATTATGAGGATAAGGCACCTAAGGATAGGCTTAAAAAGGCTTAGCGGGGCGAAAAATAAATGCTTTTCTTAACTGCCCTCAAAATTGACTTTATATTATATCGTATAAAATAAAGGTACTTAGTACTTACCTTATACGTAGACGAAACAATAAAATAATTAAGAATGTAAGTATAGAAAACTTTTTCCAAAACATAGAATTTTTGCGTTCTCCTGTCATTAAAAAAGCAACATGCAGTTTAATTGACCTCACCAATTAATCAGAATTCCCACAAAAACCTAACCACGATGAATCGATTTCACAAAATATTAACCAACAAAAACGTGAGAAACACTTCGATTCTAATCGATTTATTGTTAAATCGAATCGTCGCATAACCGATATAAAACAAATCGTTCACAAGAGAAATTCCCATTAGCCACAGCCTGATAGATTCTCCGAGATTTTTACGACGTTATACTCAGATTATTATTTTTTGATTGAGTTACGTTGTTAGTCTGTGGGTGTGTAACGAATTGACGGTAGTAAAATGAGCGGTGGTTTTTAAGACAGTGGATTTAGAGGCGTTAGTTGAAATTTGGCGTGTAATTCAATAATAGGTACGGAACACCGGCGGCTCTAAAGTCTAGATCAAACTATTATCTGTAATCAACGATTTGTTACGGAGAGATTGACCTATCGCTTCAAAATTGCATCAAAAATAGGATGTTGTTAACAAATTGGTAGACGTCGTTAAACGAGCGATGTGGAGACTTTCAAAAACTGAGATTGGAGTAAGTAATTTGTGGCTGTTCGAGTGCTAATTTACTGTTTTAGTGTATTTTATCGGGATATTTGTATCTAGGAAGTAAAAGTTCAGTCACGAACTGGAAAGTTTTACATAGTTTATAAATGCCACAAAAACTCGCGCTGTCATTCTGGTTAATTAATCGATATTACGAAGCTTTTCCTTAAATAAATATAGAGTTCCCGGCATGTTAGAAAATACTCTGCCTTAAGCAAACAATTATGAAGTAAGTACATAATTACCTACTTTATGTGCATGACTGGCCTGGCAGCGAGTTTCTCGTAATTGAATTTTTAGGCATGAAATCTACTCAACGGGTAATATTGTACGTAAATCACTGTATGTCAATATTGAAACTTCACGTCACACCTAGTTACTAAATTTAATGATTTTGTTGAAATACTTAGGGTTAAGTGATACAACCATACAAAGAAAGTGCATAAAAAGTTTTATATAAAGAGTTTTTATTAAAAACTTTTTGTTCTGGATTCTGCAATATCTTAATAGGAAACTTTGAGGGCTTCTTCCTTCATACATGAAGCAAGGAGGTGGTATAAAAGTTCTAGTATCGGGATAAAAGTGTCCGCCTCCGAAAGTTAATACCTTAGTTCTTGCACTAATCCTTTACCGTGCACTTAACCGGTTCCTACTTTAAAAGATACACTTCCAAAGAATTTGTTGGCAAAGACATCTCTTTTACGATAATGTTCGATTTTCTATTAAACTTGAAAGCGTTTCGTCCCACATTCTTATCTCGAATGTTCTACGACATATTTTTCCAAAGTTTCCCGGAGTGAGCTTTCAGGCGCGCGCGTATAAAGCTCTATTCACACATGGCGGGAGATAAGGTAGCTTTCACACCATTAAGCCGCTCGGTGGAGCCCGGAGCTTTTCCAGATTAGATTATACAGTCGATTTATGACGTCATTAAAGCTTTGATAATTACTCGGGACAGGCTGCGTAGGCGAGACGCGGGCGGGGGGGGAAACTCTGGAGGTTTGAGGGGGAAGTGGGGGGTGCTTGTACTGTTTGATTGGATTCCTGGTACAGCGAGGGTTAAAGGATTAAAGTTATGGAGATTAGTTCGCCGCCCCGCAGGCCGTTCCGTTTATGTTAAAAGGTCTATAGAGATATGTGCGGATAAGAGATTGGTTATTGCGAATTGTGATACCGAGGCAGGTTTTAATTTCGCGCGGCCGTACGTTTGTAAAGGGTTGATTGGTTTTGGTGGCAGTCGTTTGTTTGCCAAACATACGTACCTACTGTGGTGGTGCGTTTGCGTTGCCAACGAAAATAAACGTACCGCTACATAGTAGGTATGATGATAGGTTGGTGGTAGTGGTGGGATGTCAAGCGTCACAGTGGGATCCATATGTGTAGGTACAACTAGTATCAATATACCTAACTAAGTATTTAGCTAAGTATTTAGATCACCCCGCTGTCATTATAAATTTCACCGAAACTTGCCAAATTTCACCTGTATATTCAACGGGTACCGGTTCAAAACTGACTAGCAAGGATTGACTTAGACAAACACGCATACTAACAAGATAGGTAAATAATAGCTTGTAAAATTAATTACAAACAAAAAGCTGTTTGCATCGCACCCGACTCGTGATCGTAATGAGGTATCATGCTCGCACGCACGCCCGATGTAAGTAATTATTCGATAAGTGTGCAATATTAAAGTAAGGTGTTTAGTTCTGTACAATTATGATATTATGCAGGACATGCAATGGTTATTATAATCTATAGAGATTTCAGTGGCAAATGTGCCTTGTTAGACATAGCGAATCCATACTAATTATTATAAATCCGAAAGTAACTCTGTTTGTTTACTTGTTTGTTTATTACATTATTACGGCTAAACAGTTGAACCGATCTCGATGAAATTCGTGATAGAAATAAGTAGATTTGACCTTGGAGAACATAAGATACTTACTTTGTGTCGCGGTATCATGTTGTCTGGGCAGGCAAAACCGCAGCAATAGCTAGTCAATTATTGAGAACTATGTATTTTACAGTAACATAAGGAATACCCCCAGATTCAGTTCTCAGTTGTACTCTCAGCCTTAGGACCGAAAGGTCAGTAAACTGATAAAATTCAGGAAATACAGTATAAGTGCTGAAGTAAATTCACCAATTTTCACTTAACACAAGTAATTTGAGGGTTGCAAAGTATCCATCTTACCTTCATTAGGGATGTCTCACGAAATATAGTCATAATGATAAAGCTTATGAAATGTGGTGCTACCGCGCCCTACATTTCAAGGGGTGCTGATTGCACATCACTGGGGTTAGGTACATCAATAGGGTACGAGTACACTCCATAATATTGTATATTAGCTAAGAGTCCGAATATTATTTCATGTTGCCCTTTACATTTGTAAAATTTCATAAAAAAACCTTGTAAAACTTTTATACACACAAAAGCTAAAATTGTTAAAAAATACTGTAGCAGACACAGCAACTTCAGACTTCTAAGTACCTGCCTAGATTTGCGCAATTTTCAGTAGCTCTAGTCCAAATTCCATAACTTTCAGGACTAAGTGAAACATTTATTGTTAAGGTGCCTGTGGTATTATATTAAACTATAATGTAAGCCTAGAATTAAAGGTATTTGGTCTTTGTTCACTACAAAATATCTGAAATAGCTAATTGGATCCTGTACAAATACACGCCCCAGTGACGCAGCGCCAGCGCCTATAAATAACTCCTAGATTGTACTGAAAGGGATTAATTTAACCTTCGCTTGTTCAACTCAGCCTCCTGTATCCATTAAACACACCATTATAACCTATCTATCGTTCAGATAACAGTTAATTTTGCTTCAACGCTCGCAGCTTTAATGAAGAATGTACCTACACTTTCTCGTAAAACAAGAGCGGTTAAGGCGACTTCCTATGAAGCCTTATCTAATATGCCTTCACATATTCTCCCCAGTCGCTTAAACGCAAAGTAAGCGAGAAATTGTTTTCCTTACAAAGGTAGCTTGAAATATTCATAAACTATTGTTTGGAAATAACTTTATAGGTACCGATAGCTTACACAAACACATGATTTTATTGCAGAAAGAAAAGCTTTGTTTGTTCTAATCTGAATCGAGCTTCTTTTGCTCGTTTTCACCAACGTTTCAGAAAGTTTTAGTGAGAGTAGTGAGAATGAACTGATTCTAATTTGGACAACACTCCGTAAGACTTTGACAAATGATGCAAGGTTCGCTTAGGTTTACCCAGCAGTGGGATGTGGCTTATATCCAATTATAAGTCATATACGAGGTGCAGACCGATGTTTGAAAACCAGTGTCGTTCTATAGATAACAAAGCGCGACACACAGCCATCACCATTTATTAAGTAGTAATCTCATATCCATAACTGCATTATCACTTTCAGGTGAGGTCAAAATATCCTTAATGTAACAGGGATTAAACCAGCAGTTTTTATAATTTGACGTCTAAAGCATCATCAGAAATGTCAAGTTTTTGTGACTTACCTCCGGTTTCTAGAACGCTAGTTGGCTTTGACAGTAGATTAAAACTATCGTTGTCTCTATCTAACACTAAACAAATGACAAGGATGGCAATATAATTAATCTGTTATCAACGTTGACTGACGTTTCAGAAATTGGGGGTAAGACTAATTTCACCGCAACCGAACAATCCATACTTTTTTTACTTCCTAACTACGTCCTAACTTTTTGTCCAACATTAGTGCGGCTGTTTTAGCCGAAACTGGCCATCAGGGGCTATCAGGGGCTCTGATGCCCTCCACGAATGGCCCTCCAATTAAGTGTAATGAGGCGACCCAGAGGACTTACCTATAGAGTGTAGGTAGCCTTAGGTATCGTGTTGGGAGATAAATTTACATAATAGCCAGTTAGATTGCAATATGGGGTTTGGACTCAGCGTTATGTATATTAAAGGAACGGACATTAGTTGTAAAATATCTATTTCCTCTAACATGAACATTGTATAGGAACCACAGATTTCCTAAATAATGTGAAGACATGTTAGTCGAGAAGAGGTTCAAAAACTTCTCACACTTTGTACGGAATATGCTAATACACGTTCACTTGTCGTCAAAAGCACACAACGATACCTTGGACCGTCTGGAATCACCGCACAGTATATACATTTAGTGAACCAATAGAGCAACATATGGGTCAAACAAACCAATATGTTCCCATTTGCAGAACAAACCTATCTGCCAGCAATATTAGACTAAAGCTAGGCCTTGTATACACTCTCGCATGCATGCTCACGCCTACATTATCTACGAGTGCTATCTACTATCCATGACTAGTAACGTATGAGCACAGCGTTCTTGTGCGTGAGGAGATTAAAACATGCACAATAGTAAAATATTGCTTCAATTGTATTGAAAATACAGGCGCCCATAGGCGTTCTTATCTGTCTGCAGGTAAGGTTTCACATGCGAGCAATAGGTTTCGTGCACTTATTTATTTTAGCTGCTGAAATATGAACTGTATTAAATAGTAACTGTATTAATATTAACTAACCTAACAAAACAATAGAAATCGATGCGCTGATGTGGTTCTTAAACAAACGGTTAAATTGTGCCGTTGCTTGCATGTATGTTTCTAAAGAACCAGTCCAAAGTATCAATCAACTGCTTGAAATAATTTGATCATCTATGGTTATAGGAAAATGTAACGTAACTTTTAATTATTAGGCTGGCGACACAACTCTGAGCATCATCGTCATCACTGAATCATCATCATGCTCTTCATAATCAGCATCATATTTTCGCCCACTTCAGTTAAGCTCAAATAGTTATCTATCGAGTGCTTAATTGCTTATACAATTAAAAAATACTTTATGTAGTTAATTTAAAAAAAGGCTGAGCGTGCATAGTTTACGAAGAAAACAGCACGTAGGTAAGCTCATCAGCTAAGTACGTGAATAAAATATTATACCTACTACAGGCATTGGTACACAAAACACCATCCAAACAAACACGGAAGCCCGATACATCAGCACTCATTATCCTCCATTATCGCCAGCAAATGGTGCATTAAAAGTCACTCCCATCATAATTCCGATCGCATTTGGCAGAGGCATTGTGATCCTGATACGTCGAACAAACGCGCGTAATGATGGCTCGTCGGACTCCTGTTGAGGTGCTAGCGTTAGATACTGAAGTTTGCAAGCTTAGAAACGAATACCTAAAATGAAGTGGAAAAGAAAGATATTTAAATGGTATAAGACAACGGTACAAAGAGCTTGCATCTGAGAAGTTTTATAACGATAATACGAGTATTATGTGTAAGTTGTAGGTAGATACCTATTTTAATTTTACATTACACATAAAGAAGACAAGAGCCATGTTTATCGCTGTTTCAATTCTACTTAATACCATTCATACAAATAATTGATGAAGGAATACGTTAGAAGGAAAATATTTGCCTAATGTACACAGATAAAGCTGCTTAGGAAATAAAATAAATCGGTTTGTAGACACATAAACCACTTGACCCTACATAAATCACAGTACCTATTTAAAGTATTCAAATTAAGTAAATAGAATACTTTGGAATCCCCGTGGATTGGATGGCCATTAACAAACAGGTTGGTTATTGTCACCTACCATTAATATATTCCAAATAAATTCACATAAATAACCTACGCGTATTTCAAAATTTCTGTATGCTAATAGAATTAGCATTTATTTGAATTTATTTCCATAGACTAATGTACAAAAAACGTATAAAATATATAGAAAACGCGATACGCAATATCTTAAAAGCATTCTCAGATACTCACCAAAAGGTGGCAAGATAGATATCCCTAATCTTCATTAATTACAAACGAAATAAAAAAATCAATGTAACACTTTCTTAAATAACTTCAACTGGCTTAAAAGCGATAAAGTATTAATTAATTCTTGTATAATTTAATTGTTGTAGTTGTTGGCTATATTTTTGGCAACCGTAAAAAAAATAGAAATTACTAAAATAAAAAATTGATTTTTAAAATTAAAACGTGACCTGCAAAACTTGAAAAGAAAATCCCTTACGAATATATAAACACATACTTACATCCGAGATACAGTCTTATATTCAAAAGCTAAATCGCACCTCTACAAGCGTTATTTAATTGCCTCTGTATAACTACCATAGAAATGCTAATAAAACTACTTTTCCTATCAGGTTTCAACAATAAAATCGCACTAAATATTATCCTACTAATCCTACTAGTACTATAAATTGAAAGATTGTGTGTTTGTGTGTGTGTGTTTGCCTTCTCTATGTTGATGAAATTTAGTATATGGTTTGATACTATAAGTCCTGGAATAGATAATAGAAAACTTTTTATTCTGTAAAAATTAACGGTTTCTGTGGGATAGTAGCGAACACGGGTGAAACCGCGGGGCGCTGCTAGTATAAATAATAATCTGTGAATGGTGTCAAACTATCTGTCCCTAACTGGAGCAGTTCGTTAAGCAAGCTTCCGATACAGTCCAGTCAAAATAGGCGATAATTATGAGATGTGGCGCCGATTGTCCCTCCATTAGGCGGGTTTGTGCCGTCCACCACTATACGGTGTAGTAATACTATGGTACTTCATACTATGGTATGTATATGCTAATGTAGAGTTACGTAGGATTTGTAGCTTTAGTGCGCGGGGATAAGGTTAGATTTTAGATATAAATAAAATATCAGAAAACGTAATCTGTTCAATAGAAATAATTACCTACTCGTAGTATGAGAAACCTTGACTTTGGCCGAAAATAACTTACCTATAATTTATTAAAATTTTGTAGAGTTGCAAATCGCGCCTTTGAACTTTTTATAGATCGAGTTTAAAATCATCACATAAACACTGAAACAGGCACCTGTAATTTTGACTCGTATAAAATGAGATTTCAGTTCTATAACGCAATGTAGCGAATAGAGAATGAACTATAACACTGTTAAGAGTGAACCGAAAGCAGGAACCACAACGGCAACACTGAAGTAAACAGCGCAAAATGCAACTTTCTTTGTCATATTTCGTCATAATGTTCCTTTTGTTCAATAATCACCTGCAAAATTGCGTGACGAGTGACCATTACAATTTTGCACAATTCCAAAACAAACAATACCCGATTGAAAAGAAAGTCTTTCTTACCATAAAGGTGTAATTATTTTCTTACCTTTATCTCTTACACGCATTAATGGAGCGGAACACTATTCTAAATTGTCGCTGTTGCACTAACAAGGCACTTTTCGTGGTTTACGGTGCAATAAAACCCTAGGGAACCAAGACAAACATTGCGGAATCCTTGTCTCAAAACACTCTATAAAGAAAGCTATACTTTTTAAAGCATTTGTAAATTTTTATGACACTCTTTTCAAGGCCAACTTGGATAGTTAACCCATTTTTGGGACATCCAGTTCTTTGTCTCGGCACCGTAAGGGTTATATTTTTTAAAGTTTTTGTGAGGTCTTCTGCGAACGCGGCATTAACAAAAGCCTAAAACGTTTTGTGCAAGACGTTTTTGTTTTGTTTTATCGAAGTTAAATATACGTTTGGTGCTATTGTGTCGGAGGAGGTTTGTTGTCGGGAATTTAGTCTCGAAAAAATCGTTCTAGTGTACGCTCGACTTTATATCTTCTAGAGAATTGTAGTGGATAAAGATAACTGCGATTAGAAGAAGTGCCGTTGTGATCCGTAGTTCAAAGTTGCCTGATATTTTCTGAGATTTATTCGTGCGATGCAGCTTTGCAGGTAAGCAACTGGAATAACCTGTTCTCTCAACTACCTGCTAGCTTACCGATTCCGAGTCATTGTAGCATTTAGTATTATTTTAATCAAATGAAAAATTTCTCCATTTCAATAAGTGATGCTTAGTGATTTTATTGAACCGTCTCTGGAACCATGCAAGCTATGCAATACTGCATGCCTTTAGTAACATCCGATAAGTGTTCTCCCCTCGATTGGAATTCCTACCCATGCACGTTGAGTCAAGTGAACGTGAATTACACACACTTATTCAGTCTTAAAATGAAACCTCTTACTTAATCGGTAGTTTACAACGTCGTAAAGCTTAGCTGTTGTTTATACCTCATTAATTCTGAGCTATGTTCTGTGGAACGAAGTTGCGGGTCGTAAGTCAAGTTATAGCCATTTGGCAGCTCCGGGGTGGCTGGGCATACAGACACTGCGAACTGAACTGTGTCGCTCTGCGGTGTTTTAATACACTGAATTTAAGAGTTTATGGCATGTAGTTGTAAGGATTAAAATGATAATAAAATCAGCGAGGTTGATATACAGTAAAACATAGAGCAATTATTGCAATAGGAAAACCGTAGCACGAGCTACGAGTTATAAATTTTCACTAAACCTAGACATCGCCTATGCCTATCGACGATGCCTAGATTTAGTAAAAAACAGTATCTAAACTTGACCAGGAGTGAAAGAAAATAATGCTAATTTCAGCTTTTAATCGTAAGCTGGCCACCTTTATTACTTAGCTACTTTAACTCTACGCGTTTGCTATGAATTTGAACAAACCTAGTTTTCTACCGAGCACTGGCCACAAACAAAGACATGCATCTCACCATCACCTCACAATCAGATAGACACGCACGCCGCATAAACATCGCGCGACTAGCAAAAAGGGGCTCGAGGAATAACTCGGTGATAACTTATACTTGTGAGTTATGCTGTATTAAGTTTATGTGGGACAGCGGGGGCGATATCTGTAAGGAGTTATTGGGAGTTGGGTTCTCGAGGATAGAAGTCTATTCTATGGTGTATGAAAAAGTACTGTGTTAAGGTTCAGATTAGTTACAATTACAAAGATTATAGTAACAAAAGATACTAATCTAACATTTCATTATTTTTCGACTGTACACACATGGTGGGAGATGTAGCCACCTAGAAAACTTAGAATACCCAGAATCTATATGTAACGTGAACGAAGGCATGGTAGCGCGTAGACACTATCATGTAACTACGTGCTACGCGTCGATGGATGTTGCTACGTCACTTTTTCGATAGCTTTTGGTCTCTACTACTATTACTTGAGTTCTATAAACTTACGCGAGGCTGAAGTTACTCAGATTTGTAGATACTTGTCAGTAGTGTGATGTTGAGAGTGTTCAATAATAGAAATGGCATGCAAAAATAACGCCACTACCTGCCTACTTATTAAAAAATTAATTATTACGTAGTTGTTGTTTTGTAGACATAGCACGGCACGAATTCATCAAGTTACGGTTACAAACCTACGCCCATTTTTTTGTCCTTCGCATTTTCAGCTAAGTATCTACTAATAAATGGATAAGTATAAAAAGTATTTGTTCGAAATATTAAACTTATTTTGCCTCTGAAACACACGCCCACGCCTTACCTCAATGAAGTATCCGGTTTTAAGAAACAATTTCTTCGTCATGTTCTTGATTCCCAGTAACCATTTCATGCAATTCAAGTACATGCAATTCTCGAAAGAATCTAATAACAGACACCTGCATCACATACTCACTTCATCAAACACGATAAAGAGGAATTCCTCACTTTAACCAGCATTCAATCACATCAGTGAGTGAAGTGCTGAGCTTTTTAACTTCTTTTTTAATTCTGTAATGGGCACTGGCAATGTAGTTATAGGGCTGTCAAATACTAACAAGTTTAGTTTTGTGGTTCACCATTGAGTTTTGAGATTTTAAATAGCAATTATTAAGTAGATAAGTACTACACTAATCTAAAGTTTGATGTACCTAAATGAGAGTCAATTGTAAAAATCTCTTAAGTAACTTACTATTTTGTACTAAGAGTTTTTTTGGTCTGTTTATTTGATCGGATTTGGGTATTTATCTAAACTAATGAAGAAAGTGAGAATAGCAGGTTATAGATGCGTAATGTATTAGAATTGTTTTTTATATTATTTAATATTTATTACAGAGTCAATCAATATCATTTAAACTGAGGTTATATGGAATAACGCTACGAAAAGTTTAAAAACAACTGAAAAAATATTTTTTGGGTTGAGTATTATACTTAGTACATCATTTATTAGTAGGTATATCCAATGTGGTTTATCCATTGATTTCTGAATGCATGTTCTGGCTCATGTCAGTTTATACAAAAATATGGTAACAACCCTAATTGCGAAGGACTTTTATCTCGTGACGCGCACTATGTCACGACTCTGCCTCGGACGTGACCGAAATGCAAGCGATTTATATTCCACGTTTAAATCCTTTGTTTTGATTCGTCACTGGGAATTTGATATTTGTTAAATTTTCTTTTTTCTCTTTGTTGTCGGTCTGAGTGTCACACTGAGTTATTGATTCCTCATTTAAATATTTATTTTCAGAGTTATTTATATTAATTCACCTCAAACTTGTTTCGTGTATAATTTGCCGCCTACATATTCGCACAAACCTGTAGATAGCGAGATTGAATAATTTAAACAAATCTTTTAAATGTATCATTTTGAATGTTTTCCACATAATATATGCGTACTCATATTACTTACCTAAGCTATGCCTAAAAAAAACTAAGTTATGCGCATTGAAAACCAACATGTAACTTCAAATAATAAAATCACTTTGACCACCACACGGCAACTTAAATGCAGCCTTTACAAAAACAAAAGAAAACCGAAAAGCACTCCAGCTATATAAAGGTCATAAACCACCTAAGTAAACAAGCTAGTTCTAAGTTACCCGGGTTAAGTTACAACCGCGGAGTGACGATGTATCAGCCACACCGGCGATAAAGGAACAAGACCCGGCGGAGTTTGTAACACGGAAACTAGACTGTGGTTGCTGAGCTATGTCTGCGTAGTGCGGCCCTTATGCTTGTTCGGGGTTGGATGTGCACAGGCCTTATTTAGTTCGAATTTAGAGCATATAATACCTTACCTTACAGAGATAACTATTGGGTGCGCTGTTAAAATAACAATGGTAAGTACTTAGCTATAATAGAGTTTGGTACAGAGATTTTTTGGAGCTCACTAGAAATGTCATACTTACTTATTAAGCATACAAGAATTGGAAAAATCTAGTAAGGTGTTAGTTTTATCTTATTCATTATTTTAAAATATTGTCTCATTACTTATTTACACAGAGACACAGACACGCAACCCAATCTCTTAACTAGAGTGAAATACATTATCGACTGAATAAACTGCGTTTTGCTGATAGGCTTTATAAGGACGTATTAAGGGTTATTTTCGAAAATAGTATGGTAACGTGCTCTACCAAGATTCACATAGTAAAGCGGTTAAAAGCATCAGCTAAATCACTCTCGCTCCCTTCAAGAAACAACGACGCAAATCGCAATGCAATCATGCGCCGGCGCAGTTAATTCAACGACATTTAAAGCCACACTTGTCCATACTAACTCCACTAAAACTCAGCTGAAAAAGGAGCTTTAGCTAACTAACGATACGGTTAAAATTTCAATGGGCTAATAAGAGATTTAAGTTCATTTGATGGTTAGAAGAAGTCCAGATTTATAGAATAACGATGTGTAGAATATTGTCTGGAGTCCCGACATCGTGTTAAATGTCTTTGTTCCAATGAGATTCCTGTGTAAAATTATGGAGACAATGTCAAATGTCAAGTGAAGCTACGAGTGTTTTCAATGCATTGGAGGACGGGGCGAGTTATTGATTACTAAGATTTTACCTATCAATGGTGTGGTGACTTTATGATGCTTATAATTCAGAAGTTACGTAAGTAGTTAAGAATGTAATAGGAATAAGAAGAAAAAAACAAGAAAAGTAAGTAATAATTTATATTATACCTGATATACCTAGGTTACATCTTATTTCTACTTCTTGCAAACGAAAACTGCTGTTAAACCCAATGAAGTAAATACCACATCCACATAACACCACAACAAAACTGATTTTTATGATCAAGAAGATCCGATATTGTAGAACAAAGTGCTAAATTCGATAGAAAGCTCACTTCTAATAAAATCTAACAGAAAATAGTGCTCCAAAGTGCCGTCATAAGCGTAAAACCAGCTACACGCCAACCTAAAGCGATAAGTGATTAACGATTAAACAATAAGCCACCGCACACTCGTAAAACAAAGATTAACATACATTTACGGGTGTAAATAGGCTATAACTTTGATTTTTACGACTAAATAATCGTAAAGGAACCCCGCCAACCCGACCAAGTTCTAAAGGCCTCAGCCGACTACGATTTTAGTATGAAAAGGGGGAATTTCGAAATCTGTGGGATAATAATCGCAGACAATGCAAACGGGAGGCCCGTCTGATGCACTTTTATTTTACGATACACTCATAACATAAAACGTTGAACGTCTCAACAACGGTTACGAGAACATTAGAGGGAGAGGGACAAAGATATTTTTGGGTGGACGGGCTTTTTCGTGCCAGTTGAATCCGGTGAGACACCATTTTGATAAGCACCTTGTGATAGCGTTGAACTTTATTATTGACTAGAAGCGCCTCGCGGTTTCACCCGCGTTTACTACTTACTTACTTATACTATCCCTGCAGAAACCGTTAATTTTTACGGGAATAAAAGTAGCCTATGTCATCCGGGGATAGTGTAGCTTCCCAACAGTGAAATCATTTTTCAAATCGGTTCAGTGGATTCGGAGCCTATTCAATGCAAACAAACAAACAATCAAATCTTTCCTCTTTATAAAATTAATATACCTAGATGGTATGGACTGAGTATGCCCTGAAATTTATAAAAAAAAATTTGTTATTCATACTTAGAATACAGAGAGAAAAGAAAATAAATCGTTCTAAACGCAGAATGATACACCCTGCTGGCTGCTACGTTGTTGGTCTAACCACCTAATTTCACCCCGTCCGCACAGTGCGCCCATTACGGTTTCCCTGGGCCAAAATTCCGAGTAATTAAACAACTGAAATTTTAACAGTACCCCGTATAAATTTAATAAGGATGGACCATTAACAGTGCAAATGGAGTAAATGTTTGGGTTTGGCCAAAAACCAAAATGAGGTCCGTGGAATGGCACGCCGCGTAAGTTTTGCTCGTAATGCGGTAACCACTTGGACGATTATACACGTTAAATACAACACCCAACCGCTATGTGGAATTTATTAATAATAGGAAGCTGTTATTTAATAACTCTGCTGGCATAATGGGGTCAACTGACTAAATCACCAAAGCACGCTAGCGTAGAGACGCTTTCAGCTAAGTAAAAATGCCTCCCGGTCTCACCTTGTTTGAATTTATCACGCCTAGTTAAGCATTCAATTATGTGTATTAACTCTATAATATCACCATAAGAAATATAAGACGGGCCCAGTATCCAATTAGCCGTATAATTTTCGCACGATCGCTAAAGCAAAAAAACACTGCGTCAAAACGCGATCTCACGTGTTTCGCTCTAAGTTTTACCCTACGCGTAAAAGTCAAGAAAGGAAACAATGGAAATAACAATCACCAACGTTTTAATTGAACAACGGAACCGAGATTCGGCGAGTGCGGAGTAAACGTCGTGAATCGCCCAATAATAATGAAAGTGATGGCAGTGTCGCCGTCGGTGTATGAAGCGGCCGTTTCGGCTACATAAACAGCCCGTATACCACCATTACCATCTCAGCGAGAGCTCTGACCTCGCTCTTATTTCTACGCAATACAGACCATATTCAAATGACGGACGAGTCTATTTATATTGAGGCGAGTTTGTATAGCGCCCCCTCTTCAGTCAGCGGGAGGGGCCCCGCAAGGACGGCTCACACGTAGACAAAATGGCTGCCTTTTGTCGTGTGCGTATCGAACCGTGCTCAAGACGTGTCATATACCTATGCGAGATAAAAAAAATAGGTATTGTATATTTTACAATTTCCCTAAATTACAATTTTTATATTTTAAATATTATGTAATTTACAATTTTAAATAATAATATACAATTATTTTTTTCATTTCGTATAAAATAATATTTTTTCATATTTATTCGATTATTTATACTTACCTACATTAAATTTTAGATTTTTTACATTATTTTTTGCGTGATGTTCAGTAAATAAGTAGGTATATGCATTTAAAATTTATTCATACCAATGTATTAAGTACCTAGTTATATAAGTCGGTTACAATAAAATATATGTAAATTTAACATTAATTTATAATAAGTAGTAGGTAAGTATATTTACTAGTTACGAAATCATGGCTTTTAGTGAAGTGCCCTTTGTGGATTATTTTCCTATGTGTAATAACAAAGCATTTTTAACTAAATTTAATAACTGGTGTTTTTGTATAAGACGCTTTATAGGTTCTGAAATAAGTAATAACATCTGGGAGGAATAAAATATTGACAGCCATACCTAGTTGGCAACAAAATATGCATGTAGAATATTACCTATGTCATAGGTACTACCTAAGTAGGTTTTAATCCCTCGAACGATGCCTTCTAATCGATATTTAAAACATTTTTGATCTACCTACTTACTTATTTTTTTACTTCCTGCCAGGCCAGCAAACGTTAGGTAAGTAAAGTATGCTTTTGCACATAGTGTTTTTGACATTAAGTGTACAATTTGCTCAGGTGAAATACCTTTATTATTTACATCTGTAAAACAATTAACCCTCCCCTTTTTTGCAGTGAAAAAAAAAAACAAATGTGTACACCTACACAAAAAAGTACTGCGTATCTCACCGCGTATCGTTGATTATTTTACCGGCTGAATGTAAGCCGACCACTAAACCGGTGACGCGAGGGTGGATATTTTCAGCCGACGACGCTTCCCGCCGTCACTGCGGACCGGCGCCGACGCTGTTCCTTTTTTGCTTTCTCCGTGTTTCACCTTTTATCTACCTAACTACCCATATAGAACGATAAAACGAATATTTGCGATTGGTTAACCCTGAAATATTGGTATGTACGGGACCGTGTAACATTTTTTGTAAAATTTTTGGAGGTTTCTGTTTACTTGGTACTTAGTCGGTGACCTAATTTTTACTACCTAAGTACCTAATAGAAAAAGGTTAGTCAAAAATCTTAGAAGGTACCTAGGTACAGATGAACTTAACATTTTCTCGTTTAGTTTTATTGACCACTTAAGAGTTTTAGAATCAGATATTTTGTTTGGTTCTTTTGTAGACCGGTTATGGAAAAAAGCGCTCTATCTAATGAATAAATATCTCTTTATCTAATAAGTTCTTAAATTATAAAAAGTAATCATGCGTTAGGTATAATTTAAACGGGTTTTATAATTATTGTTATGAAGTGTTGTGATAAGTAAGTAAGTATAATTATATGCTTAATCATTGTATAAAATATGTTTATACTCAGTTCTGGATAAATGGGGTCAATTGCGTTACTTAATTTTGTTTGACCTTATTATCATCCATGTAGCTAGTAACATTGCCTACTTAGAAATGCCTAGGTATAGGTAGGTACCTACCTACTGTTGAATAGTAAAAGTACGAGTATAGGTAATCCTACTATGTTATTACAAAGGCGAAAATTTGTGCGTGTGTTTGTATGTTTGTTATTTCTTCACGCTCAAACGGCTGGACTAATTTTGATGAAATTTGGTATGGAGGTCGCTAACATCCTGGATTGACACATAGGTATGCTCTTTTCATTCCGAAAATAGCGGATAATCCCGCGGGGCTCAGCTAGTAAGTAGGTAAGTATGTAATAAATTAATCAAAAGTGCTTCAGCATTCCAACCGTTTAATTTAAGCTTGTCTGAGTCATACTTCCTTACAAACATACTTATTATGAAGAAACTCCAACCCACTCACGGATTCGAAATAAATTGAATCACATACACACACCGGCCCGCAATAATTTAAAATAAGGAAGCAGAATAATGCATTAATTTTTATTTTATACCAGTGCGTATAGCATAAGGCATACCCCGGCTAAACAATAGCGGTGGCCTCGATAGAATACTATCACAAAAGCGCCATTGTATCACAGTAATGGTATAATATAATATAATCACAAACACACATAAGTATTCCTACGCTATTGTAGTTCGGAGATAGCTTTTCTAGGTGCTGTAAAACACATTTAAATGGAAGCGAGATGCTCGAACAAGCTCTATAGATTAGGGTATAAATGCTTTTATTCGCTTTTGAAATTCATAGATTACGAGTGGTTGTTATAAAAATGTATTGGTTCTATCAAAAAATGTCCTGCTAAAAATATCCCCAAAATATATAAAATTTTCCAACGAGTCAAAGTGTGACTCGTTGGGAATCCAATGGAAAAGATAGTTGCAACGAGTAACATTGTTACCAGTTGGGAAAAAAATTCAAGGACTCACACTGTGACACGTTGGGAATCCATCCAACAGTTGTGTGACCCGCTGGGAATCCTCTTGGAAAAGATAGTTGCAACGAGTAACAGTGTGACCAGATGGGAAAAATATCCCAAGGAGTCACACTGTGACACGTTGGGAATCCATCCAACCGAAACAGTTATATATAGATTCCTCTCCAGTTTAGGCTGGCAGATAAGTAGCAAAATGATTCGGCCCACTATAAGTATATAATATATATTATTTGACAGCACTATAGTAGATATTATTATCAACATGCTAGCGGCATTGCTGCATCCGTGCCTAATCATGATTCATGGATCGGAAATTCAGAATGTATGCAGCACTAGTGCTGTAGTCAAGCACTGCATTGACCATCTCTATCTTCTATATTCTATCTTCTAAGTAAGTATAAGTAATAAGTATTATAAAACTGTAACCAAGACATGTCTGCAATTTGAAGATATTTATGAAAAACTAACTGGGATCGACTATTAGTTGTGAACTTGAAAATAAGGTTTTAAAATTTTGTCTGTTTTTGTTAGCTTAAAACTCAGAAACTACTGGACGGATTTTGATGGGAGTTTCGGTATTTGGTAGCCTTAGTTTCGAATAAGTTTATAAGGTATAGTTTTATAACTAAGTGACGACTTTCAATAGTTTGCTAAGTATAGTGTTAAGTAGTATAATATACTGCGTCTAACATTGCTATGGCCGAATGCCTGCGTGTGTTAAAAAGGCTCTTACCTACGTCAACTGACCCCACTCAAAACTGAGTCCACGGGATCAGTTGACCTAATCACTATTTGAATCGGTCAACTGAGAAATAGAGTCGGCGACTGGTCTGGAGTTGTTATAATGACGTCACATATTGTTATATAATTCGTAGTAAGTAAGTATAACTAACTGTTCAAGATGCCTACTTATAAGTAAGTAGATAGATTCATTCACCGATTAAATAAAGTAATCACGTAATTATCACCACCTCACAAATCAGTCGCCTCGATGTGAACACAAACTGATGTGCTTGAGTCGAATGTTAAATCTGTATACCTATGCCGTTACGTATTATGTAGATTTATGTAGGTATACTCTATATGCAACTACGGACAATTGTGTACTAATCTGTGGCACCTACAGCGTCGACGCACGCGCCGTTCCCTACATCGATATCCGTCGAAATATTTATACGTGTCGAAAATGTTTTTATTTACGTTTTCTGTCCGGAGCTTACGCGCCTCGCACCACTGTGCGTTGATGGACTTACGGCGTACGTTGGGAAACTTTTAAAATTGAGTTAGGCAGGTTTTAGATTTAGAATAAATTATAGCCTTTTTCCTCGTTATTTATATGTGTAGGTAAGTACTTAGGTACCTATTTTTATATTGTTTATGAGCTGTTACCCGCGACTTTGCTCGGTAGGTAGGTACAGCGTAAGTAGCTATAGTGAACTTGTTACTCGGTGGCTTATCAAATGAATTTAGCTCCCAACTAATCGTTTCAGCCACCAAACATTATAATGGCCAGTTACACAAATATCCTAATCGGGTAACTTTCACCGGTCGCAGCGGCCCTCGGATTCCCGGGAAACGGGAATCGTGTTCACGAATTTAAATTACCCAATCAATTTTTAATTTGGTTGCGGCCCGAAGCGATTCGGCGATTTGGGACACCTACATACGCGTTTAGAACGCGTTGGTAAGTTATGGTGCGTAGGCTCGTACCTACTTAATAGGTATTTCTGTATTGCGTACCTACCTATTAGGTACTACTTAAGTACTTATACCTACCTACAATTCACGAGTATTTAAATGTTTGGCTTTTCAGTCATTTTTCAGGTAAGTAAATATCATAACAATACCTGTACTTATTTAGCTAGAGAAAATAACTGGCTAAGCGCGTGGTCGAACCACGCGTAGTGTATGGTTCCGCAGTCATATTTAAGTACTTTCATTCCTGTATTAGAAAATGATCTCGGCACACGAGAACGTTACACCTTTGCTAAACCGTTCTAATAAAAACACTGTTGTGGAATAATCACGGAAATATTGTTCATAGAATAGTAGGTAGAGTTCATAGAGTGTAAGGCGGTTATTCAAGAAAACAAAAAATTGCAATTTGATTACGGAAAAATAAAATACCTAAGTGTATATAACTATAACTAGAAAGTAAATATTATGCATTTAAAAAAATATATCTCACCTAAAAATCAAGCATTCTCATTTTGTACGCAAGACTGCGAGAGTGAATGAGATGGGTGTATCGCTACTCTCTCGCACTACCGCAAGCGGGCGAGTTCATTCATCAGGAGCATAATGTTGTAAGTAACAGCAAACAATGGTTTCATTCAAATGATTTAATTGAATACTTTAACAGATCAACACTTTATAATAGTACACTGGATGTTTTGTTACACTTTTCAGGCACAGTTTTAACCTAGATCTATCAAAAATAACGTTTAAAACAGCTAAATTCACATTGGTTGGTCGTTGCGGGACGCGTCGGGCGCCATATCCAAATTCCGATCCCCAGGGCTGGATTTCAAAGAAGATCGTCTAGCTTCTTTTTTTTTATTTATTCTTGGCTTTGGTAATTAGTTTACGTAGTTAGTTCTTCAAGTTAACTAAGCAATATAAACACAGGTCGTGACTATTCATTAAATATTAATAGTATATTACACTTACAGTGTAATATTAGGTAAGTACATATTATGACAATTTTAAGGAGAAATGTACCTAATAGGTAGACAATAAAATAATAATATGTTGACACAAAGCTTAAAAATAAAAACACGAACTACATAAATTAAGTTCGTAGGTAGGTACACGTCTACCTAATTATGTGACTCATATTAGGTACCTATTAGGTATACCTACTTATATCTGTTTTAAATCCAAATGTACTAATTATTATTTCTTATTGTTCCAGGTAATTTCAGTATGGGTCATTTCCTACCATAAGTATTATTAAATACCTACATATTTGAATGACATGGTTTGAAAATAAGTAAGTCGATATTATTGTATAAAAACCTAAAAGTTACTTATTTTCTATATGGGTATATACTCGTATTACATAGTGTATTTCAATATATATCACAAAAATATTGGCAGTCTTTTTTTTATTCATACTCCACTACCGAAGGCGAGGGTGGGAGGTAATATTTTCAAAATGTATTTTCAGCAAAAAGTAATGGACTTATTTTGAAATCATTATTTTACCTTAACTAACTTCATTAACAATTTACAAACACTGTTTTAATTTTATTCCCATATAAATATAAATAAAATAAAATAAAACTATATTATTTATAGTCCTTTATGCGCTGCTTATAATTTTTTGCTAAAAAGTAAGTATAACAATAAATTTGTTATACTTACTTTTTAGCTTTTATTGCGATGTTAACAACATTTTTTATTAATAATTTCATTTTTTTTTTGCCTAATGATAAATTTCTCAGACGTAAAGCAAGCATGAATAAACCTGTTTGGTACATAAAATCGGTATAAACACTTACTAAGAAACGTCTTAAAATAATGAGATGATGTATTGATACAAATGTCGATTTAACGGCCTGTTTATTAGCCTTGTAATAATAGTCAAATAATATCAAACGTGACTCAAGAAGATACCTACTTACGAGTACCTGTATAAAATATGGTCTGTATGTATTTGCTTTGATTTCGCTTACTACCCTAGAAACTGAACTATTTAGATCACTCCAAATAAGAAATCACCACTTTTATTAAAAACTACCTAAAATCCATCCCTGGGCATGCACGCTCCGCCCATTACAACAACAAAAGTTGGCGTCGTTCCTTCAAAATATCTCGTTTGGAGGCCATTTTGACGACTATGTTAGACAGGGATAGCAATAGCATCGCAGTCGTTACAATCCTCCGTGCGTGAATGAGACAATTATGCAAAGATTGTTTAGTTTTTAATGCGAATGTGGAAAGTGCGTGGGGACATCGTTTTTTTTATGTGTGCGTGGATATCCGTGTTCATTCCAGGCCGGCAAGCAGGGAGATTAGTTAGTAAGAAAATATTATTAGGTTAGGTTAGAAAAATAGCTACCTACCTACTCAAAGTATTAAGTAGGTAAACAAGTACCTACATACCTAGGTAGGTATATAATTTATTATATACTAAATAAATTAATATACTTACCTATGTATATTTAAGCTCTACATTAATCTTTAGGTCTTTACGAAAATTATCTAACTCAGATTTTTTTACTAAAACGGTGTAAGTACTTAGGTAAGTATTTAATACTTACTTAGGTACACCGTTTTAGTATAATAATATTACCTAAGTATAATGTATTTAATAAAAATACTATGTGCCTAGGTTTGATAATATTTTGTGTAGTAACATTTTTGCAGTGCTTGTTTTGTTATTCGTCTAAATTCCTTTTAATTTTAGTGTTTATAATACAATATTCATGTTTCAAGTAAGTAGGTAGATAAGTAGGTATCTAATGGGATTTATTAAAGTGACTACAGAGATGTACCTACTATAAATTTTACTAAATTATGTGCTTACCTACTAGTAGATATCAAAACTTGCTACAATAATAAGTAAGTATAACAAAAATCCGATATTTTTTTTTGCAGTAAGATGTAGGTAGGTACCTACTTAAGTAATAGGTAATATAGGTACCTAGTTACAATTTAAAAATATTATATAAGTAACTACTTATTTTATAGGTATGAAGTATTCTGTATCGTTTCTCGTGCAAGGCAAAAAGTTTGTCATCTTAGCTATTTTTAGTTTTACTATTATATCTACCTACTTAAGTACCTTCTCGTTTGTATTATACCTACCCTACCGACTTACCCAGTCATAAAATACCTATTTTATAATTATAGGAATATTATGATTAAATGAGTTCAATAATTTTACTAAAACTCACATTTACTTTTACCGCTTGAAGTAAAAATCTACATAAATTAATTAAATATGCATAAAATTTATGCAGATATTAAATTAACATCTGTGCAATTTATTGCACGCGGGTCATAAATAATTAGCATTAGTTAGCTGCAGTTTCCAATAAATAAATAAATATAAATTGGCTTTTTCAATAGAAAAAATATTATTTACTAATATTACAGAGATCATGGCACGGTTAAAAGTTTAAAAAACCATTTATATAGGGACCTCTATACTTTATCACGTTTAAAATAACACTCAAATAAAAACAAAGTTAGAGTATAATTAGTTAATTATGTAGGTACTTAGGTAAGTATACCTACTCCATAGTATGTATACCTACTTACTTACCGTACACAGATTTTAGGTAAGTATGATAATTTTAGATTTGGTAGAGTAAGCACTTGCTTACTCTACGAAAAAATCTTAGCGAAAGTATTTTTTATTAGAGCACACAAAATCTTACATAGTAAGTATTCAATTGGTTACCTTCTTGTAATAAAAAACTCGTGGCTAAAATAAAATAATATACTAGGTACCTAATTATGAACGTTATTATTTAACCTTAAAACATATTACCTACTTACAACTATTTACTTACTTAGTAGGTAATCTGTGCCTAAAGTAGTAGAGACACTGGTTGTAGTAAATAAATTCCGTTCTAGTACTACACTAAAAGTTCCGAGTCCCTACAAAAATGTAACAATTTAGTGAATCGCCAATTCTCCATTTTACGACACCTCCATTCATTTGGGGCTGTGAACGCGTCGTAAAAGCTCCAACAACGTGACGTCAGCTAAGTGCCACCACGAAGCGGTCCACCCGACTAACGCTAGATGGCGCTAAAACAAACACTAAACCCGAGCCCATAAAAATAAATTTTATTGTTATGACGAAAATAAAACGCTTGTCGTCAATTTAAACATCATTTTATACTGTAATAAGATTTATTTTACGATTAACAAGTGTCTTGATGAATTTATATTACTAGAATGATGAATAAAGCAATAAAATCCGCTTTTATGTTCGTGTTATCGCTTTTCTATTGGCACTTATGTTACTGGGTGTCTAGTAAGTCACATTTTCATACGAATATGACACGTTACATCATATTATTATGAGTTGGTCGTTAAACCGAATGAACAATTTATAAATAGACAGTAAACAGATATAATGACTCAACCTCTGGCGATAGATATAAGCGAAGCTGCTGTTTACAGTGGCATAATAAAATCGTCGTCTTAAATTTGTTAACTTTATTAAAATCGATGAATTTTTATGATTATTCTAATAGAGTGGTCGATTCACAGGTCAATGGAATGAAAATAATAGTCTACTCAATACTTAGATCCTACCAACTGATAAGTATTATTTAAATAAATTATATTTATGTTGTCTTAAATTTTGCCGACTAAATTTCATTTTAATAAATGCATTCGCTAAATAACTGAATAATGTAAGTACAGTTCGAATGTTATATGTAAGAACCTACTCATAATTTAAAGTTGTTCGCTAGGAAACATGCAGTGAGCTTTAGGGGTCCCATAGTGCTTCAGTGCATTTTCGATAGGTGGCGTTATTATAGATTCATGTATACATTTGGTGCTGTATTACAATTTTATATACTTGCCTACATTTTTACCACATTGAGAAGTGGAAAAAATCTTCTTATGGTAGGTAATTCTACATTCAAAGTTATTAATTTGGGTTATGGTCATATTAAATTAAGTATTTAATACTCCGTTTTTACAAAAAAGTCCTAGATGGAGCTGCAATCATAATTAATAAATGAATGCAAACTCTACCAATAAACAAAAATCATTGGGATATTTTGTTAACTAATTTTCTTATAAGTAGAGTCATTTATCTGTATTAGGTATTTGTGTCAAATGAGACTTCTAAATTTACATTCCTAATCTTTAGGAACCTATCTTAGGTAGGTACCTACTCTAGAAAATAATGCCAAAGTTGCGTTTTATTGAAATAAGGTATGGGTAGGTACTTATTTGGTGATTTAGTTCGTAAAAGTAGAAAAAGTGAATTTCTAAGTAGGTACCTCGTAGAGTCTTCATATGCAGCATTTCAGTTTTCAGTGCATTAGTATAGCTACTTACTTATTGAATAAAGGACATGCCTAATATAATGATGTCTTATTTAACTCTTACACAGGTACCTACTTTCACATTTACAATATTAGCAGAAGTTTGTTCAACCCAGTAGGTAAAGTATACTCACTCTACTCAGTCATTGATTTTGATACTTGGGATAACCATAGTGTATTTCGGGGAGGGAGAGACGCCATGGAACCCGATAGTACCATAGGTAGATAGGTACTTGCTGGTTTCAACTTTCATGATGTTGAAGTTTGGATACTCAAATGCTTATGATGTCTATGCCACCTTATCATCTTCAACGTGACCTACGAGACCATTCAGCATCGTGTGACCTCACGTACCTACTTACGTTGGAGTGCCACAAGGAAATCATCTCACCCCACAGCTGTTTAACCATGCTCATGCAGTTCGCTTCTTACGGAATGAGCCATGAGGAATCCGTTTTCCATCACCCTTTGTTTACTATGAATATGAAGCTGTAACTCATTCAAGGAAGAAAATTCGTAACATAAGTAAATGACTCCTTATCTCGTTTTAAAAAAATAAATTGACAGAGATAAACAGCTCGTTCGCTCAATGCTAAGCATCTTGTCTGCTCATGACAGTCTCAGATACCCAGAAATACTTAATTTACTTACTGTATCTACTGATCAAAGTACTGACTCGGCTCATAAATCCATAATAGGTCCCGCGAGAGTAGCTGGAGTCGGAGCAAAATTGCAACTTTGTAGCTTTATCGGAGGGCACAAAGAAATAAATCTTAATTCCCTCACAGACCGCCCCAATCAGCTCATCGCTGAACCATTATACTCCTGCAATACCGCCCAGTAGCAATGTTAGAGCTTAAGTAATAACCCAACGCAGCACCAACATTTTTGCTACAGCGCTCAAGACTCTAAAGACATTGTTCCGATATAGCTGCGAGAAAATTGCCCTCTCGCCTCACTATACTCCCATAAAATTAACACTCTATTACACGTTTCTGAGTGGCGATTGTATCAATCCAAGCATCATCTTCAATAAAAAGCGAAATTACAGTCATAAAACCTCTGTCCCAGTAGAGATCGAGACGCTCGGGATCGGGCAGGCAAATTGTCGAGTCGTTGTATATCCTCACACGATTAAGTCATAAACTATCAATGACTCCTTTATCTCTATTAAACGGGTGATACTTTAAACAAGTCAATAATGGTTCAATAAACGTCGAAAGAACGGCATAATAACCATCCACGTGCGACCGCCTACGTCCATAAAGTTTCGAATTTATATAGAGGTTTAGCCCCACAGGCGTTTAAGAAACAATGTTGCCAGAGATCTCGTGCTTAGTACCTTGTTCTTGAACGGAGTAAATTGATTCGAGGTTATTTACAACGGTGGTAGCAGATCATCAATCAGTGAAGAAATTAATTTTATGTTTACAACCTCTCGTTTGCTTAAATCGAAAGTAGGAGGAATTTATTAGGATTTAAGTATACAAGATTTATTGACAGCTATGATTTTGCCTTGCAAAATGTACTTATTATGTTCCTGTGTTACATCTACTCCACTGGTTTAAGTACTTATATTATGAACGAAATGTTATAGGTACATATATTTTGGTTGACACACAGTATTACTTATCTATTGTTTTAGTTAAGCTTTTATTTGTAAGTTCAGTAAGTAGGTACATAATATTATTCTTTACTACAGACAGTCAGCACAAACATTTTTGTTGAAACAGAAATTGACACATACCTAAGCATTATAATAGCTCTTTTGATTTTTATCTAAATAAGTAAGACGAACGTAGGCACTCGTGAGTAAAAAAGTATCTAATACTTACGAAAGTTATTTAGATGTTTTTGTAATTTCGTCGAAATCAGAAAACAAAACAAGGTAGAGTAGAGAGAGACCATAGTCCGAACAAAAACGCAGTTAGCTTTTTAAAATGGATGTTCGAAAACCTGCCACGGGATACAACGACGTAATAAAACCGTTCAAAAACTACACCGAAATAGGTCATAATTTTCAATCTGACAACACCGATTCGTATAATCTGCTTCTGTTTACCGACTTCTATAAACGGCGCAATTCAAGTGACGTTTATGAGCGGTTGAAGTTGTAAAAATCGTGTTTACGACTGAAACGCGTGCCTGCGCCCGCGCAGTTCGCCGCACCGCCCGCGACGCGAATCCGAACATCTGTCGCTTGAATTTGAATAAGGTTGTTGAAGTCTAGATTTTATTGCGATAAGGTTCTTGTTGCACAATGACCTAGATGTCTTTGAGAGGAATAGAGGAATAAGAAAAGGGGTGCTTGATGGCATTCTAAGTACTTAATGATCGTCGGGAAAATAAATAATAATATTTTTCTGACTAGATTTTTGGTTTCGTTATAAACAAAAAAGTAACCGTAAGGAGTCAGGAAATAAAACGAAAATAATTAAAAATACGCCAAACTTTTTCCCCAACCTAATTATATTATTGATCTATTTGTACCAAACTTGTCTAGTTAGAACAGTAGAATCTTGTTAGACACAAAAATAGAGCGTGGTCTTATTTGAATTCCACTCTCTTCTTTTTCCATAGCTTTCTTATAAGATTGCTTTACTAATCATAATTGCCATAGTTATGGTGTCCGTAGGCATACGACTTTTTAAACTCTACCCAACCTACTAAAAATATTATAAGTATGTATATACCTACTTACCCTAACAAAACCAATATGTAAGGACTTAAAACAATACTTAAACTTGGTAGATTTATTTACCAAACGAATTAAAAAGAATAGTACCTAATAATATTAGGGGCATAATTCAATATTTGCATACTTAATAAAATGGTGAAAATTAATATTCCATCAATGTGTTATTTCTCTCTCCAATATTTTCTGCTTGTTTCATTTAGGAAGTTGTAGTGGCGCCACTGTTGATGTAGTTCACTGAAACATAAAATGAAAGATTTTATGAGAGAGTAGAAGAACAGATTTTTATATACCTACATTACATTTATATATATACATATAAGTACATTAATGGACACCGCACTACAAAATGAGGGTGTGTGTGTGTGTGTTAAATTAATCACTAGGTACAATATAAAAAGTTCATATTTGCTTATAGTAACTTTCATGACTTTTCAAATAATGTTAGAGATATAGAAAGAAGTATATTATTTGTCACGAATAAGCGAATACCTACAGATGGATGACTCTACCAAGTTTTTTTTAACCCGCAACAATGATTTAGGTACTCTCTAGGAAACTATTAAAATATAATTTTTCAGTGGAGCACTGAAACTCACTTATCTAAACATTAAAATAAACCCCCTTTTAACGTACCGGTATTAACCGTCATTAAATTGATCAATTACAGAAGAAAATATGATAAAAAGCTTATAAAAACTATCAAACCCGGCGTCCCCTTATCGACAAATATTTGTTTAAAGTGGTGACTGCAATAAAAATACGAGCGTGTCTCTTGGTAGGCCGCAGTAAGAGCCATTCATTCGTTTGATGACTTCATTTCGACGCGCGAAGTGAGTGCTTGCGATAATGCGCTATTGTTTACCCTTCGATAGTGCGCCGACCACTGCACGCGCCACGCTGCGCTAGAAAGAGACAACTACACAGCCCCAGCTCCGCGCTAAAACCGAGTTATCCACGAATTACGTCCCATCACTTTCGAGCGCGCGTAAAACGGATTTGTGTGAGCGTAACAGCGATATTGCCCGTAAAAACAGGTAGTAGAAGAAATAATAATCATCTTTACGACTTCTCACTCTATTCAGCACCTTGTTACGATACTGCGCGCTCATTGTGCCGGTCGAGGAGCGGTTGTAAAATCTTTTCTTTACTCGCCCGTTTCACTAATTGTACGTTTATGAGTTTACGACTTCTGCGGCTTAACTTTTCAGTTGGAAACCTTATCTGGGTTTTGTTGACTTTTTTTCGGTAGCTTTGGGCACTGTTGAACTTACGCCAAAATTACTTTTGATTTATGGCATCCACTTGACACGAGCCATAAAATTAGGCGCCACTTGTGCCTCTATCTATACTCTACAATAGAGACTCTACCAAGTTTTAAATAGCTCTACCATTTTCGTGGCGAGTTGCAAAGTGTCGAGAGTGAGAGGCCTTAGATGGGCCACGTGCGCTAGTAGGAGTGATAAGAAAGGAAAAGAGAGCGTAACTGATAATATTTATAGTCATTAGCGAAAAGGGGACGGAACAATCGTCGTCGGTGTGGTATCGCGTTCGCGGGCCGGTCGCGGGGCGGCGCGCGTGTCGCTCGCGGCCGCAGACAGTAGATTGCGTGAGTCGAGCCGCGCCGGTCGCATCGGGCTAGCAACCGCGCGCTCCCGCCACACGAGACGCAAAACTTCGCTCGACACGATCTACATCGCGCTGCTGAAAATTAACAAACAACATTATATTAAACACTACGAGGCGAGACTCGCGGGCGCCCCAGACGGAACCGCTTAAAAAGTCGTAAAACTCGCGGCACGCGCACCCGACTCGTAAAATAATCGTAAAAAGTAAACACACGTCAACTGGCCTTTATCACCGACGAGGCCCATTATGACGCCCGAGTGACGTTTAAGAGGCAATAAAATTAATAAAATTAAATTACATTGTCCGTATTTGGAAGTGACATTGGCGGAGGTCGCGTTATCACGGCGCGGGGGACCGCGATGACATAAGTGTTCCTAAACTGAGTGACGTTTGTGTCGGTGACTGGACAGAATGAACTCCTACTTCGAGCAGGGCGGCTTCTACGGGGCGCACGGCGTGCACCAGGGCGGCGGCGGAGGCGACCAGTATCGAGGGTTCCCCTTAGGGCTCACATACGCACAGCCTCATGCGCTGCACCAGCCGCGGCCGCAAGACTCCCCGTACGATGCCTCGGTGGCGGCCGCTTGCAAGCTGTACGCCGGGGAGCAACAGTACGCCAAGACGGACTGCTCCAAACCGGGCGCAGAGCAACAGAACGGGTACGGAGGCAAGGAAGGCTGGGGCTCGGGGCTAGGTGCCCTCGTCAGACCGGCCGCTTGCACCCCAGAGGCGCGATACAGCGAGTCCTCTAGCCCCGGCAGAGCTCTACCCTGGGGGAACCAGTGTGCACTCCCCGGCTCGGCGGCGACTGCAGCGCAGCCCGTGCAGCATCAGCCCACCAATCACACATTTTACCCATGGATGGCCATAGCAGGTCAGTCACCTTCCCTATCTCGATCTCTCATAGATAATTTAATTTGCATCTTTATCTATGAGTGCTAAGAAATTCTCTAAATATGAATTTTAAGTAAGTCGGCCAACTTTTATCTCGCAACCTGATCATAAATCTAATTGATGATTAGACGCCATAAACATTGAAACAACCCTACCTGTTCACTGTGTGTCCATAACTTGATGTATTTCCTACCATAAAGATGGACTCTAAAATGACGCTGCCTATGGGGCAGACGAAATCAGAACGTCCCATTCGAGTCTTGTAAGATCCCGATAAGAGATCGCAGTGAGTAGTCGGTAGCAGGTAAAGAGCCCGTCAACTCAAGTGTCAATAAAAAGCACATAAAACGAACGACCCTCGTTAGCACCTTATTAGTGGGACAGATTTAAGTGCCATTCATGATTTTATTGCGGTCATCAAATCTCCGAAACTTCACTAAATAACCAATTTGGAGCGATAAAAACGATATAAAATTTTATGAAGTGTCTAGTGCGTGTGAAAATTAATAAAACAAAATATTTCAAATCGTCGCAGTTTTATTGCCTTTTAATTTGTATTGTAATGTATAATTATGTTTGACATATATTTATATATTATTATATTATTAGTAATTTTAACAATTTATGTATTATATAATTAGTAATTTTAACAATTTATTAGACACGTTTCTTAGCAATTTGCTTTTGTGATCTTACTTGTCTTTATTCGGTGGCACAATCATATTATTAGTGATTTGTTGGATGTATTTGGGCTTAATGTTTTATTTAAACACTGGCTTAAATATATTTTGAAGTATAAGCCTAAATGTAGCATAAATAGTGAATAATAAATATAATGAATTAAAATTATAAAACAACTTGTTGGAGTAAAGGATAATTACAATAACGTTACTTAACTAGTTATGAATCCATATTTTTCCCCGTCTTCATTTCTTTTCAAATAGTAATGACGTGCAAATAATTATAACGAAAATAAAATTACGCATAAGTATTCATTATTAGCTATCAAAAATTACAAAGAAAAATTAATTCAAGTGATTCCTGAATGACTTAAAATTCCGGGCAACGTAGGTATGTGTTTTTAAATAAGGTTACAGTTGGCATAATACTAAAATTATATTGTAACAACCGCGAACACTTTCATTTACACTGCGTAATATTTTAAATCTGTATAAACATGCAATTATTTTAAAATATATTTTTTTACTTTAAAACTGAATAACCCGGGACAAAAATTACTGAGAACCGCAGCGTCATTTTAGCGCCCCAACTTCTGGCGGGAGCGATCGCCGCGCCCGCGCCGCCCGCCCGGGTCATCGAACCGATCTAGTTTGGGCGTATTATTATTAACTTAAGAACGCCATACCAACTGTCAACTAATCTATGATGAGATCTATAGTAGTAACTGTCGCCTAAGCTACGTCGCCAATGATTGGCTATCAAAGAAATTACCAGCGGCACATCGAAAATCTGACTCAATGTTAGAGTTCCCAATAAATAATGGTCTGGACGAAACGTTTATAGTAGGTACGCAAAACAGTACTTATATCGCGACGCCGGCGCTTACATTCAAAGACAAAATGTGATTAATAAAATCAATAATCAATATTCTCCTAATTTTAGTGGCTAGTAACCAGAGTAGGTACCTATAACATGAATTGGAAACAAAATATAATTGTTTTCTAGTTGGATTGATTCTCTAACAAAAAGCTCTATTTCATTTCCTATTTAAAAAGATCCTCTACTAAGCCCCCTTTAATCTATTCTAATTGGGCGAACTTTCACGAAGGTAAACTGGTTGGAAATCACAATTAAAAAATTACTAACGGATAATTAAACAACGCGTGTGGTCCCGCCTCTCATAACTCATGCGACTTGATAAAATTAAGTAACACAGGCTAAAAAATAAAATAAAAATGTGTAGCACCGTCGGCCATATTTCACTCGGGGTTCACGCAACACGGTTCGCGAAACAATACAAGGCCGCTGGATGTGGGATGTGTATGAAAAGTTCCGATGTTCCCCGATCATGCCGAAAGCCATCCGGTGCAGTGAAACGGTGTGACCGTTCTGTGTTTGGACATATTTCTACTCTGTGGCACTTTGCGGTTAGGGTTGCCTTTTTGGTTTAATGAGTTTTTTTAATTTCTCGTTGTCCTAGAATATTTTTTTTTAGTGTTATGGTTGGTATCGTGAAGGAAAAATTGAACTCTCTTATTTTGAAATAACTATTTTAGGTCTATGTTTTATATCGAATTCTGTCACAATAATATATTATGTGTTGATCTAATAAACTGAGTTTGGTTCATCAATTTTAAAATTAGCTTACTACCTACCTAACCTATACTTACTTAGACCATATACCCTTCCTACATAACACGTTGGTTTTAATTTAAATCTCCATGGTGACAACCCTATCTCGCGATGAATGATAGAATGACGCATTAGGAAGAACGCCCCCTTTTGATAAGGCCATAAACAGCGCTGTTTATTATTTTGTTTAGACTTAACACAGACATTTAGTGCCTGATATAGATTATTACCTACGATTTATGATTGAACCCTGAAGTGGTTTATATATTTTCATAGATATTTCTGACTAATAATACCCGAATTGTCACTTGCCTTTTTTGACCAATCAATAAAAATATAGGTACTCCGAAGAGTGGTTTTTATAGAAGAGGCTTAATTATATTATTTAATGTAGAGTAAGGACCTACATAAAAGTTGTAGGTATACTTAAGTAAGTTAACATAAGGATATCCAAATATTTTAATTTTTTATATTGACCTGTATAGTGTATAGGTACCTACTTATTAAAAATATTATAATGATACTTATCACTGGCGTAATGGTATTTTTTCTGTTTTTCCCTATCATTTAAAAAAATGTCCAAGCACACGTTGTTTGAATCTATAGAGCGGGCTACTATCAAAGTGCCCGATGGACACAAACCCATCCAAATATACAACAAACATCAACCGAAGATAACAAAATATGAGACACTGCCGAGTTGGGAACATACCAGAGTTTACCAGAGGTGGGTTATTCAGAAAGTCAACGCAATACAAGAATTGTTAATAGCAGCTATAGCTATAGGTACATTTGTATATTTGAGGTCTTATAACGCCAATCTTTCGTTACTGACCGCTGTACTTGGCCCTATAATTTCTAAACGGGTTCCAAAATTGGCGACTGGATGCCGCTGGAGGGGCTCCCAAATTGCTAGGTACTCTGATTTGAAGGGAATGAGGTTTTTAATCAATCGTTACTTTTGTGGAATTGATTTTGTATTTTGTTGGATTTTGGAGTGATGCAAGGATCTGATTAAGGACTGTAAAAGAAAATTTTAAACAGCGTTGGTTGAATCAAATTATGAGTGATTAAAATGATTTTTGATTAAAAACCGAAAAATAATTAAATAACCTCTCATTCATAGGAATAAGAAACTTTGACCAATGAATATGTGAAAAGTATTCTAAAAAGTGTGACCTAGCTATATATTTAACCTTTTAATTAACTTTACTTTCAATATCAAGCAACACCTTGCCTTATGTCTCTCAAGCGAAGATAATAAGTAAAATAAAAAAATCTGTCACATCAAAAACACAGTGTTAATCTAAATATTAATGTGGAAATAAGAAAGTTACGCAATTCTAACGGCTAGCCTACACGTGGAATGCCCATGTTAAAAAATGCGGGCATGTCATAGAACGGCGGCATCCAACGATATGAATGTTGCTCTACCTAAAAATATATTTAGCATTACTTTTTGATGTCGTAACATAATTATTTTCTTAATTTCATTTAAAAAGCGTTATTTAGTTTTATTTACTTTATTACAAACTACCTAGGGTAAGAATTTTATGATACCAATAGTTATTTAGAATTATACAAAATAATTCATACAAAAAAAAATGGCATAATTTAAAATCCAGCATAAAACACAAAACAGTAAAATTTGAAAAACAATTATTACTGACAATGAGAATTGAAACATTATTGTAGGTAGTAAGGTGTTCTAATAAATACCTATTGTGAATGTACCCCAAATCGGTTTGTCCGTCCGCCGCATACAATCAAAACAAACACTACTACACAGAAAATAACAACATAATAGCCCGCAACAGTCGCAGGCCATAAACTAATAATGGGGGAGATATGTTTTATGGGTTTCAAGTTTTGAATACGTTTGAAAGATGTTTTTTTTGTTAATTTAGTGCAACGCAAACCGTCCGTGGGCTAGCACGTTCGCTACTTTTTAAAAGTAAAAAAATAAAAATATTTGAAATTGGAACATGATGTTCCAAATTTGTGAGATTGACAGGCCGGTTATATGACGGAGGAGGTGCGTGTGCGTTTGTTTCCCGCCTGCTCTCGCGCCGGTGCCGGCGGCCATCTTGGATGAGATTGATCATAGGTGTGCAACTCTGTGAAGTGAAAGATTTGAAATCTCAAGTGCCTCTTTACCTACTATGTTTTCTCTTGCGGTTTTATGTGATCCCTAAAAGCATCTTGAAAAATGAAAACTTCAAGATTATTGTATTAATTTAGCGCTACTTATTATGCTTATTCCTTCATGTACCTATTTATTTTTATGGTCTATTTCTGTTTAAATAATAGCGTAGAGATGTTATAATTTGAGTATGTTAGTAAAATTTCGACTTATGTATGATAACTCAGTATGTTAAGTATGTTAACTCTATATGAAAATTCAAACGACTTGCTTGTCAAACTTTTAAAATTATAAAACTGTAGTTTTTTATACAACAACAGTACCTACTTACTTTTATATATTTTGTATCATGATACTTTTGATATTTTTCGGCATTTACTTGCAATATGTATGATACAATTATGTATACCTACTTAAGTATGGTATATCATAATATTTATGTATGATATCAAAATCATTTCATTTGAAATAGACAGAAAGACGTTTTTAATCATTTACTGAAGGTAGTTATTTAATGTCTCCGTCTAAACACAATTACATAAATTTTAATACGTGTAAATGAAAGAACAGACGTAGGTACAACATTTAAAATTAATGATAAGTCTATATAATATATTATGTACTTATTTATTATAAAACTGTAACTGAGCCATGCCTGTACAATGGAGTTTAAATAAAAAAGTTAAAAAACTAATAGGTACCCGACTATAGTACTGATAAATCACGGGCTTAAAAGTATTTAACAAGAAAATAGAATCATAGTGATGTTCAGAGTGATATTTTACTATAGGTACTGTTATTAGATACATACAATGCAGGGTAAGAAACATACTTACTTACTTATACTCCGCGGACTATATACTTAAGTAAGTACGGAATAAAGTTGGCGACTTGGCTGGAGTTTGACTAATTACGTCACACATTGTTATATAGTTCACGCGTTCGAAATTGTAGAAACTAGCTGTTTACAAATATAAATAAGGAGTCAAACAAAAAAACACATATAAAAATGATATTTTAAGGACGTCAAAATCGCTAATCTTAAGGATTGACATTACAGAGATTAAAATTTGTGATATTTTCAATGTGGTTGTCGTAAACAAAAAAGCAGTAACTGCTACAACTTAGCCTCATAGTAAATTTTAGTGAAAAAGTAAAGATTTCTGAAATAAAAGCATATAATAAAATGACAAATAACCCGTTACAACTTTATTACAAATTGATTGAATACCATGGGAATTTTAAATCAAGTCTACATAAATTATCAATTACATAATTGCAAGTATTACCGCGTGATATTTATTCGTAACCATACGGCTGCACAAATCTTCCTTCCCCGCTGCAGTACCTCTATGTAAAACTGGGCTTTACAATGTTCCTCTGTCAGACGCGGTCTGAGAACTCAGCTTAGTGTTGCGCTCCAGCCTTCCTTATATGCACTGAAGCAAGATAAGCTATGCTCCGTGCATCTTTTGGAAGTAAATATGTATTTTCTGTCTCTAGTGACTTCAATTCGTAACGTTCTGGATCCAAATTTATAAATGTTGTTAGTTAATAATAATTGACACAAGATTATTATTTTTTTATTTATCGTATAATAATAACGACATGCTATGTAGGCTTGTCTGCATGTCTACATGCATGGCATATTAAATTGGTTAATCTGAATTAATAATGAGACAATAATAAGAATAACGAAATTTAATCAATCTTAAAATCAACCGTGAATCAAACAAAACTGTGATATTATCTACAAACCTTCTAACTGCTAAAGGTGATTATAATAAAATGGGATTAAACTCAGTCCGCAAATCCAAACATGCGGTTTGTAAGTTCCAAAATCAGTGCCTTTCCATGTTTATGCAAAAAAAAAAACAATACAAAAATTATATTAAATTGAAGCATCGTTTAGCAAAACTAAACATTCGATTTGTAAATAGATTTGAACAAATTACTAAACAAATTAACGTTCACAAGTAGTAAAACAAGACATACAAATTGAAATTAATAACTTATTTCCTATCAACCTTTACTGCCTTGATGAACATTGAACGCCACTATCTTCACGCTCAGTATTTCACTATTAATTATTTACGTCACTTGTCCAAAACATGATATGATGCAGGCAATTATGTTAACTGCATATTGTGCTATCTAAATTGCAGTCGGTACCTTTCGACTGAGTGAAAAAGTTCCCGAGTTGTAATTGGCAGTTATCGCCTCGCTTTGCATGGATGGAAGCCCTTATAAAAGTGATGCATGGCCTGATTAATTCTCGCAAGTGATTACACACTGCCTTAAGCAATAAGAGGTGGTATAAACAATTAGATATTGAGTAATGTACATGTTGATACTAACGGAAAGCTCCTATAGAAAGTTGAGGTTACGGCATAACTTGGTTTGTGACAAAACTTTTTAATGTACCTAAGCATATCCTACTACTTATACATAGTTATTATTCCAGTGATGATCCAAACGTAAGCGTCATAGATAAATGACCTATTCACAAAATTACACCCATGCGTTTTTGAGCCTATTTGCGGTAAATATACCTACTTACCTTATTCTGAAACTGCCCAATTTTACTAAGAACTTATTCGTACACAGGTTTGTTTTTGACCAGACTCATACTTACTGGAAATGCCTCATAGTTTTATCTAAAGCTTGCCTTATTTTATCTACAAAGTTCTTCATTGACTATTAACAGTTTTTGACGTGTACAATTTTGATGAAATTCCACATTCATCAACAATTTTTATACTTATTTACAACAAATTTTTGACATTCGTTACAGGTGTTGGTCTCAGACTCGGAACTCCACGCATGTAAAAAAAGACACACCCACACTTGAGAGCATCCGGTTCAGATCTGTATCCACTAATTTTGCATCGCAACCCCGTTCTTAGTAAACTATTAAACCATATTTAATTTCACATTTAAACAGTGCAAGGCAACGTACACTCAATAAACAGCACACTAGCCTTTCGTTCCAAGCCATAGCACAACCGAAAAATATGTTTACAACCTTCTACCAAAAGTTCACTTTTGATCAACACTAGGTTTCTTTCAGTTTTGATGCACCCTTAACTACGGGCGGATAAAGTTCAATTTAAGAGAGCAATATTTTACAACCTTTGGGATATTTTAGAATGAATGGACCTGATGTAGAAGCCTTCGTGCCGAAAATAGCGTTTTACAGGACAATGCATCTTCTTTTTAAACTAAGTCGGTTAAAGCATGTTTGCGCCATTATGTTACACGTATACTAGAGTTTTGTGTATCATAAATCATATTTTATTATTTTACGGCAAATTCCTCTTTATTCAATTGAATAAAAGTAGTTTTTCAAATACTTAGCTAATTGCGTAACAAAAACACTGCACCTAGATGTATCCAGCATAACTCTGTATCACAACAGAACAAAGGTATTAGAAACCTAGTTTATGTTAAACAATGCAAATATGCTAAGTAGATACGTCAGACCGACACTAATCGCCTATCAAAGACAGTTGAATTGGAATAGTCATTTACTCGAGAAAGATCTTGCTGAAAACATTCAAAGAAGTTCATGTAAAGAACCATGTCGTAAAAACTGCTCCATTCGTGTCTGCAAGTTAGTGTAGTTGTAGCACCATTCGTGACCCATCTGTGCCACTGCACACCGCTTCCTATAGAAATTGAATAAACGGGTCCATCACGAGACGCCTTACCTTAGCTTTATTCAAAACTCGCTACTTTTTAATTATACCTGGTCAATCAGACTAATAGAACGCGCTGTAACAAATCCGTTAGATTAGTCGCGCGCATCACAGATTTGTCTCGGATCTCGAACTAACGACCAATAAAGTTTATCACACCATTTCAGTAGGAATCACTATAAATGATCAACATAAAAATTTTATAGACCATTCATGGTGTTCTCGCCTCGAAGAGGGAAAGTGAGATTGATAAAGTAGCGAATTTGTTATCGTTATTAGTAAAACACGATTCGAATAACAATTAACGTTGTAAATGATGAGTCGTTAACTATAATATTGAAATATTCTCGGCAGGAATCGAAAGGAAAGCTCGCGCCGGCGCCGATGTCCATGATGTATTGGCCCTACCACATGCTTAACTAATAAACTCTTCCAGTTAAAGGACACACGCAGCGATCTATACCTATCTCGGTTTGTTTCATTATTAATTAAACACACGTACTGTTTGATGTCAAGTTACGTCTTGAGTAAAAACTACAAAATAAGTTCATATTTCTAATTTGAAATTTGAAATTTTGGGATACAAAATTAAATGTAGACGATGCCATTATCTCCGTAGTACGTAGGTTTTCGAGCATATTAATTTATATTCATTTCATAATTAATTATGTTTATTCAAATATATATACGTATGTGTAAAGAGTACAAACGATATGTCTGAACTTTTAATTCAGTTATGATTAGATTATTATGAGCTTATCATAAACGTAGATTAGAAATACTTTAAAGAAAGAGATAACAACGTTTCTCATTGTTCTTTCTCACATCGAAATGACCAGTCAAGGTCTAATAAACGATCCGAAGCTCAACTTTGGTTAAACTACATGCGGGCCAAAAAAACGACGTTTCTATTATAGGAGGCCGCTTTTTTAAGCACAGGAACACAATCGTAAATTATAATTTAGTAACCCGAAGGACTCGAAAATTAAGATATCCACCAACCGTATCTTAGGCGGCATCCTTTATGCTTTTAGTGCAAGTTTAGTTTTTGGATGTATCAGACGTTTGATCGATACTTCGTGAAGGTGGTTCGGTTTAGCCATGAGAAATATTTAGTGCGCATAGCATCGAAATTGTGAAGGCGTGACCTACCACAGTGCGATTTCGTCGGCGGTTATTCATCACAGTATTCGGTGCATAGAGTTCGATGCGACGCACGTCTTGGCAATTTACGTCGTGACACCACCGAGTAGAGCAGCTGTCGATCGCTCCAAGACGTGACGCTCCTTGAAATGCAATCGAGAAATGTCGGCCAGTTTCGGCCAGATTGTCCTTGACTGCAATTTTGCGTATCGTCAGACTTTTAGCTTTTACTTTTTCACACGGATCAGACAAGAGATCCGTTTGGCTGTCAGCTCACGAATGCTGGAATCATCGGCGCACGCGCAGAATTTAGATGAGAATTTCCTCCTGCTCTGCCCTCGTATTGCGATACATAAACATTATGCGGCCCGCCGTCATGTTAACAGCGGAAAATGCAGTCGCGGCGTGCGTATAAAATGTATTTTTAAACGTTTACTTGGTGCAAAGATAATTCAATTGTGATCTGGCGTTTTCGCAATATCTCTCCGAGTGTGTGAAATCTGTTCTTCGTTAATACTTTTTATTACTTCTTTATTTGTGCTTAAAATGTCTCAGTGAGTAATTTTAGGAGGTTAAACACCGATATTATAAATGCGAAAGCACGGCGCGCCGCCCGCCGTGAAAATATGTCTCTACAAACAGGGTAAACCAAACACAGTCTTAGCACTTTGAATAAGTGGCCGAAACAAAACCCTGCACTTGCATAAATGCATAACAGTACTTACGTAAACGTGCTGTATACTAAACTTTAATAATGGGTTTTAATTTTAATTTTCAATTACACGTCGAGAATTTAATTGGCCTATGAATAATTTAATGCATAGTTAGGGGTCGTTTACTTCGAATAGCAGTTTGGCAAAAGTCACGCGCGATTGTTTTAATATAACAAAAAAAACACATTAAGTACTGCACCTTTTCTATCCTAGTGAAGTATGCTCTACTTGCCATTATTGGAATCACCGCGGTTAGTATTATGATATTTATTTATAATAGCATGACACCTGGAACCTATCAGTGGTTGATTTATTCTAAGGTGCAGTTATGTACTAGAACCGGTTTTACCTTAAAACACACATTTTAATGAGGACTGGTTGTTTTAAATATGACATACTTTTACGTAAATATGGTTCAATTTAATAGGTTTTTGTGAGTATTTCAAGTAGCTTTAATTAAGCCGTAATTAAAAAAAAGCGTTTACCCCATATCCTTTGAAATTTTTAGCGCATATCTAACACTTCAATATGGAGCTGATTTAGTTCAGTTCTAGCTCTAGCTATTGCATTGGAATGTTGACGACAACTAGTCAAATTTTATTTAGATAAAATATTCCACGGTTCAACTAACATTTCAATTTAATTTAAAAAACAAATGTACCTTCTTACTTAACTAGAGCTACTTCACCTCATACAAAGATGACGCAACTTTCATTATAGAATGACTAAGTTTTGCAGTTGTGAACGTGCATTCTTTAACATATTAGAAACTCACGCAATATAATTAAAAATGATTTAATGCACCCACTTCATTTTACAACACCAACCTGAGTAAATAAAAACATTGCATTTCAGTATAACTATCAATCATTATTCAGATACTAAATAATATTTGACTTGTGCCGCATTCAGTAGGGATATGTCTATGGCTAGAGGCTAGGGGGTAAGGCCACCGACCCCCGCCCTTCCGGCGTGCCCGCTGACCCCACTGAAACTGAAACTAGCTCGGACTTACTGAGCTAACAGCTAATAAAAGTCTATTTTAAAGAAGCTATTGAATGGGTTGTTTCTATTGAACAACCTACTATCGTCAACTTACGTCAAGCAGCACTGTTTACCCCAAAACACTTGGATATAAAGCACCTAAGTCAATTATAATTTTAGTTGCCTAAATTACGTTTGGATGATTAATTGCATAACATGTAGCCAAGTACTACTTTAGCTACCTACTTTGGTTGAATACCTACATTATTTATAGTATGTATTAGCTAATTTTAATTGTAGATCATTACATTTTAGTATGTTAAAAAATTCACAACTTATTCCATCAAATAAGTTTCAACTTTGCTTTAAAACGTTAATAACATTTGATTTAAATAAACTTGCCTTAGTAACAAAGTTTCCGAATTACCTGAATACCTTGCTGTTTTATTCATATATAATTTGGCCATATTTTATCAAATAAATATCAGACTCACTTTATAAAATATTATATGTAGGCAATGAGGAATAAAATCTTACTGCAGACAAGCCTAAACATAATTTAATGTATACTAAATAGCTTGATAATAATTATGACACTTACTTATATTACTTTGCTGCTTTCTTACATCATCGGGCACTCTTTATAAAAATAATGATAAATGGCCTCTCTAAATGTTGAGTTTTTTGCATATTAGGAACATTATGCCAAAAGCCACTAAAACTGTCAAAGCTTTCTCATAAAGTACCGACTAAATTCGTCAACGTGCTTAATTCTCAGTGATTGAACCCATTCATTCTACCTAGCCATTTAAGGAAGCGCCTAAAACAAAACTGACTAAAACGAACATTAAGAAGACCGATTTCAAATTGATTGTCGCCAATTTGAATAAATTAACGATTTATTTGGAGAAAATATGCGACCCATTAGACATCTGCTTTAGAACCTATACAGTATACCGATAAATTATTCGATTTTATTAGCTCCCAGGTTATTAGTGAGCATGATATAATACGATTACATTTTGTATTAATTGAAACTGCTTGTAATTATTTCCTGTTAATAAAATATGAATATTTATAAAATTAAATATCAATACTAACCACATCTGCGAATATTTCTGAAGTGATAAAAGCGCATAGGTAACATGTTTCTACAAGTTTCTATAACTGAAATTATTATTAAAAGTACCTAATAGTTAATAAAAAAAACAGGTTACCATTTCAAGTATATTACCAAAACAAGGAAAGCGCGTCCAAAATCCCGCGCAAGACTTTTCAATTTGCGACATAAAGGTCGGAACACACCTTCTGATCGTTCGGTAGCAGTTGAATTAAGATAATGTTCACACCTGCCCGAGACCGTATAAACCGTCACATTGTAAGCCGGACGCTGTTACTCCGAACAGTTTATGACTTTGCTCCGACCAAAGCGCCGTATCGCGATTTTATATGACATTTACGTACTGACTGTACGACGTTTTTTGCTATTCGACAAATTGTTACAGCTTTTAATTAAGATCAGGTTATTTTTAAAGGTTTTATGCTGAAGATAGAATAAAATATGGCGTGTTATAAATGGATAAGTGATAACGTTGTATGTACCTATAGTTTTAATGTCAGAGGCCCATGGGCGGGCGGTCTCACAATCTCTGACACAAGGACGCCACTAGTTCAGTCGAGTTGTCGAATATTTTGAACGTAAATCCAAGTAGGTAGTTCATTACATTCAATTCCATAGACACGAATATATTTTATCAAGAAAAATTTGTTTATGTTTGTTTTATCTTTGTGAATGCTCTGTCGCCTAATGTCTTTACATAATTCACATACCCTTCCCTTTGCCGCCGGTCTGTTTACAACCACATTTTAGCATCAGCTGTTAAGTGACGTCACAAAACAGTAAGTCTCAGGATATACTGCGTATTTCAGAACTATTACTACTACAAGATTATAAAATTATTATTAATTGACGACGAATTTATGATTCATAATTATGTTAAATTATTAAACATAAGTTTGTAATTATATGCATTTATTAAGTATTTATTGGCAGACCTTCTTGAACGTTCGTCACACAGGCGTTCTTTAGCACTAGCGTTAGTCGCACAGACGTTCTTTCACACCATCGTTCATCGAACTAACATTTTAGAACACTAGTACCGTTCATAGGTCATTTTGTAATTCGAACTAAAATAACGCACTGAATGAATTGACCATAATTATTGTATGATAGTAGACCTATGGTGTGGTAAAGCAGTATTTTTTTTGTAGTACAGGAAATAATAATTTAGTAGGTTGGTTTTTAAGGTACACACAAAAAAAATGACGCAATAGAGATGTAAAACTTCTGCCGGAATTAACTAAACCGAAATAATATTTTACAATGCTCAGGTAAAAACTATTGAAAACTTAACTGTTTTATGGTGGCACAAACAAATTGCACTATTTTATGATGCCATGGTGATCAATAGAAAAGGTAACTGTCTAACAATTAACAATTGTCCTCATTTTGTGAACGTTTTGTTAAAGTTTTTAGTATCTGTCACTTATCTCAGTGTAACAACGAAATTTGATATCGCGTTACGCAACGTAGAAATAATATTTTATGTTTCTTCCGAACACAAAATAGATCTCACGTAATAAAAACAATAAAATTAATTGTTCGAAATTGACCTAAAATAATGCTTTGTTTATTAGGCAGACTTTAATCAAATAATTGCGTTACAATTATGTTTCTTTTAATGAGCCAGTGTACACAGGATGTGTAAATTATATAACGTTCTTATTTTGTTACGTATTGTTTCCGTTGTGTTTCCTGTACTTAGTCTATTTCCTATCTAATTTGTGTACTTTACCTGTTCAAGTAAATATACGAGTTGGTACGTGTAAATAGTAAAAAATGTTCACAAAAGTTATTAATCATTGTATCTTATTGCATATTTCAAAATAATGTAAAAAAATAATACAAGCACGTGATCTAAAATGATAAAATATATGAATACACAATAAAGTACTTAATTAAAACATAAATCTTTATAATTACAGACTGTTTGACTGCAAGTGTGCATATTTTAATATTAAAATAACAAACCGTATGGAAGACGAGGAGACGCGCGACTTTACGACTCTCACGAACGTTGGCGGAAAACATTAAGACCAGTGTGGAACGACCATTAGCTTAATTTTTTACAGCATATTACTCAAGCTGATATTATAAACATCCTGTTTAAATACACGGATTTAATTGAATAGTGAATCATTTGCTAAGTTAATTTATAAGCTAAAGGAAAATATGGTATACTCTTTCTACTCCACTGGTACTAAATCAATCCGCAATTTATAATACCTATACCTTATAAAATAATATTTCAAAAGCGAAGTTTTTTTTTACTTTTGGCTTCGTAACAAGGTCATCCTAAAACGCTAAATTACATCGCGTACAAAGATCAAGAAATAAGAAGATGCATACCTGACCCAAACCCGACCTACGATTCGAGACTTGTATGCAAATGCAAAATATATAAATCATCTGCGAGTCGTACGTTACTCGAACGTCACTCGCTCGTGCATCGGTGCGTGCGCGCATTATTGAATCTGTGACGGTACCGTCACGTCGTAAATCGAGCATGAGCGAGCATACTTGTTATGTGAAAGAGAATAATAATATTCTCCAGAACACATAGGTACAGAAAAGTAAAAAGCACTGAATATCAAAGTGATAAATGAGGCCTATTACATTTTTATTTTGTAATAAAAACTGTCCTAACAAGCTTCAAACAAAACTTAAATATTAATAAACTAGGCAGGTACCTATAGTTAGCCGTTTCTCATAATAAATTGACGCTTCTGATAAATTGGAGAACTAACTTACTCTGTGACACAGCCGCCACGTCATAAATTCCCGACTTCGTCTCCCATTGTTCCTGGCAATGTCAAAGATCAGTAATTTGCCATTGTGAAGGGGGCCTTACCAGTCTTGTGGCGTTTGCACACTGGGCGTAATATACGTGCGTTTCCGTCAGCCCGTATCCATAATGCATGAAAAAACGCACGCTATATCCTCACACCATTCTACGACTAATCCGGTATCCGTAGGTATAAGCACAGTAGAAAGAAAAAGGTACCTGTACCTATTATAATAGGAGCGCGCGACGCTATACGGGTGAGACAGACCCAAATACGCAGTTTCCAGTAACCTATATCGAAAACATACGCCCAGTGTGTAACTTCCCTTAACCAATTTATTGCGTTCACCTATACTTTTTGTTTACTGACATAACTTTTTGTTCATCGGTTACTACTTCGATACACAGTATTATTAAACCGTGATATTGTCAAGAAAAAATATGATAAATGGATCTGTGGCTTATTTTTTTGACAAAAAATACCCACGTCATGTTTAGTAATATAATTAGATACCTATCGTGAAATAAAATACCTAATGCCTCGACCCTGTATGAAAACTAAATGTAGTTTTTTACTAGGTAGATTTATATGTTTTTTTGTTTAAAAATAATAATATGTTTTTACAGACAAAGTTTTTTTATCGTAGGGACGAGGAAATATACTATTAGTATTGAAAATTGATTAAAATGGGTACCCCACTTACCACCACCATCCACTGTACTGAAAGGTTCCGTTTTTAACCTTCCGTCTCTATCATCAGATCAGCACGCTGCCACAATAATATCGCACATCTAAACTTGACATTATTGTATGCCAAAATTCAACTTCATTGAACCATGAAAACTGCATCAAATTTTACTGGCAGGTTTAGATTCCGCTAGTTTTAGGTTTTATTATTGTATTTTATTTACTTAACTTGTTTTCTTTCATCTATCTTTTATTATTCTACAATTTTAATATTTACCTAAACTAAACATATTTATGGAAATCGCATCATCCACAGATTATACAAAAACAATATTTAAATAGTAATATCTGGAACTAAACGCTAACTGGCCAAGAACACAAAACAAAATGGAAAAAAATATAAGAATTCCAATCTGTATCAGCGGTTACGTTACGGCACCAGTCAATTTGAGGAAGCACAAAGAAAAACCACCGTTACATTCAGCCGCAGGGTCCAGTACAGTCAACTTCAAATACAGCTAAGTATTATGACCTATTAAATTAATTACACGCGCAAAATATATGTTATTTACCTAATATGTATTTGATATAATAGGAAATTTAAGTGTGGAGATGTTTAGCTACTTCCGAGTCCGACTGTACCTTGGTACCGTTCCCTTACAATACTTGCGCAAGAGCATTAATTATTTGTGATTGCACAGTGGTTACAGAAATCCAAATTTAATTCGTTCGCGGCAGACCAGGATATTTTTTCGGTCATAATTGATTGTAAATTTATTGTATGTGTGGCTCTATCAATTTTCACGCAGGTATAGTTAACGACAAACGTCATTGAATAAAACTTCTAAGTTCCAATTTAACTTTATGCGTGAAAAGTAATTTAAAAAACGATTTTTAACGAAAATAAAATGCAAAATCAGTCTAAGTCAGTCAAAATAAGATGGCTTTATCTCTATCGTATAAATTGACCGTAGTCTGACAAGTTTATTAGAATTAGACCATAATAATAACACGCCAAAATAAGGGCACAGAAATTTTGATACAAATAAACTACTTAGCTGTCATAACTAAATAGCTGTTAAAACACGAATGATATAACCAAAATTAGACCAACTCATCTCTAAAGTAGTTAAACTGCGTTGGTTTTATCGACCGACGAAATTGTGTACAAGTTCAAGGACTCAATAAAAATTACCCACAACGCTCGCACCGCGCAGACTATAAAATACGTGACGAATTATTGCCTTGATAATGCTTTATGTTTTTTCACCTCGTCGACATTGTTGGTGGTTGGATCCGATTCTGAAACTATTTTCTCTGATAAAAATATTATTCTATTTATTTGCTGTTTTATCCAAGGAAACTCCTTACAGCTGAAATACGTTAAGTAATTACGTAGGTGAAACCGTGGGACGGAACTATTTATTTGTTTAGTATTTTAGCCGTGATCTTCTCACTGCAGGGCAAAGCCTCTTTTCCCTCTTTCGTTTTTTTCTAATAGTTCTATTCTAGATTTCATAGTTCTGTAAAGTTCGTGCAGAGTCGCGGGGATTCGGTGCGGATTCGTAACGTTGTGAGTTATGAGTGGCTGCCTCCGTTTTGTTTACAACCCTCCTTTTACTTGTGTCCGGACTGTCCGGGCGCAGTCGGCCACTGTGTTAGGCTTTTGTTTATTATTGTTCTAGGTGTCAACATATTATGCGATATATCCATGACTCCAATACATTTTTGAAGAAAAATTTAAAATTAAATTTTAATAGAACCCACTAGCTAACATTTGTTTGGTTAATTTATTTACAATTATTACAAAGAAAAGTGTAATGACTTCATTTTGTATTTTTAACTAAGCAATTAAACTTGGTAATGGTGCTTTAAAGTTGGAAAAATTCACACCTTTTTATATCTTAATCTATTGTTACGTATTCGTGAACTTACACGTGAAGTAAATGCACCGAATTGTATCATCATACCACTTTGTAACATAGTCCTATCAGATATTTTAGTTTGTTTCTACTTTAGATATGACAAATAAAGCGCTTTTATACGTAAGCATACCTAGGCTGTAGTAAGTGTCGTCGTCTAGACTAAAAGAAATATTGTTAATAATTTTGTTTTGAAATACATATTTTGCGTTGAAACAGTTGGATGGTTTCCCACAGGACACCACGAGTCGACACGTTTTCTAAAAATAGCTGTAAATAGCTACTGTTATTTTATAATTATAAAAATATAACAGTTCTTGCTGCTTTTAAAAACTAGTTTTCTATTTCAATTGTTTTAAATTAAAATTTATTGTCAAAATGAGTCAGAACGTTTGGATGCGGTGTATGACTTTTAATGGTATAGGTACCTATGTATTAAGTTTATCTTTATTAATTAGATATTATAATGAGTTGGTATAAACTAAAATAACTATGTCGTAAAGCTATATAGTAGAGTATAGTAAATAATTGGCCACTGTACAGTCTTAAATAAATAAAAAACTTGTGAACTGTTAGAATTATTTTTATTTATTAACTGTCATTTAAATAATAATTATGATAAATAATGCTCATTATTGTGAAATTATCAGTGAATAAGAAATAATTTTGATTCATGTCATCTTTAGGTAGGTATTAAACTAACATTATGATTGTATAATGCTCTTGTTATGTTTTATATCAACATAATTTATATTTCTATATCTACGATAAGATCTTCGTACCGTATAAAGCGTTTTATTTCATTCATATTCTAATTAGGTCTCCATTTCCTAAATAAACTTGTAAGCTTCTTTGTGTTTTATTCTGTAAACCCTTGTAGTCACTTTTTTGTGTACGTGTTAATTTTAATTATGAGTTTAAATAAGCAATTAAGCGTTATTTCAACTCAGTAACATTATGGTAATTAGTTGTTTGGTTTGTTTTGCACTTACTAATAAGTATTCTATTTTCTAAGATAGGAAGTGTCTTACTTTAAAATGTGTGACTAGAATTTAAACTCAATCTGCGACGCCTAACTATCGCTTTTATGATCTTCCAATGAATATTTTTTGAAAATACGAGTATTAAATTCTACTTAGCATAAGCTCTACAAAATCGATAGTGGCATTATATACTATTTTTACTTATACTACCTATGTAATCTTAATATCTGAATAATCATTAGGTGTATATTCCGTCTATATTCCTTGCAATATTTATGAAATATGGAGGTTATATCTGATAAAAGTGATATGTTACAATGCGCTTAAAACACTAGAGCGAAAAAATATACTGCTAATCTTGACAGCACACAGGGCAGGGTGGCCCCTAAGGTGGCCCCACTGGACCCTGTCACTGGAACTATCTAAACCGCCATCACACCTACGTTATTTATGTCTCTATATCGGGTTCGCGTGTGTAATAACAATATGGATCTCGCGCCACAGATTAGATGATAGTCATTACGTAACTCATGTGTCATACTAGCCCACCGCATGCTTATATCAATTATGATTTTTTATGTGGTACGGGGTTTTATGAGACAGATATGGGTCAATTAGGACCTCGGTTTGAGTGAAGGAAAATATTAGAAGCGTTGGATTGCAGGCACGTTTAGAAAATTGGTTGAAGTGGGTCGCTTATAGCGCGTGCTTTAACTAAATATTTTTATTTTTCTATGACAAGATGGTCCATTATAATAGATATAATATTTAGTATGACACGTGTCAATGTTTTTTTTTTTATGTGGGCTTTTATTCCTTATTGGTGCACTTTTGCATGTAACCGCCCATTTTTTTCCTATGCTTGCTCAATATTTTTTTATTATATACCTACCTACCTGCCACATGACAGATAGGTTGCTCTACTTAAAAATAAGAGCATTTTAATATGTGCTATACTTATTGAAGCAATTCCTATTAAGTACTAAAATCTAAATGGTCTTGAAATTAAAAATAAAATTGCATTAATTTATTGTTTAGCCAATAACTGGGAAATAGCCATATTAATAGCCCAGTTAGACCATTTGAAGTACCTACATAATAATTTAACCGAAATTTTGGCACCTTTCTAAGTCTCGACCACAAAATCCGGTTGAGCGCGGGCTCTGGCCGCATCTAATTTTTCTCTTCAGACAATAATAATGTATCACTAGACAAAGGCTACCACTCATGTGGCGTGCATCAAGACGATTCTGAACAATTTCTTAACTGCTTGGATAATAGGTTATAATAACCCTTCACTGGTAACCTTTTGATGTGTTTTACGTGTGTTCGTTCAAGTGGTTTTTGAACTAGAATGAGACCTACCTCCCAGCGTAGACACTTGTCTCATATTAGATTATCTTTATTGACTTGTGTGTCTTGGTGACTGTAAGTACAAATATGTCAGACATCAAGTTTGGTTTATTTTTCTGGATGTTGCAATAACTTTCAAACAATATTGGAAGCTTTATGTTAGATTGGCTCTATTATTGTACTCAGCGTGAACTTGACTTGAACTCAGTTTGAATCTTTTGCAAAGCACTGACATAAGTTTATTATAAACTCTGTCTTAAAGTCATCAGAATATTTTTAGTTACTAGATGCCTCTAAATAGGAAAGGCTAGCGTATTTTTGTCATCTATCATTCCAGCCATTAGGCATGAAAGAAGCATTGAACCCAACCCTTTTAGATTGCTGCAAAACATATCTACCACCCCTATATGTCTGTTATCTCGCGCGAGTATTCTGAACTCTATTTCTGAACTGATAAAGTTCACAATTAAAGAAATAAGTTTTACAGGTCACTGTTTTATAGTAAACAAATAACAGCTCGATAGTAATTATGTGGTATTTCCATCAATAATGTTAGCCCTGTGTAATTGTGCCTTAGTACTGTCAATGTAGGGTATCTAACATTTCGTGTCGACAAAATCTAGGCATTAAAAACCGCGCACATTAAAAATATTGTTATAGTAAAATTAACAATGGATAGTTTTTGGATAGAGCCAGTGATAAAGTTGTGTCTCAGAGACAGAATAACTTCCCGCGAAAACTCAACATTATTGTCAGTATCAGGTTTACTGTCAATATTATTTCCCGTGTGCGTTCAACCTGTGACAAGGCAAGAGTCTACAATTAGGTATGATAACTATAGACCTCTTGGTTCTGCGCAGTTTTTCTGATGATTATGTATGGTACCTAGGTTTTTAGTTAAATTGGTGGTGTTCAGTTTTAAAATTACCAAATTAAATTAGCTAGTCATCTTGTTCACTTCTGTTTTATCATCTGTTATTAACTTTTTATATACTTGTCGATTTCAGGTAGTTGTCAGTGTGGTTTTAATTTTTCTAATTATTGGTACTTAAGGTTTTATTATACATTTGGTCTAAGCGAGTTGCTTACTAGTAGACAATTAGGTTTGTAATGAAAACTTCAACACCTTGTGTAAATTTTTCTTGAATGGCTCTATTTTTGTAGCCGTTCGCTAATAGTGAGATAAAAAAAAGACAACGCCATATCCTCCTAACTCTACAGTACTATTGATTTTATAAGACGTAAGGCTCACGATTGTAGAGTGAGTTCCTAAACTCGCACTACATACTTTTCTTACAATCGTAAGCTTTGGTTAGAATGTCCATACTGCCTCGTTCCTCTATCGCACTGTAATTAGTCAGATGTCATAACATGTGGCTCGAGTTCTCAACTAGACTCAATCTAAGATTTGCAAAACGATCATTGCAGCAATAAAAAAATAAATTCATCTGTTTATCTTATAATCATAACTAACGATGTGCTAACAATCACTTTGTGAGAAAGCGCTATAAATACTTAACAGTAACTTTAAGCTTAGAGCTTAATAATCAACTACCACGTAGATAGATAGATATATAGATAAGCTCTTTATTGAAACACCACAGAATAAAGAAAACGCAATAAAATAACAATTTGTGTCACAATGGGCGGTCTTATCGCTCAAGGCGATCTCTTCCAGACAACCATGAATGGAGAGGAATATCAAGTAAAAAGGACGGTGGGTATCAATATAATATACTTACTAGGTATTACAAAAAATAAATAGATACACTCATAAAATACACATAATACTACTAGCAAATAGACCGACCTACTGCATTATAACGGTACTCACTTAACTAACCTATAGTATAATAGACAAGTATTTGGTGAATATCCATTTCACAGTCCGACCTTGCCAAAGCAATAAATTGCCAGATACGACACGCAAATATCTAGTCAGTGCACATGATTTGTAGTCCACGAATATAGAACGATCCATTTGTTACCAATCGCAGATATGTGTCAATAGAACTCACAGCAAAACCTACTTATCGTTACGATATTACGTTTTGATATTGCACTTAGCTACAGAAAAGGTATTGTAAGCTTGCCTATACCTGGGCACTAGACGCGATGTAGGTATACTGCTTTTTGTATACTACTATTTATATAGTATGTATTTATATAATAATTTGTAATAAGTGCACTAGTATGATGGAGTGTTCATTGCCAGATGTCCATAGCTTCTTAGATAATTCGAAACGTGGAAAAGCTTGTGAATTTATTTTTAATTTTTATAAAGTGTCGGATATAGATAAAATTACAGATGAAACATAATTGTTTAAACAGCACACAGATTCAGTGGATATGAAAAATAAGCAAAAAGAAATTAGTGTAATGCCCATTCTATCTTGATGGATTCCGTGCTGCCAATATTCTGCTAGTTCTAGACTCGTCAATAACTAGACAGACGCAGATTGGTATTGACGCGGTCAATTAGGACAGTAATTGTCTTCTATTGAATTGCTCCCATTATTTATTTGTTTTGGTTACATTATGAGAAATGCTTCGATAATTATGATTTAAACTATAAGGTTTTTTAAGCTATGGAAACTATGAATGGTTGTCATTTTTGTTGGCTCTTAAATTGTCATACGATTCAGTTAAGGCTTGGTCTGAGGAATGACGTCAGTTTTCACTATAAACGTAACCTTCTTTTAATACGTAAATTTTGTTATAGGCTAAGCTATTTATTTGAACTTAATAGTTAAGGCTAGTTTCTATTAACAATAATAATATAACTAAAATTAAATGTGCCTACTAATGCAGCTTGTTAGTACCCACACCATTTAAGTGACCTTTTTCTTCGTTCCCAAATATCTCTATGGTTCCCAAAATGAAATATCAGCGCTTTAGCCACGTTGCTTTACGTTTGCGCCAAGCCCTAATGGTACGCATGCCACCAAACTCCGTACGTTGTTGTTCGTAATGGAATTCGTATTCGGAAACAAATTCGCCTCAGTTTCAGTACGAAATAGGTTATTTCCGTCAAATTGGGTACAAAGTCCGTATACGATTTGATTTAGCAGTTGCGTCATGCCACCACTTGCCAGCTGTGACTATGATCGATGTTCTCCTGTTGGCAGTTCTGTCTGCAGTTTTAATTTGGGTAGTTATTTTTGATCGCGTTCCCTTATAATATGGACTATACGGTTTTTATCCAAAAGAAGAATATTAAGATCTTCACACACAATTATTTGTAAGTACTTTTTTATAAGTACATAGTATTTTCATATTGAGCTAGGTTAACTATTTATTTATCTGTCTCCCGATGACTCTCTTTAAATAAAAGGACGTTATTGTTACCAATAAATGGGAGCTGAATTGATAAGCCAACAGTTTCCTTGTCCATTTCTATACGTTGGCACAACCGCAAGGCACAGCGGGCGACCGTGCGCAGGCGCCGCAGTACAAACGTCCCCATTGGCCCTCGAGCGACAGGGCTGCCAATCTAAGAATAATACAGGCCCGCTATTATATTTAATTGGGGGCCTCTATAATAACAAGTCGAGCGACGGATGTGTAGCAGCCATTACGTTCACTAGAAACGTACCCTTAGCCTAATTCTGGTTGCATGCTTGTCACCTGCGTTAATTAATGAATATGTATGGTTGTTATAATAAACAATTATCGTAGAAGATAACAATTGGACCAAAAATAGAACGCTCATCAATACAAAGGCTAGTAGTTAGTTCGCATTAAATCATGCGATACATAAATCTCGCAAACCCGTTCTACAGCTTATCAAAACAATACGCAGACACACTTTCAGTCTTAAACACAATAATGTCTTTCCCCACTTTTCGTATAAAATGAAAAATCAACCTATTTGGCTAAGACAAAAGGTCCCGTTTACGGTGTCGTTAAAAACGTATATGAAGCATTTGGAACGTGCGAGAGGATCATTTCAAAATTAAGCCTCAAGAGTATGATAAATATTTCATAAATCAGCCGTTATTTATTGGACTATCGACTTTAAGGTGTTGCCCATTGGTTTATTTTGGTTTTATAGGATTTGTGGGTTAAGGCGTTTATAATATTTGGGATCTAGGGAATATCGTATCCGCTATCTCTTGCGATTTGGTTACAATGTATGAGAAATTGTGGGTTATTATTACGAATATTGAAGATAATGCCTAAAGGATTGGTCAGAGTATAAAAAAGGAAGTAGGTAAGTTAGTAAAATTATTTAATGACACAGAATCATCGCACAAGAGAAATTTATGTTGAAGAATGATTTTTTCCAGATAAGCTTTTATAAAATAGGTACGTATATTATAACAGTTATTCGTCTATAAGCCACTGAGAAGTTCCGTTATCTAGCTTCCGCTGCTATCATCAAATAAGATCGCTGTCAACACAATAATATTATCATTAGAACTCTCCGTTAGATGAACTTTAGCTATAAGTTAGCACTAGACAAGCAAATCAATAGAATAACAGAAGAATTTACCTACTAAAATCTTGTAAGCTAAGGTACTTGTAGGTAAAATGAAGACAGAATGTAGCGATAGAGCAAAATATTGGCCATCGGCCTTAGCGACGATGACATCATCAAAAAGCCTTTCCGGGGCTGGCATAGTCGCTCAGTGACTAAAAGTTCCAAAAAAAACATTTAAAAAAAAGACATCATCAAAGCAAGATATGTACTTATTGTAGCACTCTTGGTCTGGGACCCGAACGATATGGTCAAATTAAAAAATACGAAAACAATTACAAGATCTTCCTGAGAGTTAAGTACTTAGAGTTGGAAAGGGTTAGTAACGATTTCCCCCATTCGCAGTTTTACCCGATAAATTGAATATTAAATAAATCGATCATCTTTTAGCCCTAAGGTATTATGGTAAGTAGGTAGGTACGTCAGTATCTCCAAGTAATATTTATTTGCACTTGCAGATCACAGTTATCTTCATTTAAAACATAAAGACGTTGTAGTTATACAAATACATAGTTTCATAGAAAGTTCACGAGAATAAGAGACATGCACTAATTCCACGCTCTTCCCTAGAGAAGAATGAAATGAGCGCAAGGCCGAGAAGAGTGGTGCTAAAGAAGAGGCCTATGCCTTCCCAATTTCATGAACATTTGTTCAACCGTGTAGACATACACAACTTTTATGATACGCATGCATTGGTTTTTTAAGCTCATAATTCAGAATAACATGGCCGGATTTTGCTACTCCGCCCAGATATCAATACTGCAGGACTTGTGTTTTTCACACAATTAAATTCCAATGAACAACAATGTTGTGACGATTTATGGCCGAAGAGTAATCTTAAGGTATGGGGGAGACTTAAAGACTCGTTGTTATTGAGTGTGCATTAAAAGCACTTTATGAAGAGCCTTCTTTGGTATAGTTAGATATCCACTGATTGTTATCAAAGAAATACCATATTCTCAGCGGCACACATTTCAGTTTATTGTGCGTTCAGTTACATAACAACTGAGCGCATTTCAGAGGCCGTAGAACCTGATGAGTTCTGACGCAGTAGAAGCCACTACTACATAATATTCGATCGATTTCATGAAAACCACCCCCAAATAGGGGCTTTCAATTCGACTATTTAATTTTTGTAACTTTATGATACGTAGCGATGTGGATTGAACTGCTACCGGACGATACAGAAAAACAACCGAAGAGTATCGAAAACCAGTTTGACGTTTTAATTTAAATTATTATCTTAAAACAATTCAATCGCCAGGAGGTAAGTACTTGAGCAGTTTACCTCCATGCCATTCATCAACATAGTCATGGATTTTTTGATACGTTACTTTCCGCCGATCCTCACACAATACCTATACATAAATGTAAATTAGGTATATACTCTTAATCATATTAAATAACGTCGCTGTCACATTCAAAAGTCGTATGAAAAATCATCAAGTTTTAGGAGACACAAAAACTATTTTTTGAAGAGTATGCAAGTATTGCAAGTATTCTCTCATTGATAAAACACGTGTTATAACACCATAACTCGCATTAATCCGCTGCTGATTCAACCGCCGCACCGCCCATCGATAGCAAAGCTAGTGTTTTTCGCACAATTAAATTTCAATGAGCTACAATGTAACGTGAATTACAACGCGATGTTAAACGCCCGCTGACACAGAATAAGTGACAGTAAGTATGGGTGGGGCCACAGTACCGATAACAGTTTGTATGCGTGAGAACACACAATAGGTAACAGGTAAAACCCCCGTGAGGTTGAATCGCGTTTGGCCATCAGACCTACAGCTTTGTTTGATGTATAGAACTTTAATGCAATTGAAAGTGCGAACTGCAACTTTTTATTCAATTTACTCCCTATTTATTATTTTTAGTCTTTTATCTACACTACCCACATCAAGACTTGTCTCTAAGGGTTATTCTTGAATAAGATTGGGATTGCATCGGTGATTGAAATTGTGACGTTTCGTATCTAATTCATGAGGCCCTACAACGTCTCAACAAATAATAGCGAACGTGTTTTACATAATATAATGCTTTATACGTATAGATGCAAAATGCGTTTCACATGCCTATGTAGTAGGTATTTTAGTAACTAGCAATTGGTGAACAATATATTGTAAAGTTGATATTTGATTTTAACTCAAATTAAGTAAAACACAAAAACTTACTCTAATTAAATTAAAGCGATGTAAACACTAATAAAACTTGATTTATACTGCAGCAAAACTATAAACCATAAAATGCCAGGCAACTGGGCGCAACAAAGTGCATGCTTCATATCTGTACAGATCGCTATCAAAATAATTGCAGAAAACCACACTGTCTGTTCGTCTGTCTGCGCGTAGATCGACATGATAACAACCCTTTGTTAAGCTCCTGTGATTTTTGACTTAAAGCTTTGTATAATCTGTTCGGAAAACAACAGACTTCGTCTCATCGGAAACGGATACTGACGCCGTATATTACGAACATTCTGCAATAATGTCCTCTTTCAACAAAAATCTCGAAAAAAAAGTGGAGAAAGGAAAATGTCCTCTAAAAGTGGAACCGGGATAAGGTTTTCATACTCGTAGTACATTCTTACTAGCTGCCGATGAAATCTATATTTTTGCGTCCTCTCTCACAGACTGTCGCGTCGGTTAACTTGGTGGTTCACTTTTGTAACCGGTAATTAATTACGCATCCATCTACCTTATAGACCGTAACTTAATTGAACTTCAAAGTAACATAGGTTTCACTAATTAAATTAAAATGAGTTACAATTTAACCTCCAATCGCACCTCACTTAATTATAGAAATAGAATGAAAAAAAGAAACAAATTGCATTGGAAATATAACTGGCCAATATAATTGATTACAATTATTATTTATATCTTCAAGAAAAATATTGTTTTGTTTATATCAGAATTAATATCATACAGTTATACATTTTTTTATTTTAATTGAATAGGTTTCATTTAATTTGGGTAAGTATAATTAAATTATCTGCGTATTAAATACAACAGAAAAGGAGAAAACGTAAATGCATATTAATACACTTCTTTAATTAATTTTGCTACCACGTTTTATGAGCAATCAAACTCCTAAAATTTGTAAATACTGAAAATTTATAGAAGTGACAAACACAATGATTGAAATTGTAGATTTTCTGCTATTGGCATTAAAAGCAGTTTACTAAATTTACAAGCAAGAAACAAATTGTTTTCCAAAATGTGTGATGATGTCGATACCTAATTAAAATATACATTCTTTTCAAATAAATACCAAGCCAAGGAGCTTCTTGAGAAAGTACCTGTTTGATGATGGTAAAGGACACCAGCAACAGGCTGCATAATTGCGCTGACGTGGGCAAAAGTGCAGCCTAAAAAATACCTACAGCACATTGGTGAATAAATTCGATCAAACACCGCATCTCATTTTATGTAGTACATTAAAGATCCCTCATTATAATTTCAAAATTAACAATTTGTCGAACGAACCCTGAGGCAAATAAAATTTAAGAACATCTTGTCAGTTCATAAATCGTTCAATTGTTCAGACAATAATTTATGAATAAACATAATGTTGGAACAATCTGAAGTATTTTGATGAAAAGGCCGATAGCGCTGCGTTTAGTGTTTGGCAGTCGGTAGGTATAAAACTAAATGCCATAAGAAAACCTGTTTGTAGCGTAGAGTTTGCAAAAAGAGCCGATTTATTGGGTATATTAAATGTTACTTCTTCGTTATAAGGTCTTTCTAATAACATACTACTTACTATATATAATGCAAGCAACATTATAAGTGATGGGTGGGTTGTGTTTTATATAGTTTTCCGTGTAAGTAAACCCGTCATACTATTTATTAAGTATAATATAAATCAATATACACCGTTAAAGGTAATAAAACTTGCGTGACAAAATACTTGAACATGAAAAAAGTATCTTTCTTGCATATTAGCTACCTACATGTATTGGAATATTTGAACTATTTTGTTAACTGTACAGCTACTTCCTTCAACATGGTGTTATTCACGATGAGATCAATTTTATTGAGATTTATTCTGTAGCATGTTTTATATCGATTATCTTCTTTGTCTAAAAGTTATCGATTTTTTTCGTCATTTCATGATTAATAACTGTGTTAGAGAGTTCCACGGTAAATGGGTCCATTAGGTAATTTCTAGCAGTTGTATACATATTGTTAGCATAGTTTTATTTAGAACTGTTTATTTTCGTAAACTGTTGTCATATTACTTACTGACTAATGAATTCCACGACCATGGACTCTATAACTATAAAATAATAGCAGACATATTAAGTAAGTACCTACAATGAAAAAATGTTTGCCCATCGTCGACATTTCATAATAGTTAGTAACTTACTTAGGCATTTAATTTGTGTGAAATAAAATTTTATTCGTAAAAATGTTTGTTCTCAATACTAATATCCCGAATAGATTTCACAACCCGCCCCAAAGAAGGTATTTTCACTTCATATACACCTTTACCTGTCTCCTCTACTTAGCAAAACGCGTGGAAGTATCTCTACATCGAGTAAAATTGCTCACGTAGTCATATTGCGGACGTAAAATAAAGAGGTTTAGAGGTAATTGATAGGCAAGCTCGCACTTTTACCCAATTTAAAATAATATATGTAAGTAATGGCTTAGCTTTCGGTAAACCGATTTTGCTAAGCTAAAACGATTTTCCTTGCATCACTTTGCCTGCCTAGTCGGTGGTTAACCCCCACTATTCGTACAAGACGGGGTTACGACGTGCGATTCATATAATTTATATACTTACGAAAAAAGGAAAATATCATTTAAGGGCGTGATCTAATGAGACCACCTTCGAACATTGGTAGGGTTGTCAAAATTATAGGTATGAAATTAAGTGAAAATATTTCTAATTTACAAAACATATAATTAAAGTGAATACCTGTATAAGTGTTCTATTTTTTAATGGACATTATAATAATTGTTATCTGTTAGATTCCTAAGGATAATAACCTAATTATTTATTGGCTGGTAGAATGACATCACCACTACACTTCGTGTTTCCTATAAAATGAAATGAACTAAGTACCTCATAGGTAATCATCGTAATAACAAGAGTTTAAATGACCGAATATTGAATGTGTTTAAATTTTTATGGTTGAGGTAGCCCTACACCGGCCGACGGGCGTAATGCGCGTGAAACCGTTCATCACACGACTTGCGTCCGCGATCAGTTCGAAATTTAAACTGCGCTTGTTTTTATCTGGTTGTTCATAATTTTGGATGGATCAAGTGTTTACTTATTTGTGCTACTCCGTCAGTGTGGTCGCGTCTTGTCTAGAATTAAATGTTGTAGGAATATCCGCATTCCGTATGATGATTAATGTTGCAATTCAGTGTTAATTTCATTTACAAAAGCTTAGTACAATTTTTGAATTATTTGAAGCGCTTATATGAAGTATATTTATCATTTTATCACAAGTTATTATAACCTTTGGAGTTTGGTGCTTTTTATTTTAACTACTAACTGAATATAATATCTACGTAGTAGACTCATCTCACCTTTGTACGTACCCAATCAAATTCAGAAACTAATAATTCTCATGCGTCTCTACTTTTACAAAGCTCTTGAAAGCTGAAAATCCTCGTAACTTGATTTCAACACTTGGCCTTCCTGTACGGGCCGAGATTCAGAATAGACCTCCGCCAAACTGAGAGGTCCAATATCCCATCTCGCTCGCTCTCCTTAAACGCTTAAAATAACCCATAGATGGCAGTAAAATCGTTGTTACGTTCAAGCGACCACTGCTGCTGCCATCTAACGTAGAATAACCGAACTTTTACGGCACGTTTATTGAAGAGGGCTCTTCGGCAGCTCGTAAACGATTTTATGGCTACTAACGAAGTCTCCTCGTGTTCGATATTACCCGACCGAGTACAGAGGGGAATGCAATATTTGAATGCTCTGGGTAAGCGAAGGTGTATTCAATTTCGCCGGTGTTCATGGTCTTTTATGCCCGATTCAAGGTGCGATTGGATGGCGTGCTCGAGCGTTTATTTGGCTTTATTGTTGGGGTTTGTTTATGCGATTGCTGTTTAACCGAGTACGGTGTTTGTACATGCTTTTGTTATGATTATTATGTTGTTGCGAATAATGAAAAGGATGGACCGTGGGAACTCTCCCATTTGCACTTTTTAACCAATAAGCGCGGTCCTAGTGCTTTCTCATTGGATTGCAAGATAGCAGCATAATAGCTGTACATAAGTTGCATAAAGTATGAAAAGTAATTAAAACACGGGAGTGGTTTGTGTAAAATTTTGGGCGGCAACAAAGTTAGGATTAGGTACAAAACCCAATAACCATTAATCAGTGATTTATTATTGGAGTTTTCCCCAAAACGTAGCCGTGAAAAAGGCAAATCATAAATAAGATCCGATTCAAATTTGTAGAAGATGCTATCAGTATGATTTGTGGTCTCGCACCCGAGAGGGCTTTGTCTAGTGATGTGCTAATTGCCACGTCACTTATCGATAAATCGAATGAATGTATCAGCTGCAACTTGTCCGGGTTTACGATTATAATAATTATGCTCCGTCGATTACTTATTTCTTATGTTAACGGACCATTACGTGATAGTTCTTGTACGAAACGCAATAGATAAAAATATGTAACTACCAACAATCTTTATAAAATCTATTGTTATCTGCATTAAACGTTAATTGATATTATTATAATATACGTAAGTATATTCAATGTAATTAATCAATGATTTTTTTTTAATCAAACGTTAAAAAATAACTAATAAGACGAAAGGTTTCGGTCCGTAAATAGAATTTTAAGCCTATATTAGACTAACAAGACAAACTTTTATCACATAAAATTGAGTAAGCTATAATTTGAAGGTCCCGAGAGTCCCAACGCTTTGCTTTCCCGTATGCCCCGCGTCAGCATCTTTCGGGCAAATCTGCTGCTAAAATATAGCTTCGGGCCAGTTCTTTTTATTCGTCTCGTAACTTCTCGCATTTCTTATTGCGTTTGCATGACGTCTCTCGCGTATGTAGGCGAGACTTACGATGTGCCTCGTCCGGGCAGCGGGAAGTCGCATCACTAATTATTTTTGTTATTTTGCTGCGTCGACGTTGACTTCTTTTGGTGTGTTTGACCTCGTATTTTAACGATTTTTTTTCAAACTATACACTAGTTTTTATTAAACTACGATGAATTGAAAGCGAGAAGGGTGACTGAACACTTAGGATATTTTATCAAACAGTACCTACGTGTAACTGGAATAACAATGTTTTCCAATTCATTTAAAACACCTTTTTTTCCACGCAATTTTTTTAATCATTCGTAAAAGTAATGCTTAGAATGTATAATGACATTATTTGTAAGTATCACTGCATAGTTACACATGCTTTGAATGATTTATTTTATAAAACGAAATGTATAGCTAAACCACCAAAAACAGCCTAAAATGGCGCTATAGCTTATGGCAAGGCTCGCAGACACGTATATTCGAAACAAACTTAGTCTATAATTTATTTGATATCAATAATGTAAAGTTCGATTCTCGCCCACGCACTGATATCGATGATTTAAGACAGTTCGCCATATTTGCCATAGTTAAATCAAATGCAACTAAATTAACATTGATATCGTTTTAATTATTAACTGATATTATTATGACAAATTGTGGCGAAAACACTACGTCTGACCTTTTATAGGCTTGATGTACGTACGTATTATTTACGTATTATTTTGAAAAATATGCTATTTATAGCCTCTACCAAAAAATGCAATCACTGGAATTCAATACGATTAATCGAATGAAGTAGATTCAATATCCGTGAGTATTTTCATTTAAACGTTGTTTTACCATAGAACTTTGTATAGCTATTTTTTATTCAGTTTTACACCTAAATGCGTCGTGATAATCTAACCTGTCTACCATGCACGATATTAATGAGAAGACCAATGACGCAAATGCCACCCTGAAGGCAACAAATCTCAAAACTCCACCGACAAACATTTTTTTTCTATAAAACATACCCCAAACAATGTGTTATCTGTCCTAATGTGATTTAACAGGTAATTTTAAAAATAGATTACCAGAACCAGAGTTACCATTAACAGAGCCTGATTTATGTCCAGCCACAATGTAAATAGGCAACAGAATGAGGAACTACATTTATTTTCATTTACCTCCATTTATATCGCGGCTCCACGTGGAGATTACGTGATTTAACAAAGGGAGGGTTATAAATCTCCAAGTCCTGTCTTAGTAGGCTTTTGTGGGCATTTTTGATATGTGCCTTTAAAAGCTTTTTTCTGTATTTAGATGAGAGTTCATTGTGTAATTCATTAGAGTAGGGGGTAGGTCGCGACGCGGTCCGCGGTCGATATCGAGAGATAGCGTCGTATTTATTGCCAACCAATGAGATGTATTACAAGGGCGATACCTTTAATGGTCAAAGAATTAGTCGATACAAATAACTACAAATGCACCTTAATAAGAAATCTACTTATAGTGGCATCACTAAAAACAATGTAATTTTTTCTTTATTAAGAAAAAATTCAACAATTAATAACGATTTTCTGTTATAAAGAAAATCATTGATCAAGTATTACTACTATCGAAAAATAAAAGGGCATCTATCAACGAAAGGGAATTAACGATAATTTGTCTATTAATAATAATGAGTTATCGAGAAACTAATCAACAATTCAATCACGCGTTCAACGCGATTCATTTTTCCAATTGGCTTCTCGTCACACCTCGTATCGTTTGTGTGTAAATGATTTATTGCATCTTGGCACGTTTTATTCCTTCCACCATCAAGATTGCTCACTTGTACGTTTCCACGTACGTTATAGCATTTATATTCTTTGACTCCACAGCACTAATCTAAAGTTTTATTCTTAGATTCGTCATGTCATTTAAAATTGATTTATAATGTGTTCAACTTTATTAATATGTTATTTAATCTGATATTAAATTGTAAATGTGCGGGTGGTCTAATAAACTTCTGCTCGCATTGTCTATTCTAGAATCGAACTTGCGATTTGCATTGAGCTCCTACTCGGCATACATTAGTGCTGTCGCGGCAACTAAGTAATTAGTGGCCATGTCGATATCGATATTCACATCGGGTACTACATTAGGAGCCGCTTCCGTCCTCTTGGGTTATGTTAAAATATCATCATTAATTTTTATTTTCAAGGAAATAAGATTCAAATTCGAATGTAGGTCAGCCACTAAAGAATTGAATAAGCAACACTGTTCGGAGCGTCTGACCCTACCGACCGCCAACAGAGTAATACGTCACGACTAGACAGCTTCCCCACTCCCCTGGGTCTCTCAAAGCTCCAACTCAGCGTTAGAAAGGGATAGATGTTTAACGAATCACGTTGGCGTGACGGAGAGGTCGAGAGCTTGTGAAACATGGCGCATAACGCCCCTTGATTTATGGTAGTGTGCCAAAGTTCGAACTTTATGTGTGCGTTACATGTTGTATCTACCTACTATAAAATGTGTATTAAACTTTAATTTATGGCAAAAACTTTTGGTTTCAATGCGTTCAACTTTCAAACCTAATATTTTTGAGATAAACATAATTGATAAATATAGGTAGCGCGAATTAAAATTAAAGAAACAGATACTGATAGAAGTAAATAAATACCTAACAAGTAACTTATAGTTTTTTTTTTCATATTATGTGGGTTGAAAATCTCGTTTACTTACCTTACTGCTTCTTTAAGTAAGTACCTACTTACGGCAGTATAATAATTATAAACTGTACTCACCTAATTTAGGACCATGAGAGGTTGGGCGCCTATTAAGGTCGAATCAAGTCTAACATAATGAGATAACGCGTTCATAGCTGAACCATAACTATGTTCGAGTCGTGATTGCAGACGGATATTTCTGTAGATTGTATTCAAATGAGCTATTATTGACACATTGTGAGTTTTGTCAATGGCATGGACGCGTGTTAGTTGAATTAATTTGCGTACATTACACAAATTACGTAGTATTACATTTAATATCATCAGAGGGGTGCGCTGTATTACCTTTTGAACGCTTAATTAGATCATTTTATATTATGTTCTTAAGATGAGTTATGAATATAAAAGTACTACTGCCATAGTCACTGTTTGTTATTTAATATTATAATTGGGATGGATGAAGTTTGATACTGCATCAACAGCCTGAGTTGTAGAGGCATGTAGAGTAAGATAATTATGTATCAAATTGTAGGACCAGTAAAAATAACTCATCGATGTCTATAAAATAGCGTGAGGCATCACTAGCATATTATAAATTAATTTCAAGGCCATTTTTTTCTAATCTTAATTTATTTTTTGCAGGTAATGTTAACTCCAAGACAACTACACTAATACGCTTAAAAAGAAAGTCAGTAAGTTTTCTGTTAACATTCAACAATATTTCAAATTTTACTTATAAGTCGTTGATAAACCAGACCAGCCTAGAACACAAATACAGCCTGTGACCTCGCAATGAATTTCGCCTACAAGTAAAAACCCCGCTATAATTAACACAAATACTATTAACAGCGCAGTACCTTCATTAAAGGGTTATTAGACACCGAGCGCTGAGCAATTTGCTAAGCAAAATATATCGCGTAGGTGGCCACAATACTGCAGGGGTTGTGTATAAACAAGCTCTTGCTTCCTCACAGGGAGGTCTTAACTCAGTGCGGCTATTATTTATTAGGTAACCCGGTACCCGACGGTAGCTTTAGTGAGTGTAACATCTGTCATGGTAGCGTGGTGTGAAACTTCGTTTTCGCGTCCTATCGGATCAATGCAGACGACGTGATCGATCGGGTACTCCCGATCGGGTCACATGATCGGATTACGTTGATCGATGCCGTATTGTAGATATGGTTGACTTGGAATGGTCGCCGAATCTGGTGGTAGAGTTTGTTAACACGCACATGTATAATAGTTAGTGCATAGGACTAAGCTAGCCGGCATCTTATTTAGCTGGGAAAGAGTTTTAAAAACGCTATTGTAGAAATAATTGCGGGTAAAAACTAGAATAGGTACCTACCATAATTATATTGCCACCCATTGTTTTTAATTATCCTCTTTTAATCTATCTTTAATAATAGAATTGCTTTCATACATATTATTTCATAAATGTAAAATTTTCATTTGGCCATATTTTATTTATATAATATTATAATATCCACTATTTTTTTCAACGCGACTTTTGGGCACCACAATCTCATTACCAAATTGCATCTACACAAACAATCCATAACACATGACGTATGTTTATTATCGCCGGGAATATTGGCTCGGAACATAGTGCTAAATTCGGCGGATACCCGATACTGTGGTATTATCAGCTATTATTTGTCACTGGTTGAACAATGCCTGTTATATCAGTAGGGGCTTCAATTTGGTGTTATTAAGTTGAAAAAAATTATAGCCAGCTGAAATTCTAACTAGTAGGTATATATTTTATATTTATATTATATTTTAGATTTATAGAGATGATGTGGAAAGCCAAAAACAGTAATAGGATTATCGATGCTGGCACTGGTATGTATGGCCTATTTTAAATTGTCTACAGGCATTGAAGTCATAATACCTCATGTCATTAACATTTTATTCCGAAAAAAAAAAATTAAAATGAAAAAAAATATTTACCTACTAAATGAAATATAATTAAGTCATAGATTATATAAGTTACAGAGGGTTATCTGTTACCAATTAAATACCTATTCCCGGCCCATAAGCGTCATAATGAAGCGTTGTCAGATCAAGAGCTCGCCTTAGCTGAATCACGAAAGTCACGACTTTCCGTGAATGCCCCAGCGGAATAACGTTACCGAACTGTGATCGTTACTCGTATATAAATGGGCGGTTATCTGTACTGGCATAATTAGTTTAATTGTTTCGCGTTCCTGTAACGGGGTATTGAATATTAAGATATCTTGAACTTAACGAGCTGGCAAAAAGACAGAACCAGAAGTATTAAGGTGAAGTTATTCTTGGTTTTAATGCAATAATAATATGTAAAGTACCTCAAAGACGTACTTTGTAAAATTACGCGCAGTGTGATAGTAGATAATACCTAAAATAAAAATAAAAATAATACAGCCTGTAACTGTCCCACTGCTGGGCAAAGGCCTCCCCTCACTTTCGTGAGGAGGGTTAAGCCACAATCCACCACGGGGGCCTAGTCCGAATTGGAGTAGATACCTAAGTATGTCTAAATATTTAAGTGCTTTTTGTACATCTATTCATAACTCTTGGTCTTTGACATCTCATAACACAATGTCATTAAAACAGCGAAAATAAAGGCTTTCTAAGAATAAGACCAAACATGTAAGTACTTTCGCTAAATATTAACACTCGCTGAATGAAAGAAACAAAAGTTTTATTAGATAGGAGAGTCAATATTAGACCTCATTTTGCACCAAGCCCCCCCACAAAAATAATAGAGCCATACAGAGCCAAAACACGCATCAATCTCTTATATTAGCTGTTCGCTCACAGCAACAACATAAAAACTTCCCGAAGTTTCCTATACGCGCTCATAAATCTTCAGTTTTTTAATAGATAAATAGGGCCTCGCACAAACGAGCAATATCGCATTATTTGGCCCTCCCTCAGGAAAGGCCCTCCTGATAAAGCCTCCTTACCCACACCCTTCATGCTAATGTACTACGCCAGACGGTGACAACCATTTTTTGGCCCACTTGGCTACATTATGCCAACCATAAAGAGTATTTCAAATTATATTTTCCGTGTCCATTAAAAGACGATGCGCCGCGAACTTTGGTTTTAATTTTAAAAGCTCCCGTTTCAAACTTTTATGCATATCAAAACAGGTAGCGAGGAATAGTTTTTAACGTTTACAAAACGACCATTGTGAGGCCATTGTCGGCGTTTTAAAACGTAAAAAGGTGCGAGTTCACGGTACAAAGTAATAAAATGATCAAAACTTCGAAAAAATATGCCGTCATAAACAAAGCGGTTCGGATGCAAAGTTAGATAAAGAACATCTCACACACCTGAGCTAGAAAATTGCTTTTTTCTAAACGCCTCCAGTTTTTTACGCAACTTTCACCGAGAATAAAAGAAGTTTCGTGGAAGAACTTTCCTTTTTTTTCTCCTTGTTCGGGGCATAAATCAAATTTTATGCGTGCTCTATGATGGGTGAGCGCGCCAAATATGGAAACAATAAAAATATTTTGACATGTTAGAACAATCGGACCCGACCATAGACACTGCCATTTGTTTTTTATGAGATGCTTTTGTTTAGGCGCAAAAAATTGCCGCCACGTTTGTTCCCGATACGGATTTGGTAAATTTTAGTGCACTTTAGAGCTATAAGTCTGAACTTATTACAAAGCTGGCGTGAAACACTGCGGACCCTTATCACAACTAGTTAAAAACTAATTACGGGAGTGACACCACCTTTCCGTAAATCTCGAGGCTGCTCCGAATTACTCTGACAAAAGTTATTTTTAAGAAAAAAGCCCTTGAGGCTGTCCACCCCGCGCGCCTCCCACGGAATTTATCACGATTTATATTCATGGCATAACAACAAGAGCCGCGTTTAGGGTGATCCTGTTCAAATTGTAGACTGCTAACAAAATCTGCTGGTATTTTTTAGCTTTGTTAACAGTACCACTGATTTGCGCTCAGTTTGAATCTATTCTGTATTGCCATTTTCAACTTTTTTATGCAGTTGGGTTAATAACTAGACATTTTCTCAAAGCAAAATCATGACTGTGATTGTTTTGTTTTTATTGCAGAAGCTGTGTCCTTGAACATTTGACGTATGTGATGTTACTTTATAACCTGTGATTTTTCATGCGTCTCATACTAATGTCGTCATTTCGGTCTCAAATAAGTCATTCTAAATTTAGGTCCGGGTGCGGGGCCATATGGCGGTTCCAAATGTTCCAAACATCGGCAGTAACTCTTGTAGGGACGCGGTAACGGAACAACAAATCAAGTGCGGTTTTAGAAACGGAAGCGTTACTGGCTCCGTATAGTCAGACCATTAGTTATTTGTAAGGGTGAGAATAAAATATGAATTTACATTAATAGATTTTATTATGCTAATTTGATATTATCAGCGTTTTACTAGATTGTTATCAATTACATTTTGTTATTAATTGTGGAAGTTTTGTGATTTATATTCCGTATCTACTCTCCAATTTGGTTTTATAACATTTATAAGTAGGTACCTACGTTTAAAGAGTTCAAGTAACTTATTAAGCATACACACCTATTATTTCAATTTTTAGTTAGGTAAATATACGTATACATACATGCCTGTAATTAAACCAAACCAAAATAGCAAAGTTAAATGCACGATAGATACATAAGTGTACTTGTTTATAATCAGAAGAGACAGTGAAAGAATAAACGTTACAAACGGGTTCCAAACTCTAACACAAATTGCATACAAAAAATATTTTTCCAACGTTTTTTGTATTTTCACAATTCCAAGTCCACAGAATTAAAATAGCGCTCAGTAACCGTCTCTAGGTGTTAAATAAAGTTAAAGCCAACAGTTTTGCTTGCCAAAACCTAGGCATTTCCTGACAAAGGGGAGCGCTGGAGGGTGGGTGCGTCATAATTGATGAGGATCTTAACGCAGCAGGGCGAATTATCATCACGCCGCGACACCACGGTACAAGCACAACGAATAAAATATGTGGCAGTAGAGCAACTTCACACAAACGCCTGAAATGCACTTTTACGCAAGTGGAAACGCTCGAAATATAGTGGAATGCGCACAAAAATAATTTAAATGAAAGGCACTGCTTGCTATAAGTGTTGCGCCACTGAAAAGAAATCCAAAATGTGATCGTGGGGAAATTTACAAAGCAGAAGATCTAGTATTATTTTAAAACACAGTTAATCATTTAAGTTAAAACACAGAGACAAATACAGTGTATTATAGCTTGTGAGAACAAACCCAGCAGTGTTGCCTGTGTGTCACAATCTTGTAACAAAAACTATCGACTAATAACGTCAAATCATTTATTGTAAATAGGCAATAAAATCGCACTTTTACAAGTAAAAACACTTAAATCTTATCAACAAACAGAACCATAAAAGAAAACAAAATAAAATTAATAGACTATGGTTTGATTTTGTAGAAGGATGTAGAACAATTAGTTAATACGTATAAAAACTGTATTTTTATTTCAACAAATCATTGGGTAAATATAAAAATAAAATTAAAACTAAAAAGGAAAATACGTTATTCTGATGTAGATAGTGATCGAACATGACCTACCGCCTTTAGATGTGTACGGTGCCACCACGGTACTATCTCCCATTAATTTGTGATTAGCCCTCCAAGAGACTCTTACAGAGGCTTTCTTCTAATTAGATAATCAGTTTTTCCGAGGATTTGAGCGTCTTGAGCAGCTGTAATTAATGTTTGGTGGGTAATTTAGGGGAACGGCTTAGTTGGAGTGTGCGGGGTTCGCGGCAATTTTTTGGTGTTTGAATTTTAATGGCTTGAAAACGCTTGACTCTGGATTGTTTCTCCGAAAACCAGTTGAGATTAACTGATAAAACTTGTGTTTCCTACATATTATGTAAATTATATGTAATATATACTAGGTATGTAAATTTAGAATACAGGTAGTTTAGGTTCCAAAATAATTAATAGGAAACCGTGGCCATAGCTTGTTATTGATATAATAACTATTACAATACATACATTGTTTTTTTTTATACTATGAAATGATTTTACGCAAGATAAGTTATTAATAGCGAACACAGTTAATGTTTAAATTCGATCATAAAAGTCCCGATAAAAAAAGAACACTTTTAAAGAACTGTTTTCATCAATAGAAATAACAGTAAATATGAAAGACAGAATACATGAGCGTTTTAAGCTGACCGTGCCCAACAAATCAGATCTGCGACATAATGCTCACGACGTATTTCTCTGTGAGAAATTGAGACACAAACTGTGCAATATCTAAAACTCAATTCATCCCCTAATAAATATCTCAAGCATCGTTTACTCGGAATGAGGCAAAAACGTTATTCCCCCTGTACTGTTTATTTAAAGGTGGATTTGTTTGATATTTATTCACGCACCTACTACACGTATGTATGTAAACAGGGGTCTTGTCTAAACAAAAATTCTTAAGAACGCAGCTGCTGGTGAGACACAATTCAGAGGCATTGTATTTGTTGAGAATTATAAAGGAACATGACGTGTCATTATTACAAAAACTTTCGAAAACCAATTAAATTGCCAGGTGAAGACGCTTAATTTGCGATACAGTCAAAGAAATGTCAATCAGACCAAGAGTCTTGCGCCAGAAAGACACTTTAAACACTATCCTTCTTCTAATTGTATAGTATGAAGATGACAATAATCGAAGCATCTAAGTTATGCAATAATAAAGCTAATTATTATTATTATATTGCTAAATTACATAGCAAAGACGAAATACAATGACATTCCTAATTGCCTAACAAAATAGTCATAAAAATCTCAGGAATGGCATATAGATAAAAAGTAAAACATGAAAGGGCTTAATAGTTTAAGCACTACCAAGTGATTGCTACTGCTTCCCAATGACAACTGGAGGTATCAATAAATAATATAATTTAGATTACCTCCTCCCTATGTCCATAATTCCCCCGACTAAGTGGGTTCCTCTAAGAAAACCTACGCATCAGATTAATTCTGTTAGAGGGGTTTGGTCGGAGCCAATTTGTCTGATTGCTTGCTACCAATGTCAATTTATGTGACTTACCTATGCGTTTATGTATCTACAGTTGGTTTACAATAAATTGTGACCCTATCTTGTTACGTCCCTATCTATAAATATTTGCGCATGATCAATTCAATAAACTGACTGCGAAATCAAATTTGGTTCTTCATATATTGGTCTGTGAGTTGCCGAAACTTTTTCGGTAATTGTCACTAAAGATATATAACGCTTTATTGGTGGAGGAGAGACCTCGATGAAATGAGTCGGAATCGCTAAGAGCGCGTGTGACGAAAAAATCGCATTGATTTTGTAGAAACCAGAAAGGGATAAATGGCGGAAGTCTTTAACTTACAAAGGTAAGAGTTTATCTGTGCCAAATTCATGCCCAATTGCAAAGGGTTTGGATTTGGTCATATAATTATGTGCTTGAGCTGGTGTCATTCGTTTTCATTTTGTATTAAAATTATCATGACGTGACTGAGTGAAACTATTCACCGTGTTTAAAATAATGTTTGATACATGGTAAGTGGTTGTAATTTCTAGAGATGGTATAATTTAAACTTTTACATTTTCTAACGGTTTTTCAAAAAGGTTTTTCAAAAATTCAAAAAGCGCTATTGGGCGACTGGGACCGCGGTTCCAGTACCGCGTGGTCCCAATCACCTGTCTCCTCACGGTTTCATAAGATATTTTCCTAAAATAAAAGCGTAATATGAACTCACTAAACAAGCAACCCCAGGAATCCCTCCTTGCAAGCGGCGGAAGTCGTAAAACAATAAACTCTCACCTCATATCTCCGTAGATTAATTAAAGGTTATGTACCTGCGACCCTCGGCCGTTGCAACACGCCTCTTTGGGAAACGCACGATTCCTTGGGAAATCACGACGCGAGGGGAAAAAATCAAACAGTAAATATCGGAAAGCGACCCGAGGTGATTCTATTAGATTTAGTTAAGCGAGCTTACTTTGCTTTGAGGCTTGAAGGGATTACGGACCTGAGATTTACTTGAGAGTGAATACCATAAACTTGTATTGAACTTAGCAGGTTGATAAATGGTAGACAATTATTTTCATTGTAACATGCATTTAAAAATTCTGAAAGAAGCTAGCCTCGTAAGTATGTACGAACGTAACCAATAAAAATGTTTTATGACCGGTGCGTTAGTCAGGCGAAATCGTTTGGCTGAAATATGGGGTAAGTTTCTTGAGTACGAAGAACTATTCACTGTTCAGATCATCACTAGCCAAACTGACCATTTCCTTAACAATGTTTGAGCTTGGCAGTCAGAAGTAGGTACTATAATTTACTGTAATTTTCCGTTGACACTTAAATTAACATCTTACGTAAACCCAAGCCAATTTACATTTCGTCAAAATTGATCGATCGCTTCATTCCAAGCTATGCCTATAAATGCAGTGAAAGTGCAGCCAATCAAGGTAGGACCAGCTCGCGTGCGAGTCGAGATTCATCAGAACTCGCGACAGCCACCTATCTAGATCTCAGCTTGCCAGCCCTATGCCACCGATTACTAAATAGTTACTATGTACCTTCGCTTAATTGGCGTCTCTTGATTATCCGTGCATGCATGCTTTTGAACTTTGAAATAGTTTTCGTTACGTGTGTGTGTTTTTAATTGCACTGGCTGGACATCGTAGCACTATCTTGGAAATTGCAAAAATGAATGCTTACTAATTATCATTCTCCGTGTGATGGAATTTGGACAAGAAATTGTAGATACGTTCGTTTGTATTTGCAGTTTTAAACGATTTCAGAACAAGGAAGGATTTCAATTTGTGTGTTGATCGAATACGTACTCCTTAGCATAATATTTTCATGTTTTTTAATCGGAAAATATGATTCTTTTTTTTTTTCAAAAGCCATATCTTTGGGTGGTTTATGATTATTTATAGCTAATTGTCATAAAAATTTTGTACATAGTTTTTAAACATAAACGTTTTAGTAAATGTATTTAAAGAGGATTTTTCAGGAATCAAACGCTTACCATGTTTCAAACCAGAGATGGTATTTTTATAATTATATTTATTACTCACATTGGTTTAGTTTAGGTATTGATAAATTCCTAAAACTAACTTCTTTGATAAAACATTTCATTCGATTGTATAAAAATCGGGCGTGAATGTCTGTTAAGAGCTTATACTCCCCGATCGAGATAAGCCATCACATTCGATTTTCCCCAATTTTCCGCGGGCGGGCGCGAGTTAAGGCGAGTCAATTTATCCGGTGGGGCGCTGGGACCGGCGCTCCATTGTTCGCCAAATGAAGTACGCTCCAAGAGTAGAGACTAGACTTGAGACAGAATATAAGCTTCGTAGAGGCAACTCAGTTTCAGTAGGACGCACGCAAACTCTTGGCTATAGTCTCCACCGCCTTATATTAGCAAGGTTCCATGAATGTCCAACTACGAAAGAAACGCTGACATTTCATATCAGGGAGCTGATCGCCTTCGTCAAACTTATGTTCGTTGCTGTGGCTATATTTGGAATGAGACACGAATATTCTGTGAGATTGGAATTGGCAATGCCAGTCTCAATATTTTTAATGAACTTTACGTACTGTTTACGTTACATTATTCTGAGTTCCAAGCTTACAGGATTGTTACACTGTTTCCGTCATACTTTCACGGTCGCTGGCTTCAATTTCTGAACTCAAGATAGCTGTTAAATTGTGTTCCGGGTACATTTAATAAATTTTATATATAACTTCAATAGGTTAAGGATCAAACTTTTTCTGTCGTATCGTTATTAAATTATTTTAGCGGTAAAACATTACAATAAATAAGTACATTTATTGATTAATAATAAACAAATAAATATATAACTATCTGTTCATAGGCAGCATTACAAGTTACTTAAAAGTGCAGTCTTATTTAATAAGCATTTATTATAATTATTATAATGCCTAGAGGCACTATATCTCTTCTATAAAAAAAGTTTCAGTTGTAGTGAAAAGTTTTTCTTCCACGACAACCCTCGAGTGGTACTTTCATTAAGGCGCTTACTTCCCAACCGGAACGTATTTGTTGGGTTGCTATTTAAAACATTCGCCCCGACTTACATAGATCAGATACGTTCAACAAAGGATTCTGTAATTAAGAAAGATATTTTAAAGTCGGCGGCAGCTTGACTTTATATACGCAAAATGAATTTACTTAATTTAATGGTGTTTCGAGTTTAGACGCTTTTGTTTATTGTAGCTTAGGTGGCTGTTTAGTATGTTTGTATGATTTCCGCTTCCGTTATTGAGTTATCATCTCAGGCCGGAAACTAATATTTGTTCAACACTGTAGTTAAAAATGATTTGTTCATAAATTGAGGCGCATTAATCAATTCTTGAATTGAATAATTTAAGAAGTTATAAATTTTTAGTAGGTACGCTGATTAAATGAAAAGCTTGCGCTACTCCTACCTGTGGAGTTAGTCTAGGGATTCCCTTTAGAGAGACATCCATTGATGTATGGAAAAATATACAGCCAATTAAAACAATGTTGCGTGCGGCCCTTTCCGCCGTGGAATATCCCAAAGATTGGTTTCGGCTAAAACACGCAAAGCAATATTTTCAACGTCCAACAAAAATAAATTTCCCAACTCCAACCCCAATTTAGGAGTGCATTATTTTCGCTTTCACAGACATCCGATACAATTAAAATCTTCTTTAATTAAGGGACGATCGTGAATCATTCGCACGTGGCGCACGGAGTTTTCCACTTGTATACGCATCACCCTTAAAACCGAGCTTTGATCGTAAATAGCGCAAACAAAAACAAACTTTATTGCGAGCTATTAAAGCGTGGTTTTGGTTACTCCCAGACGAGATTTAAGGCGAAGTTGGTCGTACGTTACTGGTATCTCTTTTCACTTTATCGCAGTGTCTCCGTTATTTACTCGTACGTGAGGGATGCTCGCAATAAATAGGTGCGCACAAACATATTTGACGTTTACAAATACCTCCCAAATTGGTTTCCTTGGCGTGACTGGCCGTTATTACACGAGTTTTGTTTGCTTATTGCTTGCTCCCAAACGGTAGGAAATATAGTAACGGAAGATTTGCTCTCTGATACTTATACGTACATAATAAAGGGAAGCTTAGGCAATGTAACATCATTGTGATATGCAAGCTATTACAAGAATTTTTAGTTTCTCGTCTGGCGAAGTTAGTAATTAAGAAATGATCCCAGCCAGGTTCTGAATTCAAAATTTAATCCAAGCTAAATTGTTCAACTGATAAATTTAATTTAATATAAGTTTTACAATAACACTGAAAACTGAAACTGTAACGCGAAACCCTGCCACCATAATTGTATAATATGCTATTATTACGTCAGGCATAACAAAAAATATACAACTTAGGATAACTTGAACTGCTGGCCATTCTTCACTGGCCGAAAATGTCGGGCCCGAAAAAATAGATCATTGACCGAACGAGGTGTGAGTAGCAATTCGGCCATTCCGGGTGTCCGGCGGGAGTTGTAATTCAAGTGACAAATATCGAATGCTACAATTCATATTTTTCTGCTATCTGTGCGCTCGTGTCGCCATCTGTGCCGCAGGGACCACGCCATTGGTTCTCCATCAAGTGGCCGTGTGATCTATTTTTGTTGCGAATAAAACATTGTTTTTTACCCAAGTTTTCCCCGTTGGGAAATGTTTTATAAATATTTTTTATGGCCAATACGTGACTGCTATTTCTGGGGGTGCATTGGCGGCAGTAAATGGAAAAATGCATAAAAAATGCAGCCCTTATACAAAACTCACTACATGATCCCAAGGAAGCTGTAAGTTCCAATAATCTTTTATAGAAGGAAGAAATATGTAATAAGACTGTAATTTATTTTATTTTATTTTTATGGATAAGCAATCGTAGGCTTAATTATTATAGGTACATTGGATTGAACGTGCGATGGATAAACATCGAGAACAAGTTAAATAAAAGGTTCCGAAATTAATCAAATTGACGCAATTTAAAAACGAAACAATACTGCGACCGAAAATAGTGTTGCCCAATGTATTATCGGGGTCGAAAATTTCACGTGGCCATATAATTTTAAGCTCGTAAAGCTCGAACAATAATTCACTGGGAGCATTTGCGGAAAATGCATTTTATTGTTAAAACGTGAATTTTATTTATCGTCGACAGCCCGTGGTGTGGTGGGGGTGAAATGGGGGGGTTGATTTGCAGTAGCAGCACATCGATGCCACCCTTCCCGCGGATTATTTATACTAAAGGTAATTTCGCCGGTTCATTATTGGGAAATGTTGCATTTGTGTATATCACAGACTATCATTTGCAGTTCATTAAAAATAAATTACGGCCACAATTTATTTAATTCGGTTTTGAATTTCTCTTATTATATTTAAATGTGGGATTTTGGTACTCCACCTTCCTTTAAACATAACCTTAGTGTTTTATCATTGATGCTATTTCTTATCTACGTAAAAAAATAAAAACATAACACAACAATTGTTTACTTACTCTGTGTATTTCTTTTAGTACGTCTCTCGGTTCTTCCAATTTTCTTATTTCCATCCAATGTGGTAGGCTAGTTGGTGAGATGAGATTATGCAGTTAGACCAAGTCCGTGGCGGAGTAGTAAGTAGGTAATTATAGTGAGGTACAGACTACAGGAATGATAGGAAAAGACTTGGAGAGCATTCGTTTTGAAAGGAATGTGTGGCATTAGAATGAGGACGACTTATTAAACCTAGTAGTAAGCGGAATAAACTGCCAATATTTATAAAATCTTTCTTGTTTCGAAACCACGATTATTGTCCCTTTGCACGTCTTCTTTTCTGTTATCCACTTCCATATCTGCAAAAGAAACAGTTTGTTAGCATCGTTTAATCTAGACCTTTAAAGAAGCCTAGTTAGTAACGTTTGCTCATCATACGTAACTAGCGTATAAAGTATTACCAGTATATATTGCCAATACCTGTGGATGGAAGCCAAGACCTTGTCGCCATTGTTAAACAAAATGCATTAATCACAATGTGAAGTGAAAACGTAGGGTCATGGGTAATGGTGTCTACAGTACGTACAAAGTAGAGCATTATTGAAGTGGTTAAGATCTTCGACATTCCGATCTAGAAGTTTTTCCCGCTAGCATGTCATAGTTTTCGTTGCATCATTGCATACCCCAACAAATAAAACGTACACGCAAGTCTATCATGAAAATATATGCCTAAGTCTCAAAATATAAAATATAAAAAAAACTTGATGCGACAACGTATCCTTTTTTGCTTAATTTAGAGACTGTAAAATCGGTCAACATGACGAAACGTGCTTATAATTTTAGGCCTGTTGACCCTGCATATTGTTGATTACACTCGCACGCGCTAAGGCGGTTTCGATAGCCATCTCTAGGCGTGTCCGCTACTAGCGATCTTAGGCAACGCCCTTACATTACTCGAGGTTTTATTGCGCATTGTATTAACTGCTAAGAATTATTCGGTAGTAAGGGTTCCTAAGTGGATTTTAACACCTCGTTTGAATTTAGACTTAACTAGTTATTCAAAGGCGTTAATATAAATTGGCTATAAGATGGCTAATAAAGATATAAGAACTAATTTATTGTGATTGGTTTATAATGCGACTGTCGGCCATTGAATTGAATTTGATAAATATATGGCAATATTATAATTATAATGTGCTCAAGTTTAGGTGTATAATTAAAATGTATGTACAAAAAATCATCAATTTAAAAGTGAATCTTGTTTTTCAAATCATGTCTACATACTTTAATCCAGTTAGTTAACCTACTAAAAGCACCTAAAACTACACCGACAGCAATGAAATTAACGCTATTGATGTCATTATTATGTCACTATTCAACTTTAAACTGCCTTTTCTATGCGCATCCAAACCCAACCCCCTTCCATAGAGAAAGTCAATCCATATTTAAAAGACAACAAGCGTCGTTCTAAAAGCGATTCCCCCATTCCCTTCCACCGCAGCCCTCTTTTTTCTGCTGAAAGCCAATTTGGAATGAATCACTGTAACAGAGGCTAGCATCTGTGCTAATTTACCTACGGCGGACAGTCTAATGCGGCTCGTTGGCTCGTAAATACCGAATCGCGACCGGCCGCCGAATATCGAAAGCCGGCCATGCCGACATTAGTCGGATACAGCTAATACACACGGGGGCACGTACGATAAATTATCGCACGTTCATTTGGCGTACGATGTTTAATCTACGATACAGTGGCTCCGGGCCATTGTGCGTTTTGAATCGTCAGTACTTATCGTTTGCGTAATCGTAATCAAGGTGGATAGATATTATTTTATGTAGAGCAGGGATTGCCAGTTGGACGCAGTTTGAACGTTCGATTGCGGTACAGTGGTTTTGTCTTCTGATATGTAGAGACCTATACTGTACGGGAACATTGTTATATTGTTTTTCCCTTAGCTACAAGTTAAAAATCTTTACATAATATACAAAACAAAGTCGTATAAGTTACACCATTCATAACTGAAGAACGACTGGATCGATTTTCATGATCATTGCTTTGTTGAATTCATCTCTGCACCGAATAACTATTAGAACATGGGAAAAATTCACGAAATGGAGATAAATAGGCTTATTAATTTGCACTTACATTTGGGAAATGGCCTGACAGTAACCAGTTGATAGGACAACATCTATCTATCATCAAAGACAGCTAGTTGGTCATAATTTGTAATTATCCGATTGGTGTCTACCATGAAATACTTACCATGTAACTGGTTTACTAATGGTATTATGATAAAAAAAAATTGGCATGCCTATTGAAGCGCCCTTTAATCAGTTATTAGTATTGCAAAGAAACCCTGATTTATTCTATCTTTGTTATTCAACTTTCAAACATCTTTTACGCGAACAATAAATCTCAGTGGAGTACTAAACTCATTCCTCATTTACCAATAAAACTCGTCCGAACTCTATTACACAGACCAGTGTTGTGACATCTCCTTGCTTCACATATCGATATAAACTGTATTCAAACCACCGAGTATCGGGTCGCATCGACGAATGGCATCGAGCATCGAGTAATATCGAGTATCGACGAGAATCTCGTCCACACTATGTTTGCCTCAGCGTCCGCCTGATGTAGTGCTGAGTTCGCAATTCGTTCCGTTCATTGTTTATGTGTGTGTATTTCATTTCGTGCTCATACTTCCTATAAAAGCAGAATTTGTGAATTATTTGGGTAAAATGCTCGGTTTGAAATCCGGTGCTATTATTAGAAAAAAATCCAACCTAGCAATTGTACGCGTTCATGTGTTATCAATTGGCAAAATATTGCAAACCTCATAAATATATTCTCATTCTCGTATTTTATGTGGCAGTCACAATTTTACAGCAATTTAAGCCATTAAGCAGAGTAAAAAGCTAATTACACTTTCATTTCCTTTCAGGTAAGCACGCCCATTCTTTCCGCCGCAAACCTCATCAATTTAAAAGTAAGTAGAGAAGTTGAACCCTCAATAAAAAGTCCTTACTTTATCACCGAGACAATTTTATCGGGTCCCATTTGATATGCAATAATGGGGGGCAATTTATCAAACTAGCTATCTAACTTAAACGCAATTTGAAGTATGGCTGCCTCTTAAGTCTTCCACCCCCAAAAGGCGTGGGGAGGGGTGGGGGTGGCCTTATCGCGGAACTGCAGGCACTCCGCTCGTTTACCTTAAGATATTTAATATTAAATAATATACTACAGTTAAAGCCGTCTTAAACGTAGTGTCTGGCGATGGGTTATTTATTGCCTACTTCGAAACAGATTAAAAATAACTCTGTAACTAAATTTTACAAATATTTCTAACAATGGCTTACTAATAATAACCGTAGATGCGTTTCCTATACCTTCAATTGAAAAGCCAAGAAGATTGACCGATTGATATAAACAATATGTCGAAACTTGGTAACCAATAACCTATATAATACAATTAAAAATTATCGTCACGTTACATCACTCTTTATAGAAAGCCCATACTATTTATTGTTCGATCAAACATTCTGGATAAATATAGGTATTGAATAGAAGCCAAGTAGCTACCAAAATATTATATCTCCACTGTGAAAGTGTATATCGTAAGACTTATCATACAGGAGAAAGGTTCCCAGCACCAAAGGTCGGTCTTATCAGGCTAACCTTCAACAGAAGGCTTCTATCTTCAGGTATACCTATGGAGACTTACAGTACAATATCTGTAGTTAGTGCAGCGTTTGTTGATCTATTTTGGTCCATAACCCGTCGGCTTAAGGTTGTTAAGAGTTCATGGAGTATACTGGGGGGTTTATAAAGGTACCAACTAAGTCCATGTTCCCAACATCCGCGTGCCGGCATGCAACCTGCGTGCACCACGGGGGAATGAAGACGTTAAATAATTTAATCGGATGCTTGGATGGTTTATGCACGCATGCACCAAGAACTCGTTCTGAACTCAATGCGGGTAAATGAGTGAGATCTATTTACACGGTCCAATGGTGAACATTTTGTGACTGTAGAACAATAAATACCTAATGGCAAAAATGTGATAATTGTGGCAAATAATAAGAACTAATACTATGAATAAAATGTAATATTACTGCTAAATGCTAATAAGAAAGAATTGAGATACACATAAAGCCCAAAATTGAGATACACATTACACCTCCTCAGTGTCGTCATCTCCAATATTTCGTTCCTTTCTTCCAACCAGCCTTGTTCTACAACAATAACTACTACAGTAGGGTAAAAAATAATTTTCAACTAAGTAAAGGTTCTCTCTCCATTAAGGTTTCAATTATTATTTATTGGCCAGTTGAAGTGAACAATTAAAAATTAAATTATTAAAGGGAACTATCAAAAGTCGTTAAACCTTTCACCCCACTAAAAACAATTTGTATTTCTTCTGCAAAACTCTAGATAGGCAAACTTTGTTATTCAATTAATATTACTCAGGCAATGCATAATAACACTAATAAAAGCAGAGGCAGAACTTTGCCTTGTCACAAGGCAATTACCGCTGCAAATTGGTACTTTAAGTTCGCCTGTGGAACCCATGGTTAATAAAAAGTTAAATCATTTCGAAGAGGTGGGCTGGCCTTGTCTTTGAAGAAAGTGAGTGAAGAAAATCGCCAGTGATTGAACAATTGATCGAAAATCATACTTATATTATGAGTAAAAGGTAGCATTTTTGCAAATGCTAAAATTGTACCCCAATTCGAGACAAACAGGAAGGTGGTGTAAAAATAAGCTCAAAATAATTTCGTTGTGCCCGGTTTTTGGACCTCAAGTTAAGTGTGATAAACCTATCGTTGTCCCTGTCTGGCACTAAACAAATGCTTATGATAGCAATACACTTAATCTGTTGTCAAAGTTAACTAGGAGTCCAGAAACCCGGGCATTAGTGATTCTTTTATAAGATCTCCCTACAAAACGTTACAGAATTCTGTAGCTACGGAACTATCAAAGCCATATTGTATTCTGTTGGGTCGCTATAAACAAAACACGGCTGCGGTGACGGCGCGTGGGCGGCTTGATCTACAATGCGGCCGCCATATTGTTTTCTAATGACTCAATAGTCTAAGGTGCGATTTTTGAATTTCGAATTGAAATCAGCTAACGTCAAAAGAGATAAACGTGTCTCTTTTGTCGATAGCACAGTGGTTTGAGGTAAATGTAGACATCTTTTCGCCCGATTATGCATACGCAATTTACATTCGATAAAAATATTTTGTAGTAGGTACCTAGTTTTATTGTTAATATTATTAATTATTTTAAACCCCTGAAAAAGCCAGTAAAGTAAAAAATAAAGTAAAAAACTGTTTAATTTTAAATGTGCATAGACCTACTTTGCTTCGCTAAATTGATTCAGGGTTTTTTACATTTCTGAAAAATAGTACGCAAGCCTATAAGTACACATCATTAGCCTCTACATTTTGCCTAAAAGAAGATGCTCTATATCCAGAGTAGAGTTAAAACTTGTTCGTCTAACTAATTTACATTTATACCTAATGGTTTATATTTTAACAAGATATGCTTCCCTCTGCAATTACTCACAAAATTACCTAAATATTACTGGAATTGTAATTTACAACCAACACAAAATTAAATGCTCTAACCACAATGTATTACGGCTCCCTAAAGCAAGTACACACATGATAAATATCTCGCCAAGATAGGGAGAGAAATCTTGGCTAATTTAACTAATGGACTAGGTAATATTTTGTCTAATATGAAACGCCCTTTGTGTAGCGAAAATAACATCCAAGTTACCAACAAAATTACTGAAAGTTCAAATTGTTTCAAAGTTCCCATATCTGTGGTTGGGATAACTTTTTCTCATCAGAAAATTTCCTCGCACGTTCTGAATAAACACACTCCATGCGAAATAATTTTGAAAATTTCCGTAAAATTGGCAATAAACCACACCAGCCTCCCCGGTAATATATTTCAATTTGGGTTACCGGATTGGTTCAAATTGTTTGGGATTCGGACCACTGTGCACCTAACTCAATATTGAAGGTCACGTGCCAGGAGGTATCTATTACCCCCTAGGGTATCAATAATTGATGAACAATACATACACCTATGTAGCGATTACTTTTATAGATCTTTATGTATAGTACCTACTAACTATTTATATTATGTAAGTGTTGAACTTACCGATGTCAAATATCTCGGGCGATTCAAAGGTTTTCAGTACGTATCATCTTCATCATCATCATCATCCATTTGTATTAGATGTATAATTGTTAAGGGTCCTAATTGCTCCAACGAAAAAAACCCCTAGGGTGCTTGCACTTTCGTGACAATGATTCAATATGTGCATCCGAATTTAAAAATATAATAAAAGTCTATTCCATAACATAGTGAATAGTGATAGCTCAAAACAGGATCGTTTGTACAATTCGAATAAATTCAAAGATAACAATACATCGATGATTTCATGGAACAAGAATGTAGCGCTGCGTTCCTTCTTTTGTTTGCGGATGTAATAAATCAGTTGATTACTAAATCGATATTATGTTTAGGAAGCAACTATCGGATGAAACTTTTCATGTTCATCTTCGGGATTCGGGAATAAATATTTACAACTACAAAAATATAAAAACTAAAAACAAAAAAAATATTAGGTACCTACCAATAAATATTTACAAATCCATTGGAAAAACACCTGAAATTTTACCTACGTTAAAATGTGACAGAGGCTAAATATTGCTGCTCGACCAAATCAAATCATTTTTGACAACCCTTGTTAGGATTTCAGGTGGTCTTATCTCTCAACCGAAACACCATGCGTGATAAAAAATCGAAAGTTAATTTTTAAACCCATTATAACTCAATAAACAAAACCTTAGCATTGTAAAGATCGCTTCGCTTCGCAACAGAGGGAGTGAGGGTGGCACCACCCGCGGCAAAATTATGTACGACGAACTGGGACCAATATATCAAGGGGAGGACGTGCCAGCCTAAGGAGACTTGGTATTAGGGTGGAATACTTAAGAACCTTGGTGACACCCCATTAAAGCATACATACAGAATTTTTGGCGAGACGTTTTAATTTCGCAAAATAGCAGCTGCATGAGATGAGGTGGGTTTTTTAAACTAAGTGGGTTCATTTTTATTTGTACCTATAACAGTCTATTTTGGTATTCATAGTATGGGGGTGAATCTTTTTAAATTAGGTAGGTATAATATGCTTAACTAAATAATAATATTGCAATGCGTTAAAGTAATGTTTAAAACGTAGCTATGACATTATAATAACCTCTTTGTACTAATGGGATAAAGATATCTATCAATGCTATGTTCAAAATATTGTGTTTAAGGACTACTATAACCGCATCAATTAAGCAATAGAAGGCATTGATTTCAAAACAAATAAAATTATCCTTGAGCCGCGTTCTAATACGCAATTAATTTCTGTTGTCGGTAATTCATAATTATTTATTCCTACTTAAAATCTTTAGTCTAAATAACGTAATACGAGTAGGTACTTATAATTATGATAATATACCTAACACTTTATTTAGATTGACTACATTAAAAATAATAATATATTATACGAGTTCAAAATAGCAGAACGTGTTAAATACGTACCTATTGCTATTTGTATTATAAGTAAGTTACATATTCTTTCAAGATTTCATCTAACGGCTTGCACCCGCCGTAAAAGAAACGAGGCGTGAAACACGCGGTGTTCCGACGCATCCGGAATCATAATTCCAAAATAACCATCCCCTCTTCTCTTCTCATCCCGCCTCTTTTTTGGATAAACCGGAATCCCCTGTTAATTCCCAAGATAGACATAATTTGGAATTGGATCCATCTATCCTGCGGGCTGCGCCAACCTCCGAACAAAAATAAGTTAGCAGCGCGGCCCGCGTTGTACTCTCGATTTATGTGGCCGAAAACAAAGACTGCTTTATTATTCTATACCAGCTTTTTGTCCCTTGAAACAACGTAAAAACACCCCTGCATATTTACGTCGTGAGTCACATATTGCCACACAGAGACGTCTGTTAACGCTAATCAAGCATTCGATTCTTCCAAAGCCATGCCAAAAACGCGATAATATTGTATGCATAGTAATCGTCTTTTACAGTAGTTATATTCTGCGTTGTTACTCCTGACTCTATCTCGAGGTTATTGCTATAAATTTTTTCCATTATAATCATAGGTATGAACGTTATTAATTCGTAATTTTTAATTAGACTGCCTAAATATGTGCGATGAACAGAAGTGCGATACAATACCTGCGCGACGCACAACAAAACGCGTCGCGTTTCGCTTAAGGCGACGTGGCATTGAGTTTCAGGCTTTTGAAGCTAAGGAAACCTATTAAAATATAAGATTTATGAGTAAAAAAAAATATTTTATTAAAATTGAACGTATTATTTTTAGTTAATCAGAGACAAAAACGTGATTTCGAATGATTGGCTCGATAAAAAAAAATGGCAAAGATGACACTACTTCGCATCTGTCTTTATCTCCTGCTAAGAGATTCCATCACGAAACCACGTGAAAGTTGTACCAATAAACGGGGAGTTTTATATAGGAGTGGAGATCAGAATATTTGTTCTAAATTCGTTACCACTTTTTTCCTATAAATAAAAACATACAAAATCTAGGAGTTGTAGCGCTCGCGGCCATCCGCCAGTACTCGCTCAGGCGTCTCGAAGGGAGGACGTATCGCCGTTTGCTCCAAAAATACTTCACCCCCGCATTTGCCTGTGCCATGAGTATGACCTATATGTAGCTAGCAGTATACGGTTGTGTACGCCCACTGGCCAATCACGGTCACTTAGAACGGTCGAGCATCTCTTTCATTTAGACTGTATAACAATTTCGCGTGACTATGCCGTGTCTAAATGGCCCAGGGGTACGGACGCGACTCCGCTGTGCCGCGTAGGCCAGAGTTCGAACCCCACAGCGGCCGAACTTTTTGCATGCGTTGATTTGCATTTTTTGAAGTTTATCACATAAAAAAACAAACACGTATAATTAATTATTATATTTACTATTAAATATTATTATCATGCTATATTACTATACTATTATATGATTATGTAATAGGTATTATATAGTATTATAATAATTACCTTGATGAAACGAAGTTCACCGAAGAGAACTGGTGCTTATTATTTTTAACCGACTTCAAAAAGTAGGAGGTTCTCAATTCGACTGTATTTTTTTTTATGTTTATTACCTCATACCTTTCGACTGAGTGAACCGATTTTAATGACTATTTTTTATTTGAAAGGGTATATTATATACTTTTCATGTGGTCCCATATACATTTTATCAAAATTTGCTCAGCAGTTTGGTTTTTAAATCACAATAACTGGAAATATTATAGTATTTTTATTGAAGTAGGTTCTTTTTTGTTAAAATTTTACTTGTTAATCTGTGTATGATACTTTTTATAATAATAAGACAATTTCATATTCACTAATAAATAGTTATGATTTATTTGTCATTTATTTATTATAGGTACCTACTTATGTATTTTCAATCAGTTAAAATTACATTACAAATCAAAATTACACAAGTCAATTAATTCTGGCACGCTTGTTTATTCCCAACGACCACCACCGATGAATTGCCACCAGTGGTGGCGTTAGAACAAGAATATTTTTTCCCAACCGCCCCCAGTGGTGGTAGTTGGAATTAATTATATCCAACGAGCTCCACAAACTGCCACCACTGGTGGTGGTTAGGACCAAATCATAATTTGTTTGCCCATCCGCCTTCAATAGTAGTGGACGGCACATGAAAATAATTAGACTAATGAGGTATTGTTAGAAGCGTCTCCATCGTCCGATACGTCCACTGGTGCCATGTTGGGTGGGTATCAAATGAAAGGATGAATTAAGCAATATTATATATTTGGTTAGCTACCTATTGCTCGCAGCTTTGCTTGCATGCACATATTAAATAGGATCAAATTCCTCACGCGCAGATGTCAGCGAAACCATATTTTTTATAACATATTTTTTCTCCAGATGTACCCAAACATACTTTATCACGTCATACCGGTCAAACACATACCCCTCCGTTGGTCACGCCGTAGTCGGGGAAAAAGCTGTGACAATTACATAATATTGTTTATAGCACAGTGCAACCTCAACCCGCACTTAGGTCACGCTTTGCGCTGTTTAAAGTAGCATAATATTCTTTAACGGCGTGAAGTTCCCTAACTTCAGTAGTGAGTGTAGGCTGAACCACATCTAATTAGTCCGTTTTTACACCACTCACTGATTCATATAGTAAACAAGAGAAGATACATTTAACCCGTAATGTGTGAACGAAACGTCAATGTCTTGTTTGTGGTGCCAGAATTCTGTATGTTTGCATTTTGTTTTTTCGTCGGGAAAAATGGATTATTACGTGAAAACGCTATAACTAAATTAGAAACACATTTATACCGTACACTGTAACTGTTTTATAAAATTTTCTATCCGATCATACAATTATTGTATCATAAAAATACTTACTTGATATAGAAATTATGCGTTATACGGCATGGATTATGGATTTATGAAGTTTTAGAAGTTCTAAAATAAGAGATTGATAAAACAAAAAAAATATAATTATATGATGTACATTACCATGCAAACTTCCACCGAAAATTGGTTTGAATGAGATCTATATTATAGTAAGTAGTTTTGGTAATACGTCATAGATCGTAAAAAATACACTATTATTAAAACATCGATCTATCGATTCTACAAGGTGTAACAGCAAGGTGTAGTAATACTGAAACTATGCATACACATACTTATTTCGAAGTAGTCTGGAGGTACTATAAATCTGTAAGTAGGTAGGGTAATGAATTAAGACACGTCAAAGTTTACTGCAAAACTAACCATCGTTCAACCCTAGTTATCAGCTGGGCAATGTCAGTGAACGTCAAATCCGTCAAGACAAATTCATAAAAGTACTTAGGGTTCCGTTTGTTTTTTAAATAATGATTTTTACCGATTTGTACCGACCCGGACAGATGCAACCGGACAAAAGTATTCCTTGGCGGCTGATTGATATCTGGTCCGTGTAATGTACATACCAAAATTCTATTCTAAGGCGGTAAGTATCTGAAATGAATTTTAGAGGCTTTCAACTTTGTAACAATACTGAACCCTAAAATATTGTCGGCAAATTCAAAGACCGCGCGGTGCACCGCGGTCTCTTTGCGGCAGAAATAATTCAATGCCAGAAAATATTGTCGGCAAAATTCAAAGACCGCGGTGCACCGCGGTCTATTTGCGACAAAAATAATTCAATGCCAGTGACCCGCGTAACGTGACGTCATCCGTATCATGTTAGGGTTGTAATATTTAGTTATTTTGTGAATTTTAGTGAAAAAATCGATTATCGATTTCAGGTTTTAGTACCCTGGCAAATGATTCATCACCAGGTACACATACCCACATTTCAATATTACTACACCTTGCCGATACACCTTGTATACTGTTAGTCTGTAGTAATTCAGTAGATGAATGAAGTAAGTCTATTCAATGTACGGCGTTTAGCACCCTTACTTACTTTACTTCGCTCGGGCACTAACTTCACGCCGTGTATTAATATACTACTTAGACCACTCCTATCGTAATAGACTATAAAAAATGACAAAAACAGGACTGAAGCAAAATTCTAAAACATTTCCTTTCTTCAGTGGTAGTTGATAGCACTAAACATTATGATTGTGTCTTAACCTCCACCAGTGGTGGCAGTTTTAGTGGGGGTCGTTGGAAATAATCATTTTTTCATGTCCTGACTAGAGAATGCAAAACCGGAGCAATATAAAACCCGTTTTTTTTTCGGTTTTATATAAATACGATTTTGAAAAAAATCACTGGAGGGAACAGTTACTGTGGATTTCCACATTTTACAATGCCAAGTACAGTACAAGCAATAAATTTAAAGAATTGGCTTAATATTAGCAATTTTCATGTCACAAAAACTTTAAAATTAGATAAACTTATCAATATTCTATAAAAAAAACGTGCTTGATACTTACTGTACCTGGATAAATGGATATTGGATTCCTACTGACTGAGTATAAGGGCAAATAAGAATTACATACCTATATCATAAAAAAACCTAAATAACAAAACAATGTGTATGTTGTTACTTATTACACAAACCCTTACGCGTCATTTGGTAGTAGGTCACTGAACGAAAGAAATCAAAATGGTGGCACGTATTTTCTTTTTGAGTGTGTCCCAAACAAGAAAACCAAATAAACCGAATAATTGAAAAAACCGGTTTGTGAAAAATAAAAACCGAGTTTATTTGTATGCTTGAAATAACCAAAAACCCGGTTTTCTGATATCGGTAAAACCGGTTTGCATTCTCTAGTACCGACCACCACCACTGAGAGCGGTTGGGCAAACAATTTATGATTTAGTCCTAACCACCACCAGTGGTGACAGTATGTGGAGGTCGTTGGAAATAAATACGTTTTCATATTATCTCAACCACCACCACTGGGGGAGGTACGGCAAACCATTTATATAATGTGGTCCTAACCACCACCAGTGGTGGCAATTTTTGGGGCTCGCTGGAAATAATTACTTCCAATTACCACCACTGGTGGCGATTGGGCAAAAAAATATTATTTTTTGTGATGATCAGATTGATCAGCTTGCTCCATAATTTTTACCATACAAATACCTACCTGTACATTATTCTCATTTCGTGCTCTTCGCGGACGCAGGAGATAAGTCACAGGTTTTATGATTACAAACTTGAATGCTTTTACATAAAGTGCAATTTCTATTACAACTATAGTACAGAGTTCATGACATTTTTACATTGTTTTGTCGTATACGGAAATTCGCCATAGTCTCAGTGTTAAGTTTTAATTTGAATAATACACAATACAGGGAAATTCTCTGTAGATTTAGAAGGGAGTAATTCCTTCGTTTACCTTAGTATACCTACTTTAGTTAAGTTTATTAATTTAGATATCGACTTAATTATTATGTTTGTTTTGTGTTGTTATCGCAATAAATTACGTAATATCCAAAAACTAAGTGCAAAAAGTTTGCCAGTAGGCGGATTAGAACCCACGCCATGCCACCCGTCATCACACAAGCGTGGTGCGGGACCGTTCGACCATTCTAACTTACGTCGATGAGGCGAAATTGTCAATCGGTCGGAGCTAGTAGAACACAGGCAAGTGTGAGGGAAACATTTTTACGGAGCAAACGAGCCGCGTTCGAATAGCGCCACGTTTCTGCGGGCCGCGATTATACGCGCTCGGTCGGCATTTGCGGGGACGGAGGTTACGCTTAAATACCTAACCACCTTAGTACAACCTGGCCTTAAATTGAAAGCAAAAAGAAACTGATTACGACGATGATGAAAGCTACATTAATGAACCCAAGATTCATCCTAACATCAACAAAACGTAATCTCTTCGTAACCATTAAAATAAGCGATAAAGTGATAATCATCATAGACGTAAACTCTTAAACAGTCAATGAAAGCCCAATTTTAAAAGAACAACAAGACTAGACCGAAACTAACCATCAAACAATTCATTTTACGACCGATCCTTACGCTTAACAGGTCATAAAACGAGTCATAAACACCGACTCGTCCATTCACAAAATACTCGACTCTATGTTTACTTACCGTTTTAAATGCAAATACGATTACACAACGCTTGTGTGACAGTTTCTGTTGCAGACTGAGAGCTTTGAGCCAATGTGAACCTTAACGCTTTACGAATAAGATATAAAAAGATTAGGTCGAAATATTTTATGGCTTCAGAGCTGATGTTACGCAGACAACGCGAAGATATAAAGTATATACGAGTTTTTTATTTCACCTTTGACACTTTAATCCAATTTGTTTCCTTACATCCCGCCCTTGGGAGAGGGGAAGAAAATTTTGTCCATATAATTGTTATTTCGAATTTTAAATTTTCTACTTTATTTATCGGGAGGTCCGTACCTCAGGGGAGATTTCGTTTGTCATAAATATTTGACGGTTTTAATTTGGTGTGCGATAAACAGACGCCTTTGACTCCTTTTCTTTTTATTTATTGTTCGAGTCTGGGGTAAAAACAACAACTTCCTCCTTTGAGACTTAACGACCAAAACTATTGCTTAGTTGCACAGTCAAACTACCGATAATGCCCCTATCTATCTCATAAGATTACGCATTTTCGATATTCGCAGAGGAATCGAACATCACTATACTAAAGTTAACCCGTAAGTGGCCATGATGGCTTTCGAGGTCGGCCTAGCGATTCTTTTTATAGCCAACTAAGAAAATTGGCTCATTAATCTTTAAGATAAATGTCCAGCCACTATTCGGCCCATCTTATCAGAGCGCAGAATGAATGGAAGTGTGGATATAGATAGGTAGCTAAAGAATTTTTTTATCGTTTGTATTACGGAACTCTATCGTTTCTGACCGGTTTATTGCCGTATGAGTACCTTACTGGCAATTCTACTTTCGGAATTACTTTATTTGATAGGAAGGCTGACGATAGAAAAAGTAGGTATACGCGACGCAGACTCAGTCGGAATGTAAAGAACGTACGGTACTCATCAATTATTTATGTGCTGTACTGATAAAGCCCCAACATTTCAACTTATAAATCAATCCATTGGAATACATTTTCTACCATAGTAACGTTGGTGTAAACAACGAACTTTGTTACACAGAACTTTCTAGACAAAGCAAAAAAGGAAAATTTAAAAAATAAGTATAATTAAACGAAAAAGAAGTTTTATTTTTTCTAGAAACAATCGCACGTCGCGCAAAAAGGAAGTCAGTGTCGCTAGGAACTGCGAGTTGAAAGTTCTGAACATAAATCCGAGTGAACGAGTTAACTGAAGTCCCGGGCCGAGTTGAACAAACTCGGCCAAGGAACACGCACACATGCTGGCCGTTTTTTAGCCACGTTCTTTTTAAAAGTGGCTGTGTAGTCTGTAGGTAGGCTTATCAGTAGGTGTTTAACTATCGATTGAAGCACGTTATGTTAATGTTACCGTAACAAATACGATCATTACGCAATAAGACAGGATTTTTTAAATTAAGACGGTCTATGTTTAACCATATTTTACCTGTCCTTAACCGATGACGTGACCTTAAGTAGAGTAGATATCGTCTATCGATAAAAAAATATCATAAAAACTAATTTTACAATAAATAAAATCAGAAAATTAGGTGGTGCGTATAAAACTACGTTTTATTTAACAAATCTAAACCTCTGGTTGATGACAAAATAAAACATAAATAACAGGATAGTGTGGAAAATTAAATCAACAGCTGAGCACCACGTTATACTGGCTCGCATTAAAACGTACTAAAGTAACTCGTATCAAAGTAGGAACATGTAGATAGGATGACAGACGAAACAGCTCAGTGCATACGTCAGGGTATCCGCGAGAAGCATAAACCACTCCGAGGAACGTCTCCATCCAACACACTCCATCCTTATCTCGCTTGTTATCAAGACTTGGCACGGAAAAAGACGAGGAAACAGTAATTGTATGCGGTGTTGCCAGATTGAGGGCTTTCCCAGACTTGGTGTTTTCGGAATGGAGTAATTTGAATAAAATTTGTAATATTTATTTGCTTAAAATGTACTTTCAGGCGCTAAAATAAAGCATTTTGAAATACTATATTATCTTTGACTTGCTTGAAAAGTGATTCAGGTAACTATAAGAATAGTTAACATTTTGTTAATAATATTATTTAATAAAAATATATTTAGGAAATAGAAGTTCCTATATCTGGCAATATTGATGGTATGCTTTGCTCTTGTCGCTAAAGCACATTTAAAGTCAACGCGACAATGAACTCGCTTTTCAAGTATAAATCGACACTCTGGAATCGATAAAAGCCCGTCACTAGTGAAGTGCAACGTGACATTTACGGGTAGGATCGATGTGAAAAATATAGGTATCACCGAATCTCCTATTCGATCATTTCTGTTGTTTATTCAAAATTTATTCCACACGGGATATTGGAATGAGTGGTGGGCTAGTGAGGCAATAAATTGTGCGGTGTCGCGACGTGTCGCGCGTCGGGTTAAAAGCTCGATAACCGAGACACACACCTACCCGCTCCAACAATAACATCTCGCTTTGTTTTATTTCCCCGCGTTCCTCGGCCGACGAAGCCCGCCAAGGATTTTATGCATAAAAATATCGATATATAATTGCTTCATTACGTCTCTCGGTTGCCGAGTAAAATATGTGGGAGTTATACACAGGTGGTTTCTTAACTGAGCTTTTTGGCACACTTAGATTTTTTTTCTCACTAATTAGGTTTATTACTTTAGTAGCAGTTCATTCGAGATGATTATTCGTATGAGTCATAACAAATTGTCTAATTATATCACGATTTGTTCCTTCGCACTTTACCGCTGTGTTTGTCATGGACTTGGCAATGTTCCCCGAGAATCTAATTATCTAGATATACCTAGATATCGTTCATTGGTCAAGCTACATTACCGTCGGTGATTTGTTGGATCGAGATGAGATTGATCGCGCATTATTGTCATCATCGTTCAAGTAATAAACCCGACAAATGATAATTACCTGTATGCAGTAACAAAGCCTATCTTCATTCTGTTGAATTACTTTGATTTGATATACTTATCAGACTTGTGTGAAGTTATTTATGTATTTTAGAAATATGCCAAATTAGTTACTTCAATGCTACATGGTACAGATAATATCGTCTGACGTAATTTTTCTTGCAGATGAAAATTTTACATTATTTTCTCTAAACCTCGTAGCATAAGAGAGCACCCTGTAGGTCCTCGAAGCCAGTTCTTGTGTCTGTCTGTTCCCGGTGTCGCTATCGTTGTATCGGCTCTGCCACGGGGTTTGCTTTATGGTGCCAGCTCCAGTGTAATATTTCATGGGGATCGCACGCCGTGTATCATTCCGGACCACTTTTTAACTTTTCAAACGTACCTGCGTGTAATGAACGTGGAACGATGATAAAATTTAAAAATAGAATATTCTAATCGTTTTTTGTTACGATTCGAAGAATCTACCCGATCCTCATTTTAGAGGTCAAATTTCGTGGCATTTCATTTCAATACATTTCGATTTCAACTTGTTATTCGCGTAGGGCATAGAAAGGTCGGTGTGAATTAGCACCGGCATCCTGTTTCGCAGTAATAATAAAAATATGTATCGTGTCATGATATACTAAAGTACGCGGCTTGAAGGCTTGAAATTAAGCGGGCCGCGCCTGCGCCGCTTGTCAGTTATAATTGGCTGAACTTGTCGACCGACTCGTAGCGGGTTTTTTGTACCTTTTCTCCCTACGTCGACATTACTCTTCGTCTCCCGCGAGAGAGGTAAATTGCGAACACAGCCCATGGAAACAAGCATTGATGTGACGTATGAATACACGAACATGCCGGTGGTATATTAAAATTTAAATTTAGAATGGAATTTCTAACCGTGCCAAATGAAACGCGATTTTAAGTTATGTTTTGATACGTATTCGTATGAAGGGCACCGCTATGGGCATATGCGAACGCAGTGCAGTGCAGCGCTTGATATTATAATGCAAGCAATGGGTGGTACTGCAACTGTTATGGGCTTGATAAAAAGGGCTTTAAGATGGCCCAAAAATGTTTCAACTGAATCGATAGACGACGCTGGGCCAATAATATTATTGTGCCAAAAATATACAATATACCCAATATTTCAATCGCCAATTGGGTGATTGAGTATCGCAAATCGTTCAACGCCATACATTTTGCTCATTGATCATCATAAAAATAATAATTGATTTCGAAAAGACAAAAAAAAACTATATTTCTCCGCGAGATTTCGTGTTAACTTTCACTACCTCAAAGATGTTCGTGCTAACTTTGACTTTTTAAATTGACAAACTCTTTACCATCGTTTCAGACGACTTCTTACTCGTTAGCTTACAGATCTGGTGCATTCTGCACACCGGCAGCTGGAGTATTCTTTACATAATTCATACATAATCTGCTTAGCATATCGACACAGGTGACATGACTGTGTCGCATTTTGTATTGAACCAAGTTTATGTTGTTACGCATTCTGTATGCGAGTCGGCATTTGTTTGTTTTATTGCGATTGAATCAGTGCTTTTCATACGTAGGTCTACCTAATTAATTGACCATTATTCATTTCGATTATTAGTAGGTATATTATGTGGCACTTACGTTACTTAAGGCGATAGACTGCTTGATTTAAGGGTAGTGGCTTTTGTTAATCTTTTATTTGGTAAACTTTAATGTAAAGGAAAACTTTTGGTTCGAACTTACTGTAATTAGTGCCTTCTAGCTATGTTTAATTCATTTGGATTTTATTTTGGATATTATTATGGAGTTTTATTTCGTTACTGATACTGGTTAATGATTAATTAATTAACCAAGCCCAAAAACGTTTTATTTTTAGTAACATCATCATGTCGCTTTGAAATAGAGAGAATATTATTGTATAATTAAATGAGCGCTTTCGCATAAACGTTGCTTTGTCACCGCGGTCCGTTATCGAATAACACTGCTGACATTATGAACTTTGACTGATTTGCGCTTTGATAACGACACCAGTATACAGAGAGCCGCCTTGCCGCTATTCACTTCACATTTGAGTACATTATGAGGAAATTGTTGCAAATAGCATAGATCTTCCTAAATTGGGCAGCGGCAGAAATTGTGACAGTTCAAATGCAGTGACTGACGTATCTCAACTGACATTTTATTGTTTAGTTAATTGCCGTGATTTATGTTATGTTTACGCATTAATTTTAGAATCTTAATTGCTTGTTGCATAACTGATAATAATATTATTCAGAGAGTTATTGATATAAAACAAATTGGGCTTACTAAAATGGAGACATAAAACTTACCCGCCTATTGTAAATACAAAGTTAGACTGACTACATGTGTTACTACATACCTACCTACACCTATTCATTAGAGTCGCTTCAGAATAGTTTGTGACATTTGGAAGTCTGCTATTTTTTTTTTTAAAGTCTGCTAATGAATTAGAACATTTGGAATCAATGTCACAATGAAATGTCACAAATTATTCCGAAGTCTCAGTATTGAGATTTGATTGAAGCGTTCTTAACTTAGAAGACTTGATTCTCTGTTAACACAGTGCTCTACCGCAAAACTACTACAGTGTTATTCAGGGCTAATTGCAGTACATACTAGTGGTTTATCTGTTGACTAAAAACATACTAACTTGAAAGCTAAGCACACATTAAATGACGTTTAATTGATAGTCAAACGGAAAACAGTTTAGTGGCCTTAACAGTCTTTAGTACCAATAACTAAGTAACTTGTACTATCGATTACGATACAATATTAGAATAATACTATATATGTAGTTATTGTACATTGCTAAGCAACATATCAAGTGGTATTAGAATGTGGTAGGTACTGGTTTGGAATACATCATTTTTTCTTTGGAGGCTGGTCATGCATGCACCACTTGGCTATGAAACTTGACACTGATTTCAAATCCTAATTTATGTTGCAGAATTATATTCTATAACATGAGCAAAGTATATTATAACAAAATTGAATAAGCACTTAATACCAGCATTGCTAAGTAACAAGTAGGTAGGTATCTAAATCAATATATTGGAACTAGTGTATTCTAATTGAAGATCATAAATCAGGCACATGTCTATTATGTAGCTATGCAAGCAATTAGTGTATTTAAGCGGAAACAAATTGATGGCAAATCTAAAATCCATTAAACAGAACAACTCAATTTAATACATTGTTTTGTGTACATAAATTGACATTCTATCTAATGTACGGTTAACTGTTTCGCCATTAATTACATAATAGATGTCTAATTGCCGTGGAATACCTTAGACATAATTTTATACACAGACATAACTAATTACTGTTATGTGTAATGATTAATTTTAATTAGGTGTTTATTTGTTGATAATTAACATTTTATTGCACAAATATTTGCCTAGGTATTAGTTTAATTGGCAAATGTAAGTTATGTAGTGTAAAAAGTATGTGCATATCTACATTACCTACTGTATTGTAACGGCGCTTGTGTGCTACTTCCTTTTACAAAATAATATTTCATTTTCATAATGAAAATTACTGCATATTATATTATAAGTATTTTTACTTCAAATAACTGCTTAATTTTAAACAGCTGTATATTATGCATGTTATTAAGAACCCGAAATATTTGTTCGTTCAAGGATATTTCAGCGCAGCCGCCGTAAAAACTTTCGAATTCTTCAATGTTAGGTAAATGGCAAAAGAACCAATTTAAATTCGACAAAAACCGTATCCTCGGCTTTCTCCGATCAGTCACGCTTCCCTCCAATAAATCTCATCAGATACCCGCCCTAGAGCCGCATAAATAAAGTGGATCTTGTTAAAAACTTGCGGGGTAAAAAAACTCTTACGTTTTCCGCCATTTTAAGGCGCCCCTCTAAGGAGGCTATCGTAAATATGCAGATATGCCCTCACCTGGGTTAAATCCACCAAATTTACCGCAGCCAATTTATCGTTGGCAATAGAAATATTGTAAATAGGTTTAACATCCCGCGTGCTTAAATTTCGTCGCGTGCTTTCGCATAAGCAGCTAGTATCTTGCCTCTTTCCGCTTGTGTACGCACGCCTACGATTTATTGTACACTCTTAATGAACTCCGTTATTCTTGAGAAAAGCCTGATTTATTATATACATATAAGTAATCATTTGTGTTTCTTTTATTTTTTATTGATTAATAAACCAACAATAACAAGACTTAAATGTTGTGTTTTGGTCTGCGCTAATGTCATTGTCTACTTCTAGTCATATCAATGTAATGACTTTACGATAATAAAATGTGAAGACAGTATTTTTGTATTTTAATAATAACTACTACATATTATTTGAATGTAAAGACAATGACACTTGGTTGCTTCTGATACTACTGATTTATAAGTCAAGTGAAATAGAGAGCGAAATATATTTATTAGATCATATAAAACGCGTTTTTCTAAAACCAGCCTACATTTTAATAACACCTACCTCAATCCTTCTTTTAAATTGTTTTAAACATCTGTTTAAATTAATTTAACTGTACCTACCTAAAATACTGGGCAATAATGCATACCTACTAGATATCACTCCATAAATAAACGCCTATCGATCAACCGAACCGCTTTACACTTATAACACAAACCTACAAACCCATCAACACTCCATACGAGACGTACACCACATTTCACCGAGTTACACAACTCCGAAAACGCAGGTGTTAAAACCGTATTATACGAACAAACAAGAGTTAAGCTTTCGGTATTTCGGCAGACCATAGCTCGGTTAAAATGGTCGAAGATTAGCCAACGGACTTGGCGATATTAATGCTACGAGCTAAATATCAAATGCTGTGAACCTACGTCATCATTACATGTAATTGGGTTCTAAAATTTGCATAACAGTGTTGCGGATGTAATAGAGACTTTGTGTGTGCCGGGCGATTGAACAAATTCGAGGTTGTTATTGGTTTTAATGGAATCGAAATGCGGACTTATTGAATTGGGAATAATTAGGTACTTAGTATTTGTAGCCTTCTCGATATGTTTTTTTTACCTTTCCGTATCTCAATCTCACCTGTAGATGGAGTTAGCAATGCACCGCTCAGCATGTTTCTATAATTATGTACCTATTATAGAAAAATCTTAACCAACCTCAACAAAAAAATACAAAAATAATAGGTGTATTTGTATTTCCATAGTAGTTACGTGTGAGATCCTGTTGCGTGCCAAGTTTTTCACAATAGTTAATCAATAATCTGAAGAGATATTTGTGCGCGCAAGTGTTATTATTACAAACTACGATTTTTGCACGCAAGCACTTCTGTTGGCTTTTTATTTTATTAAGCTATAAATTGTGTAATTATTGAAAAAATTAGCGCCATCACTGTTATTGCCTCTTCATTCAAAGTATTTGTTTTATTAAAATGGTGTTTGTTTAGGTAGGTATACCTGAGTTGACACGTTTTTGTTTTAATTGAACAAAGTTTCCGTCATCATTTTTATGGCACATCAGGGACAAATTTTCAACTTTTTCAACTCCCGTGATCAGGAACGAGATGATAAATAACCCCAAAAATAAATTGCGAAACGTGTCTCGCCTTAAAACAGGCGAATTACGTTTTTGAATTTATAGTCTCTGCTCGTAAACGGCTCTGAACTCCGTGACGTAGATTACCTTGTTTATCCCTTGATAATGCTGCTTGCAAACTTTGACAATTTTAGTGACGTAGCTATCCCGGTCCGGTTTGCGTTTTCGTTAATTCTGCGTACGCCCGGCCCGCTTGAATTTGCATTTTGCACGCGTGATAAGTGGGCCGGATTACACGGGATTCCCACCAACAGCCTCTGTTTGCTCTGAAATAAAGGGCTGTTAAACTTTTTTCATGGTAATTTGGGTCACCTTTAGAAGAAACGATCGCTGTAAATTTGTTAAAGTAGGCTTAGGTCCGGCCCATTTGTTTAAATTAGAATAAAACATGCATTAAGCTAATTTGATTAATCTATTTTTTTTCGGGTGTTTTAAAGTTAGAAACAAAAGTTTGGACTGAAAAATGTTATGAAACTGTTACCTAAATAATGTCCAGTCCGGAACCATTCCGGAAGATGGTGGTATTTTTCCATGGCGTGATTAATGAAAGCAACCACATAGCGGCCCCGGCTGACTTCCAAAATTTTCACAGTATATCTTCCATTCCTTTGCGCTTCTTTTGCCCGGGGAAGACTTGGCACCGTATTTTATTTCTGTAATGCAAGCGTTGCACTGTAGCTTGGTATACATACCATATTTTATTGTTAAAGAGTCAATTAAACATTATGAAAATACGTTACATCCATTTTTGTAAAATTTATAAGTATCTAAGTACTGCTTACTCTGATAAAAACTAAACCGTTTGGATAAAATGTATTCATGAATTTCATATAAGTATACCAAAAACAGAGTACAATACTATTTCGATCTTGAATGTAATTAAGTAGATATTTTGGCAAGAAGCCGCTGAAAATAAATTCAGGAATGTAATATTAACCAATGAAATGAAAACAAGTTATAAATAACGGTACAATAGGGAAAAAACATTACTTTCCCTGCATCATTCTCTAATGTTTGTGGCGTCGTATTTTATAAATAGATGCGTTTATGCATCAGCTAGGAGTCTTTAGAATTAAAAATATTGCAGTACTTGTCTAACTTTTACAATACACTTAGCACCTTTCTATGTCTATTCTATTCTTGAATACGGTACAATACATACTGCTTTCTATACAAACATATGTAAAAGGATTTATTAGAAAGATAGATACACTCCTTTTAGACAACCAAAAAAAGAAAAAACTTAGTACTTAAGTAATAGGCGCAATGGGCGTCTAATCGCTTAAAGCGATCTGTTCCAGGCAACCTTTGGGTGGAACATATCGCTTCGGAAGATAGACACCAGAAATAGGGTAGGTAGGTATCAAATTATGAATAGGTATATAATATTATACATACTAATCATTACACAAATAAGGGGATTATAATAGAAATATACCAATAATATGCTAATGATTTTAACGATAAATAAACACAATCCATTATAATCCAATAATGTATGTACTTAGCTACTAACTAAATGATAAAATAAACATCATTAACAATTAAACCTACAATATAGATTCTAGCAGTGGGTCGATGGGTCATTCTAAGTGTTTGTTTATACAAATAAATTAAACAATTATTTATTATTACTATACTTCGCTATATTTCGATTTGGTAAGATAATAATATTTTGAGCCATTTGTAATTTATTTGAATTTTGTGCAAACAATTATACACACTAAATGTAACTAAAATTTGTCTAATATATCGTTACTATTGATATCTGACGTTTCCAAAATGCTGGCAGCATTGCCGCGTTCAATGGCAACAAATATAAAAATAAAGACGAGCATTATGGCCTCATGTCTTTTCGACCAGACACCCAGATTGGTTTAATCAAATAGATATACCAAAATAGTAAAAGGTTCATTAATACTTTGGTTCATTACTATTTTGGTTCCAAGCTTCCAAGTTAAAAAAATATTTAATATTGTTTCATAGTTTCATAATTTCTGCTACTACCTAACCTCCTAATTAAATCTAATTAAACAATAGACCTCTCATTTATTTGTATGCACATTTATTTTCTATTGTAGGTACGCATATTTTCATAACAACCATTTTGATTTTGTTTGATGCCATCCCCCTAACGCATGCGCCGTCGGCTCTTTGGCCCGTCGGCGGTGGCTATATTGACATCAGTTTGTAAGATTATCTACATTATTACATAACGATGATAATATTTATTATTTTTGGGTTTAAATAAATACACTTACTTAATGAGCGCGATCGGTTACATTAATTAATATACTTATTTTTTTTTTATTAAATTATGGTAGGTATTGCTTTGTGTATGTAAGTACTACTTGCCTACTTACAAAATATTTAAGTATACCGAAGTACAATAATATTAAATATTTAGCCATCGTAAATCTTATACCGCCGAATAAATATATTCCGTTCAGGCCCATTGAAATGTTTTAAATGTATTTTTGTTCATTGATTTATAAATGTTAGAAAATTTAACCAAAGATGACACACACTTGGCACACTCTACCCACTGTTTTATCAACATAATGTTTTATTAATATACAATACTTACTTACTGTTTTATACATTAATACTTATTCACCATGTTAATTAATTTATTTTATTAGTTTCTTATTCCGCGAAAATAATTTTTGTTAAGTACGAATTTTTGTGGCAGATGCAATCTAAAAATCCTTTTAAGATATTAGTACATACAATATTATTATTTTTCAGAAGTAGGTACCTAGTACAGGAAGATCTCAGCTGAAAATAGGTAGGTAAGGACATGGCATTCAAAAAGCTGCACTATCCCCTCACAATAAGATTGTTATTGGATTTGTAATATACGATGGTAATGAGTTTGCAATTGATAAAAATTTATATAATAATGAAAACAACATATAACTGAATAGACAATTGCACATATTTTGGAAAATTATGTTTTCATTATTGTGAAACAAAACAAATAAATACTAACACAACCTGAACTTAGCTTTAGGCACTCAGCGGTGGCGTCCTTTTGACAAAACTCTTTATTTTAACACAAAATACGCTAGAAATCTCTCAAATCACAGGCGCAAACTTAAAACCACACGATTATCAACACATTCAATGCAAAACAAACGTCAAAAACTGATAAAAACAATGAAAACCACACAAAAACAATGGGAAAACACGGTGTCGTGTTGTGAATTAGTTCAGACAGGGTGCGCTAGGATCGCTCCATTCAATATGGCGAAGGCTTGCCGCGCTGTCATTGGTCGACCGTTCGAGCGCCGTGAAGTTAGCTCGAATGAGCGAGCGAGTGAGATTTATGTGATGTTTTGGCGTCGATGAAAGACGGAGAATGTGTCGGAACGGGAGTAGTTTGTATGCTGTCGGCGTTCGGGACCGGTTTTGTCAGAGGCGTTCACGGAGCTTGCGTATGTGCGTTCGCTATGTGCCGGTCGGCAAGGTAGGGGCGCGCTTCCCATCCGAGATGACGAAATAGGTAGAGCGCTTGGTAGAGTTTTAAAATGTCAAATGGAGATTTAAGTTATCCAATTAGGTAAATTAACAATATAAAAATGTATGGTAAAACTATTCGTCATCATGATTAAGTAGTATAAATGTAAGTAATAATAAGTTGTTTTTTTTGCAATAAAACATGTTTAAAATATAATAATAGGTATGTGTTTTTGTTACAGGTATGAATAAGTAGCAGCTAACTCAAATTACGAAATAGAACAGTTGTAAGTATTTTGGTAGAATGCTCAAGCTCTTCCAGGAACGGCTACATAGACAAATATACTTTATTGTAAGAGACATAAAGTCTTATATCAAAGCTACATTTCAAACAGCTGTGTGACCCTGTCATGCCGTAACCCTCGGATGAAACCACACTATAAATAAAGTAGCTACCTATGTTTGTCACAGAGATGAAGATTTTATATTTGACTGTCGTATTTAATTTTCATATTAACTCATGGAACCTATACCTGCTTTGCACAATTTTTTTTTTAAGAAAATTAAGTACTATTATTTATGAAAATAACTATTAGTTGTTGAAGTTATTTCACTTTAGCAGCAGTTGGTATACCTACGTCAAAACCACACCCAGACTAAACCAAAAATCGTAGCGGAAGCAAGAATATGTTTACTATGAAAATAGTCACATAGATCCCGGCCCAAACGGCCTAGATAAATTCATTTTCTCATGTAACTAGCAATAAATATGGTAATTCAACACTATAACGCCCTTATGTCGCCTACCATCGAAAGAGCGAAAAAGATATCGCAAATTGCACTGCGCAGTACTCTTTTCAGTCATACAGCCTTCATTTGGCATCACTGCAAAGTTAACTTTACCATTTCGACGCATGGTCGTAATTTTTTCAATCGGATTTATTGAGTTACGTCGTTTCGGTGCCGGTGTGTAGTTTTATCGACCTACGGCTACTACTAACCTAATAAATTTCGGTGTTTCGCTCAGTGATCCGCTTGCTGAACGAATGCATCGTCCCAGATAGGTACGAATGCGGGATTTGACTGTGTAGATTTATGGCAGCTGAAAGGTATTGTGGGTGATATTTGTCTACGTGGAAGTATGGTCGCTGATAAGGTCATGAAACACGTTTTCGTTTTGACTGTTTTCCATATTTGATCACAGGACCGTAAATGTAGGTCAAAGTTTCAGAGTTCGGGACTGAAGTTACTATTTCTTTGAGGACAGCTGTGATTAATTATTGTGATAGGTTTGTTTCTTGCTAAACGACCTGATATGTATTTGATAGTTTTATTTTTGATAACGGTGATTAATAAAGAGGGCGTGTCAAGTTAATTATTTGTGACTCAATAATATTTAATTTTAATTAGGACAGTGTGTAGTGTTACACGTGCATAATCATCGGTTAAGGTGAAGTAGAAGTTTAATTTCGTCAATAAAAGTTGAGTTGATGAAAGTTATCAGGCTTTTACACTTTTACAAGGGTTAAATTATGTTATAAGTACAACATCTTAATATACTTAGTATTATGGAACATATTGCTATATTTAGTACTCTATATAGGCGGGTAATTTTGCTTTGTAATCGCTTTATTAAAAGCCATTGCTGCTTCTCTAGTTAAACTGAATAAGGGTCAAAATTTATAAGTACCTATAAAGAAAATAATTACTAAAATAAACAAAGACAAAAGGTGTGGATCAAAATTCCGTAGGTAATTTATCAAAAAATCATTAGGTACTGTCTTTATATTAATAATGAAGAACTAAATTAAAGTAAGTGCCTACAAATTAATCACCAGAAGATACTTCGCGGAAATCCATAACCATTTAGAAAGGTAAATATTAGGTATTTTGTAAATAAAGCTGCACAAATTATCGTGTAATATTTTTGTAGCTGACAATAATGAATTAGTTGATGATAGATTTAATGAAATGATACTATGCCACATACTTACGCCGCATTGCACAAGAATAAACATGTCGAGGATCTCGACATGAAATCTTCGGAGGCTTTATAATCAACCATTTCAATAAGACTTCATCGAGCCAGCCGCGGCGCGCTCTCGCAATGGATCTCTTAATTAACAAAACACAATTAAATATAAATCTCGGGCACAACTTAATCTGCGAAATGAAAACAATCAAAACCAATATTTAATTGATGGGCAAACCTTAATTAACTTGTAGTTCGGCGGCGGTCCCAAAAGCCCCTCGGATAAAAGAAGCCATCTGCATTTCGGTATTCAAATTATTCTCCAAACGTGTTTTCAAATCTAACATGGAGACCGTTTACAAAATCGTTTCATCACACTCACTCTTGCGCATCGTAGCTGAGTAAGAACGGCGCAACCCTTTAGGACCCTCGCTTCGCCGCCAATATGCTATATCTCATATGGGCCCACAATAAAACCATACAAAAAAGTCACGTCACAAAGTTTGCCTAAACTAACCTCGTTAAGAGATATCTGGATAAAAGAATACCGTTTTTCAGTATCATCACGATTGTGACGAAGATCGGATAGCTCGATCCGCGGTGCGAGTACAACTAAAAGTACAGAAACATTTCTAAATAATCGGTGTTATCTCAAAGTTACGGTTTATTACGCAAGTGCAGAGAAAGTTGGTTTTGTTGCATCGGTCGAACAAAAAACAAAGTTTTTTGAGTTATTGTCCGGGGTGAAAGTAGCTATTGTTGGGTTTAAAAAAGCTTTATACCTGCAAAAGAGCGAGACGGTAAACGGCGGAGTATTTTAGTGTCCCAAAAGTCCCGTTGCAGATCGCGTGTGTGGAGTTGAAAAAGTGTAGTGACGTAATAGGAGAACGAGAGACGCCCAACGCTTCACACCGGTACCAGGTATATCCGTTTGTCATATCTAATGCTATATCAGATTAAAGTCGGTGACATGGGCATGATGAAATGGAGTTTTCTCCGAAAAAAGGTAATTGAGGGTGTCGCGTTTGAAAATTTAATCTCACGGTCATGTTGGTACTCCGTGCACAGTGTTTGCGAAAATTAACGTAGCAGCTTTTTTAGGCAATTTGTTTTAGGCAATTTATGTGACAGCCCATTGTAGGACAAAGCTGTAAATTATTCATGTTTAAATTTACTTCTGCCCACATTGTTAATTAAAGTTCTTTGAACTTATGGGCGCAGAGTTTTTCGCTTGATATTTTCTGAGCAGGCCAAATTTATCAGTGGCAGTGTTCGTAAGTACATGAACACGATATAAAACCACTTCTATATATAATAGAGTACACTCCATCTCGACACAAACAAACAGAGACTGCGGTCTCATATCTGGGCAAGACAATGCGTCTCCAGCGGTTTGCAAGAACAACACAGAACATGTTGGATGTCTACGCACAGACAAAGACGCTTAATTAAACTAGCTGAGCGGGCGAGCGAAACGTAAGCATTTAATTTATATGCCTGCAGTAAACTCCGCGGCCGCTTCTGTGTAGGCGTAAGTTTATAAGCGAAGCGGGAGGTACGCTTATCACAAACATTTTGAAATGCAATCAAATTTTTTCTTCGTGGTGCAACTCTTATATCATACAAATAACTTGAACTATGTAAAGTAAGTAAGTAAGTAAGTTGATTCTAAGTATCGTGGGTTGATTGCTAATCAGGAAGTCTGCTAGGTTTCTTAATATTATATATTTTTTTAAACACGCTATGTGCAGTAAATACTTGGCCACTGGAAAAAAGTGTCACTTTGGTGTTACTAAACGATGCACGTTCAGTAAATGAAATAAATAGTATCCTCCGTAACAAGAAATTACGACGCTTTTGTGTTATTGTACAAAATTTGTCGTTTGCCATGCCAACAAAAAATATTTAAACAATCAGTTTTGTTTATCAAAATTACTAGGAATACTTTAAGTAGGAATATAGATTGATCATTATTACCCTTTAAACCAAGAGTTTTAGCACCTAGTCGTAGCAATCTACGCGCGACGTCGTAGCGGTTTCGTAGCTCGTTATTTGAACCAAATCATTTCCTGCCTTTTGATATTGTACTTACAGTACTAAATTATAAATCATGATTACTATCACTGTCGAGAATAATTCAACTAAATTAATGCTTAATTTCTGAACCTGGCAACTCGTTAGCCTATCTTCTTAGTAAAAACGCTTACAACTTGTCCCATAGACCACACACATTTCCTTGTATATCCGTGGAAAAACTCTCTTTTGTTGAGCACCGGATTAGAATAAAGTATTTTAATTACGAGTTACGTTTACAATTGGTCTAACAATAAATTATTCTAGTACTTACTAATATTATTATCTTAACGCCCAGCAATAAACGAGCCTTGAAGAATCACAATAAAATTTTATCAGTGCGAGTAGATGTTATAATATTATAATATTTTCATATCTTCCATTTTATTGCCATAATAAAATTGTGATATATCTCGGAATGCCCAATAGTTTTAACTAAGTCTAAAAGCTAAATATACATAAACATGATAGTGAAATACACCCAAAATGTAGTAGATAGTTTCACAAGCATAGCTTTGAAATATTATTAGTGATCCCCAAAGGTACATAATATTATAGTTGTGACCACTACAGCAAGTACTGCAAGTTAAGCATCTTGATTTCCCTGAAGCCAAATTTGAAAGCAAATAAACATTGGCTTTAGTTAAATGGCAGTAATAGATCTTAGAACTAATAGCATTTACCAACTATTTACTTTTGACAGTGTCACGTTATATTATGTACTAGAAGCACATCGCGGTTTCACCCGCGTTAACTACTATCCCGCGGGAACCATTAATTTTTACGGGATTAAAGGTAGCCTATATCACCCGGGGATAGCATAGCTTCCCAACGTGAAAGAATTTTTCAAATCGGTTCAGTAGTTTCGGAGCCTATTCATTACAACCAAACAAACAAAGTTTTCCTCTTTATAATATTAGTGTAGATATATTTTTTTGTAATGAACCAATCCTTTTGCGTCTATTATTTTCCTAAAACATTAGAAATTATTATAGAACTTCGTGCTTTTCATAGAAAATGTTAAATCTGTTTTATACGAAGCCAAAACAAATACATTTACAAACAACCCCACAAGAATGTCTCATAAAATAGTAGAGGACGGCAGACTTCCAAATCAATACCCACCTAATTCACAAACCCATAGAACAGAAATTGTAACGATAACGCGGCCAATATAATACTGGCTTCAGACATATTTGAATATCTCCCGGATCGGCCGGCGACCATTGTTGGTGCCGAGGCTCCCAGTATGGAGTTAATTAAACGGGACGGTGAAGATCTACAGGTATTTAGAAGATGGCCCGAATAGGAGAGATTATTGGAGCTCCGGAGGTGTTGAATACTGAATTGGAGGGTCTATAAGGAGTTTATTAGCTTACTGTGTTGTTAATATCGCTGGTTTTAAAAAGAACGAATAAGATTAAAATGATGTATAGAATACAGTAAATTTCATATTATTTAGGTGTCATTTTAGTGTCAGCTGCTATGTAAATATCTTTCATGAATTATACGTGTATATTTTCTTGATGCTTTTCCGCGATAATGCTAATCCGGCGTACTTTTATCCGATCGCATTGTTTAATTTTTCTAACTACTCTGTAACAAGCTTGAGACTAACGTCCTTGCTTCTTAAATATTTTATACAATCCCACTCATCAGTTTCACAAACTCTATCTTAATGCTCATAATTTTACCCCTTAACTTTAATGTATATTTCAAAAGCCACAACAGTATCTCTGTCGTCACCACTACGAAGTTGGTTCCCATGTGGGACATCGATCCCGGACTAGTTCACCGTCTGTCTGGCTACATGCCACTTCCACCCCATTCAAAGGAAGCATTTGAAATGTAAGCTAAACTTAGCATCAGTTAAAATGATACTTTCTGTTGTTTCAGGAAGCTTTTTGTCATCTGTTAGTGTGAGGGCTGATTTTACGATTTTGTGACGAAGACTAAGAATTGAATCTGCCTTTTAAAACATAAGATCAAGTTGCATGTAAATTGATGAATTCAATTAATAATCTCGGACTCTTTATGTGTGTGGTAATAGTCGTCGTATTTTCTGATTTTGCTCTACTTTGTTATGAATAACGATCAATAACTTCTTCTTCTACAATGGTTGAAAATCGTGAGCAAAATATGGTGTATGAGTTGCATGCTCAGCAGTTCGTTAAAGGTTAGTAAAGTCCAACAAACGAACATGAACAAACTATAGATGCAGCTTGAACTGTAATTTAATAAGCCCACGAAACGGTTTACGGTACCTTCACCTGCCATACCACGGGCCCATACTTTAACTGCTCCAAATCCGCACACTGCATAGAAAGCACAAAATAACTAAATTGGAACCCTTTCAGATAGGACGGTTTTCCCGACGTAACTGTACATAACAACGTGACTAGATAAAGTCGTTCCAAGCCGATAGCATCTGTCGAAGTGCCTTTTATGGTACAACTAACGATACGTTACATACATTTTTATAATGAAGTCCTTTGATGTGTAGACGTTGTACAATTTGTGACCTATAGGTGGTCCTTGCGGTACACCTTCGGCACCTAAAAATAACATGGTTAATTAATTTCATTGCAGCAATATTTCATTTCTTAATATAATTTATCGCCTTTGCTACTAATAACCGTAAAGTTATTAATATAAGAAAGTTTTATAAACAGTAATTTTATGTCCCCTTGGTCAGTCAAACGCTTATCTATATTCCACCATAAAAACATTAATATGTGAGAGGTGTTGGTGTTAAAGTTATCAGTGAAGTTTATTTTAAAGGTGCTGCGCTATAGGTGGAGAAGGGCAGATGCACTTGTGAAATAAAAAAGAATTGCAAAAGTCGACATGCCTCTTGATTAATACTTTAAAGGAAACTTGCGCCGCGGCCGAACTAGGCAGTCCGCAGTCGGCAAGTGCTTTATACAGACCAGCTTGTATGAAATATGCACGCGTGTGTATAAGTACAAACGGTAACGATGGAATTTTTGTTTTAATAACAAAGGCTGTTCTATTTTCTGTTTAATATAAATGGGTTTGTACTTGTACGCATTCCATTCAATTAAACGATACAACCGTTTCATAGTTCTCTGATTTTTAGCATGGAGATATGCTATTATATATATTATTATCCTTTTAAAGAAACTAAAATCGTTTAATAATTATTTAGTTACTGAAACCTAGTCCATTGTTTAGTGTATCGTTTGCTCTATGTGTATACTACGAACTACGAAATTGTAACATTTAAAATTCTCACTATTTCTAGTCTTTGCGATCACGTCCGAATAGTAAAATATGTGTTATCAATTATTTTAAAATAAAACAAAGCTACATTTATGCAACAGACTCGTTAATACAATCCATTTAAACCAGGTGACGATATGATCGGACTAAAGAAATACTCCAGTTTTACATATGGCCGAGGTAAAAGTAAGATACTCTCAGGAGTTGCCGCATAAATTGGCTCGTTCGTGATGCAGTACCTTGTTGAATATGTATAGGTACGCTCCCTTCCTTACTTCTCATTTTACTAATAGATTTCTCTTTGATTAAATTTGTATACGTTTTATTCATACGGCCGAGACCACTATTGTTAGCTGCCGGTCCATTTAAATCAATAGTTACGACCACTTCGAGTATCATGAAATTGTCTTTTGTTTGTGTTTGCGAGAAATTAGCAACTGAATCGCTGTGTTCAACTATTTATACTTTAAAAAAGATATAAATTTATAAATCATCACTTTATGAAGGAAACAAAATTTATAGCTGCAATAAACGATTCTCAATGCCCGGTTTTGAATTGATCAAGTATCGGCAGTGAAAACAAAAAAGTGAAACAAAGCAAGGTCAACATTTGACCGAAATAAGAAGAAACGTTACAATACTTTGCGATAAGCGGTTAGAATCAAACGTACCTAGCTTATAAGTTTTTTAGGTCTTTATGAAATAAAATCACACTTAATAATGCATTTACCTGTATTTAATTACCCGTCAAACACAAGTACGGTTGTGGATAAGTAAAAAGATATATAACGTCACATTTAAATTTATTCTTGTCTCAAGGCAAGATATATTATGACCAGTAACCCTTTGGCATTTGGCGTCGAAACGGGTGGACGTACATCGAGGTATCAGATATTTATAATGGCTTTATTAAGACAAGCCATCCGTTGAGCTCACGCCCGCTTATTATTATAATTTAGACATCTGCCTAAAGCTTTTGAATGAAGTCATCAGTGTAATATTGGGGTTTTATCGACCTGTGATTGTTTCAATTGAGCTCAGTTTTTGTTACTTCTTTAACCAGTCGCTATTAATGCGGTATTGTTAATTAATGTTTGGAGTAATTTCGTAACTGGTGTTCGTAATTTCGTGGCGAATGTATAAAGCACACTGCAAATCAGAACTGCATTCGTTATGCAAAAATGCAGACGAAGATTTCGTGACGCGAAGCTATGGCGGTGCCATGTTATAATGTGCTTATACTTTTTGCCAGTCCTACACGTGAGCTTGGCGCTTCTAACCGTATAATGGGGAAAAAATAAATTTTAAATACCCAGACTTTTATTTATAGCTCGACCTCACTTCAAAATCTCAAAGTTAACGAGCCTGGTACTGATAAAAAAATAGCCCAGGAATAATTTGGGCTTAATTAACTGTGCTTAGAACTGTTGCACGTTACCCAAGTTTCTGAAAGAGCCACTAATCTTGCGAATGGTTATATTTACGATCACCTTACCTCATTGGAGACATTAAAAGTTTCCGAGCCATAACTGCGGCAAGTCTCCGCTCATTGTTCATTCCGAGTGCGTATATTGGAGTTGAAATTTGTAGGCGCACCGCTGAAAAAGTGTCAATTCATCATAGCAAAGCCCCGAGCTCTAGACCGAAGTCCCCCGCATAAATCTCACTTCCATACTTTCGCGTGGGGAAAACGACTGCTTTATGAGATCCTTAAGGCTGTATGGATTTGGAGAAATATTTCCTCTGCGTGCTTGCCCCCGACAAATGAAGGAGCATTGGGCACATTAGAATGTGTGAAAGGGCCTATACGCGTTTTATTGTTATGCGAAGCAATTCGTTTAAAAGCTAGTGCGTTACGGTAGTACGTACGAAGTGCCTATTTGCTAATATTTATTAACCCCACAGTACCTTTGAGGGTTTCTTTGCGAGAAAAAAGTGATTTGATGTTTATTAGAGTGGGTGCTTAAATAACTCGCTGCTCTTTTTCGATGTAGGAGTGGAAAGCTTTTGATGATTAACTTAGCCAGTGTGATTCAGAAGTTCGTTTGATATGTCGTCATTAGGTCTATTTTGGTCGGTCGAGCATCTCTGATGTTTGGAAACCCTCGGTAATCTTGATTTATGCCTGTCGCGGTCTTTATTTAAAACGAACCGCCGTGTATTCCGATAAATGTAAAAAGCAGTTTCTAATTTGAGAATAGCTGTTGTTGCTGTACCGTGATTGAAATGGGTGTAGGTATACATATATCCATACCTAAGGGCATATAGTAAGCAGGCGTGCGTGAGTGCACTGCTCGCAAGCTTTGCCTTCCTCAGAACAAGGAGCCTTCCTACCCCCCTCGCGTTCCCCACCTCACCTGCGCCCGCGCACCCGTTTATCCGACCCAACGACATTTCCATTCCCTGCACGGAAATAGACATTTTAGGAGTGCGGCTGCAAACACACAAGATTCTTCAGATAAACTTTATTGTGTGCTAATTCACTATCTAGTTACATCGCGGTATCGGCCATACGCAGTCCGTTTTGCAATACATAACATGTACGCCGTCTTGTGAGAGAAAACCTCAGTGAAGCCGTGTTCCGTATATGGTGCACCAGTTAATTGGGAGACTCGTGGGCGATTTGATTTGAATTGAATTAATTATGAGATACTGGGGACTCGCTCACGAACTCCAGCAGGAAATGCAAATGAGCCGTGGAAAAATCACGACAGATTATTGCATATTTTCACCGCTACTCCGAGACTGCACCTTATCTGGAAGCGGGGTTCAATAAACCAAGGGACCGGGCCGCTCGCGACTGAATCGACGAGAATTTATGCGACAAAATAACGCATACAGGTGTCGCGCGGCTCGGCGCCCCTTCAAATGGCCACCGAATGGGAACTTAAATAGGCGAGGGGCTCCTTAAGCTTCGCCACTGAAGCGTTAGACACGACCGATGCGGCGATAGCGCTCGCAACACATCCCCAATTACGATTTATACAGTCTCTAAAAGGGCACCCGTAATGACGTACCACACGGATGCCTTTTTCTCGCACAATCGAAATCCAATTATTTCTGCAAGTAACTAATACCGGTCCGGGGTGAAGTACAGAAGCGAACCGTAAATCGACGCGGGATATTTGCAGCGCGCTCGGAATATGAATTATTCTCGGTGATTGTTCTTGCTGCCGCGTCATGGTTCATACATGAAGCTCGAACTAGTTTTTTCGAGGTTCCTCTCGTCCTCGGCTCGTAAATACAATCGTTCGTGAAATGTTCAATTTCTGGCGCGTCGTTCATTTTTTACGTCCCCGAATCGGGACTTGGACTCGAATTTCGTGCTGTTTATAATAATTAACATTATCGACGGTTAAGTGGTGCAGTTGAAATTGGTCTTTCGGAAAGTAGCCTGGCTGCTCGGGCGCTCGGGGTCTGTTTCTGAGATAACCTGAATTTGTTTGGGCGAATTTTTCGGAACTGTTTTTATCAATCGGTGTGCTGGTTGGTAATTGGGCGAGCGGTTGCGGGCAGGCAGCCATAATTGACGGTGCTATCATTCTGAACTTTTCGTTCGAACATTCGGGGAAACTTTTAATTGGTCCAGCTTTTGTGACGTTTAATAATGCCGCTTCGAATAATAACACTGACCAATAATTGGCAGATTGTTGAATTAATTAGCTGTTCGATAGGCAGAATGGGTCTGGTTCAAGAAAATACTCGCTTATGGTACACAGGCATTTAAAAAAGCAGCTAACAATAACATATAGCTAGCAGCTCTGATGTGCTATCATTTTCCGCTTCGATTTATTGATCGAAGATCTTCATAGCTTGAGTAATATAATGCTGATTTGATAAACATGCAAGGGCGTTTTCATTACAGAATAATCACTAACACGTAATATTATCAACATATATTTTGCCAGTAAGGGAGAGAAACCCCATGCTAATAATGTCATCAACGAAAATTAGTTTTGTTATTAATATTCAGTGATTGAAATCAGATCAGATTAGTTCCGAGGAGAAGAACTAGTCTGATCTGATCCCAAAGGTTTTGCCAACATTCCTGGCCAAAAGGCACGAGGGAAATCAAAAGATTTTTTAAAGTTTAAAACTGGATCGCCATTAATAAGGCATTGTCAGCAGCCATGAGACCGTCCATACTTTCGCTAAGAGAACTTCTTATTGGTTCACAATTAGGAGCATGCAGAAGGTGACCCTGCCATCCTCAAACTCGAGTAAAAACTGGACATTCACCGAATAGTAAGCGAAAGCGGACTCCGCTGAAATCCCGCAGAAAAAGTCTCCCAAGCGATACTTATCAAGTGTTTGAAATGACACAACCGGATTCCAAGCTCTCGACATGTTCTTTTTGAGGGAATAAAACTGACGAATTTCTCAATAAGAGAGAGATGACCGGCGAGTCGTCACGTATCGAGGGCTCGGAATATTTGGAGCGGGTGCAGCAAAAACTATTCAGGGCCCATTATTATGGCATTTTTGTCGTCTGACGGGGCTGGAGTGGTCGCGGCCATAATGGCGGCGGTGGGGGGCGGTATGCGGCGCCCCCCCCTCCCGCGGTCCCTGCCGAGCCGCCTTACTCGCTGCGCCACCACCGCCATCCATCTTCGATATGCACATAAAGCGAACCGGCTCCGTAACGGCAGACCCACATTCCCGATGCTCTTAAATTTATTTATCTCTTTATTAATTCTCTACTCGAATTTTAATGTTTGCGTGAATTGCTTTCGATGTAGTGCAGTGATGTTGATTAGGTTTTATGTTAGGTATTATGAGGTTAACATTTAATCTAGTTGTTCAACTATTTATTCACTGTTAATTTACTGTTAATCTTTGTTTCTTTCCTATGGAACAATAATATTTATTATTATGCTTATGGGGCCCGCACTGAGTTCTCATTAAGATTCCGTAAGCGTAGTATATTATTATCCCCACTCAATAAAAATCACCTGTTCAACGACTTAACAATAGGATCAGATGCCATGTGCACCATAAAATGTGCTGATCTTTTTAATGAAGTGACAGTCGCCAAGGTATCTGGTTCAACTAGTTCACGGAATGGTATTAAGTTATTCAAACAATTGCTGCGTAAAACCGCAATCGATGTCGTTAAAGTTGCTGGGCCGGCAGCAAATTCTTGTTCTCTTCGCATGGTAAATATTTGATTAAAATAGTTGCTTGTCATTAAGGTAACGATTTATAAATATTCATACGTGTTTTTGTCGTAACACATTCACCTAAGTACATGTTTATTTTTGTTTCCCTGAGAAACTGTTTAGTACCAACTTGATTATTGTGATACTTGTGAACTCTATTATCTATTTTATTGTTGGTTTCATGTTCACATATTTTATGAATGAACAAATATAAATTTCATGTGCTACTGCTTATGTTTATGTATCGAGTTAGTTCATCATACTTTATGTACTATTGAAATTATGAATCATAACATCAATTTCTGTATTTCATGTCACCGGTTCTGTTACACATCTCTTTACATTGCCCGCTATTATTCACGAGAAAATGTAAGTTAGTCAATATCTTCGGAACAAGTTCAACGCAGGTCCTTTTCCCGATGTTTCCACGTGTAGGTAGGTGGCACCACTGACGGCTTCGGGCGTGTTTACGACGGAACCTCCGGGGGTAGACGCAGATGGATCACCTACTAGACTGGTTTACACACGCAGACTTACCAATTACTATGTGTTAACTGCGTTTGTAGATTGGTATCTTGTTGAGTTTTATTTCCTTCTAAGTTGTGTTAGAGTAGGTACTTATGTAGATTCTTCGGAATCATATTTGCCTTGTTATTGATGTTAAGTCATAATCATTGTTTTAAAGTACATCAAACATTGTCGAATCACATGACATGATTTGAAATATCAGTGTTGCACACATAATAGTTTCTACATCTATAATTAAGTACAAATTGCAACGAATTCTTTCATAAAACAGTTTTATATTTTATAATTCACTGAAACTTATTAATCATTAAAAATTAATCATCTAAAATCCGCATGACTATAGAATAAGTATTTATTTCCCCCATGTAGGTACAAAAGCATTATTTCCACAGTTGTAGGTTCCTACTGCTTAATATTACTTTCGCATTCCTGGCTTTCGTGATAGCCGTTCCCAGTGTCGTGTACGCAGGCCTCGAACTTTGCAAGTTTCCCCACGCCATGCCTGTTTGCCAGAGCTTGCAGCTAATCTTCACCAAGAATAAACCCTTCATAGTTTTAGCGACTTAGGTACATGAATGATTGAAATTGAAGTCACGTATGTTATCAGGACCGATCCAAACATTTAATTCGAGATAAGCTCTAGCTATAAATTGCAGTCGCTAGAAGCCGACAGCGCAATCTAGACTATGTAATAGGCGCCTAGATGGGCGTTCAGTTAGTCTAATTTGCAATAGAGCCTTTGTGTTAATTGATCCCGGGGCGTTGTTGGTTACGATAATTGTCAATAAATTGTTCCGCACATTAATCTCTACGTCAAATTGCCTCTCGCATTAACGCACTATTGGATCAAATGTTGGTTCAAATGGCAAATTGGTCCCGAGTTCTAGTGGCTCTACGGTCTGCCGCGCCCGTTTTTAAGGTACTGACACATAATCTCCCGAACATACATCCATACTTTCCCGGGAACGTGAAGCACGCACTAATTAACGTTGAACGTGAAACTTCGTGTACCTTCACCAATCATAGTTGACCCGCGGCACTCTGCTGCTTCTCCTGCTTCCTCTTTTTCAAAGCCGGGAGCTGGAGTCCTTATTAAGCTGGGCTCCAGTAATTGCGTGTCTAACGTTCCCTACACGTAACATGGCCTTTTATTAGGTGGAAATTCTGTGTACGCCAGTTTCGAGTGGAAACTTATGAACTAGATTCGAGTGACTTCATAATAGTTCTTGAAACATGAACTTTTATGTGAGAGAGACCTTCGTATAAATGTGAAAACAGGAACGGTTAAAAGTGTCCATAAAATTTCTGGAGATGTATAAAATTTACATACCTACACATGAATATTTGATTTCAGTGTACCGAATGTTCACGGCTATGCATTATATTTCTTTACAAAGCGTTACTATCGATTTCCTAATCGTATTCAATTCAAAAGTGAAATAAAACCTTATCATAATACAATTATCTGTGGACCGCTTAAGATACAAAGATTATCTCGAAAGTTCATTGTGACAAAGTATGTGTATGTTTATCCTACCTATATTTATCAAGTTGATAGTACCGCGTTTGAGTCAATGAGGCTTGCTACAGTTGATGTGTTATTGTCCCGCTATATAACAGTCGTAAACGTCTCCATTAACTGAATATCATTGTTTATGGTCCATTAGCGCATATTTACTTAAACATTAGTTACGGTTATGACATTTTAAAACATGCCTCCGTTTGATAGCCGATTGATTGGCGCCATATTTATGTCTATATACAATTTATACATTGGAACTTCATACAATTTTATCTTCACTTCAATCTTCATCTTCCTCGTTATTGTTATAACTTCATACCACCTTGTGACTTGGAATTTATGGCGCAGATGCAAACAGCAATTTACTTTATTATGTCTCTTCGCCGTTATTCGAGGCCTTTAAACAATATTGAGATGACAGTCTTTCCGTTTCCGGCCGCATTTTAGTCGTTGCAGTTCCATTTACGCGGTAGAGGGGGTATACTTCCGGTCGCCATGTTCGTTCACCAGGTAGGCAGGCTTGGCGTGTGCCTTCATTGGCGTCTTGAGTTTCGTGCCGTGTAGACGTAACGCTGTTAGCGTTCGAAATAAGTTTAAAAATCTTTATTAAAATCAGTTTAAATTTAAACGCTGCTAAGTGTTTAAAATTATCGTTGTAGTTTCATTCCAGATTTAGTGAAATGTCTAACGACAGTAGCGATGAAAACCAGTGTGATCTTGTGTCTTCTTCATGCTCATCATCCGACGAGGAAGATCGTCGTGCAAAAGAACGTGCAACGCGAAAACGAAAGTCTGCAGCAAGGAAAGGGGGACATTCAAAAAGATCACGCAAAGAAAGTAAGGTTTTGGAACGCCTTACACAACAGGTTAGTGAAATCCAACAATTCTTGGCAGGCAGTGCCTATCCGCCGTCGGATTGGTGCCAACCTGAATATAATTCGACCTTGAATGGAAACGATATAGCTCTTGAGCAACAAACTCAAGATACAGGGTCTGCCGAATCAACCCTCAATCAAAATAAGGGGGCGATTGAGCCAACCCTTACTTTTAACTTTGATTTGGCGACAAATCTAAAAGAACCATCAATCCCAAAGGTCTCTTCGGAGCATTTGGAGCTTTTAAACTCGTTACAACACTTTCAATCGGAGAATTGGGCTAATGTCCGTTACTCTGATATTCAGAAATCCTACAATGCTCGGCCGGGGTTTGTTGAATTAGAGGTCAATGATGAAATTAAGCAGTTTGAAAAGGCTAATAATTTAACTAGTACTGATAGATCTTTGGGTGCCATTACCCATGCTGTTATTATGCAAAGTGATGCATTAAAAAATGGAGTGTCTGAGCTGCTACAATGGACTCAAGAAAGTGATAACCTAAGCAAAGAGGCTTTGCTGGCTAAAATTAAAGACTGCTTTCCAGGGGATTTTCAAAGAATTTCTCTTGATTGTTTACAATTACTTTGTGGGCGACGTGCTGATATTATTGAACAGGGGAGGGAAGTTTTCTTAAACTTAGTGAGGGACAAATTTTTAAGAGGTTGTTTAAAGAAGATCCCTCCATCCAGTGAATATTTATTTGATAGAGCACAGTTCGCAGATTTTGTGAAAAATAACGGAGGAATCAATAAAGTGTTTGCTGGTCAAAAACCCTCCTTCTCTGCGCAAGAGAAGCGAGTTATGTCTGGGTCCCAGGCTGCGCAACCTGGACCCAGTAGTTACAATCAAACCGGTCGCTTCACAGCACCGTTTGCATTCAACCATAGATATGTATCTCCCCAAAGAGTGCGACCCTTCCACTCGTATACATCTAATTATGATCTTGGGGCCCATGCTAATAATGAGCGGTTCTTTCGACCCTCATTTAAGCCTCAGTCGTTTGCACCAAGGCAACAGACCCCGGCCAATGCCAAAAAGCCATTCAATAGACAAGAAGCTTTTAGCCAATCCAATGCCCCGCGTGGTAGAGGAAGAGGCGATAGAAAGTATTGACTCAAAACAGGTGTTTCAGGGGGAAAGGTTAGCAATGTTTGTAAATGCGTGGATAAAAAGGGGTGCACCCATTCCTTTGTTAAACGTGATCAGGGGTTACAAAATCCCATCAAACAGTTCCATCTCTCAAAATGGATCAGATAATAAGCAGTATGATAACAGAGAAAATTTTAAATTACGCCCCCGAAACACCCAGTTTTTTATCAACCATGTTTTTAACTCCAAAAAGCGATGGTTCGATGCGTCCCATTTTCAATTTAAAACGACTAAACAAATTCCTCAAGGTAGGAAAATTCAGACTAATATCTGTCCAGCGAATTCCAGAGTTTTTACAACCAAACGATTGGTTGATCAAAATAGATCTTACTCAGGCGTACTACCACGTGCGGATATCACCGGTCCATCGGTGTTTTCTGAGATTAGTGTACAGAGGCCACCTACTGCAGATGACCTCTTTGCCATTTGGGCTTGCGACAGCTCCCAAAGTTTTCGCATCCCTCTCAAATTGGACAGCGGAAATTCTACGAGAACAAGGTATCAGGATCATAGTTTTTCTGGACGACTTTTTGATTGCATGTCAAAACAGGTCGAAGTTAGTCGACCAGACCCGGATTGTTCTCCTAACTATGCGCAACTTGGGGTGGATTGTAAACGACAACAAGTCCAAACTTTCCCCACAAACATCATTGGAGTACTTAGGCCTGTTATGGGACCCGTGGAAAAACACAAAGTCTCTCCCGGAGAAGAAAATCCAGAGTGTGCGGGATGCCATGTCAAAGTTGTTGACCCACAGGAAAGCAACACTTCGCGAAGTCCAGAGCATCGTAGGGACCTTGAATTTCGCCCGACTGGCTGTTCCTCAGGGTCGACTAAATTTTCGTTGTTTGTTGACTCATTGCAACAATTTGCTGCAAAGTCAATGCGAGAGGTCACCTTGTCTACCCTCTTAGACGATCAAGGAGCTCGAATGGTGGATGCTGAACTGCAGAAGGTCCTCCCGGCTTCACCCTCCATCACCAAAGAATTTCCTCACAACAGATGCGGCCGACTCAGGTTGGGGAGCGGAGTTGAATGGAATTCGGATAGGGGGCGATTGGCTAAGCGAAGAAGAGTCCGTTCACTCGAATCAGGAAGAGATGTTGACTATTCTGAAATGTTTGTGCCAATTCGGTCCTTCTCTGAGTCATTCATCTCTGCTGCTGCAGTGCGACAACAAGTCGGTCGTAGCGTATCTGTGAAACGAGGGGGGAAATCGATCGATAGCGCTAATGAGTCTGACTTATCAGATCTTCGAAATTCTAGACCAGTTCAACATTCATTTAATACCACATCACATCCCAGGTCGGTTCAACAGCGTAGCCGATCGACTGTCGCGGAAATCGGCACTACCAGAGTGGCATCTACTCCCTGCGCTCACGAACATAGTGTTCAGGAAGTGGGGTGTTCCAGAGGTGGATCTGTTTGCTTCGGCTCGGTCCCACGTCGTTCCGAAATATGTAAGTTTAGATCGGCGAGACCAAGCAGCATGGAGGCACAACGCGTTCGCATGGGACTGGGAGTTCAATCTAGCTTGGGTATTTCCTCCGCCGAATCTGATGCCGCGAGTTCTTATGCACCTCAATCGCGCGAAAGGTACGTTTCTAATAGTAGCGCCGAGGTGGCACCAAGCCTTCTGGAGAGCAGATCTGAAAGCTCGAGCGATAGCACCACCATTCACCATTCGTCAGGTAGAGTCCAGGCTAATAGATCTGTCAACAGGTCGCCCCCCGCCGAAGATCCGGGACTTAACTCTGGAGATTTGGAAATGTGGGGGTGGTCTCAAGCAGTAGAGACGTGGTCAACACAACAAAAAGCTCTATTACGAGCGGGATGGCGCAGGTCCACTCTCAATACTTACAAACCTGCTTGGGAGCGTTGGGCAAAATGGTGTAGAAGTTCAGGGTCGAATCCCACCAATCCTACGGGATCAGAATTAGCACAATTTTTGGCTGATCTTCACCTAAAAGAACAGTTAGCATACAGAACAATTTTGGTCCATAAGTCTGCACTTAACTTTATGCAGTGCTACTAATAGCTCACAACTTAGCTCCCACGTTCTGGTTAAGAAAATCTTAAAATCTATTGCAGCTAGCAATGCTAAAAGATGCCCAAAGGGAAAAGTCTGGGATACAAGTGTTCTTATAACTTGGTTAGCCAACAAAAGCGTAAACACTGAAAGCTTGTGGGATGTCTCACGTCGGTGTGCCATACTCTTATTGCTCTGCTCAGGTCGTAGGGTACACGACCTAACTCTGTTGAGCGTTTCAGAAACTTTATTTGTAGACCATACTGATGGGAATTGTGTGACTTTCTGGCCCATGTACGGATCAAAAACGGACTCCGAGTCGTATATTCAATCGGTTTGGAAATTATTTTCAAATACTGAAAACCCAAAACTGGATCCAGTACTGTGGGCGAGAAAGTTACTTGAAATGGGTAGTAAGCGGCGAATAGAAGGTAATATAGAAAATTTATTTATTACTGCTCGAGGAGTCGCATAAGCCGCTTCTCGGACGGTTATTTCGGGTTGGGTAAAATCCGTTTTGAAAGAAGCTGGTGTGGAGGCAACCCCAGGAAGTGTAAGGTCAGCGGTGGCCTCCCGGGGTTGGCTGGTCAAAGAACCAATAGATGAGATATTGGCAAGAGCAAATTGGAGATCGGTTAATACTTTTGCAAAGTTTTATAAAAAGGAGATTAACCCCAGACCAAACGGTTCAGCCTGTAACTCATTAGTTAGGCTGTTCGAGCCAGTAAATTAGCTATTGCCGTGGTAATAACGCAATCAGTGTATGAATACACACATAGGTTTATAAAATTACATATAAAAAAAAAAAAAAAAAAACAAATTACAACAATAATAATCTTAATTGAAAAAAAATAAATAATAATAATTGAATGCATTGGTTTATAAAAAGAAAAAAAAAAATATAATAATAATATTAATAATTAATAAGTAAATGATGTACTTATATAAATAATAATAATAATGGAAATAAAAAAAAAAAAAAATAAGTGTAGGTATATGAGAATAACATTGTTAAGGACTCGCATGTTAAACATATAAAGGTATAATATACATACAGAAGTTAAAACAATAAATTATAAGTGTATTCTCACACTAAAATGCTCTAAGTAATGTATAATAGCACTAAAAAAGTTATGTTCACTTTCAAAATCTAATCACATTGGCGTCTTGTTCACCAGGCGAAAACAAACATTGTCTCAATATTGTTTAAAGGCCTCGAATAACGGCGAAGAGACATAATAGCAGAGTTTTACCTACCATTAAAACTCTTATTATGTCCGGAGCCTTATTCGAGGCCTTCAGTAAGTTCTGCCTGGTTCTTGTAATAACATAGTATACTTAGTTATAAGTATTGAGACCACAATGAAGGCACACGCCAAGCCTGCCTACCTGGTGAACGAACATGGCGACCGGAAGTATACCCCCTCTACCGCGTAAATGGAACTGCAACGACTAAAATGCGGCCGGAAACGGAAAGACTGTCATCTCAATATTGTTTAAAGGCCTCGAATAAGGCTCCGGACATAATAAGAGTTTTAATGGTAGGTAAAACTCTGCTACTATGTGCTACTAATGAGCCAACAGCAGTTGTCGTAAAATGTGTAGTACATCTTCTATATATATAAAAGCCAAAACTGACTGACTGATTGACTGACTGACTGACTGACTGACTGACTGACTGATCGATCAACGCACAGCCGAAACCGCTGGGTCTAGAACCATGAAATTTTGCACAAATATTCCTTATGTGACGTAGGCGAGCAATAAGAAAGGATTTTTGAAAATTCAACCCCTAAAGGGGTGAAAAGGGGTTACAAAGTTTGTATGGAGCAACGTGTTTTCTTAGTCCGATCAACTTCAAACTTGGCATTTATATTCTTTAAAAGATTTAATTAAACACGTGTTTCATCGTTTTTGAATATTCAACCCCTAAATTGAGAATAAGGGGTTGCAACATATTTTCATCCGATTTAGTTCATAATTTAAATTTGGATCAATTATTATGCCATAAGTGACATAGGAGTGCACTTCAATATGATTTTTAAATTCAACCCCTAAAGGGGTGAAAAGGGGTTGTAATGTTTGTGTGTCACAACGTGTTTTCTTTGTCTAATCTGCTTCAAACTTGGCTTTTACATTATTTAAAAGATTTATTTAAATATTTCATAGTTTTTTAATATTCAACCCCTAAAATAATAAAGAGGGGTTGCAAAATATTTTTCATCAGATTTTGTTCGAAACTGAAATTTTGCACAAATATTCCTTAAAAGACGTAGGTGTGCACTAAGTTTCTTTTTTTTTTAATTCAACCCCTAAGTGGGTGAAAAGGGGTTTCAAAGTTTGGATGGAACAACGTGTTTTATCGGTTTGATCAACTACCAACTTGGCATCTATATCCTTTAAAGATTTTAAACACGTGTTTTATCTGGTTTTAATAATGAACTAAATGAATCCTAAATTGTAGGTAGAAAGTGGTAGATTTTGTAGAAAATGATTAATTTAAAGTAGGAAATGGTAGTTTTTAGTAGGAAATGGTAGATTATTGGTAATAATGGTAGATTTTTGGTAATAGTGGTAGATTTTGGAAGGAATTGTAGCTTTTGGTAGATAATAGTGAATTTGGAATTAAAATGGTAGATTTTGGTTAAAATGCTAATTTGGTAGAAATGATAAATTTGGTAGCTTTTGATGAAAACGGTAAATTTTGGAAAAAAAGGAAGCTTTGGTTAAAAATGGTACTTTTTGGTAGAAAATGGTAGATTCTGATTGGAAATGGTAGGTTCTGGTAGGAAATGGTAGCTTTTGGTAGAAAATAATACATTTAGTAAGAAAATAATAGATTTAGAAACAAAATTTTAGATTGTGGTAGAAAATTTTAGATTTTAGTAGGTAGATAATGGTAGCTTATGGGTAGAACATGGTATTTTGGTAGAAAATGGTAGATTTTGTTAGGAAATGGTAAATTTTGTATGAAATGTTAGATTTTGGTATAAAATGCTAGATTTTTATATAAGATAGTAATTTTGATAGAAGATGGTGGATGTCGTACGAGCATGTTGGATATCGCATATCGGATGTCGATGTCGAACACGAGGTCATGGTCTATTTTTAGTTAAGTATTTGGAATTATGGTAAAATATATAGTCCGCGCGGACGAAGTCGCGGGCAACAGCTAGTCAAATATATTTTCATCTTCTTTCTCTCTTCGCGTCGTTGCGCATGTCGTCAACCTTTTCAATCTGAAAAGGTTTCATTCCTTTGTGTACTTACCTAAGACTCGAGGAGTCTACGTGTAGTTTCTTTGTCAGTACTTATGTGGCTATGCATATGACTGTATCTAGATGTGAACGCTGTCTCCAACATTGTGCACTAACAAGCAAGTCCGTATAACCGCGCCCAGGCACGACAGAATCTATATTCTTATGTATAACTAGCGCTACCCCGCGATTTTGTTCGCATGTATCTCACGAACCTTAAAATGTTCCAAATCAATTTGGTTTAAGAGAGTCAAATAGTCCAGTGCACCTGAAATATTTTAGAGTTAAATTTTTCTAGTTTAGAATAAATAAACAAACTCACACTTTTTACTTTTAATAAGGTTTGCTATGAACTAAGAGTACCTATATAATAAGGACATGGACCATAATTATTTTAAACATGACGATGTGATTAGATTTTCTCTATTAGATATTGATTTTGCATATTTTATGTACTCATAATATGCAGTTATTACTGAGTACTACAAGCAAAGTGTGGGGTTAGGCATAGTTAACTACGTACCTGCAGTACCCAGATTACATATACTCGTACATGTTGTTTTTATCAGATTATTTAATAGCAAATTGTACATTAATGTACATAATATTATATCCATATCTGTAGCATATCTTCACTCGATGAAGGTACAAAGGGATGAAGTTTTTTAAGGGCTTTTATGAGTTTTTACACATCTGTTCAAAATTAGAAAGCATGATTCATTTGTAATATTTAAGCTTCTCATTGTTTCTGAACTTTCGAGAGCCTTTGACCATATTCCGGCCACAAGTCAACTTATTGACAATCACAAGCTCAGCCTCCCGCAATGCTGTTTCACAAATACAGTTAACTTTCTTCGAAGCCTTCGAACATTTTGAACTGAACAATAGACTAACAATATCGGATTTTAGAAAGCTGACCGTTGCGCAACTTTCTCTCCTTTTATTTCCTGGACAAAGGTATACAAAAGTTAAAACATTTTGTACCGTTTCTTAGATTTTTTTACTCGAAATATTATATCGGATATAACCGCCTTTGTAACTCTCTGAAGTTTGTTTGGGGTCGGGAACTGCTGAGACGAAATAGTTTTATGGTTTCAATGACGTTGCGTCTTTGATTCTAATCTCTAGTGATGAATTAGTTTGCGTCGTGGATAGTTCTGTGACTTAGACTAAAGTAATTGTTATGTTAATTTCGTTGGATTTGGTTTTAATGGTTCAAAGGACAATAATATTATGGCTTCATTTGTCTGCACAGATGTTAATAAAAGGTTGTTTTTAAATTCAAACTTAACTTTGAATTTATGACTATTACCAGAACGATCAATGCATTTTTTTTATTTACACTTTGTTTGTGTGTGATGAGTACTTATATTATATCACCTAAAATGTATTAATATAATTATATGATTGACTATTAACACAGTCAAATATTGATAAAAGTATTTTTAAACTATGTTGGAGTTATTAAAGAAAACATTATTAAAAATCTAGACTCTATCCCAACATCCATATAATCTAACATCGTGCCTAATAACGATACAGGTGCTATAATTATTGTTATAACGCGTTCAGCGCATAAGCCCTTTGTCTATTTAACCGTAATTCTTTCCTTACGATCACTTTTTGTAACCATGCGTTAGAAGAAGATAACTAATAGCCAATCTTTCACAATAAATAGGTCACTGAACATCCAAGTAAGCGAAGCTCGCACAATGCAACGCTAAGCAGCAATTGATGAACATTATAATGAGACGATCTTCAACTGTCCTCTGGCCACAGAACACGCAACATCCTAAACAGATATCCAACTAGACACACGGCTAGGCATTAAATCGCCAGAGCGACGTTTACGAGCATATTGGCGTAGCGCAGGGTGCAACATGCGAACGCTATCAGTTACCCCCGTCCGTGGCTAATTCACTGTGACAAATTAACAACGGCTAAATTCAGACTCCGCATGGTTTATACCTACTTACTGTGTTCGCACTGTTACATGTTGATGTAGTTTTGCACTTAATTGTTAAGGTAGGAATGTGGGGACGTAATGTAAATTCCAATGATGTCAGAGAAGATAGATCGCAACGCATAATAATGAAATTTGTTTAGAACATAAGAAAAATGACACTGTAAGAGATGATAAGTCACCAGATTAGATTGTTAACTGAAATCTTCACGGTTGTGCCTAAAGTATTCTGTACAAATAGTTTAGAGTTGAATATCCGAATGCAATTACTACCGCCATTTCATTTGATGACCCTTGTTAGTAATACAAAGTCGTCAACGCTTCGGGATCCCTACCATTGTTATACAAAGATTGGCACGACTTATTCTGAGCGTACAAAAACGCCACGCTGTTAGACGTAAAGATACATTAAACAACGTCAGATGGGGGGTTGGCTCTTGAGGATGTCTAAACTCCAAACAGTCCCATTGTGTTGCAACTAAACCCTGTCTGGGCATTATAGGGCCCAGACAGGAATAGAATATCTATTACGGTACTGGGAGTCGCCTCTATACCGGATACTCTCTCTCTCTGCCAGTACAGCTGTAGACAAAAGTCACGATTCGAAATGTCCAATCTTCAAGTGTTACTCTATGAACTTATTGTGGGGATTGGGATGTGATTCGGTGTTTGATAACTGATAGGTCTAGGAATCTGACGCGTTCTCCAACCGCAAAATGTAATGAGGCATCTGAATTGCAGCGACCTGCAATGTGCAATGTCCATGCCCAGTGTGGTATATAAAGGCACTTTCTCTCTCCGTTTTTAATTTTAGCTAGAAAACAACTACAAGCCCAAGCGAAAGCGATGGCAAAAGAAAAACAGAGAGAGAGAAAACCAGATATGAAAAGAGAGTAAACGCAAAACAATGTGATACTTAGATACAAACTGACTTTGGTCGCGCCTGTACCTAATTCTAAATTGGTACAGTGTGACATGAATGAATTTGGTCTCATGCAGTTTCTTGATAAAGATTTGAGTGACAAGTGTGAAAATATACTCGTAATTCCTAGTTTTCATTCCGAAAATAAATTGCGAGTCATTAAAGAATTTTTGTTGTCTCTTGTTCCGTCAAACTTATGGCGTAAGGTTGCGCCACATGTTGCCTGTTCTCTGCAACATTGTTACAGAACATTATTTGATACGCATAAAATATTCAGCGATAAATTGATGATACACTCTAAGGTGGACATTCTTCAGTTTCTGGTTCCCTAGATACAGGTAAGCTTAGCTAGGGGTCAGAACCTGTGTATAATATAGATCGTACTTAGTGCATTAACTATTTTCTTTAATAACTTTAAAACTTGTTTTAACAATTTGTAGTGCCCTTTTCAGCCGTTTAATAAGCGGTCTATGTAAACGAAAGCACATAATAACCGTTTGCACCTCTCACAATACCAATAAACCTATGTAAGTAAATAAATTAAACTGTGTACTAAGGTCGGCGCGACCGTATTTATGGCACGGTTGAAGCCAATAATTCATATCGGCATTGTTTACAAGCCTCCCCGCTGAATCACGTAGCTAGTCTGTACACGGCCTTATTCCGTATTAATTTTACAGAGAAATAATAAGTTACGAGAGCTTTATTGCTCTATTTATAATTCTGGTTTGGCTCGCGATTAAATCAAATATTTTTTGGTGAAATTCTGTGATTGGTTTATTGTTTTTCGGACGCTACTACGAGTAATAGTTTTGATGATTAGGTAGTCATGGTTTTAAATAAACACTGGATATTTCTTCATGTACCTAAAGTTGCATTTTTCAATGTCAATTTATTATATAACACCTAAGTATATTTTTTTTTTTTATTTTTTTTTTTGTTTTTTTTTTTAGCCCCACACTAGGATTGCTCCTGTATCGTGGGTACCGCTTACAGACATATAATTTCACATGCACATCACACCCAGACCAGAAACAAATATTTGTGGATCGCACAAATATTTGTCCCAGGCGGGAATCGAACCCGCAACCCCTAGCGCAGCAGTCCGATTGCTCAGCCACTACGCCAACGATATTATATCGCCAATGATATTATAACGAGCCGACAATTATTATTATGCATAGCTGTAACTTTAGCTTAGAAAATAAAAATAAAAATAAAGTGAGATAAATACTCTCATCTATAAAGTCCATAGGTTCAAAAAGTTTTTGTTTCTAAAGCCACAAAGCCATTATAAAGGCGCGCGCACATTGGCTCCTAATTCGCTTCGTTGGCGGTCGTCGCCGACTATCTCCCATCTCCGTACGTCCAATAAACCGCTGACATACAGACAGACATGGCTTAACAAACATAAACGATCTGTGCCATTGTCCAGGCCAGAGACTGACGGAGTGATGGCTGGCTAGCTATGGTTTTGGTGTGCGACAAGCCTTTTCATGTTCGAATGATGAATGTAGGTATACAGCATCATGGGCGCTATGGATATTTTTAATTTGGAGCAGAAAATGTAGAATCGTAGAACCATGATGGCATCTAGCAATAATAAAATTTTAGATTCGGATACGTAACAACATCTATTCTTCGTTAGGTATCCGTTTGGAGATCTTCAACTTAAGTGACATTTGTCTTGATAGGCAATTTCCCAACACTCCAAACACAGCTCAAACTTATTTCTGCTGGCACTAAAATTTACAGACCGATAAAAAAACACCGCTCTATCAAAAGTTTATCGTCAACATGACTTTTTTAACAATAATTATTGCTCGCGCTCGTGTTAACAACAGCGAGTAAACATTCTCTCTCGGCTAGACAACTGACTGATATAAACACCAGTGGAGCTAAAAAATTGCGTTGTACAAACAACAAATTCCGCATGTTCGTCCGCTTTCCGCGGCACAGGCGATATTCACATAAATCGTCCGGAAAAGCCAAATTGCAGGAAACGATGTACGCATACCACTCAACTAAAATTGCGATGTCACACAAATAAATATCGCATATTGTTTAACTTTGCTACAGTGACAAAAATAATTGCTCAATACTGGAGCAGAGAGCCTACACAGAAGACCTCGCATGTACAACTTTACTTGGGCACATGCCAAACGAAATAGTAGCCTAATAATGCATTATGGATTAGGCGCTTATCTAAATTCAGTACAAAAACAAGTGTAACGCTTTACTTAGACAGCGAGGTACTGCAGACTTTAAAGATACTAGGTATTGCAGGTCTAGGTCCATTCCACTCCGCACCGCTGGATTAATCCCTCAAAGCTATGCAGAAGCGAGCGTACTGATAAACGGCAAAACTAATGCCACAGGATTGCATTACGATGCAAACTTTTTCAGTAACTGGCGCGCTCCGCGTAAATCGAATAAAAAGAATCGAATAAATCGACGGGCTTTTTCAGCGGCTACATTCGCTATTCGACGATTCGATAATGAATCCGAATGCAGGTAATACCAGTTTTCGGAAAGTTGCGCGAGTGTAAATTCTGACTGAATCGTAATTTACTTGCGTATTGAGACCGATATTTTTGAATGAAATATGTTTTATCGAATGCTTGTAAATTAAGATATACCTAATAAAAACTGTATTTAGACGACTCTTTCGAAATTCCGTGGGAGTATTCCGATGCGTGTGGCTTAGAAATTTATTAATATTTGAATCAGATTACCTACCAAAATTTCCAGTAAAAACATAAGTAACGAGGAAAATATTTTAGGGCCTCCCGCCCTTTTGACATCACAAACGGTGTTGCCAACCCGAATGAGCAATACGTGTAGTTAGCATTACACGTACCTATAGCGGTGGATTCTCTTATGATGATTTAGTAGCGGCGCGACAGTGCAGGATGGATTTACCGCCGTATGAACGGATTATGTGGGCGAGAGCAAACACGGGGCAGCGGACGCCATATTGTGATTTATAGCCAACTTTTGATTCGCGGCTTTATCGTCGCAAAACGTTGCAACATAGGGTCGAGAGCCGTCGAGTTCAAAAGCTCTACCATGGTATAAGCTATTCCTGCAGTGTTGTGAATTAAGATGAAAACTTTTATGACGAGTTGCAATATTTTATGTAACATGCTGCGCAGTGCGGTGCATGTCTATGAAGCGGCGTATGTTTTGCAATGTGAGGAGGTTACGTAGACTTTAAACAAGACGTGAGAAAGATGTTGAAAGTTCTTCTTACGGTAGGTTTGTGTGATGTTATGTGTTGTCGCAAATACATGTTTTATTTCTTTTTTTTTTTTCACTTACATTTGAGCCAAAGTAATCCAAACAGGACATAACTGTACAGTAGCGCAAATCTCATGATCAAGCATTTTAAATGTTCTATTGTTTTTTTTCAATACAAATATTTACTAAAATACAAACAAAGCACCTATTCAACATTCAGTACGCACCGTACTAGCCGCTATGACTGAGAGCGTACAACTCGAATAAATTACAATTACACTGCGCAATCTCTGCACCATGTTTGTTAATAAACCTGGCAATGCCTTCGAATGTGTTCTCCCCTTAAACAATATACATAACCTTACTTCCATATAAATAAGTTAACTAACAAACAGGCATCTGGGAAACTAAAAACGTTAGTCCCATATTTTCTAACCAATACATACGAGTACGAGTATATATTTAGTTGTTTTAAATCGATTGGGCAGCAAGCTCCGAAAAAAATTACTGGCCGATAGAAACTTGCCTCAAGTTTCCTTTCGTGTGCAGTACAACTCGAATTATGGATTGAAGTTCAAAGGGCACTGTATATCCCGCGGAATCGTTGGGCAGTAGCCAGCAAAATCTCAGGCATAATAATATGAGATCAACGGGTGAGCGCGGAGAACTGGCGTTTACCAACGGGCGAGAAACCTTCTAGACGCGTCACTTATAGCACAGAATAAGTATTAGTACTTCATCTTATAAGCTGATCGTAAAAGGACGCTATTATCACTATGAGCTCGAGTCACTAAATAGCGTGATAACCTCAATTTACTGAAGCAGCTTTTGAGTGACTTTCGCGTCTGAAGATACTTCGCAGTTTTAAGTGGTTCTCGCGTCTAAAAAGATGCTTTTAGTGGTTTTTACGTCAATAAAGTAGCCAAACACACACGACTACTCGGTCGCTAGAGCCACTACATTGTCGCCTAGGCTTCAAGTTCAAGTTCTAGGGAACAAGAAGTTCCGCACTGAGAGTGTAGGTAGCAGCATGTGCAAGGTGCGTGTACGATCAGCCCCTTGTAATATCTTGTTTGTTTATAAACCTGGAGACGCCTCCTGTTCCCCTCGGATCTCCCAAACAATTTTTCTCCAAGATAAATAAGATAACAAATATATCATGTGCGCCCATTTCCTCGGTACAACAAAACAACGGACAAGCGGGGGTGGCCGGGAATTATGACAAATCATGCATTAAACATGGGGAATAAATGTTTTCTTATCACGTACCTATTCCTGTTTTGATATTAGTTTCCCTTTATCTTTATTGACACAGGTTTCGGTAGGGGTTTTATTGGTGTTATTGTTGACGCGATCGGTTCATCGCGAATAACTTTGCCGTGATTCTTAGATTGTGATACATTGGCAATGTACTTACTTAAAGTCTTCTCTGAGATTCTGCGTCTGGATTTTTTTGTTTCATATTGTGGTTTTGGACAGACCTTGCGTTATTTGAAGGTTTAAAAAATTCACCATTATTAATCCTGGATGTGTGTGGTTCCATTTATCTGGTATAAATCACACACTACTTCAAAAACTAAATTTTGTCTGTATCAGGCGATTAAACCTCTAGTTCAAATCTTATAGAAGTTGTACAAGTTTCCAACTTGTACCTTTGTTCTCTAAGTTTCAGTTAAAACGGAGAGAGACACGTCTCAAGGCAAACTCTACCCGCAAATCTAGGATATTTATATAAATACCGTTAAAATCTCACCACATCGCTAGCTCGACGGAGATATTTGCATTTAGGATCTGTGCACACTCAGCAGTTTATCTGCCGGTAAATTAAAACTACACCTTATACTGATTAGTATACTACCTTCTTTAAAAACCCGCACTCATCTTTTTATAAAAACCTATTTGATACGATACTTTGTTAACTAGTGGATTTCGTAAATATCCGAATTTTTCACATTCCTCTACTGCCTCATACATTGTATCGATTGTCATTAAGGTTTGATAGAGTTACAAACAAACTCATTTGCATTATTTATATACTACGTAGGAAGAATATCTTGAAAATATTTTACATTCACTATGCAAACGTAATCTGTTAAATAAAATATGCTAACGAAAATTCTTATATAAATCAATTTAATATTACGCTTTCTTTCCAGGACGTAGACTGTAAGTACTAAAACCATTGCTAAGATTTAAGGTAGTCGTCAGACAGCGAGGCGCTGCGGTTTCTTTACTTAACTCCAACTTAACTTACAGAGCCACGCTCAACTTGGTTTACCGAAGCTCCTGAATACCAACTCCTTTGCAGGTGACTTTGTGTTGTTTAAAATTTTCCAACGATTTCGGGAGCTCGGATTTAAACTTTCGGAATTTCAAATTCGGATAGGCGGAGAATAATTTATGCTTGCGCTTTTCGACTTTTGAACGTATTGTATGTAACGACTTGAAATTTTGTAAGAGAATCCTAAAACCCTCTCTTTTGAGACGACTTTTTATTATTTGGTTCGTGATCACATCGTGAAATAACTCTTATCGCTACTTATCTTATCAGGCCGTCACATGTTATTTCAGTATGGAAATAATTAAATTTTTGGATGACCCAAACGGACTTCATGATGAATCTTCACGGCATCAACACAAGTACAGTTCCGAGGCGGGCTAATATGATATTCTATGTCAACAGTCGTTTTGTTTCTCCGTAATGGATTGCGTCGGCCAACTATCAATTTAGTTACCGCCAGGATCCAGCCACAGGCCAAGCAATGCGCGCCCGCGATTTCATTTCTACTGCTTTATTATTTCCCTTTGAGTACAGCTAGCAAAAAAGGCACTGGTGAAAAGACAACAAATTTGATTTTCTTTACTTTATGAATAAAATGCGAGAAATAAGAGCTAAATACTTCGATAAACGATGTGATCTTACAATTAATGAAAAAATAATAGGATTATAATTAGGTACATAGTAACAAAAATTGGTAAACATCGGTAGGTACTACATTACTTACTTTATAACTCTCAAAGGGCATCTCATTATAATTTTGTGTCAATGGGGTGTTAGTCGAAATAAAATGTTGTGTGATGAAAGATCTTATTATTACCTAGCGGTTGTTTAACTCATATTAGTTGGGTAAATAACAAAACTTAGATAAAATATGCTGCAAATACTACAGTTTTAAAGTATTTATGAGTAAAAATAAACTAAAAAAGTACTTACCTACCTAAATTATTGTTATATTGCATTGTTTTTTAATTATATATTATGTATCAAAATGTATTGATTTTTATCTAAATGGTTATGCCACTCCACCCCACTAAATCTTGAAAATCTCTCCACGAAATTATACTAGTGTTTTTTTTTAATGACAGTGGTTTTATGCTGTCTGTACTATCTGATCGAATTGTAGTAATAACATGATATCAAGTGATATTCTAGGTGTATCATTCGCCTTTATGCGCGATAAATGGCAAATTGTCCGTTTACTGGATCCGAGCTCTTCTTATTGGATATCTTCTTGAAGTCTATGTGTTTTGTTTTAATGTAGAAATTGCCTTGAATCAGTAGGTAATGGGAGTATTTTGTGTAATAAATAGTATGTACGTGCTCATCTTTGCGGTCCACAACCAACAAACAGCTTATTATTGCTTATCAAGTAACTCAGATTTTTTATCTTTTGTCTTCAACCACAGTTTTTTGTTCGATGACTGTAATGAAAAAGCGCTTTTTTGCTTAAACAACGACACCAAAATACTGAAATAAATATTTTTTATATATATCTCACCTCCCGTCCTTGAGATAAATATCTGTCATTTTTATTATGACTATAAATTCCCGATTAGCTGCAACAAAAACGCGAATGTTTTGGCTTAAAGTGTCATAATATAAATCAAAAGCTTTATATCTCGGTAGTCAGAGTTCGCTATAATTTAACAATTTGACAATAAAACAACGACTTTTATAATATGCCCTGTGAAGTCCCTTTTGTAGTAGTTTTTAAATTGTAGGCGGATCGCAATTTCGCGATGGCACAGTCTTTAATTTAATCGGATATTATAAGACAAGGCGTGGACTAGCGAAAGCGGCTGTAAATCAAAGTTTGACAGCGACATGCTCTGAGCAATATGGCGCCCGAGCCACCCAATGAGGGCCCCGGCCGTCACGCAGCCCGGGCCCGACTTGGCCATTAATCACCCCTGATTTATACGGGAAGGAGTGACACATTTTATAATCTATTTTCGAAAACTAACGAGTTTTTCAATATGGTCTCCGTTTGAGAGATCGCGACAGCTGCATCTTGTTAGCGACATTTCAGCGGCGCGCTTTGTATCAAAATTTCAAAATTATTTGCGTGAATGAATACTCTTGTACTTTTGGCTTGTAATACAAACGCCTATTGATATAGATGTTATTGATATTCAAGCATTGTGCAAATTATACGCTGCATGATCTCGTATTTAATATCAGTCACTTATTGATTTATCGACCCATTTATTTTGAGTAACAGCTGATGTATTCATCATACTATTAATGTGCAGCTCGCGTTGTTCATAAATGCCATGCACACATAAATGCCTCTATATGAACATTTTAAGTGCACAACTAAATTGTTTTTTAAACAACATATTATGGTCTCTCCCCTTTGAAAGGAATAGCGTAAGGCTTCCGCGTGTCACATACGTCAGGGTTTGGTCTAATCCTTTTGGGACGTCCAATTTTTATTGCGTTCAACCCTGATCTATGAACCAATATCAGTGCGATAGATTAACGATTTTATCAAAAGGGTCCGATTGTTGAGTCACATCTCTTGAGCACATAAAGTTCATATAAAATACATGAGGTTTCAAAATAGGTACTTACCGTTCAAATCGAAAGGGCATGAGGTATTTAGTCGGTGACAAGGTTCGATCGGATCGAGAACAAGTTTTATGTTTTCGATAAGTTATCGCAAGTTCGATCTTGAACACGATCATTTTGCAATTTAACATTTACGAGAAATTATCGTCTAGGGGCACGGTCGGGGCAGCGGGGCAGAAATGCAGTTGACGACACCATTTTTGTTCGAAAATGATAATTTTCTCAGTAAACCAGCGCAGCGCGAGCTTCGTTTTCATGTGCTTGAGTGTAATTATTTTAATAGGTGTCTTCAGGTAATGTAATCAGTACATCATGTATTAAAGGTCTTGGATCGAGGACAGATCGTGTCATACATGAAATATACTGCGATCAGTAATTTACCTTTATTGCATCCTATTGTAATATCATACGTCATTATAGATTATTATTTATCACTATAAAGCGATGACACAGCCTGTCATCCACTTATGTACCTATTTACCTTTCTGAATTCATAAGAGAAGGCCAAATAATTATTTATTATCGTTTCAACGAGTCTTTTAAAATAATTTCAAGGCTTATTATGTTCTTGTTAACCTAAGTAATGGCTAATAATATTATGCAAACTTATGCCTTTAAGTAGGAAATTGAAAATTAATTGGTTTCGTAGTACATGCTAGAGTAGTTAGTGTAGTGGTAGAGTATCTCTACCCACAGCACTCTACTAGAGGCCCCGCCTATACTTAACAGATAGAGATTGATTAAATGAAAAGAAAAAAATAATTATGCAAATATTTGAAATCACTTAATTTGATCAGTTCTTTAATAGCTCAATAGATTTTTTTATTGACTAATTATGCAAATTTTCGTCGGATTGTTTTTAGTTTTTTACCATAAATTGCGATCTGCGATCGATAGATATGGAAGAAGATTCAACATTACGAAATGTTTAAATACTAGATAAATTTAAAAAAATAGGTAAGAAAATAATTCCATTTGTAGAAATCTATTTAGTTCCAGTTAAATACTTAAATTTATTATGTAGGTAGTAACTACTACTGGAAATAATCAGATAGCGAGCACAGTGCAAAGCCTCGGCGTTTAGCAATACAAAGTTCTAGGTGGCTCTTTGGAAAATCTTTTTATGTGACACGAACTTCCGCGGTCCGATAATGGCTTAAATTTAAAAAATCAGGAAAGAATAAAGGCCTCCCAAATCAAGACCCGAAAATTCTCTAGTTAAAAGTGAGCCTTTATTACTTTAGAACGTCTCTATTAAATTTATACGGAAGCCTAAAGTAGTGTCATAAATATTCCAAAGCAATTGACTTAAACGTTCCTGACGTAAAGGCAATTAAATTAAAATAATGTAATTGTTACCCTTTTAATTGTTTCGCTGACCTTACCAACCCTTATACGAAAACTCACGCAACCGATTTTTACCGGCTCTGTAAGTATCCGTATAGAAATGTAATATTAAAGAAAGGCATGTAACTGCACTCCAAAATATATGTTTTTTATGACCCGTTTGTAATCTACATAGAGTTTCATCAAAATCGGTGTACCTAACCATTACGGAGGAGTTCGCAACAAATGTAAGAACAATTTAATTTGAAAATTGAAAATTCGCTAACGCGTCCGTTTTTTTCAATTATTTTGCATTTGAGCCCAGATCTTAAGCACCTAAAGCATGAACAAAGCATTTTAGTATATAATACATCTGATAAACAAAAATCTGATTTCAGTAGCCAGGTGGTCTAATATTTATTTCAACTCTGCCTTCTTTAATTTCGTGAAATAACCGAATCAAATCGATTATATCACGTACCGTTTGCATAAAATTTGTTCCACAATTGTTCATACACCCTCACTACTGATTCGAGTTCGATCTCAGATTCATTTCCAACCTTTGAGACCGAGTCAATTAAGCCTTACCAATTTAGCGAGTGCACTCGACCACTAATGTATTATTCATATTGTGTTTTTGAGATAACAAGCTGGCCTGAGTCGATACACATCTAGTGGACTGATTGGAAGGCCTCAGATAGCGGGAAAGCCGAGAGCGGTGTCTTGGAAAGTCCATTAAAATTACGGAAGAGTTGTAATGGTGACGGATATCTCAGCTGTTTCTGACGTGCTTTATGCTAGTCGTGTACGTAAACTATATACTTTGTTTGCCTCTTCTAGCGGTAGACGTTTTTTATATGCTTGTACTTTTTTATGAATCATAGACTGACAAACCTTGGTACCACCATCTGACCCCACTATACTAAAATCTATCGAAGTAACGTTAGTTTTGAGATCATTTTAAGAGAGTAAATAACTTATTCGAGTTCGCTCGCTGGCGGTAAGTACCTAAAAGTTGCAGTAAATTTATCGTCAGTCTCAACCTTATAATTATGACCAACGGTTTATTTAGGTACCTAGTAAAAGTATCTGCGATCATTTGCAACCAGTAAATGCAGTTGCAATTACCAGGCAGAACGTATTATCATTTCATTACCAGTAAGTCTCTTCATCATAATCCATTACACTGACATTTACTTACTGCAATTATATACTCGAAAATTCTTACATTTTTCCGCGAACCGTACTGCTATAATTACTCGAAGCCCGAACACTGTTACTCATGTGTGCTTTCGTTTTAAATAATAACTCACACATAGATATATAATATGGGCACGACCAATGTGTTTATGTACTCCGTAATCGGTCAGTATCGTGGACCACCCAGGTAGTTTTGGTACGTCCTCATACCTGTTTTAGGTACCGTATAAATAAACGTACAGTTAGTAGATATTCCTTACCGGTGCCGCCTCAAACGTTTCGGTCCCAATTTTGTAATTTGCAATTCGAGTTAACAATTTCAGTGATTATATTCGGGGTCTTTCACTGGAGAATAAGAAGAGGTACCGAAAATTAGCGGTTGTGGTAAAAAAACACAGCGAAAATTTTATTTAAAATCACCCCAATGTAAGTGTAATGAGATGATAATTTTGCAAAATTCTTATTGGACATGTTTGGGCTAATAAGGTTGAAGGGGGCGCGACCGCGAAGGCTTTCAATACTTTAGCCAACCTTTTTTAATCCAGGCTATAATCTCGTCTGATTATATTTTTACAAAACACACGAGATTTATGTACTTAAATGGTACCTAAATTCTTTGTAACTTATTTAGTTGGAACACCAATCTACTCGTTCCTAAATCGCCTTTGGAAGCTATTGAAACTTTAGGTACCTACTTATTACATTACTAGCGGCGCCCCGCGGTTTCACCCGCGTTACATTTACCTACAGCACCTATAGGTAGCTATTTGAAAGGTTTGTGCATAATTATTATTATTGTGTCATCATAGTTAGCATCCGGGTACTGGGGCGACTGTCTGTACATTAGTTAGCTTCCGATATCGGTCGCTAAGTCATAACGTACCGAAAATGAAACAGTATGAAAGCCACATAATTATTAAAATTCTCAGATTAAACCGAGATCGAGGGACAAAGTTAAACGTAGGTACGTTTAACTTTTAACTTTGTACGTTAATCTTACTACAACAATGTGAGTTAGTGTGTGTGTATGTATGTTTGTGAGTCACATAATAACATTTATGGTATAATCTTATCTATGATATATGCCATCTTTATCGCTTTCCCTCTCCTTCTATCTCTATATCTTTCCTTCTCCTTCTATCTCTACATAATTATGTCCCTTTCTACTCTCAATCTCTATTTTTCTCCCTTTTCCTCTTTGGATTTCTCTCCCTCTATTTCTATACACTTCCCTCACAATCTATCTCTTTCCCTCTCTCACTCTCTCTCTTCCTTTATTTCTACATATTTTTCACTCCCTCTATATCGCCCTCTCACGCTCTCTCTCTCCCTTTATCTCCTTTCCTCTTCCTTTTCTCTCTCCCTCTCCCTCTTTCGATCGCTCTCCCTCTATTTCTATAAATGTACCCTCTCAATCTATCTATCTCCCTCTTTCGCTCACTCTCTCTATCTCTCTCCCTCTCTCGCTCTCTCTCTCTCTTCCTAGAATCTATATATTTCCCACTTACTCTATCTCTCCGCCTCACTCTCTAACTCTCCCTTTATCTCCTTCCCTCTCCCTTTATCTCAATCTACATACTTCTCTCTCTATCTCTTTCTCTCTCACTCTATCTCTCTCTCTCTCCCTCTATCTCTTTCTTTATCGTGTATCCATTATTATCTATCCCCTTGCCAAATTGCATGACGATCCGTTCAGCCGTTTATTGTGGTCCGTAGGGGGTGCATCTAAAGAATACCTCATCATTTCAACCCCTTGCCTTGCCCCCTTTAGGGATGATTTTGCAAAAAAGCTGAAACCCGTATTTCTTTATTTCTTACCAAAAGCCTAAATATACATTTTCAGATTCCTAGCTTGAAGCATTGTAAATCACTCATACAAACTTTCAACCCCTATTTCACCCCCTTAGACATTATTTTTTGAGACAAAATATAGCCTATGTCCGTCTCATAGGTCCAGTCTACCCCTATACCAAATTTCATCGAAAACGGTCCAGCCGTTTGAGCGTGAAGAGCTAACAAACATACACACACACACACTCACAAACTTTCGGCTTTATAATATTAGTAAGATTTTTTTCCTATGTTTGGATGAACGATAATAAGTATTAGAATTCAAGGTGACTCAGATACAAGTAGATTACAGAACCGCGTTCTGCATTTGTTTATAACTACAACATTATGGTATATACCTAGTTACTTGTCACCATTATACCACAAGTCTGCCTACACATAGTAGGTATTATACCACCTCCAGCAATTTCGAAACATATAAGTACCTACTGTCGAAGCAATTGTCAACTCTGGGATAATAACACTGCGATAAATACGTAATTGGACCTCCTGTTGTATAATTAAACTCAATACATAATAATACAACAATTATGTGACCTCGCCAAGCTCTATAATAAACGAAAAATTATACTCCCATAGAACCAGCCCTGTCTGGACAAGTCCTAGACACATTTATGACTAGTTTAACAAGTTAAGCGCACTCGAACACATTACGCTATCTTAATTCGACTCATTAGACTCGACGCGCAAATATCTACTTTACATAATTTTATCGAAGAAAATTGTGCGCGTGGGCAGTTGCCGACGTGATCCGTTTTAATGCGGCCCTTCCATTGAAATATGCAAACGAAAGAGCGCTCACGCGACATTCTTCTCCACGTTTACGCCACACTCCATAAATCCTAGCCCCCAGCTGGCTCCCAGAAGACGGCGACTAGAAAAACATTGTTTTTGTCATTAAAACCCTTAACGATCCCACAAGCGTAAATACTCCTGCATTAATACACCAGTCGTCAGCCATGTGTTGACTGTCACAAAAAAACATTTGAAAAGCAACCCGATCCACTTAAACAAAAGCTGTAAATCACAGTAAAAAGTTTTACGAATTAGAAACAATTAAAACATCGAAGCAAACAACAGTTGTAGCGAATGCCCCGCGCAATTGCGGGCCCATTGTAATTTACGGGCGGTTTACAACCTATAGATCCTTGTCCAAAATTCTTTACGACTAATATAACTTGCGCAATCCTTTTGTCGCCCGATGGAGGGAGAAGGGGGAAGTTGGACAAGTTTCTTTTGTTTGCGTTGCGACACGTGTTGCAGAACGGGTTGCGCCCGACACTTGTGCGAAGGGAATCTTGGGAACGGTTCCGATACAATTTCCGAGGAACAGTGTACCTACACGTGAGTACGTGGAACGTCCTTTTTTCGTGTAGAATTTTTCAAGACAGATTATTGTAATTTTCTGTCTTCCTTTTGCGCCGAAAATTCTTCCAGTTAATGTTGGGCTTGTGAAATTCGTCGGACCCGTTTTCGGCCTGCCGCGAGGCGTTCTCGAATGCAATCATGATCGGATTGGGATCATACAGTTATAGCTTTATTATTGTCGCTCGCAAGTCTCCTCTGTGTATTTTTAAACAAGTTAATAACACTGTTTAACGTCCTGTTATAGCCAAGGCTTGAAATAAATATGATTTTTCAGATCTCATTTAATAAAAGCGAGGGGCGACACTGTCATTCGACCGTCAATCGTCATGCCCCTTCAGATTCTAACCGGAACATTCATAATGCGTTTTCGCAGATGACGTTTCCAGATTTGAGCAGTACGGAAACCTTAAGCATCATTATTTACATATTAAGGCTTGTAGCACACCACACATATTTTTTGCTACGCCGCAAACCCCGCCCAAAGCCTTAATGAAGCCATTTGTGTCATGTTTATTGCTTTTACGACGTGTACCGGATTTTTAGGTGAATTTATAAGGAGCAAATTGACACTGAAATTGTGGGAGTCCTAATTAGTCGGCACACGTGCGTTTCGTGATGTTTTTCTGCGTCCACATAATGTTCTCCAAATTACGTTTTAACAGAGAAAAGCAGAGTCAGTTATCATTATATTTCGTCGCTTCATTCTCGATATAAGAATATTCACAACGTAGTCCCTCTATCCTGCAAGGTAGCTTCGCACGATTTTAAAAGTAGAATCGATTTTATTTTCCTTTTAATCGATTATAAGTTTTTACGACTGGCCACACTATCTATGGACTGTCTATGCCGGCGCCCTAGCAATTCGTCATTCCTTTTTCGTGCGAGGTAGCGTGCACAAGTGTTAAGAAATTCTTTCTCAAACTTTTTTAATCTACCTGCACTTTGAACAAAATAATGCCGAAACGGAAAAATAAAACGGACAAACAAAGAAGAAGTGCAGAAAATACGAAACGTCGAAGACTAATTATTTACTCAGATTCATCTGACTCTGAGAACTCAAGTAAGTGTTTATTATAGTGTCTATTCACTTATTTTTCTCTGGGTCAATCATGTGTGACCTAGATAAGTGAAATTTTATTAAGTCTGGGGGTTGGTCGAGAATCAACACGAAGGCATTAAAAATACGCAAAACGCGTAGAAGTTGGTCGAGAATCAATCTAATCAAGTAAAACGCCTGGGGGTTGGTCGAGAATCAACACGAAAGGCTTTAAATAATGGATATAACCTAGTGGTCCGTTGAAAATCTGCTCATAGATTTTTCTCAAACTGTTCGTGAACCAACACGACGGTTACAATATGCCATTTGTTGGTAGATAATGTAGGGGATGCAGATCTAAAAGACTGGTATTATTTAAATATGCCGGTTTTATTCTCTAAACGTTGGGACAAACCTACCCTCACAGTTTAACTAAATATCATTATATTTGTATCTTATTATGGGGTACTATATCGTTACTTATTCTTCTAGATAACGAAGCACCCGTAGAAGTGACTGATGTTCCACTACCAGTGGAAGAGTTACTACCAGTAGAAGAAGTTCCAACGGAATCTTTGGCCGTGTTGCCTGAGGAACCGTCCCAAGAACTGGCACTGGTATATGATGCTACAGAGCCCGAGTTATGTTCTGAAATTTTACTAGCACTCGGGGCAAAAACCAGCGAAGTACCAGAATATGGTGACAAAATCCATCAAAATTTGGCGGATTTATGGATTCCCTTATTAAAGAAAGGGTTAGCAAAGGAAGAAAAAGATAAAGCTCTTAAGGAATATTTGATTCCTAAAAACTGTCCTTTATTGATGGCCCCAAAACTGAATCCTGAGATTTCTGCAGCGATAACGGAAGCTAGCCGTTTGAGAGATAAAAAGATGGCGTACGCCCAGCAACAACTTGGAGCAGGAATATCGGCAGTTAATAGAGCTATGGATGTGTTACTAAGTAAAGACTTGGACAAATTGAAAGTCATAAAAATCTTAAGTGACTCCTGCCGCATTTTAAATGACTTACATCACCGAAATACTCAAGCTAGAATAAAATTGCTAACGCCGAGTTTAGATAAAAGTTTCTTACAGATATTAGACGGTTCATGCCGTGACGAAACACTTTTCGGAAGCAATTTATCCGAAAAAATTAAGGCCTCTAAGACCATAGAGAAGCAGGGCCTTCAAATAAAGAAGCCGACCATACCCATTTCCCCCGCTCCGTCAACATCGCGAGCTCCCCAAAACCGGGGAAACTGGGGGACCCTCCTCGTTACCCACCCAACAAGAGCAACCAATTTCAACGGGGAGGGGGCAGGAAACCCCTGCAACAGCCGACGACGTCCCGCAAACCTCCTTTCACCGGGCCGGCTCCAGCGAAACAACCAACCAAGCCGCAGACCCGTGCCCAAACACAACAATAGCACAGGTACCACACGCTGGTCGCGTTAGTTATTTTTATAAATGTTGGAAAAATATAGCTAATAATCCAATAGTTTTGAAGTGGATTCGATGCGGTCTTTCTATTCCTTTTGACAAACCAGTAATTCAAACTACGGCTCCTAAGGTAAAGATTTTGTCTCAACAAGAAACATTTGACATGTCCTTAGCAATACAAAATTTAATAAGCTTAGGAGCGATACAATTATGTTCTCCTGTACAAAAACAGTTTCTGTCAAGAACATTTCTTGCACCGAAACCTAACGGTAGCAAGAGATTTATTCTAAATCTTAAACCTCTTAATAAATTCATTAAATCCGAACATTTCAAAATGGAAGACCACAGAACTGCTGCAAAACTTATACCAAAAAATGGATTTTTAGCTACGATTGACTTAAAAGAGGCCTATCTTTTAATACCAATACAACCGATAGACAGAAAGTTTTTTAGTTTTCAATTTCTGGATAAAAATTCGCAGTTAAAAACGTACGAATTTACGGCAATGCCATATGGCTTATCCATAGCTCCTAGAGTGTTCAGTAAGATCATGAAAGAAGTAGTCACGTATACGTAGTATCTCGATGACATTTTGTGTATCGGTAATACCTATTCAGATTGTGTACAAAATTTAACCGAAACAATCAATCTCTTGAAGTGCCTGGGCTTCATAGTAAACTATGAAAAAAGCTGCTTAGAACCACAGTCAGTTTGCAAGTTTCTTGGCTTTATGTTCGACACAGGTAACCTTACATTGTCGTTGCCAAGCGAAAAACGTTATAATATTGACCAATTAGTTAAAAAATTTTTGCCTTTGCCCCATTGCACCATCAGACAGTTTGCTCAACTAATAGGGGTACTAATTTCTGCGTGCCCAGCAGTCAGGTACGGCTGGCTTTACACAAAAATCTTGGAAAGGGAGAAATACCTTTTGTTGCAAAAACACGGTAATAATTATGAATCAAAAGTTTATCTTTCAAATCAGATTCTGCAGGATTTAACATGGTGGTCTAGCAACATATACACAACTTTTTGCCCCATGAGAATATCACATTACGATAAAGAAATCTTTACTGATGCCTCAATGACAGGTTGGGGTGCGTTTTCTGAAGGAAAACGTGTCAATGGAAGCTGGAAATTGGCGGAAAAATGTTTACATATTAATTATTTGGAACTTTTCGCAGTATTTCTTGGCCTTAAAAGTTTGATTGGTGAACGAGTTCAATGTACAATATTGTTACGAGTAGATAATACTACCGCCGTCAGTTATATTAACAGGATGGGAGGTATCCTATATCCCCATCTCAATGACATGGCGAGACAAATTTGGCAGTGGTGTGAGAAACGAGGTATTTGGCTGTTTGCATCTTACATTAACACTAAAGATAATAAAGAAGCCGACGAAGAATCACGAAGGACTAATCCCGACATAGAATGGGAACTCTCGGAATCAGCTTACCAAAAAATATTAAAGTCTTTTGGTCACCCAGAGATAGACTTATTCGCTTCTCGCACCAACACCAAATGCGAACGTTATACATCTTGGAAACAAGATCCTGACGCTATGGCGGTAGACGCGTTCACTATTGATTGGAGTCATTATTACTTTTACGCATACCCTCCATTTTCTTTGTTACTCAAATGTATTAGAAAAGTAATAGAGGATAAAGCAAACGGATTGTTAGTTTTTCCCTTTTGGCCATCGCAGCCGTGGTTTCCCCTCCTGAAAAATATTTTAGATTCGGAAATATTGTTTTTAAGCCACATAAAAATTTATTACAATCTCCCTTCAGGAATCATCATCCTCTACACAAACAGCTTACCCTGGGTGTCGCGAAGCTCTCCGGGCAGCGTTCACACAGCGAGGATCACCGACAGGAGCGGTAGACCTTATGATTGCGTCACTCTCAAATAACACACTACAACAATATAGTACATCCTTGAAATTATGGTGGGATTATTGTTCAGGAAAAGAGGTCGAACCTTTTCAGACTTCAAATGAATTAGTCATGTCATTTATTGCCGAGCAGTTTAATAAAGGGGCTAGTTACGGTACTTTAAACAATCATCGCTCGGCTTTATCACTATTATTGAATAGTAGTATTGGAGAAGATGACCGCATCAAACGTATGCTTAAAGGTGCTTACAAATTAAAACCATCAGCACCTCGTTATAGCTCAACGTGGAATCCACAAATAGTTCTAGACAAAATTGCGGAATGGGTTCCGCATGATGAAATTACTGTTGACAAATTAACTAAGAAACTAGCAGTTTTATTAGCTCTGTGTACTGCTCATAGAGTTCAAACTCTATCAGTCATCAATATAGATGATATTAATAGAGGCACAGATGGTATACGAATCAACATTACTTCCGTAATTAAAACTTCAGGACCGGGACGAGAACAACCCGTACTTTTTTTACCATATTTTGCAGAAAATCCTAATATATGTTCTGCAACAACTTTAAATGATTACTTATTAAGAACAAATAACATTAGGGAGAATAAAATTAAACATTTATTTTTAACATGTAAGCGTCCGCATAAAAATGCGACTGCACAGACAATCAGCAAGTGGATAAAAAGTGTTTTGTCTGAGAGTGGTGTAAATACTAACGTATATAAAGCGCATAGCACTAGGCATGCATCAACTTCCGCAGCAAAAGCTGCAGGACTCAGCATAGACGCCATACGTAAAGCAGCAGGCTGGTCTAACTCTTCGTGTACATTTGGCAAATTTTACAATCGGCCAATAGTTAGCGACAGCGGATTTGCTAGATCCGTTTGTTTTCCTCAACCACCTTAATGATTACGTTACAATATTTAAAATTATAAAATTGTAATAATACAAATTCCTACTTTATGATTACTTAATGTTATAGGTATAAGACCTTTTATGTTTTTTAATGAAAGAAATAAAAATCAATTGATTTGTTATTTTTTACTGTTTTATTAATAACGCAAAACTTTCTGCTCTAAATATCTACGTTGTGAATATTCTTATATCGAGAATGAAGCGACGAAATATAATATACAATCAAACGAACTTAACAAGTGAAGTTCGATAGATATTATATGAGTCGCTTCATTCGAAGATATAAGTACCCACCCCCCCAAAAGGAAACCCCTTATTGAAAGTTTTGATTTACAAACAAAGATCTCTAAATAAAATGACGAATTGCTAGGGCGCCGGCATAGACAGTCCATAGATAGTGTGGCCAGTCGTAAAAACTTATAATCGATTAAAAGGAAAATAAAATCGATTCTACTTTTAAAATCGTGCGAAGCTACCTTGCAGGATAGAGGGACTACGTTGTGAATATTCTTATATCTTCGAATGAAGCGACTCATATAATATCTATCGAACTTCACTTGTTAAGTTCGTTTGATTGTATATTGTATGTACTTAATTAAGTGCATTATTTATGTTATCGTTAAGTGCGAATTATATCAATACCATATTATTATGTATAGTAGGTACATACAGATGTGAATCGTGATGTGAAAGCTATCTACTAAAAAGGTAATCCGTAAATCCATTTCCCGTAATCACTTTTAAAAGCCATTTGCTTATCAGCAAAATGAAGAAACATTCATCAATATTCCTTTTAATGAAGTACTTACACACGATAAATGTATTTTGGATATATTTTCCTTATCTATATTTTAACAGCCAAGGTAAAGCATTAAATCGCTCTCGAAAATGGCGATATAATTAATTTACTGAATTGAAAAGGTAGTGCTTAATCACCATAAATAACAATACGGAGTAATTTTCTAAACAACCCAATACATAAAGAAAAGCTAGGTCCCTCAATATTTATCGCGGCCGCCCTCTCAGAGGCTTTTACGGTTTAGGCAATTAGCGTCACTCAATTAACCAAGCACTACCTACGGCGAAGAATTTTTGTTAATTATTAAAAAGGTTGCACTTAACTTCCGTGGGGTTGAATCCGAGGAAATGGGGACCATTTCCTCTAGTGCTACTAAATCTTGTTTTGTTCTACTAGGACTTACATAATTATTATCCCCATCTCCAAGCCAGAAATACCAGTTTATACGTTTTTACTCAAGAGATTATAACACATCTGTCAAAAATACGCGAGACAAATACGTGCGTTCTTCTTCAGCAAACTTTCATAGGCTCGGATGCCGTTACTATAATGAAGCTATAACCAGTACCTAACAACGTAAGTTTTCCTTTAAACAATCTAGTTTTCTCACGGTTGTCATATAAACTGCAATGGCCAGATAAGGTTACAGAAGGCATGGAGCCCTTAAAGTCTCGATCGGAGTACTTGAGATAATTATGCTATTAAATCCACGGCGCTTTAGTATGGGAGCAAAGCTAAAATTATTTAATTTTTGTATCTTGTTTTTGTACGCACGCAATGTGTTAATACTCGAGATAACTTTTATTTTGGTTGATTTTGACACTTATTTATGAAGAGTGTAGTTTTGAAATGGGTTAGGTACTTTTTTTGAAGTGACTGGTCTGTTAAAGATTGCTGTATGTTCTTTGATATGCTATATATGATATATTAAATAATGATTATGTATTAGTGATTGTTGAATTGTTGATTATGTACAGTCACATTATATAAGTACATTAATTATAAAAATGTCCTGCAACTATTTTGCGCAAAAATACAATCGTGTAAGTAGAGATTTGAAAAACACTCCTTTATCCCCACTTGTAGTCGATCCACATAATATACGATATCTCAGATTACTTAAGTGTTACCTTTACTAATAAATCATTTACCTGATTGTTGTAAGATATATTACGCTGCTAAGAAAACACGACACCGAAAAAACAAAGACCGTAAGAAGTGCGTCCAAAAAATAACCAAAAGGAAAGTTATCTCAGCGTGCGTTCCGAAACCTATATATTAAAAATAAGAGCACGCAATGCACCGGCATGCAATGAAACTTCTCAATACATAACCGTGGAGTTTAATTACACTAGGGCTGTCTACAGAAAATTAATAAGTTTTTTTTTAATTGTTTTTTAAGTCTTTTACCGTTTGATATTGCATTATCTATCTGCTATATTATTTAAATAGGTATATTTGGTAGTTCCTGCTTACTCAACGTATTTTGTTTTTTTTTTAATTTGGTGTAATTGCATTAAAATATATAAATTATGAATCCTTTTGGGGCATTAACAACTTTCTTGCATTAATTTGTGATAACGAAATAAGTATCGGTACGTATAAGTATTGGTAACCCTACAGTCGATTGAATTTTCGCGACTTGCAGGCTGTTGGCCTCAGCCAGCATACCTCAGTTATCTGGCTCGGCCATCGACTTCTCAGAAACCCATTCAAAGTCATACAAGAAGTGTATGTTCAAAAGTATCTTTATGATTGATTTCACAAGAGACACTGAGCTTTTTACAGTTCTTTTGCACAAATCGCTGGGGGCATAGCTGGGGACAGTGCGGCTAATTAATGTCTAATTAGGATTCGCCTTACTGGCCGCAACATTGTAACAAGGGAACATACATTTTAAACTATAATTTAACGTATGACGAGTTTATGCGGTAAAATAAAACGTTTTTAGAATGCGATGCGATACGATTTTTTTTAATGTGGCATTACACTTATTTACACCAATTATGTATAATTATTGTCCATTTGACCAACTGTTATCATGATATAGCCAAGTTCCCACTACCCCTTTGTTTCTTGTCCAAAGCTTGCCCATGCGTCTTAATCAAGTCTGCCATATACTTTCTTCGGGCGGTCGTCGAGTCGCGGGCTCTCTCAAAGGCAAACTACTGCCATTCATCATTATCGACGTTTGAACGAAATGAAGCCGTCGTCACCGCCAATTGTACCGTCATTTGAACTTGGCCGGCGAGACAACCGATCCCATTCAAACCTCAAGCATCGGCAGATGCACCGATACAGCCAACTCTCTTTAACTACCCACTTGACTTTAAAACGATCTTCCGGTCATTAACATCGATGTTTGTTTGTTTCAGGAGCGAACGGCCTCAGGAGACGAGGACGACAAACGTACACGAGATATCAAACGCTAGAGTTAGAGAAAGAGTTCCACACGAATCATTACCTTACGCGGAGGAGACGCATAGAGATGGCGCACGCGCTGTGTCTAACGGAGCGGCAAATAAAAATATGGTTCCAGAATCGGAGGATGAAGTTAAAGAAAGAAATTCAGGCTATAAAAGAGCTAAACGAGCAGGAGAAGCAGGCGCAAGCGCAGAAAGCGGCGGCGGCGGCGGCGGCCGCTGCGGCCGCTGCGCAAGGGCACCCCGAACATTAAAAGTAAAGCCCTCGGTACACTCGCGCGAGTTGTCGTTGAACAGTGATACAATCGCGGTCCGCGGAACACTCCCTAGCTTTGTGTTTGTAAATTGTTTGTATTTTTTTTCTCGTTATTTTTAAGTGTTGTTCGGTTGTTGTGATTTTTTTTTAATTAATTAGACAAAGTTTTGTAACGAATGATAGAACAATAAACTGTTGAATGCTAGAATTGAAACGGGTCGTATTATTCTGTTTCGGGTTTTTGTTTTTGTTGATTTATTGATTTTTTATATTATGTATATTTTATGCGCGCAATATGATAATATTCGCGTTCGGAAACCAGTGCAATTTGTAGAAATCTCTTCCGTGTAACATAGTGTAGGTGTATCGTAGTGCGTTTTACATTATGTGCGATCGTAGCGCTCCCGGCCGGGATGCGGCGGCGACACGAACTATAATTACGTTGTACAAATTTTATGCCTACCAAAGAGACCCGGTCTCGTACCCTTAAAGCTAAGTAAATAAAGAGTCGTAAGTTAAACTAATTATCCGCTAATGTAATATCGGACAGTGTGAAACAGAATGACTTTCCGCGCCATCTAATCTCTCAATACTCTCGCATAAGGTATAGTGTAAACGTGATCGTGTTCCTGCAGTTTTAATAGTCGGTGAAGTTAAACAAATTGCCATAAATATAAGTAGTTCATATATAGCGAGTAGTCGTGTAAATAGTTAGGGTTATAGTAATGGAAGTGTGCGGTTCGCGAGTTATTGACGCCGCGGGTTGGGCAGGACGTCGAGGATTGTGCGAATGTGCGGCGGCAGTGTGGGTCGGCCTGCAGGCGACTGCGGGACGTATGGTGATGCGAGGGGAGTGCGTGCCGTCGGCCACCGAACAGGACTAGGTGAGTTTTTGTCAAAGCCACAGCCATTATTTATCAAGTGGAGACGGCCGCGAAAAACTGACTTGCGGGACTTGCTCCATCACCCGCCGACAGCTCTGCCATTTTCGAAGCCGCGCTTGAGACATGTACGGCGCATAACCGTTTTTCAATGTTTTAATTCGCCCAGTCCTTCGGAATAACATAATATCTTGGCAATTATATTGCGGCCGTCTCCCACTCGACCTTTTATTATTAAATTACATAATCGTTATAATAACTAAAGTAAAATACAACTTCCTTGAAAATGAACGTTGCTCAGTTGTTTACTGCTTCCGTTGTAGCTAATTAATTGTGAATTAGCGCTACGTTACAAGCTTATAGTTACAACCACCATACACTAATTAGGTGTATGAAACTACAGAAAGTTACAAGTTATAATACAAATAAGTACATATACTTACACACTTTGTAACGAACAGCTTAAAATTTCGTAAGCATGCATAATAACTTTATCGAGGCACAAATTAAAGACCAGTAGGATCTATTAATAATTATATTAAGTACTCTTTGATCGGAACGCTAAATATGGCATCTAGAATCGGACAGCTCAAAACCGAATTCCCGACGCAACACGTACAGACAGTAAAAAAGTACCAAAGTATAATCACCATAAAAATGCTCAACGAGATTCGCACACACTCTTCGACACTTAAATTAGGATTTATTAAAGTCTGAAGCGTCAATAAAAAGTAGAGCGCGTATGTAGCGCAATCGGAAAACATGCGAGATACAAACTGGGGCTGTTTTTCTTAGACATGGGCGAAGATATCTGAAGAATTGTAGAGGCAAAAAGCTTTGGCATAAACACTTAATCTTATAAGGCTCGTATCCCAGCGTGGCAGTGCGCATCAGTAAGCTTTTTACTTGTCTTATAAAATGCTCTTTACTTGGATGGCAAGTTTTTAGATTTAAAAATAGCGTGTTCGTTTAATTGTCTGAAAAATAAAGTATGGTTGAGCTACGAGTATATTTAGTAAACGTTTTGATTCTAAAACTAAGGGATATGGACTAAGGAAGGATTTGTATGTAGTTGTTACATTTTTCAAAAAAATTATATACCTACTATGTATAAACTCTTCACGATGTTATGATTCAGATTGGAGCTTCAAAACTTTATCTTTAGTTAGGTCACTACCTGTTTTGCTGACCGTGCAGTCAGTCGGCCATATTCACGGTCCACGACCGGCCGAAATTGCGATAGCAGATAATTATTTAACCGATACGAAAAATTATTGGTTGCCCGAACGCCGACGAATCGGACCCCGCATTTCGTACATCTCAATTTTACTTACAAAATCATGTATACCTAAAATACTTGTTCATTTTTGGGGGAAATAATGAGGTGTTATTATGGCAATGCGGCTAACTGTATTTAAAGGATTCAGTATGTATGGCTTTTGTGTGAGTCGGTATTTTGCTTAAATTATCATAATTTTAGAACAATGTTTATGCAAATGAATTATTATTAGCAAAATCCGGGTTGAAGGACCAAGAACCAGATTAGGACTGATAATCTTGACCTTCATTTCAAAATAGTATTTAAGTAAGTAGGTACTTTTACAATAGGCGCCTTATAGCTTGCTTCTATCAAAACGCTAATAACCTTAGCAGAAAATGACAAATCATAAATAGCACCACGACCACACAAGGAAAGCCGCGAGCGTGCGTTAATTAGATTATTAAAATGCTTTATGAGCTGCATAAGTGATAAAAATTATTTATGCTCCAGCTATCCATCATAAAGCTTTTTATAGATAATTATTCGTAATTATTCGCCCTTAGCGAAAATACACTCCACACCCTACATCTTAAGTATTGTGTATATATATATGTATTACCTATATTGAATGGTTTATATACGAGTAGTACCTATATAAACCATTCAAACTATGTACAGGCCGTCTTCCAATTAAGAATAACGATCACTTGGGTGCAGTGTTTCTCACTTAATTAAAACATACCTGTCAGTGTTATATATATATTTGTATACTATACAAACATTATAGAAGGCAGATGTTCTGATAAAAACTCAAAGTATTCAGCGATATTCGACCATTTTAGCTTGCAACAAGCCTTGTAGGCCCTTAACGATGCCGCAATGTATTTCTTTTCTAAAAACCACTAGTTGCTTACAAAACAAGTGAATTTTCGGATAAATTCATTTTATTGACTTTGGATGATAGACTCATATTGCATAGCTATGTAAGCTATGTAAGCTATGTTGAGTGATTACAACATGAAAATGCGCATAATTAATACTTATGCTTCTGTATAAACATAGCCCTAATTTAGTGTGGCTCGTTTGTATCTAATACTTTTCGTATGAATTAAATAATATTATTATGTAATAAGGTGGATGTGAATACCTTTATGTTTTATTTTTGTTTAACTTACATTTTCATGTTCCTACTTTTTTTTATTCCTATTTTTTTTTTCAGATCGAAAAATGCTTTTACTTAGCTACTTATCTACAAAACGGTAAACGCAAAATTTTATAAAAAAAAAAACTACCATAAATCGTCAGTCCATGGTCTGTTCATGAAACGTCCTGGCTCTTCATTAGGACAAAACCTGCATAATTCATGATCGATTAATCAATACACGGCCTCTGAAGTTTTTATTCTTATTTCAATTAATTGATATTCACCAGCGCGTTTTAAATATTTCAATTTCATATAGCTACTGGTAGACCTGTTTTATAATAAAACGAACACTGTTACATGCAGCGAATATTCTTATATGAAGATGCATATATCATTATGTGGTGTGCAATACGTCAGGGCAGCTGTTGTTCTATACAAGACTTTATGCGGGTGGAATTAAGGTTTATTGTGTTTTGTAGTGTGGGTAGATATAGTCAGGCAAGATGAAAGATTTCTGCCGTAGAGGCACTACTCGGCACGAGCTTGTTTCTTAGCGCATGGCAACGGGAAGGGTTTACTTCTGAATTTTATGGCAACGGTCGGAAGCATAATTTCTAGATAATTATAGTGAGATTATGCATCAGCACGTGCTTGTATAAGTTTTAATATAATTAGCAATGGATTTGGCTTTTCATTTTTTATGAGACAAAGTGGTATACAGGCTGACGGCTGATAGTAAACGGTTATCGTCGTCTTTAGAAACCTGCAATACTCGAGGCCTTGTTAATGAGTTGCCTTCCTCCTAAAACTCTTCCAACCTTTCTTTCAAAGACTATATCTCTGCATAATCCAGCAGAAACATATCTAATGATAGTGTATTCTGGATCCCGCAGGTGACTATGTACATTTTATTTTCCCGGATATAATGGTTACTAAAGATTCTAGGCAGTCAATAAAATGTGGGTGGTGGAATTACTTACCGAGCGATAGACAAATCGATAATTAAAAGCTCATAAAAATGCCTACATTCACCATTTTCACATTCAAGACAGCGGAGAATAATAGTTTTTGTTCTCTACCAGTACCTACGCAGAGCTTGACTTCTATTTCTAGTGATCCGAGCTCCCATGAAAATGAAAATATCATATGTGTCTGTCCATTGACATTTTAAATGTTTTTATAATATCGTCAAGAATTATAATTAACGAGATAAAAGAAGTTCAATAATAATTACGTTGTTTGCCAAATAGAAATATTGGCATTAAATCCTGGTTCAAAATTCCAGTAGCTTTAGCTTTAGCAAAGGGGCTGGAACTTTATTTTTAAAATAACTAACATTACCATTGTTAACTTTGACCAACCGAGAGTCAACTATAGTGACAAAACTCTTTAAGCACTATACCGCACTCTACCAATAGTTCATTCAGTAAATTTCAGTTAATCACTGTCGCGACCGAGGTGGGCTCCAACAATAGTTCCCAAGAACAGAGGCCGAGGTTACCCGAACGGTTAAGGAACTGCGAGACAGGCCAGGTCGCCACGATACGATCACTGCACGACTACACCGGAGTACCCCACCTAGCCACCTACAACCTAAATGGGAGGTCTACTAAGCTAGCTAATCTAAAACGGCGGATTGAGGGAACGAGCAATACGAGCATTAGAGAGCTTAAAGATCAGATCGGTTTGATTCGGCGTTGGGCGATTTTAGTCTCTGTTCTGATATAATATTATGGCAACGAAGTTGAGGTTGCAGTCACTCTTTGACAAATTTTTAAAATTTTCAATCAAGTTGTTAAACAAAATATATAACTACTTACCATGAGTACGTACACATGTAAATTGTATAAGTACATAACATTATTGGTGTGTATTGTGAAGTATATTTGTTTAAAATTGTAGGTTTCTTAAATTTAAAACAAAAAGATTTACTTATAATATCTATAAAAATTGTATACATTTCAATAATAAAAAGTTACATTCTAATCGATGTAACTATATATAGGGCCAGTGTAGCCAGTACACGTAATGACAGTAGCTTAATTCTACACATGATTATAATCTGGTCGCCACAGACTATAAACTAACCCAATAGTATCAGTTAATCGAGTTAACCCTTACGCAGCGTTCGATTCCCAATTTACGAGTTTAACGAATTATTCGCTCGCCAACAGTTATTAATTGTCGGGGATGGGGGCGGCTTGTAGAACAATGTCATAGGGGCCAATTCCCCCCACGAAGCTTAATGTATGTTATAAGCATCAAGATTCGTGAAAAGTTGCATCTATTTATGAATTACAGCTACTGTTGATCATAAAGAACTACAAAATAAACGACGGAAAGACAAAATAGTTCTCCCTGAGAAGTTTTCTACATCTCTCGCTCAAAGACATCAATGTTATCTGGGCCCATTTCTATACAAAAACATAAGCCAACATATGAATATATTATTATACTCCTTAACCAAGTCTCAGTGCAAAAAATCACTAACAATATTCTTAAAAAGCCTCTCATATGATCAAACAGAATTGTTACTTACTACACCTAAATGAAACTCGGTCACACTAACACACACACCCTCACCCTCCCTCACGCACCCTCCCTCACACACCCTCACCCTCCCTCACACATACACAAACCCTCGCCCTCACACACCCTCACACACACCCGCAACACACACACTAAACTAAACTCATAAAAAATTTATGAAGTGAAACTAATATAAAAATAACTATTTTAAATATTATGGACTACTATAATAGGTAGACTATAGTATAAAATAATTGTATATATTGTAATAATTCGAGAAATTAAATGTATAACATTATAATACTATAATAAATAGGTAACTATCAAAACTTTTCTATTAAGTATACTAAATTCAAATTATTCTCACTATAACTATTATGATCTCAATCATTTGTTTAAAACGAGTAAAGCGATAAGTATAAGTAAATACGCACCATGCGAATGTAGAAACATTTCTCATTATTTTTTCACGCACGAAACATATTGTACTTAATTAACCAAACCGCTATCGCTTATGATGTTGTACCGCGGAATTATAACACTCACGTTCTAAGCCGGTGCTAGTCATGTACCCACATAATATTATTATTAAACTAATATACTCAAATACCGGTCCGAGAAGGAATCGTAGTAGCCGTAACACAGGGTATCCTAGTACGGCTACTAACGAAAAATCTATATACCTGTATGTATGTCCATTTTAGGTTTTGTTAGGTGCCCTTCGTTACAATATCACGGCCTCACGTGTGATATAAATAGAGAGAGACAGTAATAATCCGCCATCTGAGACACACTTAATTGTGAATTTATTTATATAATTTAATACTACGTACACAAAACTAGCTAGTAGAATTTTATTAATGAAAATATACATTGTATACATTAGTATACTATTAAAATTACTTACTCTACTCGTGTATAAAACTTTTTTATAACTAGATTTATACCTATATAATACGGTAGAACATTTCACCATATTCCATATTTCAAACACCCCACTAAAAACCCAACTAAAGCGTATAAGAGCTATGCCAACGCAAGGAAAGGTCACTCCCCCGTTTTAGATAAACCTTAAGTACGCCCATGTTGTCACGGATACAGCAATAAAGCCGGGAGTACACTAGACGCAATAAACTAACCGCTATTGCCACCCGAAGCTATATAATACCGCTTTATAATTGCTGCCGATAATGTACCGGTTAAAATTATTGGTTATATGCCCAGAGCTTTGATAAAGACATAGATCTGCGAAACGCAATGGACTGATAATGAAATTTGTTGTTGATTATTTGTTTGATTATTAATTCCAAAGGCTGTTTAATGTTGGCGGTTTGCAAAAGATGCACGTTTTTCTTTTTATCCGACTCTATAAAATATCATGTTTTTTTAATAACAATGGAGTAATGCATTAAACTAAATAAAATAAAATATAAAATAAAAAATAAAAATATGTATTTAGTAATGCATTATGCCATCCCAAATCATACCAGTGCAATAACTGAGAATACCCTAGAAGAACTCGCAATTTGTTCTTATTATAGGTAATACTTACAATAATTATTATTGTTAATTTATATTATTTATAAAGAAATAATCAATAGGTTTAAAAAATAAATCATAAATAATTATTATCTGAATACAATCGGTGAGAACTTTGCATGAGAATATAAAACTTTTTTAGTTGAGTAAGAATATTAATATTGTAGGTAGGTACAATAGATTACAAAAACTACGTTTAACGCACATAATTACATAGGTATAATATACAGTCATAGGTAGGCAGAGGCATACCTAGTATCTTTTAACATGGTACCACCCTGACACACCTCATTCGCTTCTTCAGTAACACTTTGAAACACGTCATCATCATCATCAGCCTGAAGACGTCCACTGCTGAACATAGGCCTCCCCCTTAGACCGCCACACCGAACGACAATTTGCCACTTGCATCCACTGCGTCTTACAGTCCATTGTCGCCACTCTAGAACCTTTCTTCCCCATCGGTTGTCAGTTCTACGAGCGATGTGGCTTGAAACACGTGTCTTATTATAAAAAATAAAGCGTCACAATCACACAGGTACTTGATCTATGTACCTACATAGATCCTGAGTTCGTAATTTCGGCCCACCCTATTACGAGTAGGTATACTATACTGCGACTGACTGTGCGTCGTCAACGCATGGAGTAGTTTGAAAATATAAAAATGAAAAATGAAAATATTTAGATGTAGTAGTGTGCGTGGAGTAAATCGGGAATAATGCTAGTTATCTACGGAGTAAGATGAAACTAAAAATACGGTATTTTAATTAGGTAATATTTTTACTTTAATAATTCTGTGGAGTAATTTGGGAATGAATGTATGGGATTAACAAGTTTTGAGAACAAAACAATGGAGCACTCTGGGAACAACCCCTTCGTACTGTAATTCCCTATTTAGGTAGTCAAGAACTATCTACGAGGACCGCAGTCCCACAAACAGTCCAAAAATCGTTGGTAAATATAACACAAAGTAACTATGGAAATAATATAATCAAATAAGTGAGTAAAAAAATCAAATGTCTGCATCGTTAGAGAAATTCCGGTCGATAACTTGAAAATCTTACCAGTACCAACGCCGCGTAGCGTCTTCCACCACCGTCTCGCATTCTTTATTACACACAAATCTTAACTACTAAATTCACCATATTTACCAGATTATTTACCAATCATATTTTTTTGTCACACACAATATTATCATAGTCCTCGATACAAGGAGAGACAAGGGGCGGAAGCGTGTAGGTACGTAGCTGCTAGCTGCCATTTACAGCACGGTGCCGGTGGCACGTTTTACAATCTCTATGGGACGTCGTAAAACTGACCAATAAAAGTTCATTATTGGCTTGTTCGCGGTCCCAACTTTCATTTGATTAGTTTATGACGGTTGTAAACTTTAACAAGTTTGATTGTGTGATTATAAATTTGTATGTGTCGACGTAGAGCTAGTAAAGTTTGAGGGCTTTATTGTTTGCTGTAGACGATTATGTTCGTATTTTTAATGGATCTTAATGGATTTTATCGACATCACATCTTAATTTATATTGGGTTATTAACTTTATAAATATGAATATTTATGTACGGAAGTCGAGATAGATTTTTATAAGGTCACTACTAAGATTAGATAATTTAATACAACACAAAATCAATATTATGTAGCTATGTATAAATGTTTTGACGTTTATAAAAGATGTTGCTAGGGCTAGCATGTGTATTAAATTTACCTATACATTATATTATTATTATTATTATTGTGACATACCAACCTGTATATTATTATATTCACGCTTTCCGCACATTTCACTTACCAATGGATGCAAATTAAAATATAAGCTGCAATTTTCCGCATTTTCCCACGGACGAGTATCACTATCCTAATAAATATTAATATGATCCGCCTCTGAGAATTCATCGACGGGTGGTTGAGTATCTGTACGATATTTTTGAAATTACCATGTATTAAAAACCCGCTGAAAACTTTAGTAAATGCGTGTGTTGGATTGACATTTGATGGGCGTGGTGCAGTTTATGCAAAATGGACATGCCCCTAGCGGCGGATTGGCATTAAGTGACAGCACTGAACGGGAGACACCGCACTGACCGCTACTTACCTAATTGCTTCAAGAGTTAATGATTATGATTGGTCAGTTACTGGGTACAGTTACGTTTGTGATCAATAAGTAGTCAATTATTGGAATAGTTGGATGCCTGGATACGGGCTGGTTTTGCCTTTATTTACGCTACTTGTCGCATAAGTTGTGGTGGCCATTTTGAAATGGATTTAATTATACCTCGTTGAAGGATGACACGCCATATGACCCTTTAATCAGGTAGTATTTACTTGCTCACCTTTAGTCAGCTGTTGTGGTCGTTTTTATTTTTTATGGATTTAATACCTTTAACTTTACATCCATAATGAGTTTTGTATATTCTCATTCTGTTTTACCTCAAATCCAATGTAAGGACATAGGTACAATGTAACTGCTCAACAGTGGAATTTAATAGGATAAATAACTACCATACATCATTTATTAGTCACACAGCTATTTATAATGAAACCACACAAACTTACATGAGAATACTGTTAAAAATAAAGTTAAGAGGCACATTCGTCAATTACACTTACCTAACTGTCATCTCCAATAGATTGGGTAAACTCGTTCAATGCCATGTATAATGTTGCTAAGAAATGGCTAATACTTAATAGGGTTTAAACTTCAAAATAACACTGCAATAATTATGTAAAGATACATGTCTCTACATACTCATCATTAAGTGCCATTGTTCAATAATGCACAATACTAATTATGTATACATGTTTGTGTATCCTATGCTATAAGTAGTATTTTCTGGTATAACACTTTGATTATATACCATAAGGTAAAACATCGTTTTATTTGTAGAACGAACTAATTATAGTCAAACTCTTATTGATTAAATGTGTAAAAACAGTTCGTTTGGTTAATTTTGACAGTTAATTAAATGTCACAGTAAATACTTGATTAATCCCTCGGGTACTATCATCTCGTTTTCAGTCTCACACAAACATATCAATAACTTAAATGAACAGTAAATCTTCCAAGACGTTTTAATTGAAAACGGACATTTAATCTGGGTTGGTTTTGTACGTCTCATGACTTATTAGATTTTCACGTATTTATGTAATCGAAACACGTTTTGCACACCTGCATTTCTAGAACGTAAATTGCGAGTGAATATGAAATAATATTGTTGATTAGAATAAGCTTAATTAAAATGTTACAAATTCAAAAGTGGTTGAATGTTAGACGATGAGTTGAAATGTAAGTTAGAATTAAAAAAAATGTATAATTACAGACACTTTATCTACACTGAGAAATCCTGATAGCTGCTAATTCAAATATTGTTATCCTTAAAACAATATACTATATAATATACAATTTTCATATTCAAACCGATCAGCCTAAAGTGGTACATCTAATCATAACCTAAGTTGTAGGACTCGACAGTTTATCACTCATTCTCAAAAGACTAAAACAAGGTAACCTATGGCAATGATGCTAGTAGTATTTTGGGAACGTTCCCTACTGCTAACGGTTTGTAATGCTGGAGCTTTTAGATTTTTTTTATAGGTTAGTTTTTCTTCTGTGTATTTTCATCATTATATTTATTATTTAAAAACTTTACCTTGAAAAAATCAGAGCCAAAAAGAAAAACAATCTAATTGTATACTTAAATAAAACAAATATTTATTTTGTTACCTCTGAAAATCGAACGCAGACAGAATAGACAAATATTGAAAGCCAGGACCTGAAGCACACACTGTCTCAGTAAATAAACCACCCACCGCTTTAAACACTGTTACCTAAATAAAAACACTATCAAACTTTACCCCTTCCGATCGGGAGTGGATACGAAGGGTTCACCCTCAACTTTTTCCTCCCCATCCGTCTCTAGAGATAGGCTAATTTATCTCTATCTCAAGTTCTTTATGGCTCTCGAACATTCCCTTTTCCGCGGTATTGTTTCGGTTTGATTAAAGTGGGCCATGGAAGGATTTTCGCGAAAAAGGATTTCTGTTTCCTTTAATATTAATGTGCGCAATGTGAAATTTGTGCTTTATTACGGTATTCTTGAAAATGAGCCCGTTATTGTTTTTTCCAGCTGGGGTTACAATACGTCGAGAGTCGAAGTGACGTGGCGTTTTATCTGAAAATTCAAATTCTTGTTAATTACATACATTATTATCACACGCTACGTTACTAGATGCCTGTGTATGTACAGGGACCTTTTTACAGAAATAGCCTAGGTAGGCTAAGAAAAATACAGTGCTCTCCTAGAGTAAACAGTTCGACTAGGACCGCGTTGTCAATTACTTACCATCAAGCGGGATTGTATACAATAAGATAATATTTGACTAGATACTAGGAACTAGGATAAAAAATACATTGTTATTTATTTTAACCTCGCTTGCACTAAGTAATTTATCAATATGTGTTTATATATGTTAATTAAACAAACTGATATCTATAGCTTCATTTGTTTTTCAAATTAATTATTCAAATATTCAAACTGTAGTCACCAAAACTATGTTCAATAGAATTAATGTCACCGGACCTTAGAAAATACGTGACAATGTTAATTAAACAAAATAACGGAACCTCCTCTCACACACATACATATTATACCCATACAAAACCATTTAATGAAGATCTCTGAACCCCCTCTTTGTGCCAATAAGAATCTGTACTAGGAGTTGTGGGGCAGCTCCCATAAGACTGGTTTTTGAAGCCTCTATGAGATGGTACCATTGGTTGACAATACACGATTGAAACTCATCCAGTTCTCACTTATTGGAAACTCTTATTCTTAGAACTCTATAATATTTTTTAATAAAATACTTTGATTTGATTAGTCTATACAAGGTGTAACAGCAAGGTGTAGTAATACTGAAACTATGCATACACATACTTATTTCGAAGTAGTCTGGAGGTACTATAAATCTGTAAGTAGGTAGGGTAATGAATTAAGACACGTCAAAGTTTACTGCAAAACTAACCATCGTTCAACCCTAGTTATCAGCTGGGCAATGTCAGTGAACGTCAAATCCGTCAAGACAAATTCATAAAAGTACTTAGGGTTCCGTTTGTTTTTTAAATAATGATTTTTACCGATTTGTACCGACCCGGACAGATGCAACCGGACAAAAGTATTCCTTGGCGGCTGATTGATATCTGGTCCGTGTAATGTACATACCAAAATTCTATTCTAAGGCGGTAAGTATCTGAAATGAATTTTAGAGGCTTTCAACTTTGTAACAATACTGAACCCTAAAATATTGTCGGCAAATTCAAAGACCGCGCGGTGCACCGCGGTCTCTTTGCGGCAGAAATAATTCAATGCCAGAAAATATTGTCGGCAAAATTCAAAGACCGCGGTGCACCGCGGTCTATTTGCGACAAAAATAATTCAATGCCAGTGACCCGCGTAACGTGACGTCATCCGTATCATGTTAGGGTTGTAATATTTAGTTATTTTGTGAATTTTAGTGAAAAAATCGATTATCGATTTCAGGTTTTAGTACCCTGGCAAATGATTCATCACCAGGTACACATACCCACATTTCAATATTACTACACCTTGCCGATACACCTTGTATAACTTATAAATAGCAATGCCATGTTACATCATTAAATTATTTTAAAAAGTTTTGTGCCAAAGTTTTGCGGGAAATTATCTCATTTTATTGTTAAGTTAAACTGTCTTGTGTATAATAATTACAGTGAAACAAAGTTTTTTCTCAAAAATAAATTTTTCCACTAAAGGGCAGTAGGCTGCTACACAAGAGCCCCAGTTCAAGCAGATTTTCTCAATTTTAATATTGCTCCACCTGCCTAAATAAAAATTGTGGAAAACTTGATACTTAGTGATAAAATTATAGCCTATCAAAACTGGTTAAATCTAAGTGCCGTATTATTTTTCACTTAAAGGCATTACACGTGATTACTATCACACCTTGTGCTAATTTATTGCAAGGATGTGGTCTAAAACAATTTCTACTCTATTCGATTCATTTAAGTACCTACCTAAGTACTTGTAATTTTTACCAATTGGAAAGTGTAACTGGCCGAAAATAAAGATGGCAAAACCAATTCGACTTTCTTGCGAGAACGTGGACCAATAGTAGGGACATTTTGGGAGGAGGAACCAACTCAACCAAATAATTGCTATTCTATTCACACCGAGAGGGCGATTTATGCCCGGAATTATTTCCTTGTTGTTTTATTCGGGGATTTGTCACTCACCCCCGCTTTTATAATTACCCCTGATATCGAGTTACTTTCTAGTTCGAATTTATGTTCGAAGACTTCGAGTAGGTACCTACCTATTTAGTTTTTTTTTTTAAGTTGGTACCTAAAGCTTAACCGTTATGTTTATTTTAATTAATAAGTAGGTACCTTCCTTCCGAATTTGCCAAACAAGTAGTACCTACTTACTTAATTTATTTTTATGTTAATTAGGTAAGTATACAAAATAATCATTTTTGATAGGTAGGTACAACCACTTCAATGTTTCTGTTTAACCTACCGCCCTAAATTCGGGTTTTACGTGAAATCAGTGATATATAATAAATAAACATAACATCCAACACATAATTAGAATCTTGTAAATTTCATTTTAGATATCGGATATAAATTATAAAAATTGAATGTACCATTGTGTAATTATAGCAAAACTACAGTCATTTACAAATAAAAAATTATGGTGGCGCCATCTAGTTAGAGGTAATTATTTACGTAGATAGTAAAAACGTGTTGGTGTGACACAAGTTTATTATAAATAATGTACACATAATAGCAAAAATAATAAACTAAAGACTGTAACTGAGTCACTATAATATTACTTTGTTTAAGGTACCTATGTTAGTGAAAATTTATCCATTCGTGTAAATACCTCGTAAAAATATAGCTCCAAACTCACACGTTTACCATGAGTTAGGTAAGCTACTTGCTAGTTCAGCTGTCTGCTGACAGATGGCGCTGACAATAAATATGGGGAGCGCCACTGTCAAGCTGCGGTAAAAAGAAGAAACTCTAAAAGCTCGCTTTCGAGCAGGCTTTCAGTGAATGTTTACGATGCAATTTACCGTTCCTATATTGCCCGGCACTTCATATAACACGACAATACACTCGCAAAATCCTCATTTTTGTTGTTTAAAGTTTTATTTAATTCTGCTTTTATGGGTGGGTTTTTTTCTTTGAAAGCTTTTCTTTGAAGCTCCATTGAACATGTGTTTCAGATGGAAGTAGTTTTAAAATTGTATAAATTGTATTTCTTACTGAAATTATGTTATTGAAATTTTTAATTGTCAACTCATCAATGATCAAATTGAATTTACTGTATGTGTACCTATAGTTTCGATACATGGAAACAACAGTAAGCGTTGTTAAAGCTCATTAGTGATGTCACAAATTGTATTACTGCAGAGCTACACTAGCGTCATCAGACGAAGCCATAAAGCATCAATTTTACGACGTGCCGACCGACCTCAAATGGCTCATAAAAAGCTTCGCGCGCTCTCTCACAGATGGCGGTACGAGTCGCGACGCGGGACGTGCGCCCTCTACAGGCTGTTGCTTTGAGTTATTCTATCTTTTCGCGCCAACTTCAAGCGCTCGGGATTCGGAGGTTATGGTTTTATTGGGTTATAAAAGTTACGAGTTACGGCTGGGACCGTCGAATATGGAGATATCGGAGGGCGAATGGGCGTGTAAGACAAGAAAACGACTTTTATTGTTTGTAAATTGGCTGTAAAATTATGAGTTCGCTCGTATTGTGCGCAATCACGGCGATCAGCTGTTTTGATGGGGATAAATCACTTTATTACCGCAAGTGGTGGTTTATGGGACTATAAAGATTCATTTGAATGGGCGTCGAGGTGTCTACCGGTGCCGATGTACTAATGTGTCTAGCTGACGTTTTTTTATTGCCCTCATAGATTTATTGAGCGTAATTTAGGAAAAGAGTGATGGATAGTAACTTGTAGCGATTAATAGAGCTTTAATGGCCTTAATTTGGTATTCCGATGTTGACGCTGTCGTGTAAACGTGACTTTACGGGCTTAGAAAATAATTAACATGTCTAAAATATAATTTATTGCTTTGTATTACATTGATTCTTTGTTAATATCTGAATTGTAATTAAATGTATTGGTGTTTTAATGCACTACATCAAAATTCTTCAAATCAAGTATGAATCTTAAATTAATGACGAAGTAATAATCGATTTCGTTCAGCTAGTTCAGCTACTCCATCATAGATGGCGCTAATGACACAATACAAAATTAAAAAGCACCAAGTTAATATTATAAAAAAACAGTCAAAATCATATAATTTGTGAAATTAATTTATCAGCTCATATTATATATGAAGAATTCAGCATAACAGTGTATTTTAACGTTACACGTGTTTGAAATACGTATGAAACAGTTTTTTTTAAACAATCACCTAATTTTATCCACCTACTTACCATTTAAATACGTTAATCCTTTGAAATCCGTGTAACACTCAACGATTTATTTTCATCCAAGTGTTATTATCTCAATAGTGCTGTGAAGTTAACCGACGGTTAATTGTTTGTTTAACGACATTTTTACGATCATCGTCATCGTTAACTTTGACGTTAACGATCGGTTAACACTTAACACTCGCTGTGATTGTTTGAGCGACTTAACTTTACAGCTGGTTAAATCAATTTTGTATAAATTGTTTTTTTATTTACTTACGATCTTCTCTGATAATAATTTTTATTGCGATTGTGATTTCTACATGAATACCGCTATGCTTATGGGGATTATTTTTTTACTTTAGTTAAGACTTTTATTAACCTCGTTTTCTGAATTATCTTGTGAATTTTCTCAGCTGTGTTTTTACTTAAATTTTACAATCTTCATCCAAATGAATCCAAACTAGTACTGCTAGAAGGTATTAAATTAGTTAATAAATCGGGTAGTTAGAACGAAGACAAAAAATGTTAATATAATTGAGTGGAAGCAAGACAAAAAATAAATCAAGTCCGAGCGAGAGTCTGAAGGAGCGCCGTTATTTATGGATGCACATTTGGGATGAACGGCCCTGAATAAAAACAAAATAAGAATAAAAAAATGTTATTTCCTGGTAGGTTATTATATTAATGTTCTGAGCTCTTATTTTTTAATTCGCGTTCCAGTTCATTTCTGGACAGGCTTGTTGGCTCGTAGGTATACCTACCAAACTAACTTGTTAGTTCTGTAACTTCTTCGTACTAAACTTGGTGAAAAACATGTCCGAAAATGTACCTACTGTCATAACATGCTCTAACGACCTTGGTTTAAATTTTATAACGTTTTCATTTCTTTTTGAGTTGATATAGTACCTACAGATTAAGTATACAAAATGTAATAAAAAAAATAGCTAGTACCTATACAAGCATGAGATTATAGAATTACTTTTATGTTGAATGAACCAACAATTGAAAATGATTTGAACTACCTATATATTTTGATAATTATAGATAATTATATCTACGTATTATCGCACGGAACGCTTACGATAACTATTATTTCAGTATAAAAAGTAAGTTAAAAAATAAGAAACCACCATTATTCGCGACAGTACCTACCGTCTATCGCTATGAGTAAGTTATGGCCGCGAGGGTGAGTTACACCCTGCTTAGGTCACGTGGTCAGAGAGAGATGGCGATACAAAAAAGTGCATCGGAGAAAAAAGGACGTAATAACTTGGGGCGGCAAGTTATCTTCGTCCCATTCAACTCACACTCGCTCCCGAACGTCCGTGTAGATCAATAAAACTACTTTATCTCTTTTTGGCACACCCGGTCCCGTCCGCGGGTTCTTCGAAAGATGCTCCATTGTATCATGCTTTCTCCATTAAAATTAAAACAATAAAAAAACTTTTTGTGTCACTGGCCGGTAATGTCCGAAAAAGTTTCTAAGCTAAAGCACAAAAAGATCCTAAAAAAAAAGAAGTTCTGTTCAAAACTAGAACGGAGCGTAGCCAATTTTTAATAAAAAACGATTGAACCACGCTCTTTTGTTCTCTTTTCGGTAACACCGTTAACGCAATTGTCGACCGTTTTTTCACAACGTAAGGTCGCGTACGGGCTTTTTATCCGTGTTTACAAAGGTAAACGGCCATAAAATATTATTACCAGGCTATTAGGAAAGAGCCACAGGTAGGTACACACTTTAGTACATTGCCGGTGCACCGTGCGGGTAGTTGTAAGTAATTGGAACTGTTAATTTTGCGTTAAAGTGTTTACGTGATTTTGTGAAGTTTGCACGTGATTTCGGTGCGTAATTTCGGTTGGCAGTCATACGTTACTCGTTACATTAAATGCATGGTAACGTTTCGTTACCGCATTTACGAGTACATTGGGGGTGTAATGGTGATTAATGAGGTACGAGCTAAGCGAAGCTGGTAACGTATTTTGGTACTAGTGTTGCAAACACTTTACAGTCTCAAGTTTAGAGCTTTCAATTCTTTTGCAGCTTTTCAATATTGTAAAAGTTTCAACAGCGTTATGAAACTATGGTAAGAGAATAACTACTTTTAATTATTTAATGCTCACTCACGGCGGTTTTCCTAAGATAAGGAAATCCAAAAAAATACTATAAAGAGGAGGTTAAATGATTAGGTATGATTAATTCCTATATACATTACTACCTACTAATTAGCCGAAATCGTGCACCGTCACAGCCACATACATACAATTAATCAAGCTCTATGTTTAACAAAGTTTCAATATGCTTATTTCTATGTGCGTTACAATTTTTATCCTTAATTCCCTTAAAACATCTAATTCTGAAAGCAAATTTTTCCGGCGCCGACAGAGCAGGGTTGGCAGGGAACTGTAATTACTTTATTAGGCGATGCCGGAAGATGTTCCGTAGGAAAATATGCTGGCGCGGGGCGCGGTAACTTTGTAGGAACGTTCTGTTTTCTATTGAGTTTGATGTAGCCTTAAATGTTCCGCGTAAAATACTTATCTTGACGGTCGGTAGTCTGTACTTATATTTCATCGCTACGTAACGATCGCTAAATCTGTAGCATTTAACCACGCTTGTAATCACGACAAAGCTTAGGTAAATTTGGTAGACAAGACTCAATCGAAAACATTATTTTCTTTGAAAATATACAGGGTGTTTGGACAACCTTAGCTCACACATTATAACGTTTAACTTTGTCCCACGATCTCAGTTTCATCTTAACTTAGGTGGCTCTCATACTGTTTCATCTTCGGTAGGTTGGGACTGAGCGACCGATATCGGTAGCTAACTAATGTACAAGCTGAGAAAGGATTCCTTCTATGCCCTTACGCCGTTTAAGAAGTATCCACATCGTCATCATCATCAGCATCAGCATGCGATCAACCACTTCATCACTTAGGGAATAATATCCTGCATTCACATTTTTTTTATAGTGTAACGGCCGAAATTAATATTGAATCTCCTATCCAAGATTGAAATCGATCTTGGATTGCTGCCTATCGTTCAATCGATTTCCAATCTGCGTGCCTTCATAAACCAATCCACGGATCAGTTATTGGCACTTTTGACCCTAAAAATGGATTGTGATATCAATCCCAGATAGCAAAATTAGATTGGATTGATTATTAATTTCGGCCGTAAGTGGAGGTAATATTTTCGGATCGGCACGTAAACATTTTTCTTTTCTGAGTTCAGTGGGTTGTCAGAAAACAAAAGAATAGCTTTTCTAAACGCAGTAAATTGCAGCAGGAAACTATTATGTGTTGCCTATCTCTATACCTGTCTCGCCATCCAGTCTGTCCCCAAACTTACAAAATGTTGAAGTCTTCAGAGTGTAACAACGAGCATTGCGCTCATACTTATATCTTTCGTATCAAACAAAAGTTTGGTCACGCTTAATGCCTTTACGACTGCCAGGGGTGACATAAAGAAAATGAAAAACATTTTGTATTATTCTTGTTGCGCTCTTGCGCGGGTAAGTTGTGCGAACCCTCGACAGGACGGGGGCAGACTTGCAGATTGTTGCGTTGCGGAATTGCAATTTGATTAGGACTAGCATACTTCTACATATGGTTTACATTTCGATGCCATGTCGCCGCTATCATCGTGCTAGATAGTAATGGAATTTCAGCCGAGACTTTTTAAAGTATAAGTACTTAAGTACTTAATAAGTGGCACTATGAGGTGGATAGATATATCACTAATAATGATATTTGAACTTCATTTGCCAATGTCAGCACATTGAATGAACGTAAATTGGTAGGTACCTATATACCTAATTAAATGGTCGCAGAAACTTATTAACGTTGCCATGTATTAATAGGTACTTAAATATAAATTAAAAGTACAATGTGCAATAATATTTTTTTCCGTTAATTAGATTTATTGATTACGAAAGATTTTTGTGTGGCACTAAGTATATACTTAATAGGTATATAATATGAATAATATGAAATGAATGAATATTGTTTGTTTGTCGCAAAGCTGCAGTCTGCCTAAAACATCCCTACGTTGCCAACGGTTCTGCTTAGACAAATATCCGCAGAAACTAGTTACGTGTTTGGACTCGGATACACGCTCTTTTAATATATTTATCGTCTATCCAAACACATACATCTAAAAATAACACATACAGCAATGTATTGGCTTTTCATTAAATTCAAAACAGGCTTAACTAACTTCACTTATTTATTATAATACTGCTAGAATGGAATTTAACGTTTGTGTTATTAATTTTAGCTGTCTAATGTATTTTGTTGGGTTTCATTTATTGTTGTTTGTGTCAAACTGTTTTATGATGCGTCATCTAATTTATGATTGATAATTACCTAGTTTAAACTTTGGAACACTTCGAAGAACGTCTATATCCAAGGTAGATGAAAACGGTTGGTTAGTACCATAATTATGGATCCGCATAGTTTCATATAAAGAACCAGACCAGAAAGAGTGCTATTATAATACTTCGTCTTTGTAGGTACTATCCAAATAAAGCGGTAAGCATTTCAGTCGATCCGTCTGAGCTAAAACGTAGGAACAAAACCGTTGGATAAATCAACGGAAGCGGGCGGAAAAGCCTCGCGAGCGTTGAATAAAATTCCTCCTCTTAGTATAATTTCGTAACAGTAGAGACGAAAGCTACAGAGATGTAGGCGAGCAGTAAACTTGTCAACTCGAACTATTCGTGGGCTGTTTGTTTTCCTTTTGACATATCGCGTCGCGGCGCCATCTTGCGGCATTCCGGACAGAATTGTATTTTCGTTATAACATCGGAAATAGTACGGTTTTAGTTAATCATCTGTTCAAAGTTTTCATTTGTTTGTATAATTATTGAAATTCTTTGTGTTGATTCTTGGAAAGTGCTTCCAAATTTTTGTCGTGTCACAATTATTTCAATCGCTTTGTTTAACTAATTTCTATTCAAAGGTAGTATGTTAGGTTATTTTAAGTACAATTGTTTTGTTTATTAATAATATTTCAATTGTTCCTTTTTACTGTTAAGTTTAATTAAGAAATTTGTACATAATATAGTAAGTATCTGCACCACCATAAATCAGAAACGTAGCAACATTTCCTCATGGAACAACAAAACTTACCTCCAAAACTTAACTAGATTTTACCAAATACAATACATATATCATAAATATTATATATCGCGGTCACATAACTCAACCCGCGTCCTGGGTTCGCTCGTAATTCGTCGTGTGTGGCTCGCGACTCTTCTCCGCAGCACCCTGTACATAACACCGCCTTAATACCCCATCTCTCATAAAGAAAACCGAACTCTTTCCCCAATAAAAAGGGTTGAAAATCGCTTAATGTGAAAATTAAACTTGTGATCTATTCGCGGTACAAAAACTAAACCTTAGACAAATGTGATCTATGATAAACGTGATTTCGGTAACGAGGATCGTCGACATTGATCTATGGTCACGACCTGTTATTTTTCTAAGTAATAGGAAAAAAAAGGAAGTGTGAAAAGAATACCCTAATAAATAATACGTGAAAAATAGTTTATTGTCAGATCTCGTGATAAGACGTAATAGGACGTCTCGGAGTAATCTTTTGCCGGAAAATCGTTTTCTTAGTTCTTTGTTATGGGATGAAGGAATGTAATTTGTTGACGTGCCGGATTTTATACGATGTGATACACTCTATTTATCATCTAGGAATGGGCGAATTAGTCGTAATAAATATCACAGTTATTACATTTATGGATAGGTGCAATTTATCTCAAATTATTTTAAAAGTCGAGTCTAATTCATCATCTTTTGATAGACAAAGTTTCGGCCTCAGAAACGTTAATAATATCTCTCTCTTTGACCTGAACATAATTATCCAAGAGTTACTACTGTCTGTATTTTTCTTGTGAATTTGTGTGATTTTCTTTTTGTTGTGAAAATAAAATTGTTACTGAATAGAAAAAATTTATTAGATAAAATACTTATACAATATAAAATATTTACAAAATCTGAAAAGTGTGATACAAATATATTTTAATGAATAATACTATTTTAAGATAAAGATCATACAATAACTTGAAAATGTATAAAACATACCCGTCGTCCAGTCCGGATAAAAAACGGAATCTGAAATTCAATTAAATAACCATACTAAATCAGTGTTTACTAGGTGAATCTGCAGATTCACCTAGTAAACACTGATTCACCTAGTGCCAGCAATTCGCTCAGGTAACTCACAGCAGAGTCTAGCAGAGCTAGTCCATAAATAAAATATTTTCTATAAAGATCTCTTGTGGAAGTCGACCGGCCTGCGGCGAGGCGTCTCGAAGTTTTATTACAAATCATAGCGAGATTTACGGTGTGTGTGCAGCCGACTAAGGACTTGTAACTGCACTGAAATATGAGATTTCAATACGAGTGAGGTTAGCGGCTCAATGCTGGTAACATACAGCCAGTAGTTGATAACTTCGTCTTCAGTTACTGTTCAGCACTGTCTTTTGTTTTGTATCTGTAGCGTAAAAAAACTTTTTCTTTTACATCATAGTGTTAACACATGGCAAATATACATGGCATAGCATAAGGCTAATATATCATGGACAGTAGAAAGTTCTAGTAATATGTTTTCGAACAAATAAAGCCATGTGTCTAAAAGTGTAGGTCGGTGCCTTGCAGTGGACGCTTCTTGAATTTTGAATCTTACAATGCCCATTGCTTTTGAGGAAGCGGAGTAGGTTCTTATTGACTTGCATAGTTTTCCGTAATGACTTTTAATTATTCACATCGTATGCAATATTCATTCACACTGTATACTAAATATACGGTGTTGGCATCTCGATCTCATCTTGTTTCGTTGGCATCGATGTCGACGAGGCTGATTTATAGCGTAGTGCCAACCTACAAAAGTTTGCTCGGATTACTTTTTTTTTCGCTATGCAATATTTGCCAGATTTTTTGCTGCCAGTGTTATTCCTACGAGTTTTAATTTGTCACAATGTGGGTTTTATTGAATGCTGATTTTATTCTTATTATTTTTCTCCATATATTATAATATTTCAATGAATTAAAAATAAAATCTAGAGAAAGTTAGTTTTTTTTCTTAGATACTATACTCACATTTGTTAGAGAAACGGTACTTTATTCAACATTGAAAGCCGCAGTAAAACATTATAATTGACACTGTCAATTAATTGAAGATACATCGTCAAATAACTGAGAGTAGTAGCTGGCAGCCCTCGAATAGCGACCTACCTAATAGTCTACGAACTGCTCCAGAAATAACTACCTAGTGAGAAAAAGAAAGACCGGTCTGAGCACGTAGCTCGCATTAAGTCTAAAAATAAGATTAATATATTGCGTAGTGTGAAAGTTCAATATGACGACAAACGACTGCGCATGCGCTAACTAACGGCTAGCTTTTAAAAAGTAAAAACTTCCATGTAATTGGTCCCGCGAAGAGATATGGGAATTTACGAGCGGGCCCTACTGCGAGTAGGTTAGAAGAAAGTTTGAATAATGCATGCTGTATAATGAACACGCCCGCTGCTGGTTTTTCACCGTTATGTAAAATGTTTTTCTTTTGACGATTTATTGAAATTGACGCGGCTAATTTGAATTTGGAATCGGTAATGAAGGTAGTCGGATTTGTGTCACATATATTGTGCTACATTTCGCTTTTATTCATTAGGTTATAAGTTGACACAACATCTTGGATGTGGTATATATAGTGTGACGTAATAAAATTATAGTATTTTCAGACAATTCAGTGGTGAAATAATGTAAATATATATGAGCGTATGCATAATTATACATTATGTAATAGTATAACACACCTACTTACGTCAAAAAAGTAGGTATATATACAACTGTTTGTAAGTTATAGTATTATTTAAATATTTGGAATAATTTCCAGTCGTTTTTTCTCGGGGTGTCGTGTTTTGCGAAATTTACGCCCAGCTTAAAGCGTCCAAAATTTTAGCTTGTGCCGTCCAAAATCCTGATAAATGTTCTGGGTAGGGGGTGGAACGATACGAAAAAATCTCTACTATACCCCTTTTAATATTAATATTGTTTGGCTTTGAAATTGTGTTTATTGTGGTTATAAAAAACCGCCATGATTTTACAAAAATATTTATATGTTTAATTATTCTAAAACCAATCGCTCTACGGCTTTACGTAGAAGGTAAGTAAGTACTTATTTGACTTTTTGAATTACTTTCCGCTTAGCCCAATATTCAAAGCCAATGTTTTATTACGCCTTACACATAAATACTGTCAACGAATTAATAAGCAATGTAGATAGATAGATAACAAAATCAACAATTCGAGTCGTAGCATAAAATCCTAAAGGCCGTCTACGTGCTTGCTTATGCACCACCATTGCACGACTTAAAAAAAAAGTTAGTTGCCCGTCCTACCAACCGAATAATAGACAAGCAAAGCTAGACAACAGTAATGGCGCGCATTTGGGATCGAACACACGTCACGCAGCTCTGGTGGGGATGATATTGATGGCCACTCGCGCAGGTACGCGGTACACCCCTCGAGAAAGGTTTTAAAAATGGAACCCCCGATTCGACTTCAAAATAAAATATAGGTTGGCCGAATTTGATTTGATGATTTAAAATTCGAACCATTTATTAAGTACGCTTTAATTTAACACCCATTGATAATCAAATTTATGGTCTAGACTCAAAAAATAAACGAATACCTGAGTCAATGACGATTAATACTAGAAAAAAATTGACACAACCTGTGTCTATCTAAAGCTTGAATATAAATCATGCGAATTTCTGTATTGGATATATCCAATTGCTTTTAATATTGCTTTGTTCTTAAAAATGTAGTTAAGAACAAAGCAACCACTTTTATGAAACGCTTCACATTATCAGTAACCACACTAATCCTCAGAAATTTGCACACAAATAAGGTATTTCTACATTAATCTTTTATACGTTAACGAATGTAATAAAATCCTGAGGGGGTTGGAAGCCGAGACAATTTGCCACTCCAACCCCTCTAAGCCCACCTATGCGTCTTTCTTATTGCCGCCTAAATCTCACATATACAACTAAGATTAATCTCGCTGAAAGAAAGGGTGCAACCCTTTTGAGGGATTGTTTCGGTTATAAAATATGCAAAGACATGCAAGATGACTGGCCAGTGAAAAGTACGCGGCTATGTTTCTTTTTTCTTAAAGCGAATGCGATATTATCCTTCTTCCTAAAGAAGGGAGTTGCCATTACAATGCGTAGAAATAATAGGGTTCTCTATGAAAAATCGAATTATTACCTAGGAAGAAAAATAGCTTAAAAGTTTAAGGTATATTACTACAGTTCTACGTTTATGCTAAGAAATATCGAAAAATTGACATACTTACCTATTGTAATCTCGACTCCAATTACATACGTTACTAATGATCCTTCACATAATAAAATATTAATTCATAAATTGTTCACTGAATAAAATATTAACTTTATAATAAACAGTATTGCCAGTAACAATCAACATAAAAACTTTGACGCATTTGTATGCTAAGCTTTTGCCGCTGTGCTCTTAACTATGCTTAATTGTAGATTAAAATTTAATCTATAAAAAATATTTAATATTTTTTGCTGGTATGAAAATAGCATAGAACTCAAGGTGATACATTTCAACATCAAAGGTACAATGTAATTGGTGATCATATTGATTTATAATTAATTGCAATTTATGCTGTCACTCGATCAACATTCAGGTGAACACTAGATATCGAATTAAGTATGATGACAGATTTAGGCTAGTAAAATAAAACTTAGTGATTACGATTGTTACTTGAATCTCGTACTAAATAGTAAGCTATATCCTCAAGTCTTACTACTTGTCGTTTGTAGCGGTATATAAACGATACACAGGCAATATACTTTTTTTTAAATATCGACCGTCTATATTAAACGCCGCAAGCTGGATTGGATAAACCACTGAAACCTCATTGACACATCATCTGGAATGCGTAGTCATATAAACGTTGCAGTAACGTAAGTACTCACGAACCTTGGTCGATATTCATTACAAGCCGCAACCCTTATCAAGAAGACGCTCGTTTTTTCTCGGTTTTCCCGAATAATTTATTTAGCGGGCCGCCATCAATTTATCTCTGTGCGAGCTAATTTCGCGTCGGCCCGGTGGCTGGCTGGCGCATGCTGTAATTCAACAAATTGCGACTCCAACTCGATTTATGGGGTTCGCAGTTGACGGCCCCTTCTTCTATTGTAGGTGTACTGTTCTTGTATACCTGTGTTCTGTATACCGTATTGGTCAGCATCTGAAAATTTTGACCCCTAGTTACTTTGACCAACCGATAAGTGTATTGGTGTCTTTGTCATTTGTTTAGGCTAGATAGAGACAACGATAGACTTATTGGTTGGTCAAAGTTAACTAGGGATTGAGAAAGCGGAGCACAGTTTGGTTTTTAAGATGTTAAAGTGGTTATTGTAGCCTCATTTGTTATTTTGTGACCAGAATTTCCGGCGAAATGATTCCGGGCTTATTGGCACTTGTTTGTATTTACGAGTATAAATATTATTATCAGGCTCTTTTTAAAAGCCCCAAAATATATCAACTAATACGACTGAAAACATCAAATTGTATTGATTTAGTATCGTAACTCTTCCTTCTTCTCAGACTCTTTCTTACAAGAGAAAGCTCAATAGCTTTTCCTATTCTCTTAATCATAATAAAAAATAGTATAGCTACTAGAAGACAATCAGTCAATAGATGAATTTGAGATATAAACATACTAGATATAAATGGTTGTGCCTATATTGGTTAACGGCTAGAAATAGGAAGGTCGTTGACTGGCAACGGTTAAAGTTGAAGACAGGTTTTGTGTTCTAATTTTAGCATCACTTTCTTCGCGACAACGAAACTCCAAACAGTTTGTTAGGCAGCGCATACGGTTCTTTTTGGTGCTAAAAACACATCAAAGTAGTTTTTGAATTGCATAATTTTATGCTATTTTTAGGAACAATGTGGCTTGTAAATAAAAAAAAAATAACAACCTATAACAATAACGCCTATATACAATTATTCTAATATATTTCGTGCAAAAACACTTGTATATTATACAAATGTTTGTACAATGAACTTTTTGAATCATAAAGCTGCTTTTAATATGGATTTTAAGAGTAAGAACTACTGCATTATTTTTTCTAAAAAGTAGGTAACGAAAATCATATACATTGATATAAGAATTTCATTGGGCCATTGTTCGTTTGACGCAAATAAAAGTTGTTGTTTGAGATGCGTTTCCCTCACCTCTGTTAACTTTCACACATAGCTGTGAAATTTTCTCCAATCCGTCAACCTCATTGGTCTGCTTCGCCAGGGTTTCCCAAACTTTCTCCAACGGTCCACTTCCCGGTTTCCACTGTCCGTATGCGACCGCCCCAGCTCGTCTGCAGTAACAGTAACACATAATCGTATCAATTATTCGGTCAGCGTCTCTCTTCTTTATTACCTCGCCCGGACAGGAAAGTAGATGAATTTTGCACCACTTTGACTTTTTGCGCTGCTGTAAATAGGGTCGTTGCTGGACCGTTCTAAGTAACGCGTTTTCTTTTAGACTTTCGTTTAGAAATGGAATGAGGAAACGCAATTGTGTTCCGTGCCTAGAGCTTATTAGTTCAGTTGATAAATGCAATACTCATCTTTGGTATGAGAATTAGCGGGACAAGAGTGTATGGCTATTGGCTAGGCAGCGCGCTCCATTGATAATGAATAGTCACTCGTATTTTCACGTCCCACTGAGCTGTGCTCTTACCTAAGGGAATGTCTAGCACTTGAGTGCAAAAACTTGAGTGTCTCAATCAACACAAGAAACATTATTGTCGTCGATTGAATTTGTACCAAACAAGTCATCTAAAAACGCGTTAAAAAGACTCCTAGCATCTAATCAATATAACTGTTCAAACATCAAAGAACGCATCGCTTGGCCACAGTGAAACGCAGAACGGCGTTATACAAGAGCTGACCCAAGACGCAGCAGCTTTTCAGTTATGTGTTCCTTTCTGCTGACTGCGGACCGCCAGACAGTCGTCCCTCTCACGCCCGCCTCGCGAATAGGCTACATCAGCATCCGAGTATTTATATAGAGCTGATGATTCCAAGTTGAGAGCTAAATGTGAACGACTTTTATAACAGGTTGTTATCCTAAAGCTAGGCACGTAATATGTAGATGAAGGGTATGTTTCTGAGGTAATTTTGCTGAATTCTTCATGAAATATACTCATATTCATATACTTGATGAAACAAACATCATATTATGATATCGTCGTTTCGTTCACTTGTTCTTTAAACTTTGTTGTCTTTAAACATACGTTTAACGTCTAGTAATAGGTATCAGTTAAACTACTCGATCGTTCTTCCATTATGTCTTACCTATAATAATTATTTTTTTGTATATTGGCTAACATATTTTGTGAAAAGCTCACATTGAAAACTGAAACACATACTTAACCTCACCTTATGTGCTAAGTCCTAGCTGCAACCTGCGGTTTTCTCGTCATAGATTATCTAATAGTCACTTTTAAATCTGAGTAGACTATTACCCCACAGGTATCGTATATTTTTCGGGATAATAATAATTATTATCGGCCTATATTCTGTCACCCTGCAACCCCATATATCTGTCAAAAAAACGATGACATCAACTCGTTACCTCGGTGCTAGTGCAACGTGATAAAAAAAACATAGGTATCTATCGACAAACACCCTTCCGCATTTCAAATGGGTAGTAACAATATAGGAGCGATGTTGACGCTTGTCACACATAAACACTAGTTGTCACACACACAACTGCTCCATATAATACCCATCGTCTTTGTAAATCAGCATATGCAAAGTGGTATAGCAATAAATCTAGCAGCGCTTGCTCGTTCTCGCATCATGTTACATCTTAATTTCGAAGCCGGCTCGACGGAGCCTGCTTGCCAGAGATACAGCCTTTTATCAAATACGCATTACGCTAGAAATTAAGAAAAAAAAATTAAAAAGCTACGTTCCGTGCTCGTAAGCGATAAATAATGGAAAGCTGTTAGAATGCCGAGTTTGTTTTAACATGCCCATGGGGCGCGCGCGAATTATTTGCATTTTAAGTCCGTCCTTGTTTGTAAGAACGCATTTCGACTATATGATTAATCGCCTTGTCGTAAGCTGAAATCTTTAAATGGGTTTTAAAATTGAGATTGGCGAAAGCCTTAATAATCAGACATCATTTTTAAAGGTTACTTCAGTAGTTTCTGTGCCTGATGTTGCAGATGAAATTACTCACACATTGGCATACTTTTAATAATTGTTAAAACTGCACTTTTCGTTTTGCTAAATCTGCCCTCATTCCTGTATGAAGCTGTTTACATTTTGTTTTTATGATTGGCCTTTTGATTAATTTCGCTTTTCCTTTTGTTTCAGGTGGCCGTCGTGACTAAAGTCGATGCTTTGGTAGGTTATACGAGTAAAATATCCGTAAGCGCACTCCTGAAGCCTTTGAAACATGGCTATCGATATCGGCATCCGTTCCGATTGCCGTATTGTCACTTCGCTCACTTCGCCCCCTTCGCTCCACGCGCCCTGGCTCGGTTTGACGTCGCGAGATCAAGATATCAAAATCGAGTGTCGAATAAATTTTTGTACCGGCCCACACGAACGCTTAGGCAATCGACTGCCGGAGATTTATTGACAAAATTTCCCGTTAGTAACGCTTACCGAGCACACTCTGCGTATCACTATTTCACAAATAAAAGAACCAGTCGCGATATCATCGTCGACTATAAATTATATGAAGCTCGGTTGAAAAATACGCGGTTCGGTCTTCGCTTATTTATCGCTTAGTTCGACTTATGTACGAATTCGTTATGGAAATCGATGTTAAATGAATAGATGGGTTAATATTGATTGCGTGACGTGGAGGATGTGAGGCGACGATGAGGTATCGAACGGGGGTCGTTCGAGCGACATAGTAGCCTCGACGGCGACTATCTGTCGGGTTGATCTCGTATCGTGTCGGATCGGGCCGGTGGCTGCTCGCGCTAGGAATAGGTCGAGTTCCCGCGTTGTTCTGTTCCGTGATATATTGTTCCGCATCTCCGTGTATAAATCTCGAACGCCTGCTGAGGTACACGGCCGCGGCCGCCGCGCCACAGTGCTGGGCTTCGAATGGAATTGTGTTTTTATTTATCGTGCGAATCGTCCTCTGTATCGCTCACTTGAAATCGCGCTTTATCTGCCGAAACGCAACATCACGTCGTATCGAGCTGGGTTTGTTCTTTATGCAGTCACTGTTTATTTCACGCCTACAATATCTCACTTGTGTATTACTTATGTGTATATCATAGAACTTGTTTTGTTCTTTTCTATGGTTGACCAACTCATAATCTAAGAGCACTGATACATAGCAAATTAATTTATGAAGATCTCTGTGTATATATTTTGAATATCAATGTTAAAATGTATATTCGAGACAAAATACGTTGCAGATTATTAATTGGACAACTGTACGAATGGAAGAAATAGATCTTGTCAATGTGTAAGAATGACAATGTAAAGTGTACTAAAATGAAAATGTTTAAATTATTTGAAATGTAAAAAGTAGCTTTCCACTTACCTACAACCTTGGTTACAGTAATAAATAGATGTACTAGTTTAGAGGTTCATTTCGTTTTAAACGGGTATTAAGTAATCAACTTATACCGTAAAAAAATGTGTAAGATGCTGCGATATTGTCTAACTACAATCACAAGTAATAATCTAAAACAAAACAATTAAAAGAAAACTTAATCTGGCATCACGTTGCAAAGCTCAGTCGTTTGCTATGTTCAAACAAATAATTGTAAAACGAACTAGGTACCTACTATAATGTAAAATCGTACAACTGTTGGATAACCTACAAACCATTACAGGCTAGCTTATTTGTTGCCACTGCTCTTTGGCAGCATATCCACATGCTAAAGGCATTGCCCCGTTGAATTGCAACACTAATACGCAGAGGCATATAAATGACAGCATTTTGGCCATACTTCTTTACTACAATTTATATACCTACAAATAAACGTAAAAAAAAAACTTCCACAAATTACTCGCAACTCTTTCATAAACTCTTTTACATAATTATTAATACTATTCGTCAATAATTTGATTGACGAAAGAATTCGACAATCGCAGTGGAAGGTTTCGAATAAACTTTGTGTATATATATACTCGTAGATAAGAGAATTAGCGTAAAAGTATTTATAACAAGAATCTGATGTACAACGTCTGTATACGTCTTAACATACGAAGGTGATAAATATACGCCCCTAGTTCGCAGATTAATACATAAGGTATACTTTACGAGCATGATGCAACATTAAGGCAAGTACTCTTATAGTAGTAAGAATGGGCCTAACGCAGACAACTTAATTTTTATAGATAAAATCGGTGAACGAAAAGTCATTATTTGCATAAATATAAGATCGGATAAGTTTAGACTTAATGGGGAGGTGAAGGTTACCGCATCAATGTATACGTTCTATGAATAATCGCCTATGAAATGTCGGTCGCCGATTATTAGTCGTCTGCGATAGGCCACACTATCTTGTTTGTATCCATGCATCATGCCAGAAATCCTAAATACGTAATATCAAAGGCTTTAGTATTTTGAAGAAAATATTCCATTTCTTTAGTCGATAGCTTAACTTATTCTTAGTAAAATAGTTTACCTAATAAATAGTCAGTTAAAAATGACATGAATCAAACTAGTTGTGCCCAGTATACGAATAGCTAATTAGAGTTAAGTAATGATGTAATTTATTTTAAGATACAGTAGTGGTAATATTTTTGGATTCCTATAAACATATACGTAATTTTTTTTTCTTCTGTAATGTAGGGATAATCGAGTGTGAGATTTTGATCCTTTCTGTTTATGTTTAATTGCCTTTCGAAGTGCCAAATTCTTTTCGATTCTTAATCATTGACTCATTATAATTATTATAATACCTCTTTGAAGTTCCTTTATGTAATATATAATTTGTTTCACTGGTTTATTTCGAAGCTACAATTTTATTGCCAAAATGGAAAGGATCTTGATCTATTTACTTATCGAACGTTTTGTTAAATAATGTAAATAGTAAATGAAACTTATTTATATGGCTTTATGAATGCAATTTATATTTGTTATTTTACGCTAAATTCAAAATCAGAACACTTGTTTTCTTTTCTCACGCAATATTTTGGTATATAATTGAATTATAAGTTTACCAACGAAATGTATTGTTAATTTATTTTAATTCGAATCGTGCTCATGAATGTTATGCGTAAAATTTGTCCTTTAACGAAAGCATTTGTCATACGTAAATAGGTAGGCCCAATTTATCGTAATGTAAAATAATTATTAGTAATTAACTGAAAAATATTACTTACCTAAAAGAGAATTTAAATGTTTGTGTTTCATGATTGTAATTGTGTGGAAAGTTGTGTAATATTATTGTCATTTTATCTATCATATTACCTTATATTGTGAACGGAGGCGATATTATAATTTTTCTACAATATCGGCTATAGTGCGAGATGGATCTGCATTAAATAAAATTCTGTTACTGTACTATTTCTTTCATTTATTAAATACACCCTTACAACACTAATCATTCTGCATGTGTGAATATATAGACCATAAAGTCTATTATAAAAATATTTATATAGTACCTTTCAAAGCACTTTGTGTTAAAAATATAATATAAATGATCGATATCTGAACTCTTATAAAAATGCTGTCCTAATTGTACGGGACAAGGAAGTATAAAAAACTGTCTCATTCACGATCTTAGAGAACGCGGGGATAAAGTATTGTTTCTTTCGCATTATATACGAGTACCGACCTCGAGGAAGTAATTAACATTTCATGATGAATGTATGAGTAGTTCGACGCACATAAACTTATAATGAAAAGCTACGATTATATACTGATCAGTTAATTGGCGTTAAGATCTATGTACACGTGTGTGATGGCAGGTGTTCTTAAGTCGCCTTCGAAATATAACACTTTGGTTCATTTGGCTCAGAAAAAAAATTACAAATTCACAAGGAATTTTTTTTATGTTGAGACTTTGTAGTGACAAATTTAGTTCTCTAGAGTGGATGATGAAGTAACTGAAGACTTGTGGCGCCACCTGTACAAGCCTTGCTCTAGATCTTGAAATAAAGTAAAAAGAAAAACAAAAGGATTGATAAATCCACAGCCCATTTTGATAGAAAATATGATAAATTCTTAGTAAACAGACGATATCTCACTTTCTCTTGCCAATGATGTCAACTCTAGCCAATATTGGCTCATCTACAAACCACCAATATGGTTCTACAGAACCTCAAGTAAGGTCACGGAAGATCTCCGGGCTCATGCCATACCTACTACGGAATAAAACAGCATCAGTATTGAGAAAAGTAGCCATGTTGTCGTGCCAAACAGGAAGTGTGCATGCGAGGTCGCCCCGGGATGTGTGCTTCGATTCCCTTGCTGTGCTATTCTCGACTTTATTTATTCGAAATCAGATATACCTCTGTTAAAATGTAAGGCAATATTTGGCTTGGCTAGACTTTACATGACGTAAGGCTTTTTTAATGCATGCTTGAGTTTTTGTATTAAATAAACATTTCGGGAAATTTAGAGCTGTACTGTAGGAAGGTAGATACTTACAATATTTTCATACAGAAATGGTTATTGTTGTTTCCAGATGACATTTTATTTAACTATCTATCATGCTACCATATAATTAATGTTACCGCACATGTTATATTGGGAAAATTATCTCAGTAATATTGAATTAAATATTTTAATAGTTTTTACAGTGCGACTTCTATGTATTTGTATACGCCATCTCGCAACATAAACGTACATAAAGAGAGCCACATAAAGAGGCCGACACCACTCAAAATCTTATCGTAAGTCAAATAAATAATATATCCACCCTCAATACTGATTCGTAAGCGGTAAACTAGCTACAGAACAGTAAAGGTACTCCTAGCTGTTTAAAAACCCCTGATTTGTACGGAAATGTAATAGATAAACTACAACACACACATGATGGGTGCATATGACACATACTTCCAACATCCTGAAGACCACGTCTTCCCCAATAGCAACATCCATACTCGCAACCCCCATTCTACTACCGTTAGGCTTACCATTATTTATGACCAAGAAACTAAGCTTCATTTTTTATAAAACGCCTAAATTTGGCGGTCCGTCTACAGGGTTGCCATAAATCAGGGTGTATTCGAGGATTACCGTAAGAGTAATGACTGCAGTCCACCTGGTGAGGGACAACCATTATTTAGATGTTCGCCCGAGCGACGCGCCTGGGTCTTGGTTCTTGTCTCTTGAAGTGGATTAGGTGATATTTATCTTGGCGAAGATACGTTTTTGATTATAATTGCTATAAATTAGTTTGAAACTAATTTAAAAATAGCACAAATTTCAATAATTACAAATATCGCTTTAACTTGAAAAGCATGGTTAATTTAATTGAATACTGTATAAAGAATCGTTGTCTACTTTAGCACGTAGTACCTACTTACTGACAATAATTGACCAACCTTAGTAAGGATAAAACACTAATGCCTGGTTTCTGAATCCCTAGTTACCTTTGACCAACCGATAAGTGTATTGCTGTCTTTGTCATTTCTTTAGTGCCAGATAGAGACAACGATATACTTATCAGTTGGCTCTAAGTTATCTAGGGCTTCAGAAACCAGGCACGAAACATTCATGCTCTCAATAAATATTTCACAATTAACCCAACAAAACCAACCTAGTAATAATGATACCAGTAACAAAATCCGGTCAAAAATTAGAGTCGCCGGATAGTCTTTTATGTGGAAAATAAGGCTCCCGTGAAAGGCTTATAATTAACGCTCTAATTAGGAACGTGAGACTTCACTTTATTAGGTGCCTCCACTCTGCAACGCTATGTAAGTACAAGACAGTGAATGAACTTTATACCTTCGCCTATTCACCGGTCAGTACAAGCAAACATACTTTAAATAAATAAATATTGTCCTTATACTATACAGACGTATATATATAATTAAATAGTTATAATATTTTAAACAGTTAACTTAAATTATACATGCAGGAAGTATTTAAACACGTTGTAGTGATATAGCTTTTAAGTTTATTCCTTGTCACCATCAACGTGGTGAAGTACCTACTTTACTGTATTGCTTAGAATAAAATATATTTAAAGTTCAAAAAATCGCTAAGCTATCTATTTCGACCAACCACTTCCTACTCTTCCTTAAATCGTCCAATACGTAAATACGAGTCCGTTGTATAATGTATACAGAAATAAGTGGAATCGGTAGCTTATAAGTATAAAAATAAGCTTAGCTACTGACTTAACCAGTATTGTGACCCGAGTCTTCGTGACGGTGAGATGGTCGCGATATCGGATTTTGGTGCTACTTGTAGTTTAATTAGGCATTTTCATGTTACAGACATTTTAGTGATATTAATGGCATTGGAAAATGGAGAGGTGTGTATACTTTGGAATATTTGTAATAGTCATAGTTTACGATACAATCGTTTATATAAATTACTGCATTGCTTTGGTGGACACAAAACATGAGAATTCATGGTAAGTAGTACACAATATTCTTTTGAATAAAGTATTGATTATATCTTCCATCACAATTGCACAGACAAATGTCAAAATTATATATTTTGATATTTGTTTGTGCGCGAATTAGACCCGTTTTAGCTAGTTAATATACGAGTACATCTTCAATATTATTTAGGTTAGTTAAAATGTTATCAGAGATCGATTGTCAGTTGTGCTTTCCACCTATATAAAGAACCAATATTACCTAGACGTGAAATAATAAAAGTCTTCAATGATTAGTAAGAGAGACAACCAACCATAAAACAACCATCATTTTGTCCAACACGATGGACCTCGTATCTGTAGCCAGATAGCTAGTTCCAGCAGTCCTTGCATGTGCATTTCCCTCCTACAAGCTAACATAAACAACAAGTTAACAACATATCGGAACTGGATCGCTGGGTGGTGGTCCCAGACTAATTAAGATAACTCAATATGTCTAGACGCGAAATATGGCTGCGCGCACGCAGGAGAACCGCGCGGAGATCGTACGATTTAGCGAATTGTTGGATGATATATGGGTGCATATGAGCTTTTAATATTTAACGTTTTTAAGTGAGTGTATGTTTTTGAGATATCGACATTTACATTCTTAATTGTATACATTTTAATTAGTCCACAAGTATTTATAATTTGATATATTTTAATTCATTTAGGTAGGTACTAATTATAACAATTATTACAGCCCCAACCATACCTATAACTAAACAATGATAAACCAACAAATAATTAATTTATAGATATGTAATATTTGGATGCATATCTAAGGAAATAGACAAGTTAGATACTCTACAACTAAAAAACTGGAACTCACAGCATAATTATGTCTACACAGATGGATTCAGAATGCTTGAGACATTGCACCGCTTATTGCAAGTCTAATAGATTTAAAAAAGTGTGCATATAATATGCAATATTCAGGCGTGTAGATGTATATTGTGATTATAATATTCAAGTCCGTGCGGCGCGCGCATAAATCTTCATGTCGACGGTATCAGGCAAATCGACTCCTGCGCTGCTGGAGATCTAGCTCGGGGAAGTGGTAAAGTCGGAGGTTCCTAGTTGGTGCATTTCTTCTGACAAGAGTGTCCAAGTTGGGACTTTTTCTTGCCATAGTGTGTAATTGGGCCTATGCATGTTATTATTAATTTTAAGAGATCTTTGTACAGAAAGACCGAATCCAAAATGAGTTTTAAAAATAAGATTTTGGATATTATTTCAATATAAATATGAAGAAAATACAGGCGCCTTGGAGTTGCCTTCTTTCTTTTGTATAAAAGTGCATGGTACTTATATGAGAGTTATTTTTTACCATTGCACTTTTCCTCTCAACTTTGACACGGTTCAGAATTCGTTCCGAACAAAAATGTATTCGCCTTACTATTGTATCACTCTGTCCCAATAGATGTTGAGTGAATTCAGTTTTTACGAGCAACCAGTTGCAGAATATTTTTGCACGTTCAACCCCTTTGACATGTTCGCGTTATATTCAGTCTCGCGTCCTGCGCCGGCGCAAGCGAGATAAGATAAAGCTCAGCGCGTGCGCGGTGCCCCGCCGCGACCACTAATTAACTCTTTAACTTCAGTATGATTTAGTTTATTTGCTAATAGATAGTTACAAGCGGTGGAACGAGATTTGGAGCGAAACGTTGTGATTGGGTGGATTGGCGTTCAGTTTGCTTAGTTACTAATATTAATTGGTGTAGGTAAGTGAAATGACGATCCAATAATGGTTTTATCTACATAGTTATTATTTCTGGTGGTAGCTTCATGGTGCTCGTTTTTTTGGGTTCCTGAGTGTTCACAAAAATTAAACCCTGATGGATTGATAAGTAAAATAATAATGATTGGTTTTGTCACATTTAACCATAACAATTATGGTGATGGATGATTTTAACTTGTAAATTACTTCATAATAATTTTCATCACTCATTTTTGGACCATTTTTGTATAAGGCACAACATATTATATTATACACATACGAGTATACACATGCAGCAAAGTTCCAACTTTTCACATACTTATTTAACAATTCTTCCAAAAATATTTAAGTCGACATTTAAAAGAGCAATGAGTAGTTATGCGCTAACAATTACTAAGCTTTACCTGTTTCTCCATTATTTGAATAACAATAGCTTTAAAATCATTTGTTTACATTTTTCAAAATTAAAATACCAGCACAATATCACGGGCATAATGTAGACAAGGCATTCTGGGCCTCGAGTGTCATAAATGCATGATTTACGCAATTTCAGATCAACGATGGTGATAAATTACGGTTTCCTTTGCCATATACTTTTACCACCCCTGATTTACTTTCAAAATGACATTGTCTTCCAATTTTGAGCTCTGTTTTCTAAGTCATAAGGATGTTTAGTAGATGTGTGTTGTGGTGAAGATATGTGGTTTTTGGAGTCCTGATTATACACAGATATTATGAATATTACCACCCGCTAACCTGAGGTGACGCAAACCCAATTCCTCATTCTATTAAAAAAATTGCATTCAATGAATATTTTAAGGTAAAGGTGGCTTGAACAAAACCTCTTTTCTGTAAGTCGTTTCTTAAAAAATATTCTTTGTGAATGTATAAAAGCACTTTATTTTTGTGGTAAGTAGTTTATTTTACCTTGCTTATAATCGTGTTCTTTCGAGACATCATTGCGTTAAACAGCACGTACTAAGTGTGTTATGTAAAACGTGACGATAATTGAAACATGGTTTTCATTTGAATCTTATCTGTAACAATTGACCGTCACAACCGGGTTTTTACACCATCAGCTCATTAAGATTCCACTGATGAGATGCCGAAAGCTTCTTTAAGGCTGTTACATTATTATATATGATGAAATAATTAAATAATAAAAAAATAAATAAAAAGCCACATCGTGCAACAGAAGTTCTCAAACTTCCGTGAACAGGAAACATAATAATACTAACTAGGTTTTGTTTGTCGTGACGGTTATGTTTAAGACCAAACGCGGGTAGTTGGAAACAGCATCTGCCACTCTGGACGGTGATACCCGCATTCTCCAGTCTTCTCGTGACCACGGTCGATGTAACTCGGCCGAAACGTCAAGGTATGTTAAAATTATAAATAATATGATTTGATAGTGATTTGTGCGCGAATTAGATCCATTTAAATCAAGTTGAATTATGTATTTCAGATCGTAACGTTGTAACGTAGGAGTATATTACATAAAATACAATAAAATTATATTAAAAATAGTGGTCACCATCACATACAAGGATCTTGCCCACTAATTAGGATTTCCTGTATAATATCTAGGGGATCAGAAACCATAGACTCAGTAAATAAATGTAGTACAGATATTCTATTTCACGAATACTAATGACAAAGGATGTAGTGCCGTGAACCCACAAAAAGTCGTATCTGTGTGCGTGCAAGCACTATAAGATAGCGAGCTTACGCACACTAACTGAAACACAACCATAGCCAAGCAGTCTTCATGAAATAGAACATCACAATCTGTAGTATGATTTCATCGCTCTATTTTAAGACGATACTGAATCATTTTTTGTAAACATGTATTTCTATAAAATCAATATTCTCCATACAGAGTTGCACCAACAAGATATGTCAACCGATCGCATCAGTACACAGCGAGTATCGGGCCTTCCTAATGTCTTGTCAATCATTCTTACTCCACAGAATTGTGGTTAGAATATAAAGGCGTTTTTTGTGCGTCTCTTAATATGGAATACAAATTCGTATGATGTGTCATGCTGTTGCCCGGTGATGTTGTAGATAATCATGCTGATAAAGATCGGATGAACGAGCGAGGTTATATACCATACGTACCTAGGTACTATTTTAGTTACGCACCCCGCGACTTCAATCAATTCCGTTGACTATGATAATAAGCTGGATTATGGTAATTAAAAGTAATCTGTGTGTAATACCGGGAGTTAAAGTATACATGTAAAAATCATCAAAATTCGTTCAGCCGTTTCAGCTGTAATGCTAACGGTTCAACGGCCATGTATAACGGGTAATGCTTTTGGACATTTATACTTATATATTATACTTACTTCTTTCAGAAAATATTAGCTTAACTTCAAAATTGTATCAATAATTTACCAACAGAATTAAGTATGAATGAATAATATTTGGCTGAGTGAAGATAGTAGCAGAAGCAACTGACTCAATCGATTCCATCGCGTCGTACTATACTACTCCCACGCAATAAATATCAACGGCAAAACAACACCAAATCCGTTACACCACTGTATTTAGCCTCGCATCCTTACAATAGAAGTAGCCAATACTCGCAAGGCATGCCATACCGTCTAGTCTACACACAATAGCTAGGTGACGTCATTAGAGGCGCCTCCGCAAAATCTTCGTAATTAAAAGTCGGTATGAGCGGCCGCACGGACGTGACCGATCCACTATCAATACCAATCGGAAATCTAAATCTGCTACCGTACTTACCTACCGCAGGCGACAATCGATCAAGTACGAAGATATACGGCCGAGGATCAGCTTGGACATCGGACGAAAACTGTACGGGATTGTCGTGGTTCGTGAATGTTTATTGACGTGTGCCAAGCGCTGTTCTGTTGAATTTAGGGGGGGTTTGAGTGACAATCGAATCAGTTGTGCTATGGAAACTACGCAGCAGTACTCTGTGTATAGGTACTTCAAGTTCTGTAGGATGCAGAAGATTGGTCTTCTGTTACAGGACGAAGAACTTGAAGCATTTATTTTCATACTAATTTAACAGGTTAAATTAGTATAATCTTGAACCAATGAATTAGTACTAATGCGCACGCATAAACGCAAAAGTCCTCTACGTTGAACATAATAATAATTCGGCTAAAATATACATATTTTAAATTCATCAATTCAATAAGCATTAGTTGTTTAGCTTAATTAACATTTCAAAATATCTCACTACTTGATATTAATGGCCATATATCCGAAGCCAGTAGGCTTTAATTAAATAAAATTGAAATGAAAACGCCAAATGGATTTTACGTGCTTTCATTAATGGGTACGTTCGGTATTATTTTCGAACATATATTTTATGTTAACTTTTGTCCGCGGATTTGTCCGGTTGGGCTGCTAGTAGCCTCCACAACTTTCTATGCTCTATGCAATAAAAAAAATTACACGTCATGTTTCCAATTGTATATAACCGAATTACTTTACTAAATGTAAAAACAAACATTGATAAATTCACAAGCTTTTAACGAAAAGATCACATGTTACAAAAGTTACAATTATTCTGTGGCCATGGCCATGGCATTGTCTAATCTCACTATTAGAATTACCTTCAACGATCAAATTCAAATCGCCATTTTTTTATTGACCCTTTGTGCCGAAGCTTATGAAGAATACGTACAGACAGGGCCCATCACCATTTTTATCATATAGATTGCGTGTAATGCCCGCGTCATTACTCATGTTTTGCTTTAATAAGCTGGTTTAAAAACAACATGTTTTCATTACGGGCACAGTGGCATCGCTAATATTGTATTGTGGCTACTGTTTTAGTTTGCGGCAGAAGTGTACTGGTTGAACAAATAGCTTTTATTATGCCTAGTGTGCGTCCGGGCTCATTGTGCTGGTACAGAATAATTGTATGTCTGTTTATCATTATTATTTTGTTGTTTGGGAAGAAAGCAGAGTGGTGTCTTACCTAATGAACCACCTAATGAGGGCAGCAGCTGCCCTCATTAGCTGGTCATTGTCTTATATTTTTCTACTTGAAATACCGGCGTCTGCCCGCAATCTTTCCTTAGACGGTGTGTAAGTTCTGAATCCACCTTTTCAAGACTTATTGATATTCTCTGATAATCCATAGCGAAATGTTCAACCAATATCTTGATAGTTGATACATCTTCAGTGGTCCGATGCTTATCGTCAAGTTTCTAAAGCATTGCCAAGATATAGTAGACAGATCACAATCCTAATGCAAAACTTAATCGCGTTTTCTTCAAGGAAGTCCTACGGTAAACTTAGCACAATCGATTTATATCTTTCTATCTTTTAAAAACGTAGCCCCACACTAGGATTGCTCCTGTATCGTGGGTACCGCTTACAGACATATAATTTCACATACACACCACACCCAGACCAGAAACTAATATTTGTGGATCGCACAAATATTTGTCCCAGGCGGGAATCGAACCCGCAACCCCTAGCGCAGCAGTCCGATTGCTCAGCCACTACGCCAAACGAGCCGTCCTAAGTACTTACTGGTTAATGCAATAAATCTACCGGTTAACAGTGAAAATTTAACCGTCTGTATTAACTCAGAAATCGTGGTCGTCATTCGTAATGTTATGGAAAAACACGCAGCCTAGTCACGGATAGCATAATGACTAAAAATAAGTAAATGTGTGGAATTACTAAGCAGGTTAAAGTGCGTGGGCGTACTCTAGGCTTGTCATTAGGGGGGGGGGGGCAGTTCATAGGGCCTCTTAATTTATAGGGAAATCTGTATCATAGGGTCTAATATTCGGAGCGAAGTATGCCATAATTGGATACAATACTAAAAAAACTGTGGCAATTTTAAACTAAGTAATATTTAAGATATAGCTTTGAAATCCTTAATATACAATTGTACTTTTTAGGGCTCAGAATCGTTCTACCTGGAAATGTGTAGGGGAGGCCTATGTCCAGCAGTGGACTTCTTCGGGCTGAAATGATGAATGATGAATGATGATGACAATTGTACGTACGTGACTACAGTCATCTAATGACTGGTAGATTGATAACGTTTTATGAGCAGGAATAAATGCATTATTTGAAGGTTTTAATTATTTTTTACTTGGAATACGTTAAAATAATAACTTTCACTATTAGAAGGTTAAGAATTTACTATATTATACTCGTGGGGTATCTTGCCCCTTCTCTTAATACGTCCAAACAGAGATTTAAATTCAACTCAAATATTCACCCAGTTGCAGTAACTGTGGGTTAAACCGGTTACTTTACGTGGATTTTCTCTTTCGTTCATTAAGTTATGAATATTTAGATTGTAACTTTAACAGCTAGTGTAGCAATAAGTCTCCGAATGACAACTTGAATTATCACAACAAATGAATTTGTTGTGACAATTCAATGACCTATAATTTTATCTAATACCAAAAGTAATGTATCAGTGTCCAAAAATAACAACTAATTATTTTATTTGTGTATAAATATTTATTTTCGCACGTTAACCCTAAGATTTATAGAGTCAAATAACCAAACCAAGAGTTAGCCAAACGCCAAACAAAAATCTATTTATTACGTTTTAAGTTGTTTACCGGCCGATGTTTGTTGCGCGCTGTCCCTAAAACATTTGTTAGGGACTGTCTAATTTTTTACGCGAAAAACACAGCAATGCGGTACGTTGTAAAAAAGATGAGAATAAACAGACGAAGAACAGCGAGAGAGCTCGAATTTTGAATACAAATGTAAATTAGTATCTTCACTAATTACGGAGAGGACGCGTCCGTAGCTATGCATCTTGTAGGCTTACGGGGATGGCTGCTTTTTTAACAGCACCGAAAAGTCGTTCGAACGGTATAATTGCCTGAATATTGATGTTTCGCGGTCGAAACTTAGGGAATTTAACGTTGAATTATTCAAGAATGATACTCTAATTACAAAACATAATTTAGTGTAAACTTTATGCAAAAATTATAAAGTAGATTTTACTAGGTAAGTACATTGTGGCGGATTCTATGTTGTAAACGTTGTAAATCCAGGCATAGTTTTGTTTTGTATCTTCCTAAACCTAAACATTAAAAAAGGTATAGTTTTATATTAATCTTACAATTACTGTGAATATATTATTATATATTATAAAGTCAGACAACCACATTATCATATCGACGCAAGCACGAACTTTCCGCTTATTGGTTTCACTACGATCATTCGTCGACAAAAGATGATGCTTCTTGTGAATTACATACAATTTAAATATTCTTCATATTGTGATGAATTTCCTCTGTTTTATTTCGCATTATTTCCTCTGTTATTTCTCTGTCATCATATTTTATGCAAACGAGTTGTCGTGTCTGTGTGACGGCTCTCGCCACTGCCTACATTTTTAACTCGTTATTCATCATGATCTGGTGTTTTACCCTTTCATCGTCGCTTCTTCCCTAGATTCTCGTCTGAATGCTAAATTTTAAAGGTTTTTTACATCTACCGATAGTAAAATTATAATTAAGGAACTCGTTTTTTTTATTTGCTATTAGGTATACTTTTAGAAGTAGTATATATAAACTGAAAAAAATTAAAGATTTAAATCTAATTGCAATGCAATTATGGAGGGAGTTATAGAGTTTTTAGTTTCAAGTCGACCAAGTATTGTTTTTTGTGTTTTCCGCTAATTGGCTCCAATATGATAATTCTAAGAAACTTTATGGTTGGAGTTTTTATCAAAGTCAAGCAACATTTTTCCTTCTGTTTTTGCTGTACCAGAAATCTCTGAACGCCTTCGCACGTTTTCGGTCGCCAATTATGGAAAAAAGTATTATATAGATAGGTTCGTAGCGCACCGCCTACGATACCAACTATGAACAAGGGATATAGTACATGAGTCGTCATTATAGTAATCGTTTCATGTAAATGTCCTTTCATTCGTGAAAGCACTTCATCCCCCGTCCGTTGGAAGTATATAAAAACGTTATTATCTTTTATTTTTCACGAAATTTGCATGTTCCGTTTCAGAGATGATGTGCTGTGAAATTATTCTCTGAAAACTTATTTATTATGTCTGCGTAGTTAATTAAAACAGTTGATTAAGTGAATTAATATGCTTTCGAGAACTCCCTTGAGGTGATGAACTCCGTGTTAGAGCTAATTGTTGAAATTCTATTTTTCACGTGAATATAGGTATTAAAAAAAGGAGTCTAAAACCTAGCTAGCGTGAGTTTTCCACTTAAAAGAGGTATAAATATATTTTTGAAAACTTCACCCTTCCACATTGAGATTAAGTTAATATAACACAACACGTGTGTAAAAAATATAACACAAAACAATTGTCGTCTTACCACAAAAGTTAAGACCAGAGTGTTATTTTGAACGACAAAATCGACGTCTAGCACTAGCGTTTTCTTCTCTAACCTGGCATTCCTAAAATATCGTCAATTTGTGGAGCAAATATTCAGACATATCTGTTAAACTCTAGTTTAAATCTTTTGTACCCTAGAGTTTTAAACATTGGGTTTGGGGAAATTTTGCATAACTAGTTTTCTTCAATCGATACTACTTACGGGTTGAGTGCTGGCTGCTCATTATAACTAAGTATTACAAATTACTGATTTTACAATGTTACGTTCCTTTCACGAAAATAAATCTCGCATTTTACTGTTTTCAGGTAACACGGAACACTTGCTTTCAAAAATAATAATTTAATGAACATGTATCCTGACTCCATATTTTAATCACATTTACCAATGTTCTTTGTTCTCTTTGTTCAGAAAGAGATACAATTACAAATAAGCGGGGAGGTATTGCCCGATATAATTACTTAAGTTTTAGACTCATACGTAATCCAAGATTTTGGTTCTATTGGTTAATCATAGTGACATTAGTACGTTATCTCTGTTGAGAGGCTTCTATTTATTTCTTGTCTTTCCAGTGTTTTATGTCATACAATTAGACACACTTTTAGGCTACCAACTCATCAGATTCTAGTATTGTTTACCTAGCTAGCTAATAGCCACTAGACCTCTCCGGCCAATATAAGTCTCAATTCTGTAGAAAAAGCTATCTCCACTTGACTGGTGTTCAATGCATCCAAATAACAATTATCAATATCGATTACTACAATTAGTAATTAAACACGCCAGTGGCTCGCGTTCTTAAAGCGGGGATTCGTAACATAAATCACAGGACGAATTTTAAATTTATTTAGAGGCAAATGTAATGTTAATTTTTTAGCGAATCGCCGGTGGCCCATTTTGGTGATTAACTACGTTCAGATGTGATATATTTCGGTGATTTTTAATTTGCAATATTGCTTACTTTGCTCTACCCTCTGTGGATTTAGGAAGCCTACTGGATTTTTCCGGTGAAAGTTATGAATTTTATGGAGTAAACAGCTGTGGGACCCAAAACTCAATGCAATTTGTTAGAAAATATTTGCCCCGGTTTTGTGGTGTCAAAATAAGAACATTATAAACAGTTTCGTTTGATGACATATTTTAACTTTATACATTAAGTATATTATGAAATAATAGTGTTTAATAATATTATTATAGAGCCGACAAAATTGTGTATTAAATTGTTCGCTTTCAAACCGAAATGGATAGTATATTTTAATTCTTCTTTATACTGCTTTATCTATTGCTATGAATGAAGAATGTTTACACGACTTGTTCATTTTTAATCGAACCAGATACTGGGTAAACATGTTTACGTTCTATATTCAGGCTATATTTTTATTTTCACTCGAGGTATTTTCGTTGCGTTGTAGAGCTCAGGTTTTGCGAATGTAAAGCTGAGCTAGATATGGTCATGTTTATGTACTTCCTTCCTGAATAATGATGCTACAGCGCTCATTACGTTTAGAATACGGTCGGGTTTGGTTCAGCACTATGCCCCAAAAACTGTGGTTTTATCGACGTGGATTTATTTATTTGTATAAAATTGACAAAGTTAACAAAATTGACTGACATATTTATTCAGTGAAACCTGATAATATCAACCATTGTGACTAGTTTTTTTGACTAAATAATATTATGTTTTCTTTCTTGTATTTTTATGTATGGCAGAAATATCCGCATTAACTGCGCTCGCCCCTTCCAGCGCATTTATATCCAATCTAAGGCCACAGTGCGACGTATTTCAGCCGTTACTCTTAGAATATATACGTTTTTGGTAGCTCTTTTCATGAGCCAGCCTCAATGTGGGCTGGTCTATTCATTCTGCACCGCAGCCAGCGGATTTTTATGGGGATTTAACGCGGATTATATTTGCTCCAACTGTATTTGGATAAATAGCGGCGGAGTATTGAATCGGCTGATTTAGGAGATTCAGTTTGTCTAGATTTATGTTTCGACGTCTGTGGTACCATTTTGGGTACCTACTAGTCTGCGGGACACAGATTTTATTCTGCCGTTGAGTTTTTCTATTACTCAGTTAACACGTGCATGTATTAGAGACTAATTTAGTTCAACTACTAAATCGATTTAGTTCATAAAGACGCATATCATAAGAATAAGAATAAACATAGTACCTATCCATCTTTTATTTTATCCGCAGTTCCAACACTAACCTACGAGTAAGTATAACAAGGCTGTCGACACAGCTAACCTACAGTGAAGCACAGGTATTCATGATACAAATTCTTCATTCAGAGATAATTTAAACCAACTCAAAGAGCTATTACAACCGCCACACAAACAGGCGGCAAGTCGGCAAATAGGTCCGTTTAGTAGTGCCATAGCAGACACCGAGGCGGTTTCCTTACTGCACTTTAATGTGTCGGCTAGGGTGCCTATTCTGTGGTCGAGGATACTGAACGATCGTTCGTAGTACTGTTTGTTGTTTCGGAAACTTTAACAGTGGTAAGTTTGTAAGACACTAGCCGGACTATAGTCTATAGATCTACATGATATTTTGTTGGGTTACAGTTATGGGAAATGATAAGGAAACTGATAGAAAACTGAAGTTATTCGGAAAAATTGCAGTGCCATGCCGAATAATTATTATATAGGGTTATACTACGACACACGTTCAAAAATGTTTATAGTTAAGGGGTTTGATGATACTATTATCACGAACGGACTTTATATGTGCCAAATTATGATCTGCAAATAACTTAATGCAAATGTAAAAATATGCTTCTAAAATCTGCCCCTAAAGTGGCTATCTAAGTTGAAAATATCGATTGAACTCGCTAGTCGGAGCCGAGCATTAAGTATTCAGACCTTATTTTTGTTTCGTCATTTATTACGAATAGCTCGAGAGCTTTATTAAGATTCTCGGTACATAATAATTTATTGCAGCACAACGGGCAGTTTGGCTCGGATTAAATTGTTTTAAGTTAGGATAATCGTGCGGGATTTATAAATACAGTTAGTATTGCAGACGCGTTTATTATCAACAAAATGATAGTTCCCATTGTGAGAAAATCGAGTCACGCTGAGACATCAACTTTCAAGATTTAACTTTTCAACTGAATACCTGAAAGCATTAAAAGAGGCACTGTATCAGTATTTTTTAATTCCCATAAATTCATTGCTTTGCCATAGGGCTCTTCAAACAGAAATTGCATCTTACCAAAAATAAAACATATTTTAAAGAAAAATACGAGTAAGACACTTAAATTAGACAAATGGCCGCGTTGCAATTGACAGTGTATTAAACAGTTGCCTGCATGCCAGAATAGCGCTCGCAAAATTTTGCAAGAGCGACTTTACACCATGAATATTCACAGGATAGTTCCTATAAAGTAAGTTTCATCATAATATACCTTTTTAAATGTTGCGGTCTTCTTATAGGGTAAGTCCAGGATAGATGCCATACTTTTTGAAAACGCTTTATATTTCCCATTTTAATTAATGAATCTGAATGTTTGTCACACATGTTAATAGATTGGTCTTTCGATTACCACTTTGAAGGAAAAAGAAAACATCACTGTTGATATTTACTAATCTATATCGATTTTCCCAGACCTCTATTTTTGGAAGTATAGATGCCCTATGGCGGATAGTTGCTCCATGCGTCAAAACCAGTAATGGGATAAATGCCTCATTGATAAAAAAACACTTTTTCAGTATGAAAATTAGTTATTCGTCATGGGAAGTAAAATCTAAACACAGACATTAATTAAAAATGTTAGTAAAAAAGTGTATTTTCTTTATAATCATATTAGGGTATAGATGCCTCATGAAAGAAGTTTCCTTCCTGAGGCATCTATACCCTAATGTAGTTACATCGTTTGGAAATAATGGGAATTATTTGTTTTGTATGGTTAAACATAGGCGAAAATAAATCGAGGCGTCTATCGTTTTCGTAGAGGATAGATGCCTTTTATATTCAGGAATGTGTATTCAATAAATATTCTAAAAAAACTGATTTTAGTGTTAGTATACAGTCCAATGTAACATTTAGATACAAAATATACATTATTTAGTCACCATGTAAAAAGTTCCAGCACCTCAAAAAGGCTGTAGAAAAAGAATTAGCAATTTTTTCGTCGCACCAAATCTTTCATTGAGTATAGATGGAATGCACGACGGGTCAGGGGTTACCTCGCGGGGGGTACCGGGTAGGTGCGGGGATGTCTTTCGTTTGGCAATATTAACGACAGCAAAAATAAGTCGGGAAACCATAGTTTTTGAATTTGAGGCATCTATCCGAGCTGGGCATCTATCCTGGAATTACCCTATCGCTTAACCGGTGAAGTAAAACATAGTGAATATCTATCAACTTTAAAAAATAGCACGGCTACCCACAATGAGCCAAGGTAGCCTCTTAGACGTAGTTTAGGCTGATGACGCTATTATAACGACATTCCAATTCCAAAATTAATAAAAAGTATAGCTCAAATATACAAGCTTCTTAAGGACCAGGCTGTGGTGTGATGGCGCCTTGCAGGTTGCCAGCTACAACTTTTTCTTTGATAGAGTTCGAATAAATTCCGCCAAGCCCGGCTTCAGACGCTACGGACGTGCTGCGGGATTTCGAATTCGATGCACTTTCCGAGCGGGAACGGATTGTTTTGCTGCCAGTATGATAGTGTAGTGTGCAATGGTCTTTACATGGTCTTGTTTTTGAATGGAATTTCAGTCCTTTAATTCATTCATACGGACATGACAAATATTTCTTTATTATTCGTAATTTGTCTATTTGCCAGGTGGCAACGGCCTCCTACAATCTTCTCCATTCTGGTCTTTCTATGGCCACTCTACCCGATTGGATTCCTGCGACTTATCTAATGTCGTCTGCCCACCTTCTTTGCGGTCTACCTCTCTCTCTTTCTCTGGAAAAAAGAAAGCATTCCAGTCCTAAAATTAATATTATATACCTCTTGTAAACCAAGTAAAGAACAAAATGGTAATGATACCAGAAGCTCAACTCAAAATGTTAGGGCATGTGACATCCACCAACCCGCACTGACTGTGGGAGTGAAATGCTAATTATGATGCGTTATTGAGAAGTCTGTTCTAATAATTATACTTCATTCTTACAAATGTGTGAAGTACCGGACGACGATTCGGCGTCACTATACTGTTTGCTGAATCTTATTGTACCAATTGCGTTTCTTGCAGTCTTGACTTCATATTCTATCACGTCACTACGAAGAACCGACACGCCATCCCAAACTTTGCACTGTGCTTTATGTATTCATGAAAGCGCCTCGTATGTGATTACTTGACAGATGCTAATGAAAATTCCTCATTTTTGTACCGCTGACAACCGGCCATATTTCAGTTGTAAAGGACCCACTTCAAAAGCTGCAAAATGTGTGCGAATTTAACGCCTTAAATTGTTTTGCAGCACGCGATATGAGCATTTATGATATTTGTACTACAGTTCCTGTATGATTTGGCGTGTTTTATTTGTATAATATGTTCGTTTTAAAACGTGCTGGCAAATTGTGGTAGTAACCCCTGGTCTGTTCATATCAATTGAAATGCCAACTGGAGTTGTATCGACAAAAAACGTCAATTTTAGAACTGTATTACAAACTCCTATGCTCTCATAACTGTTATGCCCCGCGGCATACTTTCATGCGTCCTCTATAACATTGTTTTCGTTTTGTTAAAGTTTTTTTATTGACCCGATATATCTCGGTACGTCGTTACCAATTTGTCTTAAAATTACATTGATCATAATATACCTTTTCTACAAGGTACAAGTCCCCTAAACACAATATTTATGTATCCAGACTTTCATACTAGCTCGCGATGTCCGCATGAGTTACTACACCTATCCAGCATTACTTGAGCCGCGACTATGATACTCAATCTTTTTATTGTTTTATTGTATGAGAGCTCAACATATGTTGGTTTGGCTACGCGGAGAAGCGAGTATGAATAATGTATTTTTGTTTTAGATTTTTATGAGCAAAGTTTTGATTATTTTCAGTTCGGTACCGAAGGTAGGGGTGTATGAGTAAAGGCTGTACAAAGGCCAGACAAAATAAACGCGGAAACTGCTAACAAAAGTTGTCCGATGTTTATTAGGGGGAAAGTGCTCGACATGTTCTGTATTATTGAATTGGTACATTTGGTTTGTGGTAACTGTAAATAGGACGATTTTGAAGGCACACTTACTTATTATGAATAAAAACCGGAAAAGTGTGAGTCAGACTCGTCTTTTTCTTAAAGAGTTAAGTTTTTTTATAATATTTAACTGAAGATATTATAAGTTATCCACGATGAAATTTGTGCAAAATCATAAAAAAGCTACTACCTTTTTACAAAACATTACTGCCAGTTACTCTGCTACCATTCAAGCCTTTTCTCTAAATGCCTAACATAAATCAAATGATGCTCGCTCCGTCCGCGTCCGTCTGTTTATTTGTTCAGTAGCTCGCTACAACACGTTGGAACAAATCAGATAAACTCGCACGCGATCTCGATGTTCGCGATTCGAGAACCCGGAGTAGGTAACAGGAATGTAGGCTCTCGGAGTTGTTTACTTTTAAATAGTTAAAAGATAAACCCTTTTCAGTTAGACACATCTATCTTTGCTTCGTATCTGTGTGGTCTCTACCACATTTTAATCATTGGTTAATCCGTAGTTAGGTTAATCTGTATATGCCCCGCATTTTAGATTAATCCGTTGTTTAGGCACAGTTTAAGATTTTGGTAAACTGTAGCTCCGTTATAATTAGTGATAATCTTATTACATATATTGTGTATTTTAGTTCTCTTCGTCGTTGCATAGTTCTCTTTTTATGCAATCAGCTGATCGTACGTGGCCGAACCATAATTTGTGTCTTTCTCTCATCTCAAAAGATGTAGCATTTGTTGCCTAAATGAATCTGTTTATAATTCAAAATCTATAATTACCAAAACTTTGTATCAGAATCCTCCAAAGCCCGCTACCGACTCGCACGCGACCTTATCGGACCCACACTAGTATTATAAGCAAACAGTAGCTCAATTACCTACAATGTTGTTTTTTAATTAATGCTCATACTTATAAGACCAACGTTAAAGTCAAGTTTATTTATGTGAGCCCAACTGTATTTTGTAGTCACAGTAAAGGTCTAAATTCGGTTAATCAAACAATCAAACATCGGCATACAAACCGAAGTAGCTTAAGTTTTACTTTTAAGTGTAAAATAATTCGTGACACAATTCAAGAGCGATGGGTGCTTCAATTAATTTATCTATTCACTTATGAATGTTATATTAATTATTATCTACCTACTTATAATTATTATAAAATTAGAAGTGAAATAAAATTATTTAAAAATAATTAAGCTGCCATCACCGCTAAGACCGTCGACTAAATAAGTTGTTTCTTATATGTACGTCTAAAGAGTAGTAAAGTTAATGTTTTTTGTTTTGCCGTCTGTACTGTTTCCTTCTTTTTTTATTGTATTTTTACCTACAGTAGTAGTGGTGAGAAAACAGTCGCTTGTAGAAAGTTTTGCTACTGTATTTCCGATACAGCCTCAGGACCAAATTTTACCCTACACCCACCAGAGATTGAGCGATTAAACAAGTAATTAAGTATCGACGCTCATTCTGTCCCGGCGACTCTCAAATTTGCATGTTAAACAAAGTTTAACCTTGCTTTTTTTACATCCCTTATTGAGATGCTTCGCAGCTTCGTGTTCGCGTGCCTTGAAGACAACTTGACTCTGCCAACATGTTTATTCCGCCTTGATCACCCTTATTCAAAGTGATTAGAGCTTCAAGTGGCTTTCGTAAGGTGTAAGATGGCCGTGGTATGGTATTGATGGACTTTTTAATTGTGTTGTTAATGTCAGTGTTAAGGCGTAGAGATCGCTTGCTCTGATTGTGTGGTCAAATCGGTTTGCATTCAGATTGGATGGTTTATGCGTGGACTAGGATTTACATTAGGCTCAATTATTGAGAGTCGAATGCTCGGTTACTGAATCCCTGGTAAACTTTGACCAGCCGATACGTCTATCGCTGTCTCTGTCTGACACTAAGCAAATGACAAAGACAGCAATAGACTTTTCGGTAAACCGGTGAAACCGGGCAAAAAAGTGTTTTAGTGGTTGGATTAAAACTGATTTATTTTACCTCTAAATGCTTCATGATTTTAAAAAATAACTTCCTTTAAATAGTTCTGATAACAAATGAATCTTCACGAAAAGTACGTGGAAAGAAAAGAAATAAATTTTATTAAAAGTAGAAGATTTTACTATCTCAAATCATCTGAATCATTACACGGTGGAACGTTGGTGGATAAAAATAAAGGGTTAAGTGTAGAATTTCACACTCCTCGTCAAAATCGCTATAGGGGGCGTGTTGATGACTGCCCTACATTAATAACCTACCTCCCGAACATAACTCTCAACCGAGAACGAAATAAATTACGTACTTACTTCGGTAAGCCATATTAAGCGACCCCCAATTAGCCAAGATGAGATATATGGTTGCAAAGTATATAAAGTAAAGGGGGTCGATTCCCGGTTAGCGGGCAGTGGTCAGGCATTAAAATATTAAGGGCCCTCTAATCTGCCATGATTGAATTTGCGTTTCCGTGCCCCTGTGTGCGCAAGCCCTAACCCGACTGTGATGTATTATTGGGGGCTACTACGTGTAGTACTCGAAAGATAATGACTATTTTTTACGTTTTATATCCCACTGAAAAAGCGAATAAAACTTAATTAAGTGCAAAAAATAAATAGTTTGTAGTCTTGCAATATTTTGATGTATATAAAAATTCAGTATTGCTAACAGAGGTAAAAGAGATAAATAATTTATTTTTATCTAGATATTATTTTTATTTATTCATTGTCTTTACTCAATTAACTATGTTCTTGTATATAGAATTTTTTATTCAAACGAAACCTTGTCCATGACAATTTATTACTTCTCTTCTTCCTCAATGTATAATTATTTATCTGACTTGCGGAAATGACATAATAAGTCACATACCTAATTATGTGAATCGAAACTTTTATTGCATTATCTCTTCGGTAAAATTACACTTTCTCATTTAGAAAACATACAGATCAATAGAAGTTATATGATGTACATAGTGGTCGTAGATTATTCACTACAATTATTATTTTCGAGTTTTAGTAGTAGCTATCAAGCGTATGGTATAAATCTACAGGCTGTACACAAAGCGTGCGGAGTCCCGATAGCGAGTATCTAACCCCGAGCGGCGGAGGAGAGAAAATTAGCATTTTAATAAATACACACCCTTTGAAGCCCGCCGTGCATAAATCCGTACGGATCTTTGTAATCAAATACAAACACATTATTCTTATTTTGCATTTGTAAATGTAGAAAATTCCATTTTGGTTGGTCTTTTAACCAACATTCGTTCGACTTTTGTCCTGCTTCAGGTACACTCTTTTAGTTGGTTGGTTGGATCTGGATTTCATGGTTCCAGGAATGTTACTTACAGCTCTTGAAATAAAGTCCAAATATGGGAGCTTCAAGGCTTATTATAAAGGCATGTGATCGATCGCTCCACCGACGCCGTCATCTAGAACTCATATTATCGTGCTTTTTGTTAATACTCAGTAACTATTTTTGCTCGTTTTTACCATTAAATTGTCATGTTTTAATGTGATTTTCATCCTATCGCACTATCAATTTCATGAATAGTGGATTCATGAAATTGCTGATCTACATTGCGCAAGCTAAAAATAACTTCAACTTAGTGCCTTCCTAGTTAGTGCAGATAAAACTAATGAATATTTCGTGCATTTCAGCATATTATTCCATTGGCTAAAAGGCGTCGATAAATTATTGTGATCGGCTGCAAGTTTCAGGACGGGTCAGAGGTGCGCAGGGCGGGCGGGCAGCAATTATCGGGAACCGAGATGTAGAGCTACAAAATGTGGCACAAGCGTAGTTCTGTCTAATGTTGAGGCACAATACTCCGCCAAGAGTATGTGATATTGCCGTATTCTTATACTTAATTCATCTTTAGAATTGTGAGTTATGAATGGTAATGGTCTTGAGTTTAGGTATACAATTATAATAAGACAATTTCGATGTCAACAGTATGGGCGTCGTTTGCATCGGCGCAGCGTCAAAAAAAGAAATAATAAAATTATGTATTATCCTTTCTATTTATAATAATAATATGACGTATCGCGTGTAATCCAAATAAATGAGTACTTATGGTAATTCCCTCAATTGAGATATGCTAATTTCGCTTAATTAAGAGGTAGTAGGTACCTACTACCCTAACCGGAGAGCATCTATAAAGCAAATCGTGAATCGAAGAATCGTGAGTAGAAGAAACGAGAGAGGTTCTTAAACTTTCGCGAACTGAATACATGTTAATTAGTATTTAAACGGGTCTAATTCGCGCACAAACTAATATCAAAAGTCGAGGTATGTCAAAATTATATATTTTGATATTAGTTTGTGCGCGAATTAGACCCGTTTAAATACTAATTAAAACGAGAGAGGTGTGTCATGATCGTAGCATGTAGAAAGATGTAGTCTCTGCCTACCCCAACAGGAAAAACGCGTGACTGTATGTATTTATGTATGTATGTATGTAAGAGGTAGACTTTAACGTATCTTATGTCCTTTCCAGTAATTGTTGTTCTATGTACCAGTAGCGTCACCCGCACAGTAGATAAAGTAAGGCTCGGGGCCCCGTCACCCGCCAAGATTTATGCACCAACCCTTATCCAAGATTACGATGACCGCCAGCCACTCGCTTAGCTTTATGTATTAGTATACATATTGTGTAATAAAATTAAGTGCTTCAATGAATGAGGAGCTAGTTCGCTTTACCATATGAAAGTGTTAGATTGTCTAAAAAGTAATGATAGGTTAGATATTTTTAAAAGATTTGAGATTGCAATGAGGGTTATGTTTAGTTCTGATTAACGTTGCTAGATAAATTATAAGTTTGATTGTTATGACAAGAGAGATTAATTTTTGTTGACGATACAAATAAGTTTTCTTTTTTCAAGTTAGTTTGAGGTCATTTTTAAATATTTCTATTTGATTTATCGATCGTAAATTTTCTGTATAACTTCATTTTGGAACGAATGATAAGATGACTGCTTTATCGTCTGAAAAAAAATAGAAAAGATTTAACAAAATCACAATCCAAAATCTCTACTGAAAGAATTAAGGAAAAAGTCGTTCCTTAGATAAGTCTCACATAAGTAAAAACGTACCGAATTCCCCACAAATCTCCTACCATCTTGACAACGTAATGCTTAAGAAAACCTTCATTACTGCGTCCCACTAAATAATTCCTCGATTTATATGTGACTACCGACATTGCGGACTAGGTAAGGGTCCAAAATTAAATATTATACCAATAAAAAGGATAATAATGCCTCCCCTACATCCGGCCGTGCCGATAATTCCTTCTTGCGCGACTCATAAATATACCTTCGACGTTCTTCAAGTAGGTATATATCATAATAACCTTAGGACAGGAACCAGCCCGCCCTTCAGGCCTACTGCAATAAAGGGAATCCCTTTAAACGTATCCTTGGCCCTTCGACTTATAAATATCAATTTATCCGCGATGTCAATGCTAGCGGCAGTTTTCACATTATGTATCGTCCGCGATTCGTCTTCCTACAATTTTTCTTATATCTTTTACGAGGCTATGTATATAAAATGTTTACTTGTAAGTGATACGGTTTTTGGAATTGGTGATGCGATTTGATTATCAAAGAACCCCCACCATAGATAATATTGTAACTATGGTTAACTAATATTAAAATGTGTATATAATATGTACTGTAATATGTTGTAAGGGTCTTAGACCCGGCCGAAATTAATGCCAACTCTTCGGTTCAAATTCGGAACAAAACACATGGACCGTAAATCAACCCTTTGCTTGTTTTACCTTAAAACCCTTCCCATCCAGTATTCACAAACGGAAACAAATTCGACCATCACTTTCAAGGCTCTTCTATTTTTAACCCATAAACCTTCCACCGGAACAAAACACAAATTCCGGAACATTACACCAATTGTGAACCACAAATGCAAGTTGACATTAACATTCATTAAATACCTACGTCCCGCCTTAAATTTAGAGCACCGGCAAAAATAAAGCTATATATTAAGAGGATTTACGGTACAAATATATGTAAAGTTTGCTGGATATATTATATTTCGGGGTTGGTCCCAAGATGAGGGGGGTATACGTGAAAACATTCGTGTACGTGCTTTCGCATAATGCCTTTCTGAGGGCGCTGAGGATGGCTTCCGCAATTCGTCTTGCAGGAATCTCTAATTTGAAATGTGGACGACTTTCGAAATTGTTAAGATTAAGCTTGAGCAAATTCTGAAATACCCTGTGTCAGAAGATTTTGAAATTTGGAAGTAACTTGCTAATATACCTACGTAAAACGGTCAGTTCTATATAGTTTTGAGGAGTACCGATAGTGGTCCCGAAAGATCCTAATAGCCTGACCAGGTCATCGATATTTTGTGTGCAAAAGGAAATAATTGTTTTACTATTATTGCAATGAATCAGATGGAATTCCAAAAATGACAAAGAGTTGTTATTTTTATACCTGTTTCTTCGAACATTGTCAAAATTACCACACCGCAGTCACATCTCAAGTCCTTAACTATTCCCGCTCATACTCGCCCACAAATCATAGCAGATAAACTAAAGTCGGCGCAAGCGACAAAAGCGCATTTTTCTTCATTACGTAGGTACACAGCGTTTCGTGGATTTAAATTTTTCGCTTCAAAGTTGTTAGGAGATTAGCGACAAAGCGGCTGCGATATCTTAAATGCGAATCTGCTGTAAACAAATTCTCTCGCGCTCCGTCCCGATTTATGAGTTTATTTATCATTAACAAATTATATTAAAGCTCAGGGGAACACAGTTTTTTGTAGCTCGCGCTCTTTTAAGCGAATTTAGCGCTGCAAGTGTAAAGTGTTACGTTTTTGATGGTTATCGTAATTGTTGCTGTGAGACCATTTAGGTTATATGAAAACGTGTGCCTTTTGTGGAAGGCCTTAACCTTCTGGTTAATATACGCTCCAATTAAAAGCTTCGCGGTAGTTTGTTCTAACACTGGGTCAGTTAGTTACTTAGTGTTCATTTGCTTGATAATTTGGACAGCAGTATTATGGCCTGTGGTAATTATCTTAGAAGTTTTTTAATTTAAAATGTCGGTTTTTAGCTGATCTTTTGGACGTTCTTGTTACTGAAAGTGTATAATTTACTTATCTCTTACTTTCCCGTAGAATAAATTGGTCAAGTATTTCGCAAAACATTTCGGTAGGTAATTATTAGCTCCCAAAAATTGCTACTTCAAATACAATTTTTAATTCAATTTCGCTTCACCCGTCATAACACTTTATAATCTCATCAAATCAACGCAACACATTATTTTCCACATCAACAAATTCTAATCAACCGAAACAAAAGCGAACAATCTTCCGAAACAGAAGCATATTTCCCGAAAAAGTGAAAAAGTGCCTTCTGGGGAATACACGGGACGAGGCAATACGCGGGCCCGTTAAGGGCCGAACAATGCTGGGCCCAGATGGTCCCACTTCCGAGATTCAATTAAATTTTTACTGAAGATTATCACGCAGAGGTAAACCGGAGCAAATGTACTATGTACTTATGTCGTCTAGAAAACGTAAGTATGGGAACATTTTTGAAAATATTATACCCGTAGAATATAGTAGTTTTAAATTGTTTTCAAGGAAAATGGATTAGATTAATTATAGAAAGGCGCGATATAATTCAGCATAAATAAATATAAAACGTTCTGGACTATCTACATAGGAACCAAAAAAGTAATTTGAAACATAAATCTGATAATTATAACATTGCCAGCTTCAAAACTAGAAGTGATAAGTCGTACTTATTAGGTATATAAAAAAAACTGTAATCAGCCGCACCATCGCTTAAACTCATTTAAAATAGCTTTCAATCAATGATCTCTTAAAAAAAGACTACCTATCTTAATCCTTTCCAATAATTTCTATTTTATTTTCTTAATTTTATCATCGCTTACGATATGATTTAGTTAAACAACGACCTCTATTTAGATTTTGTTTGGCAGCAGAAGGCAGAATCACGAAATATCTTGACTATGTTATTCTAAATACGCTACATAGATCTAAAGTCGGGCCGTAGGTAAGTACCTATTGTCATTGCTTCTGTAGTCATGATTGTCATCGAAGAGATGTTCTTTGTCAATGATGGTCGGCAGTGGATTGTAATGGAAGATGTTGTTTAAAGCGTGAAGCTAAACAAAACAAAAATTAGCTTCGCATTTCCCTATCAACGCTATCGATCTATCAGGACAAGGAAAAAATCTGCAGGCAACTCCCGCTTCCATTCTAATTGAATAAAAACCTCGTAATTATCGTAGATATCTTTCCATAAAGCGATAAGTTAATGTTGTCGCAAAATAGAAACCACTTTTACAAGGGCACAATAAGGTTGATTTTGGTGTTTTGTTACATTGCATGACTAACGGGTGAGATTTACAATAGGTTTCTAGGTAGATCACCGGTTGGTAAGTAATTTCATAGCAGACATTTCCTCACAGAGTTATTTGCTTATTACTGCTAGGCTGTTGAATATCTGATAACGATGTAGAGACTTCTGTAGGTGAAATCTTGTAGAAGAGACCTGCCACTATGTAAAAAAGTGTACCTACTGTAAATACTTAGAGTACACCTTATTCCACATGATTGTGATTACAGAATAATCCTGCCACGTCGTTTCTTTTCTGCGACAGACGGCGTGCCCGATGCCGGCGTGAACTAAATGAAAAATAAACACGCGTAGAGGTTTATGAGATGTGTTACAAGCACTTATTAACTGAGTTTATGGGCGACTCTGTTTGGTCATTACACGAATTCGTCTTTTGTTTTCTGTAATATACTCGTAATTTGGGGATTTGCTTAGAGCAGAGCTTGCAGCCGTATACGATTTGTTTACAATTGCGCGACTGTTATGGAACGGTGACAAAAGGAACCGAATTTCTAGATTTGTTTTTCATAGCACTTCTTTTTATAACAGTATATTGCCTTACATAAATAATCACCATCTATACTTACACCATCATCAACCATCGCTGGTCTGGGTTAGTAGCGATTTTCACCGTTTGCAATTTTACCCTAAAAATAATAATTATAAATAAAATTGTACATAGATGACCCTTATAGTTTTATATTTTTATTTTATATCTAAAATGAAGAACTATTTGGAAGAAGTATGGTCAACCCATATCTAGATTTGATTTTTGAGGAATCGAACCTGTTTATCTACACTTTGACATCGGCTTATTACTGACTACGCCACGGAGGCCGGACACGAACGCTTTCCAATTCAGCCGCATTCATTTTCCACGCCTCATTACGTCACTCAATAACTCCGCTAATATCCTTATAAACAAACCCGAAACAAATTACCATAGGAAAGAGATTCAAAAAAACTTTCTCCTACTCATACCCATTATAAGTTTCCAAAGAAAAACACTTTTCGTGCACACGTCTCTCGGCTTTTTTCGCGGCGCAGTTTTCTAAGTGCTATAAATCTTTCACGTAAATAATTGAAGTAATATTTTATGCCAAAACATTCCTCGGGAAAAGGGGGGGGGAGGGGAGGGGTGTCGCGGTTCCACCTGACGCCCATCCCATCTCAACTTGTACCACTTTCCCACTTTAATTTGGTTACGTAATGTATTTTCAATTACTTCCAAAGGAGCTGCGTGATTTGTGGTGACTGAATGAGATTGGAGCATAATTCTTATTGCCTAATTTAAAGTTGCTTAGGTGTTGGGAATACACCTGCTTTGTGTTCAGGTTCACAGATAATAAGCACTTGCAGTTTTATGTTATGCGATAGAACTAAACTATGACAAATAAAAATTACAAAATTATATGTTAGCATTTGAGCTGACACAGAATATGTTGACTATTACAATAGTGAATTTAACAATACAGAGATAAAATATAACAAAGGAATGCACACATATTTGCATCCAAGATATGACTACACTGCAGGACAAAGAAACATGTACCGGCCTCATGTCAGCAAATTCCGCAAAGATCTCACGTCAAAGCGCAACCATACTCGCATTTAGAATGCACGCCCGAACAAGATCTGATAACCACGATACACTGCCGCGTCATAAATAAACGCTCACTTTTCAAGGGAAATTTATCATTTCGTTCGACTTTTTTCCCCTTTTTTCCTCCCCACTTTTTGTACATCTTGGATCACACTTTTAAAAGCCATTTATTTCGCGGTTCGACGTTCCATAACGTTTCGCAGTCCTGATGAAGGTATCGTTATGTGCTATCTGATAATAAAATGCTCGAGTTGGTTGATTCGATTTGCATGTGTTTAGGGTTGCTATCTTTAGGAAAAATGGTTCGTATTTCTTCAGAATCATTTTTCTGTGTGATTGAAGGCGGTTTTGAAATATATTGCGCAAGATAGCGAGAAGTGCGTGGCCCGAGGCCAGTGAGTTTCAGTTTTTTTTTAAAGCATGGCTAAATATTTTATTTATTTTAGTGTAAACTGATTTATATACGCGTAGGTTGATTTTAATCTTATGCCATCAAAATGTAATTTATCAGACAGTTTGATTACGTCCCATTTATCTAGGCGACTTTGTAATCAAGTTATTTTTATGTGATGCATGTGTTGACGTACAAAATACCAGTTGCTTATCAGAGATGCGTGATTTTTCATGTTGACACTTAAAAATGTCAGGGCGTGTGTTTATAACGAGTAAAATTAAAACGATGCCGCATTATGTGCTTTTATGTTACTTAACGATATCGAAAATATGTGCTTCAATAAATCGTTCTACTTTTTATGAATTTTTATTCACGCTCTATTAGCATCAAAAAAGAAATTTCAAACGAATTATATTTGTGTTTCACATTCATTCCCGGACCGAAACGTGACTAATGAAGCGAACATTGTTTTTTCAACCCGAGTTGTTTTTATTGAATTCTTTGTGTTCTTTACATAACACAAGTGGGTTATAAATAGGCTTTGGTTGTCATAAGTCATACGTGTAATAAATATGGTCGATTTGTTTTGAATCCATCCAAATTTATGGACAGCAGTGTCGCTTTTTACACGCGTCTCTCGCGAGGAAGCATTGTGTGATCACTTTTTCTGTCCCTTTTCGTCCTTTTTTCGACACTGACGTTTTACGAGTTTATTTATTTCTCTATTTTGACAGAGGTTTTTCGCCGTATATTATGCCGGGCGGATTGAAAATCTATCATATTCAGGTAGTCGTAAATTTAACTTGATATAGTGGGTTTACAAGGTAATAATTCTGCGAAAGCATCGCATAGTGCGGACGGATGTGACGCGTTTTAAATAACGAGCCTGGATATTAAAATGGTCGATGAATGAGCCATTGTTTTTACGAATTACATAATTATTTTCTGTACCTTTAATGGTAAATTAGGAACCAATTTCACATGACACAGCAGATGGTTCTTGCCAATTGCTAAGACGCTGTTTGCTTCGTAACTTTGCTAACTTTATAAGAACGGTAGCTTACATTCCAATGATATGGGCCCATTACACATAAGAAGCATCCACAAGCAAGACAGTATATTTCTGTATCCAACAGCTGTATCCGTAACATATGTTATACGTATAGTTGTACCGTCGTATACGTATAGTCACAGTCAGTAACATATGCCTTGAAACGTATAACATTATTTGAAAGTTTAGCATTTCGAAATTATGTATGTCTAAGTATAGAGTAATCAATTGATATGTTCATGTGCATTTTCCAGTGACTCCTCCTCTCACGTCTTACCTGTACGTCACTCCTACCTATCTCTTACGCAACACTAACATCCATAATATATGTGCAAAGGCTGTATGCTATTTCCCGCCTTATATACGTACTTTTTTCGTCCATAAACCATTGTTGGCTGCTTTATTCCTTGATTTATAAGAGACGTTCGAAAGACAAATAGCAGGATTGTGTTCCAAATTTTTAAAGCCACATTTCGTTTCGCTCGTGGCTCTCCCTCGGTGGAGGTAATGCCTTATAGGGTGTTGGGAGTCTTGATACTTGGTTGCCTAGAAGGAATAATTTTTTCATGATTATCATTGTCATCAATAACGGCCTTTTACGTTCCCGCTGCTAAGACACTGGCTCTCTAAGAAAAGATTGATCATCCACCACGCTGATCTTGATCAGCGTGGTGGATGATCAATCTTTTCTCAATCAAATCAAACATCTCGCTCTTGAGCGAGATGTTTGAACAACTAAATATGTGCATACATATATATTTGTGTCTACATAAAAATAAAGATACCTACTCGTATACCACTTTCGCAAACCTTTAAATGGGTTTGTCAAAATTGTATATTTTGATATTAGTTTGTGCGTGAATGAGACCCATTTATAGCTAGTTAATGCATTAATAATAAAGAAGCTGTGCGTTGGCGCTTGCCCTGTCATTTAATATCACAATACGAGTATACCTGATGTTTAGTTTAAGCTGGGAATAAGAAAGACCTATTTTTAAGTTCAGCCAATAATGCTCATAGAACTACATGCTTTAACGTAATATAATTTCTAAGTAAAGTATTAATAATATTTCAAAGAGCGTATCAAGACTGGCCGGAAGTGGTATAGAACAGAAGTAGGTATATCCCTTATTAAAATGTGTTTTCCAAGCGTCTTCTCGCTTAGTCGAAGCGCCACCTATCGGCCTGTTAGAAAGATTTAATGTAGAATTCTCTCATTTCTATCGGGTTTTAGAGGGAAATTTATACTTTCTCGCGAATCTTTTTTCCATACGATTGTACTTACTTTTGAAAGGATTTATGCGCGTCTTGTTGAATTACTAATTTGAGAAAAAACCTACTGTTTGCAGTATCTTCTTCAGGTCGAATAATTTAAATTTTGATTGTCTTGAGAATTTGCCATAGAGACAAGCCTATTTCTAGAAGTGACATACGTATTACCTTCAAATTTAACATACAGACACTTAAAAAAATATCCCGGAATAAAAAGTACTACTTATCGCGCAGTAAGTACTTTTCATATTTCATCCAATTTTCTCAAAGCCACAAGCCAGCTTCCACTATCCAATTGAAAATCAACACGTAACAACCTTCGTCGACTTAATTTTTACCCCATAAAAGCACCCCTCGAATCGCGATACGATATGGAAATTCGGCATTCGTCGCCGTCCATTCGGCAATATTCGGGCGAACGTGCGTTCTGCACTAAATTGCCTATTTATTCTTTACTTCATATATTACTTTGCGCGTGTTGTCTGCGCAAAGCGATATTTATTGTTTGACCGTTATTGCGTCGAATGACGTATTGGTGCGTAATAACGGATACGTAAAGTATGGCGTGTGCGTGACGTAGCCGCCAACCTAACCGAAAACAAGGATTAGTTGGTGTACCGTCGCGTGTTCGTAGAAACCTTAATGAGATTGAGATTAACCAACCGTAGAAACAAATCTTAATGTGTCTATATCAAGTACTATCTAAGTTATTATTTGTCAACAGCCAATGCTGTTGACAAATAATAACAGCAATACAAAGCATCAGTGAAGAGAGTTAAAAACAAATATTGTCTTTGAACTGAAATGTCCAAACCTAAAGCGTCTTTCCCACTTGTTTGTTTCTCGCGCAATGTTGATATTCAGATGTTTGGACAATAAAAACACTTATCTGACCGACTGACTGACAGCAATTTAACACATTACATAATAATGCTAATAACCTAAGTACATATTGACTACTGTGTTTAACTTTTATACGAATACCTTCTTCTTAATAATAATTATATACTTAAATATTATTTTGTCTCTTTTTGGCATAATGCTATTTCGTGTAGGTATACTATTATGGTGTATCCTGTGGAAGTACCATACCTACAAAATTTTTTGCACAGGATTATTGTCTGTAATGTAAGTACCATTATGCTTGTTATTGTATGTATGCCCGAAATGGATAAAAGGTTGTGCCTATAACCCACTTATTCTACCATCTTTGTACACAATTGAACAATAGGTAAATCAATTTTCTGATTCTGATTATGATTCTTGGCAGAGTGATCGTTCTTGGTAAGATGGTAAGTACACGAGAAGTCTTCAACGTAGTCAGTCTTTCCGACGGTGGAGATGGCTGATCTCGCAATGACTTCTCCATTTTAATCGGTCCGTCGCATTGGGAGAACACTGTCATGGACGGCGTAGTCGTCACGATATATGTACCGTACAACAAAATTAAATACATCCAACCAAATAGGCAAGCCATCTCTAAGATACAGTTTCACGAATATAAAAAGTAAAACAGCAATTTTACGCTTAGTCGAAAGAATAGGAATAAGTTGACAGTGACTTCGCCCCTGAATTATGTTTCTCAAGATAAACGACGCGAGCGAAATGAAGTCGCACCCCCCCTCCCCCAATCCCGCAATACGCCCTCTGGTGGCGCGGAGCGAACATAAATTCTGAAAGAAAAATCCACGACGTTCCCGTTCCGAATGTGTGATTTGGATTTTTAATTGAATTGGGTTTATATATCTACAAAAATATGTTTTTATGTAAACACTAGCTGAGCATTTAGCCCGCGTTGACTATGACACGTGATTTTTTTGGAACGATTAAGTAGCCTACGTACCTACTCCCCAATTGTTCCAAATGTTTTTAATTTAATACATCAATACCTCCGCCCGTTGCCGCGGGCAACTTTTGCATTTATAAGAGGTACCTTTTAGTAGAAAAAGTGTATATTAATGTGTCTATAAGTATAGCTTGTTTTATTAGAGAAATTATCATTGATAAAAGAAAACATTTTTAGTGGCCAACAAACTATGTAACATATTAGTCAAATATGGTTACCTATAGTTAGCCCATTTACTAGTTTTATATTAATACCTCCTACTTATAGTAAAATTTAATATGTTCATTGTTTTTCATGAGAAATTCAAACATTTACTTATTTGATTTAAGTTGCGTAAAAAATGATTAAACGGTAATCCAGTCCATCAATCAAAATAACACGATGTTTGCCACGATCAATCACATAACGACGTCGCAAACACATTAACATCATCAACAATGACTTGATTGAAAAGCGCGTCACAAAAAAATATCCAACAATCGTGAAATCGCAGAAAGTTACACAATTCCATTATTTTATCTTCAACATATCAATCGTCTTTTTTCCTGTGTTTTTGTCCCATTAATAATGCGTTACTATCAGAGAGATATCTCCTGCTGACCTGTATTATTGTCATAGGGAGATATATGCTGATATTTACTGCCCTCATTTATTTGTCTGTCCCCTCTTATTTTCCGTTCGAAGCCAATCCGATAGACTGTTTGAAAATTTTTCGTAAGCAGCCATACATCTTGTCGCGAGTGCTATCTCTGGGCGAACATTCGACGGCCACCCCTATACTATACGCAAAGAGTAAGCGGCTGTAGAAGTGCCAGAGCCAGCAAAAGAGTACCTAACAATTGATACTCGTTCCCGGGTTAGAATTTTAGCATGCATGTAAAATTTGATGCAAAAGTCACTGAATGTTCAAACTTGCAATTTACGCGCACTAAAATCTCAGACACCTACTAGAACTTGAAAAACAATAACTCGACGTGGCAAATAACATAACAAAAACAAAATTACATGTTAGTGTATTATGTATGCCCATTATTATAGTTATATACAAGGAACAATAGAAGCATTATTTGGTTTTCAGTTCCGTTGCAGATTTGAAAATCTTTTTTAACTTCACATAAAAATTGTAACTATGTATGTATGGATGTATGTATGTATGTAAATATGTATAATTTAAGTAAGTCTACCACATTGTACTGTATTTTACTGAATGTGGTTTTATTGGATGAGTCAACATTATACATTTGGTATAAACGTTTTATAAACTAAACCTACTTTTCATTATTTTTCATACAAAGCACACAGATAATTAGTTGCTTTATGGTGTACTCAGTTTAATCTTACATTCACTTGGTAAATGACCGGTCAAAAAATGATTTTATAAAATAAATGTATAAGCCTCCCTGAGGCTCAAATTCATATTCGTTACTGATACACTTCTGTATCCAGTTCATAATCACATTTTTCCTCCGCTTCGCCTCGCTCCGCTGTTCCCAGCTAAAACCACTTGTGCCAATTTTCTCGGAGACTCCTTCCACTTTACTTGAGCTTCTACATCCACCAACCAAAGCGATTTATTTTCACTTACCCTCCAGTTTAAAACAACTTTTACCACCGTCAAATTAAAGGTCATTTTTCTTTACACAGAGTTTGGTCTAAAGCTGTTTTATGTGAAAGGTTTCGCGGGTATTTCGGGGTATATTTGTAGGCCTAGGCATTTCTTTTCCCGCCTTTACTAATGTCTTTTGGTTGTAATGAGAAGAATTTAGTAGTGGTTTCATTTTTAATTTGATACTTGGCAGACGCGGGGTTTGTCTTAAATAAATGACCTTATTTAATGGAGTGCTTTCTGAAACTTTTTATAATGCTGGTCTATTCTGAAATAATTCTATGAATCGTAATCTCTTTTAATCGAGTTTTAATTTTTATATAAAGTAACTTTGTGATGTAGAACTGACTCCATCCATGTATGGCCATTATTCGAGAAACTGATTCTTGTCACACGATCTTTAGGGTGACAAGATCTCGATCTACTGGCGGGCTTGTTTGAAAAAGCCAACCAGATTAACAATTCATTTTTGCAGTCACCCATTTGAGGCATTGCGGTAGCGCACAAAGATTTTCTAAGAACTTGTCAAAGCCGGTTTTGTTAACATTTCGGGGACTTGAAATGTGCTTTTATTTACTTGGGCTAGCCAACCGATGACTTAAAGATAGGCGATAATAAAACAGAGGCGATATCAGGGGCTTACAGAAGACGTGGTCTTTGTCTTTCCAAGGCAACTTCCACTTGGCAGCCCTACGTGTAGGTAAATTATAAGCGAGCGTCATAACTCCGCTCGACCTTAGGCCGCGGCCACACCGAGCGCGATAAATCTAAGCTGTCGGGATCAGGTGACACCACCTTCTTTATGTTTTTTCCCAAGCCATTTTACGGAAAAGATAAAAATCTTTACATATTTTGACGCTGCTTTACGGGGCTTATTCTCAAATTACTCGTGCCCATTACATAATACTGGGAACGAACGAACCACTTTTATAAAAGGCAAGATGTTCGACTAGTTTAGTGTCCGAATTGAAAGTGGGTAGGTTGGATTTGGTTTTCGTTGTGCTTGTGGTATATCTATGGTCTTTGAAGTTAAAGATTTTTACCTAAATAATAAATGTGCCTACCTACATATAGAAATATGCTGAAAATTCAGGAATTACTGTAATAACAGTCAATTTAGACAACTGTAGTCCAATACGTTGCAAACCATCAAGGAACGGGCCTGCTTCTATTGTCAATTCTTGTAAAAAAGTGATTATTGTAAACAATTTACTTACCCTAAGCGTCAAACTGTTTGTGTTGGGAGAGTCCCTACACTAAACAGGCAAAACAGTGTTCATAGTAAAGCTGCAAAAGGAAACTAAACTGGAAAAAATGCCTGTAAAAAGTGTGAGTTAATTCCATTTGACACCTACATAACTACTATCTAAAATGCCTATTTACCAATGTAGGATAAAGATAGCCTTTGGAAATGCTTTATGTCCTACGCACGACTTTGTTTACCGTCTCAACTGACTAATGGGAAATAAATTAAGTGGTTTACGTCCAAACAATGAAGTATTGTCAACTATATGAATCACCAATCTTAATATCGCTTACTCTCATCCACATTTGCAAGTTTGTCTGCTGCACACACCAATATTGCCCGACTATCATTCAGAAGACTATAGACCTAAACGAAAAAAACATCTCAAAGATCATTGCAACTTATCGCTTCAGAAACAGAGTCGAAGATTCATGAGCACAAAGACAGTAGTTGAAACCTTTTCACTCTGTTACGTATGGTTTCCACAATTGGTAAGTTCGAACGAAACGGTCCTAAATGAAGCAGCGCAGGTTTTCCAAAACCCGATCTAATTCCAAGAAAAACTCCGATTCTTTTTCTCTTGAAGTTTTATGCGACTTACGTCTGAGAGTAGAAGAGACCAACCAGCAATGTATAAAACATTAGTGGATACAGAAAAGTAGCGAAGCGTAGTGACTGGCGTCTATGTGTACCCTGCACCGCAGTGGGCAAAACGAAAATATATTACTTTTCCGAAGATTTAGGAGTGTTTGGACCGAACAATAATGTCCAGCTTTTGTGGAAAAAGATAGATGGCAATGCATAGGTTACATGTAGCGGTGGTTTTTCTTTTGTGAGCAAATAAAACTTCAGCATAGAGCGTTGCGGACGCTGTTATTAATAATATTTATGTTTTCTCTACATTACGCAGCCTATTGTTGAGTATGAGAAAAGATTTTCCATAATTTGTGTCCAGGAGAATTCGTATCTGAGATGGTAAGAAAATAGAAACATTTTCTTAACATCCCTACGAATGTTGTTCACAGTATTGAGTACTTTTGATAATGCCAGACTTGTGGTAGCACGAAGGGTTCTGTGCCATTACCTAATATAAAAACGGCAAAAAAAACACGTTTGTTGTATGAGAGTCCCCTTCAATACATATTTTATTCTGTTTTTTATTATTTGGTGTTATAGCGGCAACAAAAATACATCATCTGTAAAAATTTAAACTGTGTAACTATCATGGTTCATGAGATACAGCCTGGTGGCAGACGGAAAGACAGACAGGTGGGTGAACAGCGGAGTCTTAGTAATAGGGTCCCGTTTTACCCTTTGGGTAGGGAACCCTAAAAATCTTTTACGACAGGCAGACAGACAGACATGCGAGTGTTCATGAAAGGGTTACGTTTTTCCCTAAAATATCTTTAGTGCTTCTGATGAAATTCAAGAGAATATGGTTTACTATTTCAGTAAACAGAATCCGCTAGTACTGATGAATGTGAAAGATGTTTTCAGTGTATAAGTAAACTGTATGCAATTTGAAATATGCTATTGACACTGCATTGATTATTTACTTACTTAGAACGAGGTTTTACTCAATTTCGAAGTTTTTTAAGCTCAGGAAATCAATAAAAATTTAAAACATGGAGAAAAAATAGTGTTTCTTAAAATTTATCATATTTAGGACCACGAAAACAATAATTGAGAAGACAGAAACGCGATTACGAATAACTGGCTCGATAAAAAAATATCACAAAGATGACACAAAATCGCAATTTTACTTGTCACCTACTAAGAGATTCCATCATGAAATCACATGAAGTGAAAAACCAATTATACCAATAAATGGAGCTTTTTATATAAAAAGCGATTGGGAACTTACATTTTCTAATTTCGTTATCACTTTTTTCCAATAAATAAAAACATACAAAAACTAGCAGTTGAAGCGCTCGCGGCCATCTGCCAGTACCACCAGTATAACAACCTTAGTACAACCAAACCTTAAACACGCTTGAGCAAAGGCTACACAAAAAAGGGCAACATTTTTCCATCGGTTTTTTGAGGTACCGCTTCTAAGCTTATTTAGACTTTCATATTCAAAGCATATCCGTCCAATACTACCGTTAGTAAAACTATATTAGAATTTGAAATATGAATGATGATTGCGGATGTCCTATGACAATAAATTCATGAATTATTTCCATGGAGAAGCGTTCGATGATTTGATTTATACGTTGTTTACTACAACTGGTGATATCATTTTTGGAAATGAATTGATTTAGTGTATATTTAGCCCGTTTAATTCTAAGCGTAGAACTCGCCCCTCTCCATTAAATATTTTCGCCTTAGGTGCGCTTATTTATTTTTTCATTCCATTAGTCTGTTCATGAACTCTGTCTTCTTTGTTTGATTTCTAACTAAGTAAACTAATATAAATAATAACCATACGCTTTGTCCATTTCACTATTATACAGGTTGAATTCTTGAGACGGGACAGTAGTCAGACAGAAATTGCTCATTTTTTCACAAAAACTTTTTTGATGCCAATGGATCCTGTTTCTTGTAAGGATCAAAAATTTCTACTGACTTGACAGAAGTTGAAGAAATGCCAGAAATCGCGATAAACTTTTCCCATACATTCGGTATCGTCATGTGGCATCGTCGTTCGCACTTCGACCAAATCAATCAAAACAGTTTGATAATGCCCTGCCGCATAACAGTACTAGACTACGCTGACTAGACTCTTAACAGACCTGACCTTAACCACAATATAGAGGTACCCAACCGATCATGATCATGCTATAATTCTTTTCATGTCGCCAAACCGGCGGCAGCGCGGCGTCGTCGGCGACGGTCAGTGAAAATGCGTACACGCACCGTGACTCGCAGCGAAATGATTCACTTATACCTGCCCTATTAGGGAGCGACGTTCTTTTTATATTAATCTATGAATTAACTTTGATCAAAACAACTAACCATTTATTGAGTTTAGACTTTAATAGAACGATATAGAATTCAAATTGATTTGTGCCTTTTGTATTTTGGAAGTTATTTGGAACATTTGTCAAAACTACGAAAGATCTATCGTAGATTTTTTGTTGTCGACTCTATGCCAAGGAAATATGGTTTAAGTTAAATTGTGGCTTGAATTTTGGAAGTTCGCGTACGGTGACTTTTGAGTATAGAATAGAAGTAGAGTATACGTAGTTTAATGAGTACAAGCTCATAATAATTTGTGTTACGTACTACTAGTAGATCACTCCTGTCAGTTACGTTTAGGTATGTGCAGTGAACGACTCGTTCTTGTTATGTATATCAGAATCCTTATGAGTATTATAACAGTAGTGGGACGATTTCGACTATTTTGTAATCAATTTTCGTAGGTAATATATATATTTTTTATATCGGCCATTGATTGTTCCTGGCGATTAGTTGATGGGAATTGTTAGCAAACAAAGTAACGAAATTGTTTCTTAATATCTACGCAAGTTTCACAAGCAATCACCGCGTACGTGACGTATTGACCATTTTTTATTGTAAGAGAATTTTTGAAGGTTATCAAGAGTTCGCTAAGAAATACGTATTTCATTTCTTCGAATTATATACCAATCATCTCATATACATATCTGTTGAATTGAGGACCCCTTTTTGGAAGTCGGTTAAAATGACAATTGAACTAAAATTTGTATGACAAAAGTAATCCAATAAAAGAGAACCCGTTGAAGTCTTTTGTTAGACATTGATTTCGGTACATTGTCACTTTTCGTAGCAACGCGTTGTGGTGTTTTTAATATTATTATGAGCACCCCGTAGAGTTCGTAGTACCTACTCTACGAGCTTTGTAGTACCTAGAGATTTTAAAACTGTGGTAGAGCACAATAATATTTAAGGTGTTCTAAGGTACTCGTATAAAACTTAGTCTATGGTAGAACGTCACATGTCAATATTTTCAAACTTGCAGTAATTGAGTGTTGTAATTTTGAACTTGAACGGACTTGACTTATTACGAAATTGGTGGCTATAATTTGTTTTTTAACTTTTCGAAATGTTTGTGTATGTATCTATATTTTTCTTAAATTATTCAGTAGGTATATATGAAAAAAATATATTATATATTATATGGATTAGATTTCCTGAATTAATTTAAAATAAAAGAAATTACTCCGTACGATTTCTTGATTGACTTTAATAGCTTTTTTCAATTAGGTATGTTATGAGATTATAAGTAGGTAAGTACCTACACCCTTGTTTTATAAATATGAAACATTTCTGTCCTTTCTTCCTTATTGTGTTTTCGTTTTGTATAAATAAATAATCAATTTCGTATCTTTTTACCCGACTGCCGAAGGAGGGTTATACATTGTATTTTTGGAAGCGATGATACCGCGTCCACATGAATTATTGACTCAATGGTTCCCACTGACTACTGACATTTCAAAAGTACAGAACTTTATCGCAGTAACTTTTGACAGAATTCGGCGCGAACTGCGAAGTAGGGCTAATTTATTGTCCGTAGGGCAACTCTCATTAAGGGCCGGGTTGCCTCACCACCTGTAGAATGATCCAAGGATAGATTTATCGCTTATTACCTACTACTTTTGCTGTAAACTTTTAGTAAGTGAGTAAGTATATTTCAATTTAAAAAAATCGTATGAAAGTTGTATGAAATTATATTTTATTAGGTAAGGCTTAAATAAATATTTTTGAAGAGACTGCTAATGCAAAAAAAAAAAAAAATATTATAAAAAAAATCAATAATATTAAAAAGTACGTGAAATTGAATACAATTGTACCTACTTAGGTGCTAAGAGATTTTTGAAGTTACTTAAAATAATTTTTTTTTTAGACCAATTCCATGCGTACGTCCATCTGGTCCCACGGACGCCATGCTCTCAACTGCCGCGCTCCCACTCTCCTCACCACGCGGCCGCACTCCGCCCATAAACATGTCAGCGGCGCACGTCGCAATTTACGACCTCTCGCTCTAACGTTCCCATAACTCAGTCTAACAAAAGGGAAAGCTATAACGCTCAACGGTCCCATGCGGATAGTTTAATTTACGCACACATGTAAACAGAAATGAGGTAGTATGCGATTTGTTCGGCGCGTATACGTAAGATTTTAAGATCATTTGCAAGAGAATGTATGAAAATGATGCGTTGAAAATTTATTCGATGGTGTTGGTAGAGAACCTTTTGTCTTTTTATATTGAGTGTGTCAAAAACTGCGATTAATTTAAGTGAAAATCAGTTTTAGCATCAGTAGTTTCAGCGTATACTATAAAAGTCTTGTTCTCGAAGTATCAACGGACCGGCTACGCTCAAACTCGGCGTCGGCCGAGAGTTTAATGTTTTTATCCCTTTCTAACACACAATTCCCAGATCGTAAATCTCGAAATGGCCGCATGTAGGTTACGCACGCCGTCCTCGGTGTGCCGGAGGGAGCGCATAAAGTATAGTTTTCTCTGTTTTATTACGTGTTTTACTGCACGATAAAGGAGATCGGAGTATCCCGGAGAAATCAGCTGTTTTGGGGCATGCTTTAAACGCTTGGTGGAATGTGGTGAGCGAAATGTGATGCTCGAACGCTATGGAGGTTGCTCTACTTTATTTTGGTAGAGTAATTTTAAAAGAGGGAATTTAGGCAATATTAGGTTTTTTAAAGATTGGAGCTTTGCAAGGTAGCTCATGATAGTTTTTATCATAGTGCGGTGCTGAGCCATGTTTTTTTAATAGCACGTATTTAGTCAAACTACTGATTGTTAATTATAATATTTCTGCGAGTCATTTAAAATTAATGAAGTTGATTTTGTTGTTGTTAATATATTATAGTAATCAAAAACTATTTTCATGGACCTTGGGTGTTCGAAAGCAGCTATGACTCTTTGTTTTTTATTATGGTTCTAATGTTATTTCGGAATCTTCACACCGTTTGGACCTCCTAAGATACCCTTTTTTTGTGAACTATCAGCTCTGGTTTTCTTTGAAACCAAGGCTAAATGATCACCCTGATACCCTACCTTAATAACTATTAATGGCACATAATTATGACTAATTGTCTTGAACAGTTGGTTTATGAAATGAAATGAAATTTGTTTATTGCATGAACAATGGTACAGCAATGCTGTTATAAATTTAGATAGAGATCAGCATGTCTCACCAGCATGCTGGCATACAACATTTAAGTATATTGTTATTAGTAGGTATTATAACAGTTACGTTTTATCCATATTACTTACAATAAAATGTCCCAATTTTTTTCGTCAAAGTTGTCAGATTTATTAATTAGATTATTTATGTCTAAAAAAAGTAAAAATTATAGTAAAAAAGTAAAAAAGTAATAATAGGTAGTATCTATTTAAACTTATAACCAACGTCCAGGTCAAGTGTCCAAACACCGCACAGTCAGTATAATACTTTTGATCTACTTCAAAAAAGGACTGCTCATTTCGGTTGTATATAAAATTTTATGTTTTCATACTATGTAGCTTTAAGACGCAATAACTTGAAAATATCACCAAATAAAATCGTAGAGGCTAAAATAAAACATGAAATAAGGATAGGTACAGCAGCTGGACATTGACAGATGAGACTGCCGTCAGTCGCGCTCGCCATTTTGGATCCTATTGGTGGGGAAAACAATATGGCGGCTGCAAGAACGCTTCCTATTGGTGCTTTAAAGATGACGTTACTTCCTTCATATTGTTGAAAGGCCCTGTAGTGAACAGTTGAATTTGAGCCTATTGTTAGTTACTTCTCTAGCTTGTACGACGTTCTTTTGTTCAGTATTTGTTTTATTTGAAGTGGTAATGGTTGTGATTAGGTACTAAATTGTTATTATTTTAGTTTCTAATAAAATTAGGTATACTAGAGTGAAATAAAAATTGAGAAGCAGTGAAACTAAGTGATATTTTTTTCTTTCTTTGCCATTCGTCTACAATGTCTATAATGTCCATAGTTTAATAATTAATAAATATCTATCCATCCATTTTTGTGTTATTGATTCACAAATATAAAATATGACTATGTAGGTATGTTCATTATTTTTCTTAATAAAATTCAATTAGCTATCCCCGCTTTCTTTTGGATTATACTAAAATTATTTACCTAATATGTAATGTTGATGTGTGATGATCAATGTTGGCGTTGAATTGTTTCAAAAAAGTTAAATTGAATAAGGTTAAATTTAGGCAAGCATAATAGGTACTTAGGTACCTATCTGATTTGTTTTCCATTGTTACTAGTTCTAGTCGTCGTTCTAGTAGTAGCTTACACTAAGTCCACTCTAGTATATAAAAACAAGTAAGTACTAAGACATACTTATTTTAATATACACAAGTGTATTAGATCTGCACGAGTAGGTAAAGAAGATCTGATCTTGCACAGCAACTGATTGGCGTTTTGCATCCAATTGTCAATGGCTTGGTGGCTTTTGATAAATTAGTTATCAGTGGATTTTTTATAAACACAAAGTAACAATAAGGCCATACGAAGTAAAAAAATAAACAAAATGGAGACTGTTAGCAAGCGTACCTAGGTATCAGATTTCTGATGAATCTGGTAATAAAAGGCGTAAAAATAATTGTACAAACTTAATATAGGTGCTTCCAAGTGTTCTTTTTTGTAATAGTTTATTACTAATCTACACCTGATGATCTTAAAATCCCCTGCGCAGGGGATACTGCCAGGGGATTTCTGGAATAAGCCTCTTAAACAACTAGATATTTGTGTAACCTTAAAACAGCTTCATGACGGTAACGCTTAGACCAACTACGTACGTTATACGTTTGTGGAAATAATACCTAGACAAAAATAAATTATAATAAATTATTAAAAGAAACCCACAATCAACAAAACTGAAAAGAGTCAAACAAGCTTATATATTTCATTAAGCAATATGAAATGCACTCAACTGTTTCAAATTTATATTACTGCAATGCCTAGGACTGCATTTTACATAATTAAACATGCTACATGAACAAATATTTAAAATTGTTTGCCTCTTTTTTATTTTACTCTTAAACGTATAATTTTTAGTTTTTCGTCAGATAAGTTAAATATAAATAGTTTGAGAATAAAAACATATATTTGTGGATATTTCAAGTTATCGTTTATTCAATAAATAGTTAAGTTATAAATATTAATAGTATTTAATATCCACTTCTGAAGTGTCCACTCAGCATGTTGTAAACACCGAGTATAGTTTACATAGCTAAATTGTAGCTGCAGTTCAACCACTAGGTAGGTACCTACACCTAGTGGTTGAATTGCAGCTAATGATAATTTGCGTTGAAATCTGAAAATAAATTAAGAGGTCAAGTGATCAATAATTATTATCATAGTATAATATTTTTCTTGTTCTGAGCTTGTATTGTTATACAATATTCGAATTTGAAAACAAATAAAAAAATATTTGCCTTAAGAACATTTCAGTCACCATGGCGACTGTCAAGTTGCTCAAGTGACTCTTGTCTAGGGTAATTTTTACCGATGTAGGTAATGTAATTACAGTCCCGATTATAATATTATCATCAAACTGTGATGTCTGACTAACGGGTTTGCCAAAACACCCATGTATTTGTAGCTGATAAAATCTATGTATTGAGCTTATTGCATGTAGGTCAATAAAATGGACTTCATTCATAACTTGGCATTTGTGATCATAGGATAAACGTTTTTTCATTCTGCCATGTAGAGCTACTTTCTGTTCGGGCATGCCGGCATCAACGTCTGGTGCATCGAACGATACAATAAGAAACTTTATGATGCCGCGCTTGCTCGGATCGCCCGTGCCACGGGCAACTGCCGGTACAATTCTATCGCGAGTTGCGACCGGACCGTCCGATTAATCGGCTCGATTAACGTTGTCTCCCGGACATCAACGTAGCCGGATTAACGGAGGGTGGTGGTGTCCTTTTCTGTTGGTCGCAGATTTAGTGCGGCGCCGCGGCGTGTGGCGTCGCCGGCGGGGGGGTGCGCCGTCGCTCGTAAACCATCGGTCGCCACATTCTACTGACGCGCGCCTCGGCGACAACGCGTTGCGTAACACCGCGCCATAAACAACACGACGTGATCGGGGCCCGCACCTGACTTGCCCACGTGCGCCCGACACATTACGTATTGCGCTCATGCCACATCTAAAACGCTGACACGTGACTTGACGGAGTGAAACTCTCGGAACTCTTTTTGAACGGTAGAACTGTGAGTTTTGTGACGAAGTTTTAGCGAGCGGGATGGCGCGAGCGCGTTAGCCGACGGCTAGCCGCGGCCGGCCTGAGGTGAGTTTATTGCCGATTTACGGCCCCGGCTCGGCCCGGCCCGCTGAGGGTCCCACGCGGGCTCTGTTTGCCGACCAAACTTTGCGAACACTGTTTACACTTTATAAACGACTTTTGGGAACCGTTTGACTCAATCACGAGGGTAAACAAATTGATTTCAATAGCCTAAACGGCGCAAAGTGGAGTTCCGTTTACTCCTGCGCCGGTTTTGAATAAAACAATCGTTAGAGTAATTTAATGCAAATACAGATTTTTGACGATTGAGAAAAAATGAGTTACCTAAACGTATAATGCAGAAATATCATTTTCATTAGGACGTCAATAAAAATGATTACACAGCGTTTTCCAATTAAAATCCTCTTTTTGGCAAGTAAGTAACAGATGTCTTTAATAAGTTTTATGTTATAGGTAAGACTAGTAAGAAACCTATCTATTATTTATGTTTCTTTAAAACTCCTAACGGCTGTTTCGGTCCGTCAAACAATGCTCAAATTTTATATACTCCTCTGTGACACCTTCGAATACAGTCCCTATTACAGTAGACATAAGTGTGAAATTTCTTAAGCTATTTCAGCCGTCATGAAAACATACAAAGTTAACTGTAATACTTAGGACTATACTGGTCTAAATTCGAAGTAAATTATAGATGTGCAGTGTGCACGATGTAATGAGTGTAGAGTAAATCCAATTATTTTTGTAATAAGTAATGAGTTTTATCAAATTTAAATCTTCACTATATGTTATAATAACACAGTAGGTCATGAAAGCACTTACATTAAAATTTATTTATTTATTTATACCTTCCATCAGAGCAATTGAAATATAGAGGTAAAATCTAATTTAATAATCACATTAAAATAAAGTAATAAGCGTATTCAATTAGAATCACCTCATAAATAAATTGAATCAATATAATAGTAACACATTTTTGGATGGCTAGATATATGTATTAAAAGTAACGCTATACTCAGAAATGTATGGAACATTCCCATTAATTTTGATTGCACTATGTTCACTAAATGTAATATTTCATTGATGGCATGTCATATCGATTGTAATTCGTAAATGCATACATTCATAGCGCATAAGTTTATAACAAAATAACCCATCATTAGTCCATTGGTTTAATTCATACATTTCTTTATAACCAGAAAAATATATTCATTTTATAAAATTACTAGATGACCCGACAGACGTATTTTGTGAAAACGTTCCATACAAAATGTAAATAAAAATAACATTAAGTATTTGTTTTTGTGACATCTTCTCATGTCTTAGTTATTCTGTATTATTTCTACTCAAATCATATGTTTTATTTTATTAAAGAAGCTGTTGTTTGAATTGGTTATGTACCTCATTATTTAGAGTTAAACTGTAAACTACAGATGTGTTTTGAGAGTGCCATCTAATAATGTAAATAGTATCGAATAAAAATACCTCTTCTAATTTAATTATTGGGTGTATTGGTATTCAATATATTGGATAAATTTTAGCGATAAGATTATTAATAAATATAAGACGTCTATAACATAACACTGATTTCATAAAATTAATCTATTCATGTGACTCATAATTTCCCTCTAAGAATTATTTGCAACTAATACATGATAAAAATCAAAATATAAGTTATTCAAATATTTCTTGCATAAAATGAGATGACATTATATTAAATGATAAATTATGAGTCTTTGTAGCTGTAAATTTTAACGGAAATATAAATATTTTATCTTATAAATGTTGGTGACTCGATTTCAAGAAATTTAGAACCTGTTTCTTCATATTTGAAGATTTTATCACATCTGAATTTGACTTCCTGTAAGTCATAAGCAAAGCAAAAGGTAAAAAAATAGTTCAAGACGTAGTAGGTTACTTATTCATTACTTGTGCTTACATCTATTTGAAATTCTGAGTGAGTAAACCATGCCCGTATGAGTCAATTTTTGTTTTGTGACTTACCTTTTAGATTTTTATCTGTGTTTGTTGTTCATCATTTTTCATAACTCGTTTCTGACTCATTTTCATCAGAAATATAAACAATGTAGGCATTAATAATATTTTTAAAAAGGTATTTTAAATGTTTTCAATGGGAGGCATAATCTATGGCAGGTATAGGTACAGGCATAATATAATAAAACAATAATTTTAAACCATTGAAAAAATATTTTTACATAAGTTTTGATATGTTTTGATAAGAAACATTTTAATACAATTAGTTATGCCTATCAAAATAACACAGCAAAAATAGTTGGACTTTCCTTACGGTTAAATTATTTTCCCATTGTTAGATTTACACCATATCAGTTAGGTATACATTTTCCGTGCACAACCAATACGACCGTTCTTTATATTATTACGTCATCATTAACTCCATACAAAAACATACCATTCTCAAAGAAAGTACCATTTATTGCCTATACACTATCTCTATTTATCAAACAGCAAAAGTAGAATCCAATAAAATTAGCATAACAGCAATTTCTTCGAGTCTAGACCTCATAAACTCAATTGATTGATGGAAACATTCCTCTGGCACTTCCCGTAATTATCGCGTTAAACTTTATATCTACCTATAGGTATATTGCATTCATTATTGCAAGCAATGCTTTTGCGCACGCTTCGTTGAACAATGTAATCAGCCTAACAAGTCGATTTGACCAAGCTAACTGAAAAATTGATGGCTAATATTAACATGTGCTAAATTGTGATAAATTAGAATGCTAGAAACTATTTATGTAAAAATATAAATATTATTTTTCTTGTGTTAAAAACACTCATAAAATAATACCGTGTGCCGAAAACGAGCATGCAAAAAGGCAGTTTACTACACTGAAATTAATAAGATGGCCTAGTGAAATAAAAGCCAATTGATCACTTATAAATAACTTTAATAACCATATTCTAACGCTATTCTTACAAAAGTCACAAATTAACTTTTTTCAAAACCACAAACGTTTTTCAAAAAGGGACGCTCCATAGTTTTCATTTCTTAAAAGGGTTCCGCCGCGAACTATGCCATGAAATTATCCTCCTCACACCAATAAATTATCATCTTAATAAGTCATAGAGTGAATCCACAATACCTTTGTTTTTGTTAACTGCACAATGCGTACAAGTGCCAATGGTAACAACCCGTTTTTGCCTTAAAAAGGCCCTCACGCATCTGCCTTTATCGAATTTGATTAAAGCTCATGTTTATTTATTACGTATTTACTTTAAGGACTGTACCTATAGTAGTATTGCAATGCCATTTTAGAGTTATTGGGGTTAAAGTGTTAAAGAAAATAATTGTATGTCATCATTATCAAAAAACAATATCAAATGCCTCTCCACTGTCGTTATTTTACTTCATTGTTTCATTTTGTTTATAAAAAGTACCAACATAACGTTAATCTCGTAAGGCAGTGTAAAAACGTTTCCGTTTTTTTTTAATGCGTTGGTTTCGCTACATGAGCTTTCGAAAAACCGAGCATGTCAGTTTGAAAAGTTCCTGATTTTTTTGTTGCACGATCACTATCTTAGATAATATTTATTAACAAACAAACACTTATAAAATCATTTCTGGATGTATAATATTATTTTGCGGTTGCGGTATTCTGATGATTTTATTATACATTAATTTATAAAAGAGAAAATCATTTATCTACGGACGGAACTCGAACCTGCTACCATCGATGCCTATGCGCAGCAATTATTCTCTGAACCATCTCAGCTATCCGAAAAAAGAACCAACCAACATACTCAAAATTCCTCCTCTACCTGTCTTGTCTTATTCTGTTAATAATCGTTCATCGTTAAAATACAAAAATAATTAAAACATATTTCTCCACCACTGAAGACATTGTAGTCAAAACTAGTGTCGTTCCCACCGATTCCTCGCACGTCCTTATAATCGATCAATGCTATCGAACTTTTAATTTCAGCAAAAAACAGTTGACGCGTCAAACGTAACCAGTAACAGACTAACAGGTGAATTGCTTACCTCCCGTGTTTCAACAAAAAACAACATCTGTTAGTGAGAAATTTATGCAAGCATCGGTCGTACACGATCATATCGTCTTGATGTACAGCAGACAAATTGCAGTCACATCAAAAGGATGAATCGCGCGACAGAATTCGAGCCGATTGTTCTGTGATCGTGTTTGTGGAACGCTCCCTAACCTGTACGGCTATTGCGTAAAGTCAAACAGATTAAAATAGCTGCACGATTGATTACGAAACTTTAAAACCATTCCTATTTATACATATAAGTACACGCGGTCGTCTTGCTGTAACCGCACTTCTTACTAGCATCATTATTTACTCGATTGCATTGCTCTAACGCAAATTATATAACTTTTAACAATATTTAGTAATTTATAACTACCTACATTAAGTTAAGTTATAGTTTGTTTCGTGTTTCATTCATTTATTGTTTGTTGCAAAGTTATTGCTAAGAAATTAATCCTCGATTCACAAAAAATATCTGGAAGACGATAAATTTAGCACGTTCCGGCTCTCTTACACAAACCAAATGATATACAAACATACAAAAATTGTCCATTGCGATTTTTCATGTTCGCGTAGTGAAAACTGGCCTTAATTAAAGTCTGTAAATCCAAAAGTGTCATACGGCACGGAGTAAGAAGTAGCCATCGGGAAACTTTTATCAATTCATGTTGCTTGGCGCGCTAAGATAAAAACTTGATGTCGATTAATTAGTCTTTGTATACTGTATAATTTATTGAACGAACCTTCTTATAATACTACTCATCAAGTGAGAACTGTTTTATTCATGTGCGTAACACGGAGAATGAAAAATCGCAACATAATCCAACCATGTTTATGAAGTTCGTGTACTCGTTGTTTGACTGGTAAAATAAGTTTAAGAGCAAGTTTAAGTGTTACTAAGAAAGAAGGTTCACAATTTTGATTGATTTCAAAAAATTCAATAAGTTATATTGAAATCGAGTCAAATCCTTTGATTGATGTTCTGAAGTAGAAGAATATCTTGAAAATTATCATCCGATAATAGAACGATATCGATTTGAATCGTTCTGGATCTTTAGAGAAAACTACTGAATCGCTTGGCAGGCTACCAAAGCCAGTTAAAAGAACCACAATATCATTTTTGAATTACTAAAAATAATACAAGTGACCCCGATGAGTGAGACCATAAACATGACCGAACAGCGTCCATCCAAAATAATAATTATTCATGTGATAAATATGACAATGAACGCAAATTGGTACTAAATAGGAACGTGAACGTCCAAGAGAGTCCAATATGTAAAGTGAAAAGTGAACTTCTCTCCAACTACCCTATATTACTAGGGCTGTCACCTGTATAGTTTTTCTGAACAAATCGTTAATTATTCAAGGGAATCCTAAATAGTAATTCTGTGAGGTAAACATTTATATTAAGATAGAGAATGGCAGAGTAGAGAGTGAAATTATATAGGTAATGTTGAGTTTTAGATAAATAGAAATTTGAAAGAATCCCCATTTTAAAATTCTAAAGTGTATTATGGAAAAACGCTAGCTTATAATACGAATTAAAGTTAGATAATTTAGAAATCTACCTACTGGTTTATTAAAATAGCAACTCTTTAATGCTACATCCGGTCATTTATCTCCAAGCAACTGAAAGTTGAATATACACAGAAGATAGTGTGCAGAATTATTTAAAAATAAACAAATGAATTACCATTGCGCCTACCACAGAAGTAGACAGTAAAATATCTATTTTTCATTCAATAATTGTAGTTACACCTTTTATAATCACCGACTACCACACAAAGCTACGACAACCCTGTCATGATTTACAACAATGTTACAACCTCAACAGTTCGATAATGAATGAGGTGGTCGTAAACGGCCAACTCAAGAGAACATTAATGTCAATAAAAAAGCCGTAAAGTCTATTAGCCGTCATAAACTTCACCGCATCTGTTCAATAACTCGTTCCTACAACAAATAGCGTTAATTGAATAATTAAAATTTTGTTTGTCGTTTATGACTCAATAAGATTATTTTAGTTTTGTGTTTGCTATAATATTGGTCGTAAAGGGCGTTTTGATTTGGTCAACTACAAACTACTTACGACACACGTTGTTTGTAAATATAATATTTGGATGTACTATATTTATTTATTCTATTGATTGTACACAACCCCTTAGTTTTATCTTTACCTACGTAACTTATGGACATGAGAAAGTTTAAAAAAGCATAAGTTTTATTTTTTTAAATCTAAATTTTTCAACTACGTAATATAAACTACCAGATTTAATAAAAGACATTGGGTATAATTATGTCGCAATAAATAATTTTTTTAACTTTCATTATTTTATTGACTTCGTACTACTGTACAAAATAGGTTTCCAATGCGTTTTCCAAATTGCGTCTCCTTTGTTCCTAAAGAAAAAGAGCAGTAAATTTAGGTGTCAAATGATAAGCCATTGTCGATAAAGAACACGGAAACGAACTTTTGTTATGAACTCCACAAATAGAACTATAAATTACCTCAAGGTGTTACGCGACTTACAGGGAATTAGATACTCTTGGCCACAATTCTCCAAAACATTAGCTTAACTTAACTAAACTTTAAAATTACCATAACAATCGCTTACCTGACTATTTTGCAGGTGAATTGTCAGCTTTTGTTCGTAATAATCTATTGTTGAATTGTGCAATGTATTATATTTTCGCCATAAAAAAACAAGCGTAACGGACCTCAAAAGAATTTTGTAAATATAACGGGTCTATTCTTATTTGCATCTCAGTGTTTAGCATGACAAAGCGGACAACAGGCGTTTTTTTTAAACGGTTTTTGTAAAGTAACAGTGATATACGCGTTTTTAGGAATTCTCCGTTGTTGATAACTGTTATTTTATTGTCTAGCACATGTTCTTGTTTTGACTGCTGTTATTATTCTGAAACAATGTTAAGCTTTTGCCTTCTTCTTAGAGATCTGCTACTGTTTCTGCAGTTAAGTGTCTTTTCGAAAAAAAATTACCCTTATCATACTTTATGCCCTCTATGACTTTAAAAACTAAAATATAAATTATAAATTACTTATCACAGATATTTATAAACTTGTTACTTTATGTGAAAAGTCAATTTGTAACTTACGCTAACGTCAAATATTATAATTGGTCAATATATTATTCGTTTCCTCTATTCGAAAGGAAATGGACAGTTGAAATATCCGTTGCCGTTAATTAATTTGTAAATTAGGTGTAGGTATGTGTAAGTATCAAATATGTTTTATAACGAAATAAAATCAAGATTCTAACATATTTTATCAATTTATAGCAATATTTTTATGACATCTGATCATTAAGATGGAATGCACAAACAAAATAGTATAAAAATACTGTTATTTTAAATTCCAATCAATGTTCATTTCTAAGCTAAAACAGAAAATATTAAACTCCCACTGATAAATGCCAGCAATATGGCAACAAAGTTGGTAGTGGGTCCGACGAAGCCAGCGGGTAGTGCGGTAGACTCGGGCTTGAAAATTGTAATATTTCAAAATTACTCAAGAGTCGCGTCGGCTTGAATAATGCGATAACTTTGAAACTGGGGGGGGGTAGCCACCCCGCGTGCGTGCCAGCCCACCCCGAGACTTGTTTTTGAACTTCTGTTCCTGAGTTTGATCAAAATATTATACTCTCCGAATCGTTAGGGAACGCCCGTTTTGTTAAACTCAATTGGGGTTAAATGGGTAATGAACCAAACTGACTGGAGTTGTTTCTGTTTCTTTGTCAAAATATTTGACAGACTGCCAGCTTTCGATATTATAATCGTTTGAGAATATCAAAACGATTTGCTTTATACGACGCGCAAATATTTAGAAATTCATCAAATATATACTCGTCGGTGATCAAAAAAAAAATATATATTTTAGTTCTTATATATTTTACAAGATGTTATGATGTAGGGGTACATGGCTTTTACAATACATTTAGGTATTCTTATTCATAAAACAATCTAATTTAACATTATTTCTCATTCATTAAGTACAGATTAATTATTAACCTTTCTATGTAAATTCAATGGTAAGTACAACAACTAATCCCATCTATATAATGTCTGTCTGTTTGGGGACTTTTATCCAAAGCGCAGCCTATGCGAGATGCATTAGCACGATCTAGGCAGAGTTAAATTTTGTTCATTGTCACGTATATAATTTCTCAAAGGTTGCCTAAGCTACCAAGCTCTAACATTCTACTAGAGCCAGCACCTAGGCTCGGTTAAGTAACACAAGGCAATAGAAATGTGGGACAATTAAGCGTACGGACGTGTTTGACCTCTACACTACAACGCACTTACAGACAGCTTACCTGTTACGGAGTGTATTATTTTCACGCTCTACCATTCTACCATTTATAATGAGCGCCTAGGTGTTCGCTCTTTAGCTATTCGCCTTTGACCTTCTACATTTGAAGCGGAGGTTGGGATAAAGTATTTCTCTAGTAATATTAGAATTACTTTTGTACCTTTATGTAATTTGAGGTTAACTAACCGGAAATGCCGTTGATGGTGCAAATAGCTCAGATATCAGATCAGAAATCGTCTATCGCGTCGTTGCTTTTAAAACATAGGTACTTGTATACTATGAATCAATAGGTATACTATTTAAACTCGCGAAACGAATTACAATCAGCAATATAAATTGCCAGAATAATATTTTATCATGCACGCCAAGTAAGTGCTTACACACATTTGGCATAGGACGATAATTTAGCAAATTTAGTCACTTCATTTGATTATGAAAATTTCGGAAAGCTAGAAAGAAACTACAATTTCACCACGACTTCAAAGTCGACCATTCATCCCAAATTAAGCCCTAATAACTGGATAAAGCCCACCGCTCACTCGACAATGCTACTCCGCCAGTCGTTCTATCACAAATATATTCACATATTGATGTGAGTCCCATTCTGAAGGCCGCACGTGGCTGCGGCCATGTGATAAACCGGTTGCCACCGGCCCTACTAACCTCTTAACGCAGTGAGCTTCGAAGGATGCTTGCTCACACTTTAAATAATTCTTACGTAGGGCACCAAAAGTGGGACCGATAGCACAGATTACTAAACAGTTACCTCGTAAGCGATTGTGTCGCATGTACTTTTTTTTGTTGTCTTCTAGTTATGGCTTCGCACGTTTTGTGTATTTGGCTAAATAAGTGTCAAGTATTATAATATTTAAGTATTTCTTGTTTTCACAGTCATAAAGTAATAGCATTAAAACAACCCTAACGGTCAAGTAGTCAAGTCAATTATTAACACAGTCAAAGTCCGGATTAAGTAAAGTAGTGATGCTTTACTTCCTTGGAGTATTGGAAAAAATGCGATGTGGCACGCTTTTTGGGTTTATATCATTTGCCCACATTCAAGCACGTTGCCGAACTCTCAATGGACTAATATTCCACCAATATCACACATCATAATCATCATCATCATCGTCAGCCTGAAGACGTCCACTGCTGAACATAGGCCTCCCCCTTAGACCGCCACACCGAAAGACAATTTGTCACTTGCATCCACCGGTTGCCTGCGACTCTTTTGATGTCATCGGCCCATCTAGTGGAAGACCTAGCTACACTACCTACCTATACTAGGTACCTTAATTTGATTACATAATATTTTTATATTCGTGACTTACCTACATAACATAAATCTTTTACGACATATCATTTCCTTTTCCTATTTTTTATTCATTCATACCTTCAATACATGATATTAAGTCAAAGTACAAGTATTTTTAGATCTTGTCATGAATTATTAATTATTTTAAAACTATTCTAAAGTCAATAAATTTAATGTTATCAGTGTAGATGTCGATGACAGTTATGTAAATTAACTCGATAGTGTACGAGCTATAGCCCCTGCATTCTTAAGGTCAGAAGTGTCCAATGTCTTAAGAAAATATGAATGCTGCTTCAGTATAATTTTGAAACTTTTAATCATGCTTTTTATTTTCATAGGAGAAAGGGGTCAAAAGTGATCTCGTCTGGTGGCGACTATATGGTCGAATAAACACACAGTATGGTAATTTGACGTTATTCCTCAAAAGAGGCAAGGTTAACTAGTCATGGTGACCCTATTTACCATCAACGAAATGATTATATTTCATTTTGTAAAAATACTTTCAGTACCTACTTGTAAACAACGGTACAATTAGCTAAGCACCATGAATTTACGCGAGCATACGCTGATAGAATGTATAATGTGTTATTTCACGACATAAAATAATAAAAACAAGCACGTAAACATCAAAACGCGATAAAATACAGCAATATGGGAATGTTATGCCATCCATAATTCAAAATTCTTAAAATTGCTGCAATTTATAAAGTCATGAATTGGACGCGGTCATAAACTAGAAACATTATACAATGACTAACAGTACCCACAATCTATATATTTTAATCGAAAACGTTTAGTTTCTACCCGCATTTTATATCTGCACCTTGCTCAAATAAAAAGTTGCAACAATTATGTGACAATTACAAAAAGTCGTATGCACCAATTGGTTGTCAATTGACTATTGGTGGTAATGTGCCATTGACAAAGATTAATTTCGCTTGATATGATAAAGTTATCGATTGTAGGACTGCATGTGGCATTCCGCAACGGGTTTCTTTGCGTCGATGCATTTTCATGGAATTGCAAGCGTTTTTCCAACACCTTACAATCGCATGATTCGAATTCTAGAAAGCTATATCGGTATCAACATTTTAATGACATTTATTATTGCAATATCTAGATGTAGAGATATGTTTTTGCGTTTCTGTAACCGGTTTTGGCAGCTTCTACATTTCTGACACATCGTATACAATCCAACTAGCTTTGTAACTGTATGCACGAGTCCGTATGGCATTAATTAAAGTTTCTGCTTCATCTTCAGACTCTAAAGTTTGAATAAACTAAAATGATATCGTTTTCAGAATTCGTAAGAGAATATCCAGTCTTTAATACGTTTTGTCCGTCCATCGCAGTCTGTTACATCATAATGATAGAACTTACCTTTATTAGGTAATTTATAACATGTAAGTGTATTATGGAAGTTATAATATAAATATTATTATTACTTTATCTCACTACTTCATCAAGGTAAACATAAATAATAAATGTACCTTTAACCGGTCGGCTATCGCAGACGGACGATTCTCCTAGGCGAGAGCTTAATGCATACGCAGACATATACCATTATACTTTTTACTTATATATACGTTTAAAAATACTAATGTTTTGCTGCCGTTCCGACTACTTGTTCAAATTAGGCACAGTGTATTATTATATATTTTTAAATAGTATGTACAATGTACATTATACTCGTTTAGCCTAGATATAATAGGTAGGTACTAGTTCCTGACCCCTTACTAGGGTTCCCTGTATTTAGTGAATCGGAAACTACGAGGATTACATGACCATCATAGTCCCACAAATCCAAAGATATGACGACTATAAACCTTTCTAATTAAACTACAGAAGACTCGATAATCGTTCTAACTGAAAACGCTCTGTTACCATATAACTTTAGTGAAACCGCACCTGCTAAACTCGCTTCCACCGAGTTCTGCCAAGTTCCACCAACTTGAAGAATCCAACTCTTAGCACAGCGTCTCGTTAGCTGCCGCCGCAAAACCTCCTCTTATTTATGTTCTTACTTTATTCCATTTGTGGTTTTCACTAGTAAGAAGTATTTTAGTTTTGGAATTTCTTTTTGGGGTCTTAATTGAATTATTTGGTTGTTGAGAAGTGTTTTTCTTTGTATAAACATTACAAGGAAAATTAGAGAATATTTGTATTGCTGATTGATATAGCCTTTAAAATGTGTGTAAATATGATTAAAATTGTGTAATTAAATTAATTTATAGGAATGTATGAATGCGAAAGATCGTTTTTATTGATTTTATGAGAACCCTTATGCAATTATGTTTTCTCTCTCTACTACAAAAATGCATACATGTAATGCAGGGTGCCAGTAGAAAATTGTCGTTCGGTGTGGCGTTCTAAGGGGGAGGCTTATGTTCAGCAGTGGAACTCTTCAGGTTGATGATGATGATGATGATGACTTCAGAAATTATATCCTCTGTGACTCTAATACCACAGGTAGAAGTGTATACAAAAAATACAATCTGCCAAACATTTTTTATTAACATAACCTTACTAAAACCACAGTGCAAAGAACAGGTATAGTAATTCGTTACCCTGCCTGTGCTAAAACTATGCCTCAACATTGTTAGCATTGTAACTGTAACCTGTCCTGGTGCTGGAATCATTGCAATTTTTCTCGCAACGGCATTCCTTGCCAGGTATCTCGCTCTAATTACCCAACCGTGTCAACGGGTCATTACACAAGCAATTATTAAATTGTTCCTATTCATTATAATGACCTTTACGTAGGATAATAGTGTTAAAATGTAAGAGCGACCACCTTCGAAGCTAGACTGCGGAGTGCAATCAATAATGTATTGTTGATCAATTATTTTGATACATTGTCATTAAGTTTTTCGTCTCACGACTCTTTAAGCTGAATAAATAATAATACTCGTATATAAAAAACGTAAAGAGTATGCGTATGAGTTTTAATTGCTCTGTGGTGTTTCAATAAACAGTTTATCTATCTATAAGAAAAAAATAATTGCTTTTTTGTTCCTCATAAGTAAGCAAAATCGTCATTTGATATGTTCCTCCGAAAACTCACCTGGCTTTGTACCCTATGCCATCGTAGCATTTTCACTGTCTTTCGATTTTAATTTAAAAAAAGGTATAATCTCTTAGCAGTAATATATTGTTTCGATAATTACAAGAGCTTTTCATACGGAACCTTTTCCCCTCACTCATTAAACGTTTCAAACACTGTTATTAAGCAAATGCTTAGTTTATTACTCGTAAACTGTTTGGTAATTTGTGAGGAAGTGAAAATTTGTACGTCGTAAATGTAGATTTAAACATGTGCCTGATATTTTATGACCTCATATTTTTTGTATTTAAAACTAATTGGAGATTCCCTTTATCTTTGACTAATTTGTTTTATTAATAATAAGGTACTTATGTAATATTTTACCTGCCATACAATACGCTTTCTATTATAAAGTTTAATGACACTCCATAGTAGTTTAATTGCATTAGTAGGTAATTATGAATAAAAAATGGAAAATATAAAATATGTGGACCAAAATGCTGGCCTTTATTTTGGCCAAAGATTGAGCATTGCCATACAACGTGGCAATGCAGCCAGCATTTTGGGAACGTTGCCCATTGGTAGCGGCCTATTAGATTAGTTTTATTTATGTTTAGTTTTTAGTTTTTATTTTGTTTTTATATTACCATAAAGCTTGAAATAAATTTAAAAATGGAATTATACCAGATTTTTATTCAAGTAATTTTTGTTGTAATTTTTCAATGATTGTTTTTGAAACTATGTCGGAGTCGGGCTCTGAAACTATTTCATCGTTAGAAATTCCTAGTAACAGTCAATTTCAAATCTCGTCAAAATTCATACTAACATTTTGCAGAAAAATTAAAACTGTGGTAGACTTACGCTCGTGAACTCACCCATCAACTCGTCACGAGCACTGGACAGTGGACAATGGACATGCTTGCGACCAGTTGATAAAATAAAAGTTAAGTATCTATATGCTATTGAGATTGAAACTTTAGGATAGTTACCTATTAAATATTATACATTTATTTATTGAAATGAAATATATTTTATCTGGTGCAGCTTAAACTATTGGAGTATTCGCAAAGTTTAGCTGAAATCCATAATTATTACATTGAAATTATTTATTCAAAAGTAGCCCATTCAGTATTTTACTCTTTAATTTTGTCAACTATTCAAACTGAAACAGAATTCAATGCTACAATAAAATCTAATCAACAAATCGATTCAATTCATCTGAAAAGTAAACGCACAATCGAATTCAATTAGGTTGTATGGCGATTCAACCCAGACCGGTTGAGAACTTGCTATCTTTCTAGGTATCTTGCGATTACCTGATGTAACTTAAAGTTGTTCGCAGATTTACAATTTCATCTAGTTCCCTGTCTAGACAAAGATAAAGATAAAGATTTCTATTTTAACAATTACAAATAAAAACGTTATACACGCACACCTACTTGTATAAGTATTGCTTGTAGTTGTAAAACTAGCTAGAATTGTGTAGTTGCTTGTGTCTATACTGATATAGAAGTTCTTAAACTTTCTATACTGATATCACAAAATTCTTCATAAATTACTTAGCTTCTATTTTTTCAATCAACCATTGATCAGTGATGAAGAGACTCGTCAAAAAATTTATTTTGCGCCCAGCTGGTTGGAAAAAAGAAATCCGACACAACGTAATGCGGTCATCTTGGTGATATTTTTTAGATGCAACAAATATTTTTCAATTTTTTTATTTTTATGAACCTTCTTATTACTAGTTACAAATTCAAGCTTATGACACCAAAAACCATAGCATACTGCATACATATTTTAATAAACTCCCGTACACAACACCTTATATAGTACAATACTACAAGTCTCCTCTGACCTCCTAGCTAGAGCGTTATAAATGAGGCTGGCTTTAAGATGATGCCACAACCAGAATAAGCAGCTCTGTGACCGTCAGTACAAGTATCGAACATAATCCAACTGAAATAAAGCTCATATCAGCGCGCGCTGCAACATAGCACTTACGCCAATCGCTCGGTCCGAATAGAAAAGCCGATCGAACATGCTTGATTGATGGATAAAAGGATGCCGTGCACAAATTAAAAAACAATGGCAATGCCACGTTGGAAAAGTGAAATCTTCAATTAAATGCAGTCTTGAATTTATTGCACTTTGGCGGTGAAAAGTCAATGACAGGCGTGGCGGTCGTGGCTACAAGTCTTGGTGGCATAAAAAGTTACCGACAACGTATTTAAATTAAAAACATAATAATATTAACTTGCTAAAACATGTCCGTAAGGATTGAGGAGCCACTTTTGAAAAATTAACAATTTCTAAATGGAATATCACGCAGTTTAAATGTAGGTGTGTCAATAAAATTTGTACCCTAAAGCAGATTTTAGTAGATTTTATGCATAAAAAGTTCTGTTAGGTACTGTAAAGGTGGCACCTCAATTCAGCAAATCAGGATTGAGGTGCCATTTTTCAAGTGAATAGAACTGGTTAAGTTATGGATGAATATTTCTGAAAACGCAATATCTTTACGGACGTGCTGTATATTGGTTGTCACCAAACTCTGGGGCTTGAACGGCTTCAATTTAAAAAGATATATAACATTCAATGTGGCGCCAAAATCTATAAAAAATCGATTTCAATTTTTTTATTTTTCATTGATAGAACTAGTCAATTTACAAAATAAACTTAATGGAAAATTTGTAGATAGTTGGCTGAAATTGTAGCCAGAGAATGAAGTAATAAAACCAAGTGGTTTTTTTGCTGCGACTAATTTTATGTGGCTCCTCAATCCTTACGGTCTGGAAATAATATTTCACTATAACTACGTGACAACAAAACGAAATCGAACGATGAATATCCCAAAAAATTGTAGATATTCGTACCTTAATATTCATATATAATTTAATCACGCTACGTATCCTATATTGGACAAAACACACAATTTTTTACTTTCTCATACAAATTTTCTTAAGCGGTGACCATAATTTAAGTATGTAACCAGGGATATGGAATCCAAGAACTACTTACGCTTTTTTGTGTTGGAACCGCACTGTTAGTGCAGTCAGCCAGTGTAAACAGCTCGTTTAATAATATAATATCTGGATGACCGAGCTTTGCTCGGTACCTACTTTTTTTTTTTTTATAAATTGTGTTTTAAGTTAATTATATTTATGTACGAATTACTAATAAAATGATGAAATATGAATAATATTTTTCGATCTTACCGATAGAATAATAAAAAAATATGAACTGGTTATTTAAAGAAAAAATCATATAAAAACACGGAAAAAAACAAATGATTCCTAGCTAGATCGATTTATCGTCCCCGAAACCCCCTCTATACTGAATTTCATGAAAATCGTTGGAGCCGATTCCGAGATTCCAATTATATATAATATATACAGGGTGTATCGGCAAGGTGTAGTAATATTGAAATGTGGGTATGTGTACCTGGTGATGAATCATTTGCCAGGGTACTAAAACCTGAAATCGATAATCGATTTTTTCACTCAAATTGACAAAATAACTAAATATTACAACCCTAACATGATACGGATGACGTCACGTTACGCCGGTCACACAACGCTTGCGCGATGCAGGATTTCTTAGAAACGGCCCTGGCGCCATCTAGTAATTTTTGGTGGAACTTTTACCACAACTTTACTTCTACACCTAGTTTTGTTTGAGTAATGCCGCTGGCTAGAGGTGTACAGTATTACCCAACTTATATGGTGCGTCGTGAATCTTCGTTCGCGCAGAAAATAAAGTATGGTCCGAAGATTAACGAAAGAATGCTTAACACTTACAATCAACCTAAGATCACTATTATAAGGTTCAAAATACGTTTGCTATTTAAAAAAGGTTACATTGACGTGTCAATGTAGTGTCAATGTAACCTTTTTAAATAGCAAACTACACAGACTATAGTAAGCGTTACTTCCGTCAACGACAAAAAAGTTTTACTTCAATCGCGCGTAAAGGTTACACGCACACACTTTTTTTTAAGTGTCCTATTTTTTTCTTTAATATTATGGTCACCGCAGTGAAATTTGTATGAGAAAGTAAAAAATTGTGTGTTTTGTCCAATATAGGATACGTAGCGTGATTAAATTATATAATAATATGAATATTAAGGTACGCATATCTACAATTTTTTGGGATATTCATCGTTCGATTTCGTTTTGTTGTCACGTAGTTATAGCAAAATATTATTTCCAGACCGTAAGGATTGAGGAGCCACATAAAATTAGTCGCAGCAAAAAAACCACTTGGTTTTATTACTTCATTCTCTGGCTACAATTTCAGCCAACTATCTACAAATTTTCCATTAAGTTTATTTTGTAAATTGACTAGTTCTATCAATGAAAAATAAAAAAATTGAAATCGATTTTTTATAGATTTTGGCGCCACTTTGAATGTTATATATCTTTTTAAATTGAAGCCGTTCAAGCCCCAGAGTTTGGTGGCAACCAATATACAGCACATCCGTAAAGATATTGCGTTTTCAGAAATATTCATCCATAACTTAACCAGTTCTATTCATTTGAAAAATGGCACCTCAATCCTGATTTGCTGAATTGAGGTGCCACCTTTACAGTAACAGAACTTTTTATGCATAAAATCTACTAAAATCTGCTTTAGGGTACAAATTTTATTGACACACCTACATTTAAACTGCGTGATATTCCATTTAGAAATTGTTAATTTTTCAAAAGTGGCTCCTCAATCCTTACGGACATGCTAAAACGGGTCTAATTCGGGCAGCTAGTTAATATGCTCTTCGCAAAAGTTTGCGAACTTTGAAATAGGAAATTTCGGTAATTTGAAATATTTTTTAACTAATAATCATAATAAATTAATACTAATTTACATATTAATATTTAGCACCGTATTATTGGTATGTATATAAGCCTTAGGCGACTGTAAAAATTATATGCGTAAGTATATTATGGTTTTTAGTCAGTAGGAATATCTTTTGTTATCGAATAAAAATCAGTTGGAACAAAAAATGTCTACTGTAGAGATAACAACAACTATGTAAATTCCTCACTGATCATGTAACTGGGTAAGCTTATAGAAAACAATGCTTTATAAAGACGTATCCAGCCAAAAAAAAGTCTTAAAACTTTATGATCCATTCATAGCTTAATTCATGTAAAAATCAAGGTAGCGTGAATTATTTTGATATACGGTATAATTAAAATTCTTTCGGGTATGTAACTGTACCATACCCATGTTTTTGTGTACCAACCATTGTACGAAATATGTCCGGAATGGAAGGAGAAATAGTTAGATTTCGGCGCTAATAAAGGCCATTATTAATAAACATGGCCGCTTTATTAGAAACATTGTTGTCGGTCCAATTAAAATACTCCAAACGTATGTAGTATAATTCAGCGCAGTGAATGAAATTTGGAGTAGGTACCTACCATTATAGGCTTAGAATGTGCCTGGCTTTGGGGTAAATATTTTGATTAGCAACAAAATAAGTGCGTAGATTCTTCGCAGCCTTATGCAGATTGCATTGCAAGTGTACATTCTAGTTCAATTAGACCAGTAACTCACATAACATTTGAATTGGGTAACACTGAATTTCATTATTGCAACACTAGTCTCCAACAGTCCCCATGCAATGGTGAACAATTTAGAGTAACAGGGTTCGATAGATTGGCGTGATATGAGTTACTTTTATTCTATTCTATAGCTTTTTTGAGCATTGTTAAATTTCATATTGAGTTCTACTAATATGGTACTGGCTGATTTTTACTGAAATTACTTTCTTTAACAACGATGATAAATATTCTACTATGTGTTGTAAATATCATCCAAATCTGTTCAGTTGTTATTGAGCAGATAAGTACAATAATACAACGGAAATAAAATTAATAATCGTAAGGAAAAACAACGGTTAGAAGAGTTCAAGTCAATTTATCCATTTTTATCTGCATTTCCAATTTTATCTGCAGTCGCATGCGACTTGTATGCGCATTATTGCGTGCGCATGTTGTTGGTCACTCGTCAACCGCTGTGAACAGTCGACGAGGTCGTTTAGGAAAATGTCAATGTGATCATTTATGATTCACTTATACCTCACATGAATGCATTACTCATGCGTAATAAAAAAACAATAAACGATGTATAAACAGACTAAACGAAATGTTTTCTAAATGTTTTACGGTCATCCCATTTTTTTCTATTTTAAATCTAGAAGGTGTACAAAGTTATTCATTGGCCATTAGTACCAATTTACATGTTTTATATGTTTTTAGTTAAACGGTTAAAAGTCGTATTTATACGAGAACATCTGTACAATACAAATCTGCCTCAAACGTGAGAGAATGTTCACGCTCTAAAATTAATTCCGTGTAATTTTAGTACACTTTGAAGCAAATAAACAGCACGTTTAGTAAAAGACTGTTCTTGAATACCCCATACCACGGTATCTATCGTCATTCGTTGCCATATCGCTAGCCGATGTAGCCTCTAGAGTTTTGCGATAATCCCCTCGGATATCCAACGCTTGGAGACAACGATACCATGGTAAGGGGGTGGAGGAGTAATGTTATGAGCAAGCCATTATTGTCTCGCCCCATACCGTAAAACATTACGCAGTCGTACCGACCTCAGAATATATCTTAGGAGCTGTCAAAACCGCCACAAAAAGAATATTTACTACTACTATAACTCATCTTGGAGATATTTTAATACTAATTTATATCATTTGTCACGCCTAGGGTTTTTGGATCTTAAGAAAATCACACTTATTTTTATAAGTTAATTGGCTATGATATATTTCAAATGCATTTGCCATGAGCCGTTACGAAGCAATTTCTTAGGTAGGTGTAATGTTAAATTTCCAACGATCTAGTCATAAATCTGGGCATGCTTAAGTTCTTCCTGGCTTCGTTAATTTGTTAACTGACCCAATAAATTAATTGGACTGCAGGAAGCGACAATAAAGTGCGCAATAAATAAACAATTCGTGAACATGTGTAACTGTCAAATTTATTTTTTACTTTTGGTTTTAACAACTCTATAAGTTCTGAGTGGAGTCGCTTAAGATCGTCTTGTGAACGTAAAGACGGTGCGACCTCAAGGGAATAAAAGAGTTATCAATAAGTTTTATTCAATTGGAATAATTTAGTTCGTTTGAGATGAAGTGGGTAGTAGAGGGTTTCGGCAAGCTGTCGGTACATGTTCCTGAGGTTTTACTTTCTGAATATTTGTTTGGAGAATTCCAGTAGATAAGGTAGTCTTAATAAATGTGTTATCGAACTTCGGAGTAAGTTATGTGGATGATTCTGTTGTATTTATTACAAATAGGAAAAGAAAAAAAAGAGTTCAGTCAACTACCTATCACGTATGAAGTATGAACTTACAGGATTCTTATCTTGTAGGGTAAAGTCTCTTGCGCAAGAGTCGGCCTGTGGAATACTTTTGCCAGGCAACGGACACTTCAGTTTTAAAGTTTTACCAGGACAAACATTTACGAATGAAAAAAAGAAATGTTAGAGCTGCTAATTACAGTGTAGGTACACCGTAAATTTTACTATATTATAAGTCTTTTACTTGGTTTGGCCAAATCAAAAGTTTAAGTTCTTAAACTTTCGCGAACAGGAACCATATTAACTAGCTAAAAACGGGTCTAATTCTCGCACAAACACATATCAAAATATATAATTTTGACATACCTCGACGTTTCGACCGAGTTACATCAGCCGTGGTCACAAGAAGACTCATTTCATTCTCTTTTGATATGTGTTTGTGCGCGAATTAGACCCGTTTTTAGCTAGTTAATAAATAAAAAGTTTATTGGGTAGACTCTACCTAAATACTCTAGTATATACGAGTATACTCCAACCTCTAATTAGGATGGATGTGGAGATATTTTGGCAAGTTCAGCGCCAGTGAAAAACATTTATCAACTGTTTTAAGGCTTCAACTGTCAACCCTCTAACTCGAACCAATCGATCAACGAGAAATAAAACCCATCAAACCAGAAACAAAGCAACAGTCAACATAAACTTGCATCCGGGAAACGCTGATCTACCACCGCCACAGCACTATGGAAACAAATCTGCCGGAGTAATAATTTACGGACGCAATATGGCCCCGCAGTTTGAAAACAAACTCGCAAAACGAAAACAGTGCGCGATAAAAGATGTCGCCGGACGCTTGACGGTTGTCTAGTCGCTAGCTAGTGTTAGTGTTGCCACTCCATATACTTTTAAAGTTCATTTTTAATACATCAAAAGTGTTGAAATAGTTAATTTTGTAGCCTATTTCAATCAAATAGATTCAGACACACAAAATGTCGCTAACATGATATATAATGATAAGATGAAGACGGAACCTAAGTTCTTATCTGACACTTATCCAAATGATAGAAACGTAAAATTAAAAGAAAAGTCCAATATTCACACAAACATTTATTTAACTTCCTACAAAACACAGATTAGGAATCTTAACATAAGTACTTAAAAAAGCCTTGAAATATACACAAATAAAAGTTAGTTACAATGATCGTGTGAAAGGTTTGTTTGCTATGAAAATCTTGTTTAAATAACTGGCAGCTTATTGAATACATCAACTTTATCAACTAAGTTACCTATAAATTCAACTCATTCCTGGCCCCGCTAAAAACACACTGGAACAAACAAGAGATTAATGAGAACATTACATAGTAAAAACAAAAGAAATGACAACCCTACAGTCTCACTTTAAAGATAGACTTGCAAGCGCTTAGATAGCGCAAGCAAATAAAGCTATGCGCTTGCGCTGCCGCCGCGCCGCTAGCGCGAGCCAATCAGCAGTTTCCTCGTAATTATAAGTTGCGTTCGAATTAGGAACGTCGCTCGCGCAGCGCTAATTGAAAATAGAATTCACTGATTTATATCGTACCGTCGGAAGCCTTTGCTCATTGTTTTTGATATGAGGAATGACATAATGAGATATTTCTGTGGCGTCTATCGTCACAGATTAGTAAGTTCCTGATACTATTCCATGAATTACTTATTATATTATACCTACTTACATAAATATATCTAAAGCCTGCAACTAAAGTAGGTATATACTTATGTTTTTTTTATATTTCACAGTCAGTACCTACCTAATTGTTATTAAAAACTTAATGTGAGGAAACAAATTCAACGGCCACTGTCCGCGCGAGGGTTGCCAGCTCGATAAAATGCTTCGAATTGTCGGGTGCCTATCGTCATTCTTGACTCAATTATTTAAAAAACGAACGCCCGTTGCGTTAGCTTTTGTCCTTGTTGCTCGTGATTTTTGGGTGTCTGTCTGTCTCTCTCGCACCATGCGCCCGCGTATTCGATAAGTACGGAATGCGCCGGCCGACTTCAGACGAGCGGCGTTCATAGACAATTTAAATTGGAGAAATTGGTAGCCGAGTGCTTTGAGGAGCTCGTAATAACCGGTGAATGTTGTCTTTAGATAAACACATTTTATGGATAGATAAATACTAATTCTTCATAATGAATCATTAATGGTCCGTCTTTTCATTAATTTTACTGAGTTTGTTTAAGTGAAAAAGGTATTACCACTTATGACTGATCCCTATTATTTAATAGGGATCAGTCATAAGTTCCTAAAAGTTTAAAAGCCTTTATATATATGCCCTGCTCTATGTGCTCTTTCTCTTTCTCTTTCGTGTTCACCCTGTTAAGATCCGGATAAATTTATCGATCTTGTAAATTATCATTATCGAAGACATTCTAACAAGCAAGCGGTAATTACGTGTTTTGCAAAGCATTATTATCTACAATTGAATAATTTGCAGTCATAAACTCTTGTAACTTGTTTAACTTTTTGCCTACCTTACCTAGATACAGTCAATTCTTACTTGCTACTATATTTATTTTTATTTAGTTCACTATACTATCAATTCATAATTTAACCATTTTAACATTACCGTGTGGCAAAATATGGCTCTCGCCTCTGTAAGACTCACCAAATTAAGAATAAAAAAAATAATTAAGTTATAACATAGGTACCTACCGAGTATTATTTAAATCCTCAAAACGAGTCCTTCCTATCCTTGCAGTATAGTTTGAAGTCTAGTTCTAATAAAGTCTGCCAGTTTTTATAAATATTTTATTAAAATAATAATAAATATTAGGTACTTCAAATTGCCAATAATACTGAAATAAACTGAAATGGAACTCCTCCAGTAGCACTTTATTTATTTTACAAACATCGCAATGAGGTAGGTACTTCATTCTAGATTTTACTAAAAACAACCTAAAATATTAGCATAAAAAAGAAGCTACAAATTAAACGACTTTCGGTGACCCAAAAGTAAAAACTTGCGACCCGAAATTAAACAATCCTCACGAGCCGAAAAGATGGAAAGTTCGACTAAAGCGTTTACTCCCGAGAAAATTTTCAAGTAGTCTTGAGCGCAGGGTAGCATAATAAGGCTTGCTGGATTAGGTAGAGCGCTCTTGAGTGAGAATAAACCCAGGGGAAATCCTGGCTCGCAGCTTTCCCTCTAATTTATTGCTTCTCCAACGGCTAGCGGCCTTTGTATCGGATATGCCGGAATGAGAAATATATTTCTGGATTAACATGTTCGCCAGTTCGAGGTAATTAGTGCTCAGGCATTTTTACTTAATTTCTATTGGAGTTGATTAAGCAGCTCTATTAAGGTTTTGGTGTTTCGGAGGCTTTACCCAGGCGAGTATTGTATGGACTTTTATCATATTACATGTCATCATTTTTCATCGGGTTACTGTTAAATGTTATAGGCTAGTGTGGTGTTTACCTGCGGCCTGCTCGATACTGTTTTATAAAAGTAATTGAAACATATTTTTTACGACTTCCGAGCATAGTTTTATGCAAATATAAAGATAACGCTGAAAAAGCTAAAACAAATGAACAATGTGTTTGAGATTTTGGTACCTTATTTCTATGTGTGTCACAAATATCACAATAGGTTAATTATAAATATATAACCTTCATCATCAGCCGGAAGACGTCCACTGCTGAACATAGGCCTCCCCTTCTATATAAATATATAACCTTAGTATGTACTTGTTCAATAAGAACATGATTACACAAAAAAACTAAAACTAACCAAACCAAGTGTTTCCATAAACAATTGCCACAATAATGCAAGCTAGAGTTTCGCGAACACAATTTACCTCAAAGCCGACTTAAACTCAGCATCTTTGTGCACACACCGCATGCCCTGAAATAATAAATAGTTTGGATTGCAGCCATTGGAAACAAAGGCTCCGGGATCATCATACATTACTGTCTCCTGAAGGAATTGATTTAATGAGGGCATAAACTAATTAGATCCGCAATATCCAGTTCAGTTAAGTCTTCGCAATGAGATTAACGCGTGATTTTAGTCTTAACTTACGTTGTGTGGACACCTCTGTCTGGTTATAAATAAGGAATTATATACGACATCGTTTTGCCTTTCAAGATAATATATTTATCTTTCAATGTAAGCTTCATTAATGGATCTGGTGGTACATTGAAGCTATCAATCTGGCGCTAAAGTGAGCTATATTTTTGTTTGGGCATTAAATTTGCGCTGAAAACGAGAGATATTTGTTAGTTGTTTGTTTATCCTGATTTTCGTTAACATTTTTGCACTTATTTTGTAAATTAATATTAGTTTTTCAACACTATTGTTCATATACACGATACTCCGGTAAATAAAAAAACGTAATTACTCAATGATCAAAGATATCTTCAAAATATATTATAACCATTGGTGTTGGTAAGTTGTTAATTATCACCAATCAATTACCAAAACACAGGCATGGTAATCATCGGTAACACGTAGCGGCTCACCACAGCATTGCCGTCCGCAATTTGCCAAGGCATGAAGGCACGTTTAATATTAGAAGTCCTGATTTATGTCCTGGCTATGTAATGAAGTGTCTCCACACTACAAACGCGTGTGCATCGCACTAATTCACTTCCCACAGATTAATAGGTTGCCACGGTGTGCGGAACGAAACTTGGCGCGTGGCTTGGTGTTAGTTTTTAATAAGTTCATTGTAAAAATATACAATAATTGCGTCCTCTAGAACCTCAAGTTCTAGGTGACTATGTTATAATGATTGTCACGGCGTTACGCTTACTAACAGGCATTATGACTTGTTCGTTTTTGCCACACAGTAGTGAGAAAGAATTTATGAAAATAAATGATTTTAAATGGTGTTTAAAAATTGAGTTTCCGAAAAAATGCATTGCCTTTTTGGTGTTGAGTTTTCAAATTTTAATCGACCTTAGTTGAGATCAATTATCGGTTGTTTTGTTACTTATATTTCATACATTTAAGACAGCAAATTAGAGTTACTTAATTAAAAAAAGTATCTACGAAAATTACGGCATGTTGTTATATAAAGCAATTCTAACAAATAATAAATCGTCTCTACATTTTTTACAATATCCAAGCTAAGTTACTCTCTTATTACATCAACTCAATTTCATCTGCTTATCACAGCTTCCGTACAATTTACTTTTTTTCTGTGACCAACGAAGTGAGATATGGAACGTGAAAAGTATTATTATTAATTTATTTTCTCTTCTGTTGGTGATAACTTCAGTGTCCCCTCCGTGAGATGTTTTTACTAATGTGATTTTAATGTACTGAAAAGTCTACCTACCTATGTTAATGTAATCTGTTTTGGTATTGTTTGTTTGTACTTGAGAGTTAAGCTGTAAAATTTGTTGTTTGCAGATTGTGATATCCTCTTTTAGTTACAGCGATAATGTCGATTCTGGAAATAATATTATGGGTGGAACGTTAATTTGGTTAGTAAAAAAATAGTATTAGTTAAAAATAGTAGTTAGTAAAAAAATAGTAGTAGAAAAATGGGTTAAGATTTGATGCATAATATTCAGTTCAAGATGTGCCGAAAAATAACGACATTATATCTTTATTTAGTTTATAGGTAATTTCATAAATGTGTTTATGCAAAATGTAAGCAAAATTAATTGAAAACTAAACTCTTATAAGTAGGTATTATAAAAAATGATAATTAAACTATCGTTGGCTCTATATATTTTCAGATAAACCAAGATGCTTTATTTATATTAATATAAGACTCACATAGTGAAACCAAAGAAAAAGAACAATATATTATTATTTTTATCTTTTTTTGACACTATCGGTCCCTCCCTGTTGCGACTGTTCGAGACAGGGGCGTATCGAGTGCCCTCCAAGTTTGGACCCCCGTCTGACCTCCAAGAAATATGGGGGTGACAAGGGGCCGGGGACCCCGTACTTATAATGGATGTAAAGTTAATCGACGATTAAAATCAGCTTATAACTGTTGAGTTATTGCCAATAGCGTAAAGTAGATAATGAAAAAGCTTAGGAAATAAACAAAACCAGTTTAAAAAAAACTTAATTAAGCATTCTTTAACTAATATTTCGAATTTTGAAAATATAAAAAAAAATTGGTATCGGTTAATTTACTCTTGATTTTACCATAAATTCTATAAGTGGATTTTAAAATAACAATTTGTATGTATCCCATGATCCCTTCTGTAGCGCTATTTGGTCAATATGTATGAAATAATAACTACCATTTTACTTACATAGCTGTGTCACTTTCTCAATAATAAATACGCAAACAAAGTCATGTTAAGTGTCATCATTACACCATCAAAGCTCATTTACGCCATGTTACTGTGAGAGACGGAACAAATGGTTTGGAAAATGTTTTGACTTACAAAATTATTTTAGTCGAAATTTCGCGACGCTTCCGCGTTACGAGTCTTTACGAACGCTTTACGAATCAACGCCCTGCTGATATATTGGGCGTGCTCGTGTGTGGTATGGAATCTCTTTTATTATATTGCATTTTTGGGATCGCTTTCATGCCTAGCTGTAAATTGCGTTTTATATTCTTCTAAGTTGGGAGATGAAATATAATTATATTACTATGGCTTCTTTAGGAACACGTATTATATTATTATAGTTTCTCTAAAAATACGAATTCTATATCAGCGTCTAGTAGAAAAATTAAAATGTCTTAACATACAATATCTCTGACAAAATAATGAGTTCCAATAACAAAACTTAAAATAATGCAGTTGATAGAAATTCTTATAAAACCCAATGATTAGTTTAGGTATAGTAAAAATGTAGGAAAACTGAAAAATAGTAATTATAACCTTACTCTAAAAAAAATTCTCAGGAGCCCAAAACTTCACTTCACTTAAATCTTCATCACTAACTAAAACTCGCCAAGTTCAAGAAATATTTTACCCAACTTATCTTAGTGTTAATTCTGACAGCTCAGTACAGGTGAAACTTGTGAGTGGCACCCCTGGCAGGCGAGTCACTTGTGCATTAAAACTTTCCCTGTTTGAGAATAAAGTGTAACCCAGCAGCCCTGTGGACATGAGATCTGCATTAGGTAAACAAAAAACGTAGTAAGCAGTTGGTACCTAACTTATTTGAAACGTTAGAATTTGAAAAATATGGTAGCAGAAAAGGTAATGGCATACATGTTACCGTAATTAATGTGACATACCGTTGACTACGTTCCGAAGACCGTAAATTTCTCGGACTAAAAATTTCACCTCCTATTATACGAGTATAACACTACACTACAGCCCTTTGTCTATCTTTATGCTAAAATACTTATTCAACTATTTCTGTAATCGGCTTATACAAAAATTATTACTTTGAAGACCGTTACTGTAATTCAGTAAACAATTCCCTTGTTTACTCGAATGTAGGTAACTTAAAACGTATAACTTAACACATGGTGCCGACGTATAGTCGTAGAAAGCAATAACTTATCCCCATCCCATACTCCCTCGGCTCTATGTATCCTAATAACGGATGTAGAGTCGATGGAAAAGACATCAGCGTACTCTGTGTGTGATTAATGCTGTTGAGGTCTATGGTTGATAAATGTGTGGTTGCTTTTGTATGTCGAATAAGTTTGTCAAAGTTAGATGATTTCTAGCTGTATGTCGTGTTAGATTGATTGGTTTTCTTTTATACTAGTGGGTTATATAGTAGGTGTAGTTTCACCTCGGGGTTATTATGTCAAGACTCATTCAAAACAATAATTGGTATAATTTTCTTTAAAACTCATCATGCCTTTAATATTATTATGGAGCTGAATGATAAAAAAAACACTTTAAATTTTGATATAAGATTCAATACAATTGAATTTTTAGTGAATGGAATATTATTTACAAATTTAACACTGTAAACATAATTTGATGATCATACCTACTAGCAATCTGTAAATCAACTGTACAACTATGTAAATATTAAAAGTGGAGATATTGTATTACTATTCCTCTGCAACAGTCAGTATCGACTGGGCAGCCGATATTGCTGCCATCGCAAGAATTATCTGTTTGCCGCACCCCACAGTCCATTGTAAAATCCGCAACACCCGAACCGCGATCAATCAAGCTCTGCCGCATCCAGTGTACCTAGCTTCATAACCCTACCAAATACGAAAGTTAGTCGCGAACAACGCGCGCGCCGCCTATATATCACGTTTTGATTCGGCCGTACCATAAACAAAACAATATATCAATATAAAACAGACGGTGGCGAAATTTGAGCGTGCCGAGTGCGTAATATTTATGTGCGCGATTGTGCGGAGGCCTTTATAAAGTTGTATCCAGTTGTGTTTTGTTTTAAATGTGCTTTGTAAGTCAATAACTTAAGATTGATTCAAGCGTTCCTTTTTGGCAACCCTATACTGCTGAGTTAACAACCTTAATGGTCTTATTTTAGGCAACGATGATTGACGATTGTAAAACTTCATGAAATTCATGATCTTTAATGCTATTTAAATGAGTGGTTCCATGTTTCGGAGGACGACGTCACTTATGTAATGTTAGATTCTTCTAAAAAGCTCTGTCTCCAAACGAAGCCACTGCTTAATTTGAAGTCGATTGATAAGTATAAAGCATTTATGAGACTATGACCCGCCTGCCCCCCTCCCCACGTCAGATTTAAACAAATAACTGTAACATTATTTTATAAATTAGAAATCACACACCACTAGTCGCTAGCACACAGAAGACTACACTACAAAATTCAAAGGCATTGCAGCGTCGGTACAAAGTCTTACTTACAAAGTGTCGTTTATAAAGACACCCGACACCACCTTGAGCAGTACAAGGTACAGCGAAAGTAAATCACTCAGAAAGGTGCAGCACTACAACGGATATTTGATAGTGCAAGTCTTAATACTTGATGAAGTTGTTGCTTACATTATCTGTACGCGAGTGCACTTAGTATGAACTAAGTTTGTGGCATCTGTAGGTATCCTAGTGTCGTGTAGTGTTTGGTTGATTCGGTTTTGATTTATTCGGTGAATACTTTTATTTACGATTATATTTTACGTTTATACTTTTTTATTTGGAATGTATGAACTAATTTGATCTGTGTATGTCACTTGAAACCGCTTAATATAATTTTGATCCGGTTGCTAAGTTAGTGTCAACGTTAATGACTGCGTTTTCGTGACTACCGGTACCAATATATTTCTGTTTATTTCGGTTTTCGACATAAAACATACCTAGAGTGGTTCTTTGTAAAGAAATTTAATCTTAAGTATTTTGTCTGGTTAGGATCTCTACTTAAATAATTCCACCAAATAAGTTCATGGTAAAATTCCAACCTACATAATATGATGAATGGCTCTTGTTAGTGATTTAACTGATTATATCATTAGTTAATCAACGTTGAGAGACCTGGTCAATTAATTTGTTGGCAAGCAAGCATGGTGACGTCACGCTTTAATCTTCCAACTAGTATGACGTAGCGCCTCTAACTAGTATAGCGTAGTGAGAAACCTCGTAAAGGAAAATGTAGTGCAGGAAGCGACGGGAAAAGCAAAAATGAGGCAATTGGCAATGCTTAATGCCTTGCTTTATGGTATCGTCAGGCATTTTTAAAAGGCCTGTTAACCAGCATTACTTAATAGCTTGTAATTAGTTTAACATAAAGCAGTTTATTACGGAGGGCCAGAGGTCTTTTATATATTTACGTATTTTTAATAGTCAATCAGTATCGGGCGCCAACAAGCGTGGGTTTGCAGCGACGATGGTTACGCATACAAATCTGTGATTGGCCTTCAGTCAAATGATGAAAACGAGATGACTGAGGAAGTCGAGTACAATGCCCAAGTATTTTCCAGCCCAAAGTTATGAACAGCATTTTTATGGACATCAGGCCAACCTAGACCTACGCCTAGTCATCATGACTCGAGTTTTAACATGATTGTTATTTAAAATTGTGAATCTATTTACGCATCCATACTGCTTGCTTAGCCACAGAAACTCGTTCGACACAAGACATGTTCATATGTTGCGGTGCGGTGCCTGTACGCTTCGCCTTGCCGCGTTTAGGGTAGCCATGTGTATTTTTGTCTACAGACTTATTTGCTTAGTTTACTACATTTGACCTTAGCAGCACTTACAATCAAATTATATTGCAGCAATGGCTACGATTTATTTTAAACGAGTGAGATAATAATTATTATGCTGGACATAAAAAAATCTCACTCATTATTGTTAAACATTAAGCACTGTCTTTTTTCGTGATTTATTTTGCCTAATGCTGGCATAGACTGTTTTAACAAAATACGTTGCTGATATCTTTGGAGGAAACGAAAAAGTAAGTTTGCAATCAAGTTCCGCGCTTGTTCCATCCGGTAGGTACTTAGGTAAATAGATTGATGACAATTTTTTTTTTACCAAATTCAACTCTTAACAGATAATTAAAAGTGCAAAAATCGCTTGCATTCTCGTAGAAAAAGTCGGCAAATGCATGACGTATCACGTAACCTGGAAGTATTTTAGTTTAGCTTTCAATGGAAACAAATTTTCATAAAGTCCTGACTAACTAGATCTTATGGTAGCCCTAGGGCCCGCTCCCGTCCCGTCCCGCGCCCGTTCCGTCCGGTACACGGGATTGTTTTAAACTTTGATTAATTCCTTGCCGACGCGTTCGTATTACCTTGTTGTCGGTTGATGAACATGAAACGTAGTGGTTTGATTAAAACATCGCAAAACTGGGTTAGAAAATAAAATTTGTCGGCAGAGCGTTGTTCAAACGTGCCCGTGAAATGCTGAAAAATTCTACATTATAATTATTTATGTAATATAAACTTTCTCTTATATATTTTGATGATGGAAGACATTTCAATGTGAATGTAAGAAATTGTTCTATCAGCTTTATGTCACTCTGCATTACTAGTACAATGAAATTATAATAACATAAATTATAACAATCCCAAAAATAGATCATTGGATATCCTAATACTTTTTTGACGGCTTATTTATGTTTGTTTGATACAATGCAATCGTTATTAATCTAACAATGAATTAATTAAGACAGCATATAAGTAAACGAGGGTGTGAAATCGATACATAGTAGTGTTTTAATCGATAAGGGGCGTACATTAAAACTTGCTTACCGGACACACTGTCAACTCCAAAAGTCGCAGTTTCGCTTATCTCAAGAATTACATTAATTAGAGGTGTGGCCATAATTAATATTAATTAAAGTCACCTTTTAGCTCGCGACACTGAATGCGTATCGCAGTTAATAAATTTAACGGACGCATTGGCTGACTGGCTTGAAGATAAAGATGCAATGCAAAATTTGCAACTGCACTTACCTAATACTCATTCCAAAACCAACCTTATAACGCTACATATTGAGATTTTACTGGCTACATCGTTAAGTTGGGAATAACACACGTCCTGTGCAATTTTGCCGAAAGGCATGTACCGCTTATACAGAGAATTGTAAGCTTTGAGCCATTGAGATAAGATACTGTTTGACAGAATACTGTTTTGTGCGCGCGTGCGCTGAAAGCTTACGATCGTAGGTAATGGAAAGTAGATCAAGTTACAGGAACATTGATATCATAGTGATGCCCTATATTTTTTACTTGCTTTTTTTAATGAAAGGTGAAAGACTTTCACCTGTGGCTTCGGCACGATACTGAAGTGCGAGTGCGACCTGTGTTAGTGCCAAGCACGAAATAATTTCCTTGTAACTTTTGGCTCGAGATTCAAATTTTTACAAATCTTAGTTGAATGGCTTGATGGGAAAGCTGTTTTAAATACGAGTTTCGCAGCTTTATGAATCTTGACCTAATTTATGTTTGAAGAAGACATTTTGAATGCAACAACCAAGGTTGTGCCCATGAATTTGTGGGATCATTAATTACAAGGAGTTATTATAGCAAATTTTTGTATGTAAAACATACAAAAATCCATGAGTTTACATCCGATCTCAGTCTGTATCACAGTTCACATACTATACAGAGACATCAAGAATAATTTGCTCAATAACGCTCATGCAAACAATGCAAGTACAAAAGCAGTGTATTTAGCCCCTGAGTCATACTTTACAGTGCATAGATTTTTCCTATATCTGAGTCTGCAATTGTTATAATCCTTTGTGACCAAAATGGTATTAGTGTTGCATAAATCACGGAGCTACCCGTACCGTGCGGATGCCAGACTGCGATAATCTAGCTTTGGATAAAAGATAAACGCTTTATCTAACGTCCTTTATTTTATACCTAACACGTGTTCACCTGTGACTGTGGCACAATGTGTATGTAGCAATGTTTTGGTTGTCGATATTTGTTGTCAGAAGCGCCTCTGAAGCAGCTTTTAAGGCTGCCTCAGTGCCTTTGACATGTACACTGTACGTACAGTGTCTTGGGTTGCAAAATGCATGCGTTACTGCCGCCAACGCTAACACATTTTTTTGTAATAATTATTCTAAATTATTAGAAATAAAAATGAATATTCGATGACAAAAGTAGACCGATTCCTTGGACTAAACTATAGGTTCTTGACACCAGCAAGCAGCTGTAAATAGGTGGCGTGTTTACCCAACTTATGACGTTACTATAAGTTACATTACGTTACTAAAATCATCATCGCCAAAAATAATGAACGTTAACAGAGAGCTCCAGATCTTATCAATTATTTAAGAACTACAAACTATGAATAATAAATTTTCGTTTGCATCCATACCCAATTCTAAAACAGAAGGGATGGTTATTATTCTTCGGCGGACATATTAGAAAGGTACTCATTTTATGAAAATTAAATACGGGGTTGAACCTACCCTTTTGTCTATGAGAACATGTGCTTGGGATATGTAAATGATGTATTGGGTGTGGGTACAATGCTTGCTTGATTAGGATGGTGTTATATTGCCCAATATATTTGATGCCACTATTTTTAGGTTAGGCTGGTTTGTTTTGATATTATGCACCTAGAGTCATCAGACCAAACCACGTAGGGCATTACCTACGTTTTTCAAATGTTATAACAGCCTTAAAATCCTAAAATATCTATACATTATACCAAAGCATATTTTGTGTAAGATTTTTATCAGTAGTATTATGAAAAATATAGAATTAAATAATCATTGCGATCTAATTTTGGAATAATCTAGAATGATTGCATCACGTTATTTATCCCCGTCTACAAATGAATAAAGAGCAGTGAATAAAGCGAAAATTTTAACACGATTCAGGTTTCTCTACAATCGCTCAGATGAAAACCCATTTCACAAATCTTATTTGCGGCCGCTCCAGTTATTTCACAATTTCTCGCTTTCCGTCAGCCATTCTACCGAAATGAAAATGTTACTCAAACAATTCTCATGTTGCTTTTCCAAATGGAAGTGAAAACCAAAACAAACTGAAATAATGCAGCAGCTCCGTGCGATCCTTTTAGAACCACTTAAAATTCTGACAATCCCGAGATACCAGGACCGTCAGACCGTTTCCTCCCCGTCGACTCGAAACAAATGCGTCTGTTTACTTTCGAAAATACGCATTCAGCTTTAAAATCTCGCTGAAATATCATTTTGTCATTAGGTAAGCGCGCGGAATATATTTATGGTTCGTGAGTATCTCATTCTGTCAACTAAATGCGTTTTGGTTTAACTAAAATTGCATGATCATTTTGATTTTAGACTACCTACAGTGCGACGGGAGTGCGATGACAGATGCAAAAATATTGCCTTGTATACCGGTTTGTAATGTAATGCGCTGAACGCGGATTTACATTGAGTGTTTGGATAACTACCAACTTACAAATTGTACCCTGTTTTGCGTTTTTATTACGAGTTATTTTGACTTATGTATTTCATACAGCTCCTTATTTATAACACTGCGAATGTGGTTCTGTAGCCCGTTCATTGTATTTCATGCTCATCATGGCAAAAGCTTTAGTATTTAGTTATATCTCTAGTGTTTAGTAACGGAAAAAAAATATTTCTACTTTATTTTGTATCACTTAGTAATAAATAATATGAGTTCCTTTAGCAATAATGTCATGGCTGTCATAATGAACTGACAAGCAGTGGGTAGATTTAAACCAAACGAAACTTGATTATCTGCGATTGACATCTGTGGGTTGGGTTTAACTTCTCTCAAATTGTAAGTGCAACGTATACGAGTACCAACTGTATTAAAAGATCTAATAATATCCCATAAATGAGAGTTTGTATTTAAAAAAATCCGCTTTAAGAGACTTAAACAACCTCCGAAGCTGTAAGAAGTAAGTAGCAAGACTCTTGTAAGTGGTTCAAACCCATCTCGAAGTTGACTGACCCGTATGTAGGTAAATTGATTGACATGCAGACTGATGCAATCGCTCCCAACGTCAATGGGGCCAAATTGAGGAACCCACATAACGAGACTACTTGGCGAATCTCAGGGGAATCTAGCTCTTACAATGACCCATTGAAGCGCAAAGAATTGTGCCATCTTGATCCAGCTAGATTGGTTTGTCAAGGGAACCTGAGAGAGAACTTTAAATGTCATGCCGTATAGAGCTATATCTTTATAGATATAAGTATGATTTCACTATACGACTTCTTTTTGTCGAGTGAATCTGTATTTTTTTTACCAAGTAATTGGATTAATTGTAGCTTTAGGTACAGTTAGCGATCAAATTTGCTGAGTATGGCCATAATACTATTGGTGCGTAATAGTAACAAAATAAAATTAATAGTAGGTACCCACTTACTTTTTTGTTGCTGCAGATTGTATACTTAATTTAATATGTGACATTTTTATTACAATTCCAATGACTAATCTAATTCTTGGCTTCAGTACTATTGAAAACAGAGACAATGTATTGGATAGGTAATACATTTTTCTTTAACAGTGATCAATTTGTCAAAGTTCGATGATTCGTGTATTGATTTATTTTCTATGCGTTGGTTTCAAATTGGTTTAATTGCCAACACGTGTTGATAATATTTCTGGTAGTTTTTATTAAGTTTATTATTGTATGGTTCCTTTAAGCTTTACGCAAAATCCAGTGCGGTAACGTGGTCTCTGGTCAGCTCCTTTAGTAAAATCGTATCCCATACGATTTTGTCACGATTTTATCGTATCTCGGCACTTGGTATCAGTGCCGCAGCCACCGTGTCGTTCACGCCCTTTGGTTGTCTTTCGTAGACACGGTAGTACATCATATTATATATTAAAAAAAAACTTGCCCATAAGAACAATTGCATCTGTCGACAATAGAAGAATTAACTGTTTTATACCAAACTGATTTATGTACCCCTCAAGTCCCGAACCCTAATTCAACTCGTCACATAAAATACATAACAATGTGATATCAAAACCGCTTTTATTCAATAGAGAAATTGTCTTAACCCTTCAACCCTTTCTGTTCGGCTCATAAACTTGGCGAAACGTACAAAAATACGGGCATAATGCCATTTGCATAATGTTTCGAGCTTTGTTTTTTCATATAGCGGTGGGTTTCAAATGTCACCGCAGACGGTGGGGTGCGAAAACGCCCATTATAGGGTGCCGAGTGCCGGCTGTATTAAAAATCGTTCGAGTGTTTGCATTCTTAAGGTTGGGTATGCGTTTAAGTGCGTTCACTCTTATTGCGGGGACTTGAGATGATCGAATAGTATAATGTTAATTCCTTCGGACCATTTTTAGATAAGTAATTGTTTTATTTATTTCACCAAAAACGCTTATGTGACCGTTTAGCGGGATAACATCTCGTGCTTCCGAGCTTTGGAGGGCACATTAAACTGTCGACCCCCAGTTGTTATCGATTGATAGCACTCGTAAAACTTGATAATACTCTGACACCAGAGGACGCCACTATCTTATTCGAGATAGATCCACAAGAAACTTGAAAATTATTGTTGTTTATGAATAATTTTTCTATAGCTCTCGAATAGGTATAATACATATTCATTAAAGTTATGTAGAGTCTCCTATGAAAGATGGAAATTTAACTTTAAGAAGTATTTCAGGCTGTTTTGTACTTAGATTCGATCTATATTCTGTATTTGTATTCTCTATCTGCTATTTTTTGAAATTAATCTCAATTACTTATATACAAAAAAAAAAAAATGCCAAGCGACGCACTAGTATCTAAATCATAGTACATCAAAATCCTAACTAAAAAGATTTCTAAACAGTCTATAAAGACTTTTTGTAAGAGCACTCACGTGTCTTTACACGTTCCTACAAAAATTCTGCCATATCCTGAAAACACTCAACTAACTGGTACATAATCTTAAAAATGGCGAAGACACTCGCCATCACGGCTCTGAAGTCACAACCGGAAATAGTCGTTCCGGCAATAACACTTCCGGTAGCGACACTCGACTGACTTCCGGCGTCTACGAGGGTAGCTTCCTCCCATTTGTTTGTACCTTCGACAAATAGTAATTGAGTAGTAATAGATTTCGCTTTATTAGGAGTTAGAAATGTAGATTGTTTGGTTTTTATTACGATGCGTAAAAGGGGTGAATAAGTAATCGATTTCCAAATATATCCAATTCTATTCTGTGAACTACTCTACTCATTTTTGTGTTGTGATTTATATTAGGTGGTAGCTGGTAAGTATATATAGCATTTTTTCGAGATGTTTTTTACTTTTAAGTGGCGTAAGTGACTGACTCTATTGCACAGTAGTATTTTACTGATTTTATTATGATGGTCTTGATGCTAACACAGCCATAATAAGATAATATAGCTAATTTGTTATTATTATTACATATATCTACTAAGAAGTAACATCATTGGCTGGGTAATGAATAAGCTACGATACCTGGTATTGACTATTGGGTGCTTTTTATTGTGTAACTTAGTTTTATGTTTCACTACCAAATTGACATCGCGCCAGTTTTTTTCGTGGTCAACGCAGTGGGTATCCTAATGTTATTAAAATACAAAAATTAGAAAATTTCCCCTAGTCCGATAACAATGTCAATTTATTGCTATTAGAATATGGGAATGGGCTTTGGAAACGACCACTGCACGGAGTGCACGGGGCTCGGGTGTTTTTGATAAGTCGCTAAATTAATGAAGATTTCCCCCCTTATTACATTTTTGAAGTGTCGGTATTTATTTAATTTAGTATTTATCGTATTCTTTGGGAATACGATTTTGTTGTTGCCATTTTATTCTTAGGCCTGTATTTTAGGCAGATGCGAAATACTCAACTTAAGACTTCAATTCTCTTATCTACACAGTTCTCTTATCTACACTTAAATCTAAAATGAGTATGATGATTACTCAAATTGATACAACTGATAGGCTGGTTCGATTCTGTGATCATCTACAATCGAACCCAGAAATACTATGACATAACAAAACACAACAAAACATCCCCTACAGAAAACCAATAAGAACAATAATAAATAACTCTTATCATATTTCGAGTATGCTCCTGGTCGCATCGCGAGAGATCCAAAGCAATATATCACTAGGAATTTACGAGGCAAGATACGACAGGAAAATTGCAAGAATGGTGGCGCAATCTATCTTAGTTGGGTAAAGGGAGGTTTAGGGGGAGGGCGGGAGGGGCGAGGGAGGTAGGGGAAACTTCGAGAGGTTATTAGTCCAAGCATCTGTTGTTGAGTTGGGGGCGTGATGGAACCCCGGTAGGTACAAGCTAACAAATCTAATTGCTCAGTAGGCGGCCGGGTAATGACAAAACGGGCGATCGTGGTGCGAGGCAATTTGTTAGAGGTCAGGTGGCTGGCGGTATTTTTTCCCTGGTGGAGGTAGTGTTCATGAAACTGGTTTATACATAATGGGGTCATGAGGTGGGTTATTAAAGTGGTCATGTCAGTGAGACGAGTGTCAAACTGTGAGGGTACAGGAAACAGTGACAGTAACATCAATGATAAGTCGAACATCAAAATTATCTGTTGAATTAGGGATGTAATTGTATTCATTTATAGATTAGAAAGATTAACCATATCGTAGAATATAAGTTCTGCGGTGACAACCCTTTGCTGTACAGCCAGAAAACACTTAAGTCTGTTTCAGAATAATTACGCCAAAACTATTAACTAGATTGACAGATGCTTTATTTCTAGAGATAACATTGTTATAAGGTGGAGTAAATTTCAAAGTCTTGTGAGGAAACAGAAAAATTGCGAGCGGTACGGTCGTGCAAGCTGCTGTGTAACGATATACAACACCACATAATATACTCGTATTATGAAACGGTGCGTACTCGTTGTATACTCGTAACATCAAACAGTCTGTGGCACCGGTCAAAGGTATATAGTAGGCAATCAGATATACGAAGTCCAAATTCCCGGCATACAACAGTACCTACACATTTCGAGGAAACAAGTAGGCGTTGCGTTTTATTAGGCACCGCTTGACGTAAGATAACAAAAATACGAAAACTTCACTTCTACTGTGTAGGTACCCACATACAATCTTTTTATGCTTATCTTTCTGTGATTTATGACTTGTTCGGCGTCCAACAACGGGAAAGAAAGGAGGTATACAAAAGTAATTTATTTTTTACGTTTGTTTTTCTTGTCTTACCACGGCATCGGTGCGTGCGGTACTGGCCGTAGGGTATGTTTTTGAAGTTGGCATTTTTGAGATGTCGCAGTATGATTTATATCTGACCTCTTGTGTAGGCGTCCTCACTGCTTAGTCCGATCGGTATTTTCGGCTTAACATAACATTAATCACTGGGAATAAATAAATCATACGCCAAATGTGTCCTCTCAATATTATGCGTTATTTACGACGCGACATTTTCGGAGTTTCAGTTTGTTAGGTAGAAAAATATGTTTACAAGTAGTATAATGCAATGTAAACGGGTGATATGTGAGTACTGTACTTGTTTACGGAATTTGATTAGAAACGTTTTTAGCTTCTCAAATCATATCCAGGATGTACGAGTTGTTTCTGTGGGATTACCTCATTCTTGACTATTATTCAACGGAGATAAAGCCAGGAGACACTCTTACTAAATAATATCGCGGCACGATCACATAGGTACATAGATCCTATCTCGTAACTAGATTTCAATTATCTAGAGTATTAGAAACTACAAGGACCACGGTGCCACATGTACTCAGGTTAAAGCAAAAAAAATCCCTGTGCTGGAATCGATCTCGGCACCTCACGCTTTGCAGTCCGCCAATCTACTTCCCAGCAAAATCATGTGAGAAAGGCTTGTCTAACGGGCCCTATACCGTTCTCAGAACAGCTTCCAAACTTCGCGCAGAAGGGAAGACATTCATAACTCGGAAAGGCTAAAGCTGAAATAAATAAAAAAATGAATTAGTCGCTCCAAAAAACAGGCATCATAAACTAAAGAGTTGATTTCGTAACTTGCACATTAAAATTCAGAAAAAAGTTCACACGATTCGACAAACATGTTGCTCTCTCAATTAACCGTCTTTACAGACCGGACATGCTTGGACGGAATAATTCATGATGGCACCAACCGTGTACAGCCAAATTAGACTCTTGTCACAGTGCGGCATAATGACGACCAGCTTCAATCAACTGTTGATTGAAATGATAAGCATAGTTGACAGGCTATAATTTTATATGATAACTTTAATTACGATGTTACTGATAACACATTACGATTAGCTTCTTCTAATTAATAATATGACAGCATATCACTTGCCGTAATTTACTAGCTTGCAGGGTTTAGTAAAGAAGTAACTTTTTATGACTTATTAATGTTGTTTTTTTCATATTTATTTCATTAAGTCGCTATGTTATTACTGGTATAATAATACCTAGTGTACCTAATCATAAAATATTTTTGTTACAGGTACATATATCTACCATCTTATATTTATTCGCCTCGTTTGAAATTTCCGAGTTTCTATGTGAGTATAATTTTCCTCATAAACTTGTCGGTGGAACAGTTATATTGTATTTTTTAACATTTGATGTTCCCTATGTATATAATTTAATGTCTAAGGGCATGTTAGTTCTAGCACAGGTATTAAATTTGAGATCTTTGACGTAAGCTGTCAAATAAAGATTCTGGAACAAATCCGGACGACACAGTCAGTGATAGATTAATGATGGTTCAGTATAAAATTAAAGATGTTGCTACGGATTTCGTAGCACGTAGCGTAGCAAATAACCTCATAAATTTTGCCACATTGGCTGCGTTTTAAAATTATTCCTATGTGTTGTAAAGTATAAATATTGTTTATCGAAAAATACAATTTTCTATATAGGTTAATTTATCAAATAGATATTTCTTGTATAGGCTGATTGATATGACTCTAATTTCCATCGATAAATACCTTATGTATGTATATGTCTATCATTAAATTAATCAGCTCTCTATCACTATAAAATTGCCATTGAAACTTGATAGGCATGAAAAGATTCAACCCAATCGAACAACGGAAACTAAATCTCGAGGCTTGAAAAATTTGACCTCAACTAATTTACACTGAAAGTTAAAAATAATTGCTTGTGAACAATTTAAACATGGATTCATGGTAAAGCTCCCATACTCAGGAAACACATGAAATAGCACACGCTTAGTGAAACTGATAACATTCCATCACAGCTTTGAGCTCTTAGCAAGGATATTCCCACATTACACATCAAACAAAGATACCGACTAAGTAAATTCTATATTTGCCTTGACATAAAGCCACTTGATCATACTTACGTCACAGTGAATACGTCAAAAGCCCGCGAGCGATGCTCCGCACAAAACATGCATTATGAAGATTGCACATCTAGCCAAGCCAAGTAGCGGATAACGCCACTAGCGCAGCGGTAGCCATAAGCGTTTCAAAAGCAACAGCGATTAAATGCACGTTATAGAGAAACCTCATCGGACCGCGGCAACAACGAACACGCGGTGACGTTCAGTTTTAAATAGCACAGGGTACATTTCCGGATTAACTTCTCTCTACTTCTGTGGCCCCATGCATAACGTAGGTAGTGTTGCCAAAAATCACACAATAAATAACGCAAGAGAGCAAACTGCATGCATTATAGCCGTACCTTATCTTAGTGAATTTGAAGCCAAGAATTGCCCATTAAATATGCATTAAAATTACCTGCCTTGAATGAAAAATAAGACGAGCTTGCGGTGGTTTAAGCCCTATTATTGGGTATCGTGAAAAATTGCATTGACGAGAAGAAATTAAGTAATTTGCAGCGATGTAAAGGAGAGGGTGTGATAATGGGGGTAAAAGATGGCAAATAGCTGCATTTATACTGGTACTTGAGTAATTCGGTCTTTGGATTTTTTTATATGCAGCCAATTGATTGGTTTTTTATCTGATGGAACGTGATGTGCGTCCGCGAAGAGCTGTATATTGTACGTTTGTCTATTACCCAATATTTAACATCGGTTTTCGTAGTAATTGAATCAAGAGGTTTTTATCAAAACCTAAATATTAAATCTTGATGTTATATAGGCTAGCGTTAGACTATGATCTATCACCACCTGGTGTTAATTGACGGTGTGGTCCAACTGTGGTCGAAATGCTGCATGAGTAGCTGAGCGCCCTGATCATGACGACACATTTTCTGTTTTATGGTAGCTAGGAAAGAGTTAATGGTAACTTGTTGAAAAAAATTGTTTTATAAGCATCTTCTGATCACAGTATATGAGAACGGTATGGCATACTCTTAAACAGCTGTGCATTAGAAGTTTTATCATGTGTCTAACATTCTGAATAAATCACATTTAAATACAGAACATCCTCCTCAATTACAAATGTCGCACGCATACTTGATTATTTGTTATTTATTGCCAGCATCTCAAGATAGAAAATAATTAAAGCATTCTACGCACAAGCTACCAGTTATCGATCGTGTATAGGATGTATGACAATCAAAGAGAAGTACGATTCTCGATCATAGGACGCCAACGTTAATACTGACGCGGACGCCGTCGTTTCTACTGACGCCGACGCCGACAGTCTTTGACGCCAAAAACGATCTAGTAAAAATTTATTTTTCTAGCAAACGGATATACCCACTATTTTAAAATGTTCTAAATTCTGTTTTTTTTATGAGAACGAATGTAATCAGTGAGTTCCCATGCCGGTACCGGACGTGTCATTGCCAACATCACTGTCCGTTACTCTCGTTTCCCAGAGCACTATACAGCGCGAGACCACTACTATGGTCCAGCTCTCAAGTATGAATAATTTTATGAACTTCTGGAGAAAGTAGGTATGTAACAGAAGCTGGTATGCTCGTAGTCTATAATTTATAAGCTATCATTATCATAGAAAATAGGGTTGACAGAAAACAACACTTTTGAGCCTTAATATACCTAGTGAAATAAGTACACCAAAAGTAAGGTGTCCATTCCACTCGAGTCCTTTGCGCCATAATCGAGTTTCGTCAGCAAGATCGCGTTTCCGGAACAATAATCGATCGAGTTTCTTCAGTAAGACCGTGTCTCATCACCGCGGCGGACTGCCAACTCGCCTCGATTGTTATTCACAAGAACACATCGAGCTGACATCGCACGCATACGGTGAATGCTCAATGTGGGGAATTTTCGCGCACGCACTGCACTGCAGAACATTAATCTAACCAGTACTTATGTTCGAATTAGGCCTGCGTTGTTTAGGAGAATTTTAATCAGAGAAACCACAAACCGCTTAGTAATGACCCAGAAAGTAAGAAACTGATAGTTTTTGTATTTTAATTCGATCTTCATTATGCTAGCTTGCCCCTACCACTTCTTACTTACACACCAAACGGTGTTACCTAAGTTTAGGATCTATGATACTGACAACCGCAAATGCCAACTATAGGTAGATATTATGACACTTAAATACTGCATCATACAATACAATACATTCTGTTAAATTGCATAGCTAGCATAGCTTTTTGTCATCTTTGCGTTCAAATTAGCATTAATCTTGATCACTGCTGGCATTGATACTGCGATCTCGATTCGATGCCAATTTTATTGACATGCGTCCGCCTTTATTCTGGTTTTTGATCGAATGTAAGTACGTGTACCTCTATATTATTAGTAGTATAATTATGCTTTAAGGTTCTCGGATCAGGTTAGACTTTTAGTATAGAACAGTCTATGATGTATTTACATCATCTTTTACAAGGATCTAATGGTAAATATTTGGACGTATTATGTCCGTCGTCATTCGCAATGTAGCTTCGTATGCACTGACGTCGACGTTTGTAACTAAAAATTACGATTTAGAAGAATAAACGTCGAGAAATTGGACCAAAAACGGGCCCTGAGATAAATGGAATCGAATAAATTGTGAAATGGCAATTAAACAATGGGCGGTATAAAAACTATCACTTTCACGATTGGCTATTAGTGAATTCCAAATCGGCGTATTAATAAATGTTATATTTCTATAGTTAATCTTATACCAGTCGATACCTGTTTCTCTCTGTTCGCGTAGGCGTATATTCTTAGCTTTCAATTATGCGATAATGTATACAAAGATTTGTGAGTAATCTGTTATCTACATTTTAACAATAAAATAAACTTCCATTTCGAGGTTTCCTCACATTTGTAAACCGATTAGAAACCTGTTTACGTTCTCATAGTGAGAAAAAGTATATTTTTGTGTAGGTAACGGTTAATTTCGGCCTGTGAATTAAATCATGATACGTGTTTTTTTAAGGAAAATTTTAAATTAATTTAGAATAGAAAACACTGTATGGTACACCAGTTAATTAATTTGTGTTATTGCAGCTCTGAAATACAATAACAAAGGTATATCTTTTACCAAGGCAAGCCACAAAGTACTGACGTAAAAGGATTATTTAACCAAGATAGTCTTCCCTACATAATATACTAGAAAACAATGCCCTACTCGAGTTCTCATAAAATATATTTTGAGAGCGAAGGGTGGCGTTGTGAGTCTTCAGTACCTTTATTACCATGATATGTTGTGGACGGAATTTCAATACACTAGTTTAGTAACTTTTCAACATTATCAAAAGTTGAAATCCACAAAATAGTACCATAATACCTATTAATCTAGTAGTAAAACACACTTAACCGGTGTATGAAACAATTATCTGTTCACTCTAACAAGCAAATAAACCATTTGAACGTACCGAGCACAATAAACAGTCCAGTTGGTAGGAAGTCAATAAAATAATAGCCGTGGATCCGCCAGACCACAATAGGTAGGTACTAGGTCTGTACGGTGCGCAGAGCAAACAATGACGCTCGTAAACAATCTTGCGGGCGCACAGACTGGCGACAAATAAACGCAGCTTTATTTATCTGCGGCATTTAAAAGTAATCGTGTATTGTGTAACCTTTATATTATATTGTTGTGTAATTGAGTATTGTGTAAAGTTTGATGTAACATAATTCGTTTCGAACGACATTTTATAAGAATATCAATGCTATTTTTTTGCCGGATGTTGGCCGCGTCTTTCGCATATTTCAAATTTCTACACAACGAGTACCAAATATAGTATAGGTACGTATGTACAATGGTATAGGTACGTAGTTATACAGGTTTGTCCTCTTTAAGTATTTTAAATAGTTTCTACTACGACGTAGGTATATATACATCGATGTATAATTAAAACACAAAATGTTACGTATTATTCTGAGAAATAAATATTTCTCAGAAACGCTCGCCTGCAAAGTCGCAAGGATAGAATCGGACTATCCTATTACAATGATGCTAACCTTTTAAATTCCCCCATTTTATAATAGGTATAGGTAGGTTGGTGCCAGATCGTATCTTTCAATTGAAACTTATTCACTTATTCACAGGCTCCGAACTAAATGGAATATAAAAGCCTTAATTTAACAAATACCAAACATCCAATGAACACAATGTATGTGCCCTCAACAAAATCACTTGGTGTTTTTCAATTGAAGCATCTATTCCCTGGTTGTCTTTACCCTTCGTTTGAACTAACACATGAATGAGACTGCGCTATTGAGATCCCAGAGTAACAGACACGTATAGCGACTACTTCCCGACCCGACTGTCGGCCGGCAGACTTACGTGCACTTGAAAAATGTCTTTACATCAAGTGGGCGACGTCAATCCCTTGTGTAAGTTCATTCTTGGAGCGCCGATCAACGTGCGTGAAAACGCGCTCTGAGACCATTCTAGTCAATATTTGCTACTCTTGACTTGTGCGCATATTATAATGAGAAAACTTGTATTTTTTTGCAATAATCTTGTGTTTGAGTACGATTTACATGAAGCAAAGCTACGATATAGACGAAGATGCTTGCTGAGTAGGATTTGATATCTAGCATATTTTTTAATTAAACATCCTATTGTCAGAAATTTTAAGGTGCTTCGTGTGAGATTATTTGTACTCCGGCCCCATTGGGTATATAAATTTTTATTGTTCGTTCATAATACAGAAATCTAGTAAGTATGTAACAATAAATAATATTACAGGGAATAAAAACCCTCAAACATCCGTATCGACGTTTTAAAATTACAATCGTGACTCCCATTCGCAGACGTTGAAAGCTCACGGCGATGTTTTATTTAAACTCGAGGCGAGACTTCCATAAATCATGTACCTACATAACAGCCTCTCAATACAATTCGATTAAAGAATAAAACCTAACAGAATACACACTTAATTGCATTATTCTTCAATTCTGGCGGTTCTATATAGTTTAATAAGCGGTATAAATAAAGTCGTGAGTGAATTCCATCAAGTGTCCACTAATTACGTGCACCAAAACGGCACGCAATAAATCTTATTTGTTCCGGCGTAATTATCATCGGAATTAGGTAATACCGGTCGCGAAATGAAGTCGTCAGAAGAAATTGGGGCACTAAAAAAATCAGTGCTCGTTAATGAAACGGTGAAGTGCAAAAGCTGACGCGAAAACAATCGCTGATTAATAACGAGTCGGTAAAACAAGCGTCGGTAACTCTGTGCGGAATAAATCGGTAACGTGAATTGTCCTTATAGTGCATTAGGGACACGTACGAATATAAACCGGGCCCGAGAATTGTACCGCTTTTACCGGTAACCGTTCGTAGGGCTGCCAACTCGGTAATTTATACGAAAGTCCACTTTTTCCACGTGATTGCGATTCTGCCGCGAAATAACTTCGGTTTTTTTTTGTAATTGTGGACGTTGCTTACGATAAGGTATGAAACATGTTTTTGAGTAATACGCTGCAGCGTTTTATAAGTATTATGATGTCTTGTTTTAAGAAATATTTTTACGAAATATATTTGAGTTAAAATTTTTGATAATTTGTTACTTTAGGGAGTTGGCTTTTACTAGAAGCTTGATATTCAGGATAATATTATTTCTAAAAGTAATTACATGATGCAAAAGTGTATAGGTATAGTTAATAACAGTATCAAGCTATTGTCTTCCTTTTTTTGATAACCCTAAGTCATTGACTAAAAGTCGATACATATTATAATTGTCGATACGGTACGTAAGCTTAATGTCTTCATCAATAATCGATAATTTATGTACAGCACGACCGGTACAAGACGAAATTGCTGCAGCCGGCTTCCCTTTGTAATCAGTGCAAAATTATAAGGCCGTTGCAACACCGCGGGGTCTGTCTGTATGTAGGTACCTTGTGTTATTATAAAAGTTAAATCTCAATGCAGGTATGATTGAACGTTCGATTATAAATTGAATGAAAATGTGATTTGCGAGGTTGATACAGAAAATGCGTTGTTATGAAAATGAAAGAGAGCCATTTTATAAACGCTTTATTAAAGATCAATTAGTCGTTGATGACTGTATCGTTATCGACAGTCAGTGTAACTCCTACTTCAACGACTGTCATTTGCAACAAACATTATATAGAAAAGTGGAAGGACGAACAAAACGCCTTTGCAATGCAGTGAAATCCTAATAATTCATAATAACAATATTATTTTTGTTAAAAACTGAATAAAAATACCATAGAAAAACCAATTCTCGTACCTTGTTTAATTTGTTTACATTACCGCATGACCGCATGATCGCAACTCTACGTGTTCGAATCTTCAATGATCCGTTTTGGATCCAACTTATTTCCACTGACTTGATTGATGTTTATCATGCCGACCGGTAGAACACTGCTCTTGTTTATCAAAGATAGGAGTGGGATGCAGCTCTTGAATTTTGGAAGCTATTTTAAGGCGAGCATTCACGGTCGGGCATGCAAGACAGGAGCATGTGTTGAGAAAAGAGCTAAGATTAAATTAAGCTTAGACATCGTTAGCTCATAGCTAAATCAACAGCATTTTCGACTTCAATTTTATTTGTATCGATCTTGTCTATGAGACAGGAATGAAATCAAGAACCAAACATAAGCTCGACGACGCGACGAGATGCGATTTGTGATGGTCTGGTTCCTGTCAGGTACAGCCCACTAGAAATATTGCAAGTCAAAGACAAACCCTGTTCTATACATAGATAAGTCCAATGGAAAGGTAGTGTAAAGATGTTTGTATTCGTGGTCGAAATTGGAGCTTGTTTTTTTAATGTCTTTGTCTATGGCGCCGTGGCACCCGTTCATAAAACGCTTTACTTATGCTTTGGTCATGTTCGCTAAATATGTTCACTTACTCGATGGTCGAATGACGGAAGTGTGTTTGTTCAAGAATGTACATCTTTAAACGCTCGAAAAATTTCAGTAGGTAGCTATTTTGAACGATCTCTTTTATTAGTTTTAAAAACGGTCGTTTAGATTACGGAGGCGTTTGAGGGTGGCTTATTGCCACATGAATTATTGGGTCCGATTAATGGCACTTGAAAGAAATATTGTGCCAGCGTGAAGTATCGCTTTTTAGTTCCCCGTAGTGAAAATGTTCGGCAAGCTAGTTGGTAGTAGATAAATTGTTCTAGAGTTTGTTGACCCTTTTGAAAGTCCCAAAGAGGTCAACCCTAGGCTTTAGTTTCTTAGTGCTATTTGCAGGAAGACTTCAAAGAGGGTATTTATTAGATTTCAACGAGTGCACTAAGAAGAGTGTCAAAGAATATTATTTACTAGTTGAGAATAATTACATTCTTTGAAGCAGTGACCACACGTATTCAATATTATATTTTTTTATGAAATTCATTTAAAGGGATTACTTGAATATAATACCATAACATATTATTACAAAGCGTTGTGGATTACGTAGTAAGGTACTTACTTACAAAGTTGGCAAGCAGTAAGGACATTTTATTTTTACAACATACCTACCTCCGAAAAATCCTAACACATTTATAAAAACTTTTATAATCTGAATATCTATTTTTTATAGAGACATTTGAAAAGATCAACAGCAACTTCTGGTAAGTTACACGATATTATGTTAACTCTGCACTCTGCAACAGTACCTACTTCAGACATTATTAGAAATAAGTACCTAAAAAAGCGCCATTTTTATTGGCTTGGAAGCAATGCACTTTGTCTGCACTTATTAGATAATGTTCATAATTTACTTTATACTATAAAACAATTAGGTATTAATTGTGTATTATATATTTAGCAGATTCAGTACGAGTCACAGTGAAATATTCGTATGCAAAATATTATTTAGTAATGGCACTCCATGAATGTCCAACTTCAATTACCAGTTTAAAAAAACAATTACTTCTAAAATCGGCACGAAATTCGTAGCCGAATTTTTCGATCCAGATCGTCTGTGTTTAGTTGCGCTACTGCATTAAAACTATACTGCTTCAGGCATCTAAACAAAACATATAAGATATGCACGCCCGGTCCAGAAATAAACTTAAAACCGGGTTCGATGTAATATCTTCATCAAGAGGTGTGTTCAATCGATTATATCGCACAAGCTTCTTATTATAACCGTATATTAAGTAGGTATTTATGGGATATTGTAATGTATTTGAAGTGTGCACTCGTGTTCCTTATTTACTTTTCTCGTATACGGATTTTGGGAAATTGCAAATCATTTCTTCTAGACAATTTTTTATTGAAACGGGCTGTTTTGATACTGACTCGTAAATTTGATATGATAGTATACTTAGGTACAGTAAAACATGTCTATCAGAAAAAAATGGGTGTACGATTTAATCCTATCCGAAGCCAAATGGTTTCATTTTCAACACTCTTAAATATTATAGGTAACGACGAATTGGTTTTGCATGCTTACAAAATAAAAATCGGTTTACCCGCGTGCAAACACTAGTATGTTTTAATCGATTAAAAAACACATTATTTTTTATAAGTACAAGATTTAACACTCTTACTTACAACAGAGTGATATTTAAAATGACTTTCTCTAACACATTCGGCTTCGACACACGTAATTACATATTCAAATTGACGCTAATAACACATGTAACATCATTCGACTCTAACTTTGATTACAATCTGATAACCTACTATTAAACAAATAGGTAGCTTAACCGCCAATTCGTTCTGCAAATTGAATTTTAAACTTGCCTGTATGTTAATATTAGGCAAATTATTATTGACTCTACTTATTATTTATTTTTCATTGCGGTAAAACTGCGGTAGAGCTTCCGCAATCGCGGGCAACCTATCATCACGCGTTTTAATTTAGCACGTTTGTATCTCCGTGCATTTCACCAAAATTATATATTAAGAATCGGAATTGATACACAGAAGTGTATTATTATTAATTAAAGCGAATATTTGGAGCGTGCACGAGAAAAGGTTTTTAATCAACGTGCTCTACTCGTGAACGCGAAACGAATTGCTAAATTCTATTTTTGATAATAATATAGATCGTGAACGATTTCTTATGACCATAATGCAAGGAAAGTCAGTTGAGAAAGTTTCTCAATTATGCGTTATGTTTTATGAGGTGATTTAATTTTGCGATCGCTAAAATGACGTACATCCAAAAACTATTTGACCCATACTAAAACGACTAACAAAAATTCAGGAATATAAAAATTAAATGCCTGAAATTCTAAAGTTTTCCCGTAAAAATGTATATTGTCGAACTAGACAACGTGAATAGAACGTATTGTCGAACTCGACAACGTGAAGACACGTGCACAATTCCAGCGGATAACCACTTCCACTTGGAACGTTGATCGGAATTTTGTGAACTGGAAATCTCCATTCAGACGAATTCAGATCCCAAGATAAACAGTAAAAATTACATACATCGGCTTAAAACATTTCTCTCTCGACCGCAGTTTGTCATTTAACACACCCTTAATATCGATGCCAGCACCAGATACCCATCGTGTTTATGTCGCTTAAATTAAATTGCCCGTGTTGATTATTGTGACACCACTTTTTGTATGTGTTGAAATTTATTTCTTCCAGTATTTTATTCATCTCTTTTAACTTTAAGTGAACTATTTGTCACTCTCTGATTTATGGAAGACGCCCACGGTGCGGCAATAAAATTATTTTCACATAAAAATCAGTATGAACACCATAACATTCTACAAAGGCGGCGCTGGTTTAGCGTAACGTCTTCATTAGGCCGTGCACGACCTCCCGAGCGAGTCGGTGCAATTTTGGAGTCAAGTCTCGTAATTTGCGCGTTCGGCTCTCGATTTGTCGGTAGAGGCCCACAATTCCGTAAGCGCTCGCCCGACAATTTTCAAGAGGTCTTGTCGGCCAATTTTCGAAGTCAAGCGGTTGGTCTTATAGCTCGCGATGGTGAGGTGCTTGCGTGCTTGGGTCCCGCAAAATAATTGAGGCCCGAGACGACTGTGGCTTGGGGCAGGTCGCAATTTTAAAATTACCCCGATTGAGTGCTCACTTCTCGTTGTGTACTTGTTTCAACGTAACTTAAAAGCTCTCGAGTTTGCGGGTGATGTCTATAATTTCCGTGGGAGTTTCATTAAAACGTTGTTTAAAACAATGAGGTGGTCAGATTATATCTTCCTGCTTGGAGGTTTACGTGACTTTGCGTCCAAAATATATGAACATTTTAATATTATTTTAAGTTTCAGATGAATCAGGTACATTTTGCCCACCAAAAAAATTCGGGTAGGTGCGTCGAATTCTTTTATTAATTACAGGAAGTGAGTTGAAAGTGCTATTTTTTACACGAGGCTAATAATCGAATTATGGACCCTATTCACAGATTGTGTACAAAAAAGGGCAGCCACAATTTTCTATTAGCGTCACCTTTCTTTTTTACGAAAGATGTATAATTGTACAACCTGAGCCCGCGCACTGTGCGCAAATGATTTATACCCTCGGTCTAGTTAATTGTATTTTTCTCCCAAAAAACCGTCGGGCATTATCTCTCGTCGGTCGACAGGTAACAAATCTTGCTTTTTAAATATTATTACTCATCGTATTCGATTTGGGAACGAGCTCGCTACGAATGCTTTATCACCACCTACTCGACGTCCCGCAGCTCACAATTCTGTGGTCCCCCTAAACTTTATTCAAATGCGACACACTTTCGTCTAGCCGTCTCATTCGCACGCATAGAAATTAGTCGCCGCCAGAATATCGCCGTCTCGTCCATCACTAAAATAGACTGTGCCCAAGCGCAAAGTGTTCGCGTCAAAAGTTTCGTATAGAGTCGGATAATGGCTTACGAAATGTTTCCCCTACCTCGTGACTTTTTTTACAGTCGAGTTTACATGCTGGGGTCGTGAAGTAGTGTTAAAAAATAGTGGATCGGGTTTTGATGTGGCGTTTATTGTAGCGTTAGGTTTTTGTGCGAAGTTGGGCAGATGCCTTCTCCGCTCTATGTGAGCTCTGAACACGATTCTGTTATAGTATGGACAACATTGTCAGTTGTAAATAAGGATTTGTATAGTCCGTACGTATCGTTCTAGTGGACGCGTGCTCGAACTTTATTACCCACAACTAATTCAACGGGATCATAATCGTCTTTGTTTTAGATAAAACCGTCGATAATCTAATTTATTTTATCAATATTATTACTAGTTAGTGATCCAACAAGAAACTTGGAGGAATTTATTGGTGTTTTACATATAGTGGTACTTGGAGATTGTTTATTGGTGTTATAGTGTCATCGTTTAGTTTAGTGCTACGCTGTATATTTTCAAGGATTTTGTTTACTGTAAGTAATAGTTAATTAATTTATTAGTCCAATTATTTTAACATTTACAGTTATTAAGTGATTTTTAAAATATCTATAACACATTTATGATATTTTTCAACAAAGCAACTTTTGAACGGTCACGTTTTATCACAAAAAGCATTGCAGTGTAACTTTACACAGTCGAATACAATTCGACTCAGCACAATCCCTCTAAAGACCGACGAGAGGAATGCATCGCGATAAAAGATGTCATCCGGATCCCAAAACCTTAGAACGAAATGAAACCATGTGTGGGAACTTTTCATCAGTCCCAAAGCATCTTTAACCCCAACAGGTTAAAGTTCAATATCTCTTGTAGTTATAAGACTTTTTTCCCCAAAGGACCGAGACAAAACTTCAGACCTAGCTTTGGGAATTCATAAAATCAAAGCTCACTCCGAACCGTTTTGTTATTCCACGAATTCGTTTGCTTTTCTTTTTGTACCACATTTTTCATTATCATTTTGATTAGTTTCTCTTTAACTGATCAGGAATACTTTGCTTGGCTTAGTAAGTAGGTACTTAGGTATGTGGAAATTAACTGTACCTTTAATCTCATGAAAATATTGTGTTGTTCTCCAATATAATGCACGTTTATTATCGTTAATATTGCAATAAAAGCTACTTATATCACAATGAGCATTTATACTGATAAGAGAGTTTTTTTGTAAAACTGAAAATAACAACAGTGTAATAATTACACTCAAGTGTTTACCTAATATTTTTAAAACTGTACATAAACTAACATTAGAATTTAGCGACAAAACTTTTAGGTGCATTTTTAAGGTCTACAAATAACAAAACTTATCCATTATATTAAAGCTTCAACAAAATAAAAATTTAAAAGAGTCACGCGTTCCCGGCACCTGCGCAAAGCGCTTTTATCACTTAGGTATTTTTGTCAGCGACTTCCTTAGATAGCGAGGCTCTCAACGCTGAGGAAATGAAATTCTTATCGTGCTCCAGTAGAATGAAGCTCACTTCTTTCTGTTATCCGCAGAGGAAATATATCGGGGGGATGAAAATAACCGACATCTGATTGCTAAAGGGAATCGCGGAAATCTCGTGGCGGGGAGAAATGATACTAATGTCGGGGGACTGGAGCTTAAAGATTGTTAGATGGCTGATGTTCATTGCGTGACGGTGGATGGAGATTAGAAAAATGTATATTTAATTCGCGATGAGCGGGAAAGTTATTATATATTGTTTCACGCAGAATGCATGCGATGCGATTTTAATAAGTATTGGCACTGGTTCATTAACTAGCCATTTGCAATTCAGTGATAACACAGCTCCTCTGTTTCAATGATGTTGTTGGTTCTATATTACAAGAAACTAAATGCAATATATTAGTAAACGTTTTCATTAATCGTCGCCCAACTGACAAGCTACTCGTAATAATTTACGTTCATCTTCGAACGTTATGTGACAATTTACAAGCCACTATTTCTCGGATCAAACAAAAACAGATATCGCAATATCCTCTAATAAACTCAGTCCAGACTTATTACCGACGCGAATGCAAAATCACAAAACGCGTTCGAAATTTTCAACAGCGATGCCCCCTTTTTCATTCTGACGCTGCTGCAAAATTTATTATCTTACCCCGCGAGAGAACATTGCGTGCCTGACGTTTTTAAAAATGTGTCAAACTTTTTTACAAACTTCTTTCATTTAGCTCCGTCCTTCCTCTTTAGCCTTGCCAGTTTTTATTTCTGTTATATTGTTTATTTTTTAGCCTCTATTGAAACGTCCGGGCAAAGGATTTTGAACAACGGCCCTAAAAAGTAGACGCAGTATGGGATAATGAAAGGTCTTTTCTTCTAACCGGCCTTTTGGAAGTGTCTTTCAATGTCACCGTTTTTGAATTTTTTGCGTGTTCAGTTTAAAGTATTAGGAACTATAGATGTTTATGCTAATTTACTATAATAGAAACAAAATAAATACGACGATCTTTTCTTTTAATTCGTTATAGTAGTAAAATATTGCCTGGACTTTTAAATTATTATAGACAGTTTTTATTAATTGATGAATATTAAATTTGTGGGCAACCATTAATACGTGATCGACAACGAATATAATATAAATTAGTATGTAGGTATTTGTAGGTATAATAATAATCACTCATTTTGGGTATCCATTAATTGATACGCTAAATTAATTGGTAATTAATTATTATTTATTTACCCAAAATAAGTCGCTTGTTAAATTTATGATTCGCAAAATAAAATATTCTACTTAAATCTAAATATATTTAATATTATGTAAGTTAATTATTTATTATAGATTGAAAAGTAAAACTGTTATAATGGAATAAAAATGTAAATATATAGGTAGCTATATATAAACAATAATTCAATGGTTATAATTAGCAAGGATTCTCTACTGTACTTACTTCGATTAAGTACCGTTTATATACATAAGCTCCTAATTATATTTTCCCGCGCATAATATGATTTGTTTGTCATTTTATCAAAGCAAGAAGCAAGTTTTGCATAATCGGTTTACTCTAAGTATATACTCCTTCAGATAGCTTTGAGTGCGGTGCGGCGATCGAACCGGTCCATGAATTAGCTTTTTATTTATTGTTTTATTACAAAGTAGTGATATGATTCTCTTCGTTGACCAATGAACATTTATGGCCGATTAAAAAATATTACCATACTGAGTTTGGTTTGTATTCTTTAATCATGTAATAGATATTTATCGTGCACGCCATCTATAAAATAAACTGTAAATAAATGTGGGTTACAAGTTGATAGAATCAGTCGTTACTTTACGGAACCCCCTCTTCTAAAAGATGGGCAAAAAACTTTATTTTATAACAATTATAATAACACTCTGTACATAGCTGCAGCAAAAGTGTTTCAAATGCTAGTTTCATGAACATTAATTACATTTTGAACATCTTTATTTTCTGATAATTACTCGCTCACATCCTATGATTACCATATTTTAATTAACTTAGTTATTTTATAACGAAATTCATCGTCTATATTTAAATAATGCACAAGCGTGGTCAGTATATGTTTCAGTGCATAATATGTTTCAAATGAAGATTTGATTATTATACATAATATTAAAAATGGAAAACTTAATCTTATGCGCCTTAGCTTGTTTAACATTAGTTTGTTGCTATGTATGTATATACCTAAAAAGTTAGACAAAAGAGAGAACACTTTAATTCTTTGTTTGTCGTATGAGGTTGTGTTAGACTCTAGTGTCAGAGTTTACAAGGCCGACCGAGGGCTTCTGACGTGGCTTAACGTCTGCCATCAATTGATAATAACCGGGACCGACCGTCTTTTAACCGAAAAGCTAAGACGTTAAAAGGTAATATTAAGCTAGCCATTTAAGTTAATAGGCATTGAATCGTATTTTCTATTTGTACATACTACCTACTACTATTTTGTTGATATTTTTATTAAGGTACATTTTATTTTTATCAACTATCTCCAACTAACGACGTTTGAGTATCGTAACAGATGTGTGATAATGTGTATACGGTAATGTTCGGTGTAATGTACTGTGGTACCGTCAAGATAATATCCATATCTACAATTAGATGCTTAAAATCCTCTAAAAACACTCAACAAACATTTTCTTGTATTTACCTTCTAATTATATTCTTTACAAATGTAAAATCTGTATTTAAATAGATATCTGCTTAGATATCAGACACCTTAAGGTGCGTCGGTCAATTTTATGTCACTACAGAAACATAAAGTGTACATAATTATGGCCGATCGAACACCAAATAGACAAAAATACATATCATAAACTAGACGCGTCGAATAAGTGTCACCGCAAATGGGAAAACCGAATTTACCTTATGCTAATTTTACGTATAACCTCCTCTTAAAAACGTGAAGGTTTTTAGACAAGCTAAGTTCATATTTCGGACTAAGAGATGCGTAGGCGCAAGAATTAGACATGTGTGTAAAAAGATTTTAATCTTTTCTGTATGTGGGCAGTGACTTATAGCTATTTTTATTTATTCTACTTTCAGAGGCGAATATATATCACTTAATGAGTAGGGAAACTCGGTTTTCTTAAGGTCTAATCTACTAAGAAGTCGGTAAATCAAAATGACTCGGCGCGTTACATAATTACTGGGACTTCGCGCTTTGAGCGCTCAGTTGAATTTAATACGTTGTTATTTATTGCTGTGTCAATTAAAATTATTTAATAGGCAAATAGAAGCGGCCAACGAACTTCAAATACAGACAATTTTTAAGCGCAAGGGAAAATAAAATATAATTGGGATTGGATATTTAATTAGCAAAAAATACTAGTTTGTCAAATTCGTATCTCTGAAAGCCACGTGTTTTAAATAAATATTTAACGTTTATTTGTGCGAACAAATAACAGGTAGAGGCGAATAAAACATATCTCGAATATTTTCACGTTATAAATAAGGCTATCTCCCCACTATCAGATATAAGGCAGGGTTTACACCGTGCGGGCGCAGCTGCCCCAACTGACAGCTTTAAGATTAGGCCCCCTCCACACCCCGCGGGGCCCCACCCAAATTGAGAGCTTCATGCCGCGCCGGCTAAATTAGTAACGGTTACCAAATTGCTTTTTAATTTCGTGTCCGTTATTAAGTACGAGTAGATATTTTTTTGGAATTTTTTGAGATATTTTGTTCTTCAGTTGGAGAGACCTTTAAGATTGTTTTGCAGTTTTATGATTTACCTACGAAAATTGCTTATATTAGATAACAAAACTATAAAACTAAAACTGCACTAAGCGGTGCATTCTTTATTCGAAAAAGAAATATAAAATTGTACGTCAATAACTTACTGCACGTGCGACTTCAAACACATTTATATATCGGATATGAAACAAAAGAGTTCACATTGAGTTACACGGAACAAGTTCAACATTTGGACATTGAGAAATCTTTCATCTCATCTGTATCGTTGGCCGGTTATTCATTCTTTTTGTTCAGTTTTTTTCGGCCATGAACCGGGCCGGGCTCGGCGGCCCTGCCCTAGTCGCGGGTGTAGCCCATCCCTAATTTTAATGGCTGCTCAGTTGTTACATCCGGATAACAAAGTATGGAGTAAGATTGGGCAATTCATGTTTTTTTAAAAGTTAAGTACGTAATATTTCAGTTCTAGTTCTGTAATTATGTAATTGCATTGTATTATTTTTAGTAAAATTATTTCTGAATCTTTAAAGTTGTTTCTTATCGAATTTTGAATTAGATTTAGTTTCAGTATTATTAAGGTGTTATGTAGTTATTGAACCAATGGTTATAATATAACTTCCCTTTTCATTCAATACATAAAATGGGATTTCTCATATTTTGATCCAATAAACCTCAGTTAGTAAGTATATTCCAATAATAATGCATCAGGTTTCTACGAGTCTTTATTAAAAAACATGCTACTGATTCCATGTTATCAATTTTTAAATGAAACGTAACACTTTACCACATAAATCAATTATTCCGAGTGAGATTGGGTTTCCGTGTTGGAAGCATATTAATACAAACTATAAGTCATCTGTGCACCCAGCAACCCTTCTCTGCAAGCTGATGCATGAGTAACGACTTGGGGCCATTTGGACCCATCTGGTCCATCGGACCTGTGATGTTATTTACGAAAAAACATTACAATATTTGCAATAAAGTTTTGGAGAATGGAGAGGTGTATATCAGGTACCTTACAAAGTAAAATGATCTCTATCGTAAGTATCTATAGGCTAGCATTTTAACACCTGATTTGGCTTTTATTAACGATGTCGTCGAAGATGTTAAACATGCTAAGTCTGGCTCTCAAGAACCACTGGTCGGAACTCCTCGATGGGGGGTTCGCGATACACTTTCTGTTTGAACTAGTTCGGCAGGCGGGCACTATAGACTATAGTTAGTTCCCAACCACCAAGATATTATCCTGATTAGATCCTATATCTGTAAATATTTTTGTGTAAGCCGTCTCCGCCTTTGCGTACTGCTGGCTATATCGATCAAGTTTGTATTACGATATAGGTAGATATAATAATGGATGACTCACAGCTGATGTTCCTAAATATTAAATTTCATTTGACCAGAGCTCTTTTGTGAGAGGTCTGTAAATTTTTGACCATGAATTTCTTCGTTTATGTTCGATAATATTAGGTGTGTTAGTTATAGACATTCTGGATACTGAATTAATTAAGTGAGATTGAAAGTGTAATGCAAAACTATTACTCATTGGTGTGCAGTGGCGCAACCCTTTCCCGCAAGCTGATGCATGAATAACGACGCGGGTCTCACAGACCCGTGTCGGATCGACCGACGATTTTTGTTATATTCAACCCGTAATTGCTGAAAAGTTTTCACGCCGCGCCGTGGTCACGCGTATTTTATTACTATGAAATTGAATTATTTATGGCGACAACGCGGCCACTGGGCGTCGGTAGCTGAATTTTAATATATATTTTACGCTATGTGATTAGTATTGGATCAAAATGACGTATCAGCGCGGGAGGCTTAATTGCGTCGCCCCGTAAAGCCTCGTCCAAGATTTATGTATATCCAATCCCGGCGTCCTAATCCCACTCCTGGGCCGGGTCAATCCGACCCCGGAAAGGTTTTCCCGGTTATTTTCCGTGGAACTTTTAATCCCACAGAATACCGACATACATCATAGAGGATTAAGAGGTTTAAATTGGAAGTTACCGACGTCCGAAATAAATTTAAATCGGCTGGCAGTCCGGTATTGTGATATCGGTTCGTATGCTAAATGGGAGCCAATTTTACCCCGCAAGTAAATCTTCTAAAGAACACGCTTAGAAAAATTGCTTTGCCTACACGGTGTTATTGTAACTGAATATGTTTGGGTACGCTCTTGAATGCTGTTGCGTAAACAAAGTAGTGATTGGATAGGAATGTTTACCTGAATTTAGTTTAGATTTCTGGATGAAATGTTGCTCCACAACTTTGTGCTAAATAGTCTCCATTTCGAGCATACTTTCGCAGTAAAGGGAAGCAATAACAAAATGTTACCAAACGTTTCCATATTAGCAACATTATAATTATTCGTTCGTATAGTTTTAGGCTAGTGTAAGCCACTGTAGATAAATCCTAGTGTTGTAGCGTAGAGACTGGCTCTCCAGGGCTGCAGCTAGAACATTGAATGAGAACATTTAAGAAAACTTAGCGACCATTATATTACTTTTTGTAATACAACTTTTTTGTAGCACCAATGCCATTTTCTTGACTTTAATGACAGAACAATGTCTGTCTGGTCAGCTAGTATGTAGGTAATATAAATAATGCCAAGTAATAATACCACACACCATATTGGTAGCACGCGTGCACGTATGGTACCAAATTAAAATGGGTACCAATAAGGGCGCAGTAAATCATGTGAAAGCGTCTAGCTGGCATCCCTTCAGAGTGGACCCTTAAGGGACACCTGACCTGCCACAGTTGCATACCGTTTAGGTATAAAATATGCTATAAAGCCACGGTATTGTGTGACGTTAGTCGATATTTGGCGGTCCCTTTATTGAAAGGCTCCTTGTGGAATGCTGGGATTTGTTCTGAAACAGAATTTTACACTTCTTTTAGTAGTTGTTTTCTCTAGTAGCCTTTACTTTGAATTAGACCTATGAATTTTCAAGTAAAATTAATACATAATAATATGGTCTAATTGCGTTATTTTATTTTTTACCTATGTTGTTGCAATACGTTGCTCGTTTTACATGCAGCTTTTTTGTAACTGTGCTTACACCTTACACGTAGAGAGCAATAAACTGGATATTTTTCTCAATGCTAAAACAATGAGAATGTGCTTAATGCTTTATATCCATAAAACTTGCAGGACAGTAAAGAAATAACACCAAGAAAATTAAACATGCCGTATGAAAAATATTAAGGTGCCTGTAACATAATATAAGTGGAAAACAGTAAGTTCGCAACGCGACACACAAATAGTGCTCGACTAGCGCATAGACAACTAGTGCTGGCAACACTGTACTGACGCAGATGCGTACGTGTTAATGCAGTCAGGGCCGCACATCCAGCGGCTGGACAACACGGAATTGGGTACGTAAATCATTAATCAGCCGCGTCATTTGTTCGCGCCAAAATTATTAATGGCACCCGTGGTGTTGCCAGTCGCCAGTTGCCTCTTTAAAACGCTAACTGCTGTAGGTATTGTCGGGAATTCGGCTAGACTAGTAAAGAAATTGTTTTGTACATTAAAGTTGATATTTACTGCGCTGTACATAGGTCATATAGAGACATGTAGACAGTATCAAGAAGTAAGTAGACAGTATCTATCATGTAGACAGGTGTTAAGAGGAGTCGATACTGGTTATTTATAGACAGTGACACATTAATGTATCAGACATACCTTTTTATAAGTGTATTATCAAAATATGATATTGATTGAAGTATTACGTGTCAAGAATTATAAAAAATATATAAAAATACATTTACTTCCAAAATGATTGAACTAAACAATCATTATGATCTTGAACATGGTTAAAAAAACTAAGTTCAATAAAAACCTGCATTTTTATTCTTACAAAACGAATATTATTTATTTAGAATAGGTACCAAAGTTTAAATACGGCACGATGACCATTAGGAAAGACTTCTGTATACTTAAATCTTTATTAGTAAAAAAATACGGGAAAAAGCCAAATCTAACAATAACTCATAATAAAAGCCATAAATATTCACACATCGTACTTGTCTCATAAATCATACACTTATCCCCAAAAGTCAGGCACATACGAGTTCTCGTCGAAAGTCACCGTGGCTAATCAAGTGTAAACTTGTAACTAAGTTCGGCGAAGGACTGAAAAGTAGTGATGCGGTAAAAATATGGATAGGTAGTATCGATATCGTCAATACGAAGCTTACGATTCTTAATTCATCTTAGATCAATTCTCAGCAAAAGCTTTAGACTTTTAATAAAAGATAGCACTTACTTAGTAGGTATGAGTAAAGTCATTATTTTCTAGAGATTCAAGATCGTAGAAAAGTGTGTTTAAGACTCTGATGTTCAAGATTAAATATCTTTTTGTAAGTAAACGAACCAGCTGGTATTGTTTAACTCCATACTTTATATAAGTAGGTACCTATGTAACATTTCAAACTTTCGCTATTTAGTTATTTAAGCAACTTCACAAACAACTTATAAAGTAACATTACAAAATAACCTAATTTAAAGCTATGTTAAAATATGTAATTTATGATGTTGAGATAAATAATACACATTTTGTGTACTTAGCTATTTTATACACATAAGAAATGAATAGGTAATGCATTTCAAAACAAATCTAAATGAATATCGATATCAAATCCACAGGAAAAAAAACAACGCAACATCGATATTCTTGCAAACATCCCTGCTCTAACCGAGTTTGGTGTTCGTTCAGTCCTCGAAAGGGCGTAATTCAACAGGGAAGGGTTGCCGCAGGGCCGGAGGCGCAATAAACTGTCGGAGCGCCCTCTGATTAATGGATGTGTAATTGTTCCCACATAATGTACAATAACTGGCATAGACAAAAGCTCAGCTGCTGTGTTCGGCACGAATTAAAACAAAAGTGTTAGAGTACCTTTTAAAGAATAACGAGATAATAATTTATCGTCGAATAAACTGGGTAATGTAACTTTATCAAATCAATATTTTATAAAAAATTATGTTTTGTCTAGTGCGCTTTTAATACCTATACTATTAAGTAATTACGTTCTAAATTCAGAAAAAAAAACATATTCACTTCTACTTAAGTATTTGACGTAGTTTTCGTTTAGTTATTAAAATCTTTGACCAAACCAGCTGTTGTTGTACTTAGTCAGTCAGTACCGACGACATTTTTATAATAATATGCGCCAATTATTGTCTAATAGTTTCGTATTGCTACATAAACTTGCATCAATTTCCTAGCTACCCAAAACTGTAAATATTTTTAACACAATTGTCCATTAATAACCAACATTCCTGAACTAGAGCGCGCGGGTCCAGGGGTATTCCGACCCGATGGTTTATAATGAACTCACGAATTGTTTTGTTAACTAATGTCCTTGTAATTGTTCTTGTATATGTGCCTCTTAAATTCAATTTAAATTGTTGGTTGTTTCGGACCTTGCAAAGTAAGTACTACATACATATCTACTACTATACCTACTAGTTATATCAAATTTATAAAAGAAAACAGTCACATAAAATGCGTTTGTCACATAACATAGTCAAAATAATAATAAAAAATTAAGTAAGTATACATAAGTTGTAAACTGAAATTATGACTGTCTCTCCTAAAAAAAGTAATACTGAACATATCTAATACTCGGATAGGAGATGCGATACTGTATATTTAGTTTCTAATTAGATCTAGATCAGTTTCCCGTATTATATCACCCATATGCAGATATATTAAATTAAACGAGTTATCTCGTCGGTAATCTTAAGGCTAGGTCACGCACCTATTGTCTCGTTTCCGTTTAACGCGCACTTAATTACATGAGGTTTGAGTTTATTATCACCTCCGATAAAGGCGAAGACCGCATTTCAGCATTCTAGCCTTTCCTAATTTAGCCATAGATAAATAATTCAATTATAGCCACGGTGTGGGGGGGGAAATGCTGGGTGGGCGAGTAATTGCACTAATTACGTCAGTGCCTCTGTGTTATTAGTAATGAATTATTGATGGGCCGTAGCGTATGATAAACGATCTCCGCTTGTTAACTAGACAATAATTGTATTTTTTTGCCATCGGTGTTGAGCAGTTACGGTTCATACCTGGAATTACGGTCCGTTCAACGATCAGCTTTTTATCCAAATCAATTTTGCAGGCATACGTATACGTAAGCCTTGCTTTACCGATTTCGGGTGCTTCTGCGAAGTTCTCCTATTCGCCGGTAGATGTCGCTATTTTAAACAAGTGTGTTCCGTAAACGTCCGCTCGGGAGCGCCACTTCATCCCGTAATAACTGTCGAGTTTTATTATTATTTTATTGCTCGGCCCGGTTTACAACGTTGTTTATTGACATTCTATTACAAAGCAGTAAATAAACAAGCGTGTAACCGCAATAAAAGTGCTCGTTCATCATCCAAGAGAGATTGAGATGATAGAGAAGAGCGACAAACCTTGTATAGTTCGCTATTTAACCGGTAGAGGGCGTGATTTATGGTAACATTGATGGTCGACTGTTCAATTCGGCTTAATCGACGATTATGGGTGTATTAGTTTTTACGGCGTGTTTAAGCGTGATTTTAATGGGCAGTTCTTCAAATATTTACACGATGTTAAACGGTAATAAGGTTTTTATGAACTAAAACGGATTTATAAACGCTATAATGTGGCTTGAAGTGTGTTTAACTTCATTGTATGAGTAGGTAGGTATAACCTAATAAGAAATGGGTTACAATGTTGTACCATTACCTACTTTAGAACAATGCATCGAGTCTTCAAAGTGTGCAAATACCTACCTACTTACGGTTATTTTTTATTTTATTTTCAGATTCTAATGAAGCATAATAACTATCTAATTAGACCGCACGGCACTCACTGTTGAGAGTGTTGACGGTAGGTAATGAATTAGGTTATACCTACGTAGATAATTACTATGACGACGTGTGTCGATAATTGATCTATTTCATGTACTCCTTCTTTGATTCACAAGATGGCTCGACACACAATATCTGTGTACTTATACCGAATTAATTTACCGACCTTTTGATAGATTAATTTTTAACAAGGATAACTAATTATCTACGTGGGCTCAATTTCTATTCAAGTCATCGATCTAGCACAGCGAAACTATTTTTATTAGAAAATATAATATTATTGTGTTATGCGTATATTATACTTAGCTTTAAGTAATAACCTATTAATATCGAAACATCCTATGTGCCATCTGTCACCACGCACATCTCCCATCAACGTATCGTAAAACTCAATAATAATACCCGAATAGGGGTAACTTACCCCTAAAATTAAAAATGGCCGCTGGCGCGAACGCTCTCGATTGGAGGCAATAACTCATTGCTCCGCCGCTAGGGGGCGCCAGCTACGAGCCATTTGTCAATGTCAACCCCCCACCCCCCGCAGCCCCCTCGGAGAAATATCTATTCGGAAGATGCGAGGGGGTGCTCGTGACAACGTTTTGTATCTTTTTGTTCTTGAATGAAAATGGTATTGTGCTAATATTTTTATGAGTTATTGATGGAAATTAATGAATAGATTTACAATGTAGGTACTTATTCGGTTAAAGTTTAGTTATTCGACATGTTGCCGCGTCATAGTCGCGTCTCATAAAATTGCAGTTCATCTACCTGTATGGAACATAGATTTTTATGTACTATAACTTGGATTATTATAAATAATAATAATAAAGTTTAAATCACAATACCTATTACAATTTACCGGTAATCATTTCTTTTTATTTGTTTGAGTTTCCAAATAGATAGCAGTCATTTACAATCTTCATTTAATGAGGTAAGTACTGATGGGAATTCGATTAACGCGTTACCGGTAAAAAAATACTTCTTAATGACTCGCGTTTAAAGTTAATCTTGGATCAATAAAATTGAAGTAGAAAGCAGTAAGAAATAGATAAAGATAAGTGTTACAGCCGTTCCACTTGATCTTCGATATAAATTCTAAGAACAGAAGTCCGTATTTTTATATTTTAATTTGTTTTCCAATCTAATTATTACATGCTACTTATGCAGCTATTCGAAATAATTGGAAACTGATAAAAAACTAAAGACCGTTGATTTTTTATCGATGGAATTTATTCAAATTAAAATAAATAATTGTCTGTGGCTACCGATACTGGTGTAGGTGGTAACATGGATCTGATAAATATTTATTCTTAATTAGTATTTTGATGTTGGCTAAACGTAACGTAGTCCTTATCAAAGTTTATGTATAGAACGAACTATAACTTAAAGGGACAGCTTCTAACACTGATTAGGTTTCTGTATAAAGCTTTACAATGATAAACATCATTTTTTCTAACACCATTACAGATTCCAAAATGAATGGTGTTCACCAAATAATAAGGCAGAATTCAGAATGAAGGGTAGCTGTTAAAAAAGGTAAAGAAAAGTTTGTACTTTGCCTAAAAGTTGCGTGATAAAAGGCAGTTTGGGAACGCACCTCACGCACTTCTTTCGAAATTATTTTAATAAAACCAGGTTAGTTGAATGTTTTGATATTTTTCCTTATAAACTAGGAAGGGAAAGTGCTCTGCATCGTTGTTTTTTTACTTTCTTTTTTGTTGGCACCTCAAAAAGGAATTACTTTACAGATAAATCACGTATGACTAAGGTGCTTTCAAAAATAATCCCATACGTCTGAGCTTTCTGTAAGTACCTATACTTATTGTCAAAAAGCAAGATGACAAAGTCATGCAGCAATATAGCAGCAAAAGACAGCTTCTTTATTTTTTCAGGATCAGTACTCAAATACCATTCTTAATTAATATCTTACAAAAAGAAGTAAATAAATATTACGACCTTAACAATATACAATTTCAGAAAATAACAGAGATCATTTCGAATAACACCTACATTTTATTCCGTTGATTTTTTACTTTATTACTTGGATTTTTTGACTCATCAGAGAATATTAGCATTTTCATGACATATCTCCTTGTTAAATTATGTCTTCCTTAGAACAACGCATATGCCACACTTACTACAAGAAGGTCTCATTGCTTCAAAATCGCTGACAAAACGAGCAGCTCCACTAAATCAGAATTGCAACCGATATTACTGATAACGTTTTGACAACCAAGATATCGGCCCAGCTGTAGAATTTATACCTCCTTTGCCCATTAAGTCCAACACGGGCTGACCAAAAATAAATCAACCATAACAACTCTATCTTTGAAACAAAGCATTCGCAACGATTATTATCTCTTGAACAAACTTAATGCATTTAATGCTGGTAGCGACACAGTCTCAAGACGTTTTAACAACTTTACAACCGCTATCTGCACACAATTGAACTTTAATTGCATAGGAATAAAATCCATTTCCACCTTTCTCAACGGCATTGCTCTTAAATCGACCGAAACTAAATTATTTTGCAATTAAATTGCACTCTATTATCTCGGTGGCAAAGCTGAAAATTGGGGATAGTAGCGCTTAACACAGTGTAAGTAAATACTAGAACGGCCAGTCGTGATCGGGAATCGTGATTGCGACACGGTTCTGCGTGCCCTTTGTTACATGGGTTCCGTAGCCGTGAAAAATCACTTGAACATATGCAAGCTGCCTGCCAGTGCCCGGCAACGTTCTAATCCATTGTAGGGATAGCAAAACTGCTGAGATTCAACATTATATTGGATAAATATACCTTAGAAAGCAATCACAATTCTAAAAGCAAACCTCAGTGTTCGTGTTATTAATACTTCATTTAATAATATGTAAAAAAATAAACAAGTGGGACCAAAACCTTTCTACACATAAAACTGAGCTTTATATTTTCAACATTCAACATCATTGTATCAACTCCATACAGAAAGTTTCCAAGTTTTCCATAATAATAATATCTGACTTTTATGGAAGTTTTATGACTAGGTTTATACTCGTATACCTATAAGCTATATCGATGGTTGCCCTAGCCTTATTTTGTCTTAAAAACTGTAAAAAAGCTGACACGAACACACAGACACGTATAAAGCCCACACATTATTATATATAGTGGCATAATAATATTAGACTCGAGAACTATAAATACTTATTTGGTTCTTTTTTGTTGTCCCTACTTATGAACAATAACGTGAATAAGCATTTGGTAAAGCAAGCGAGGCTGTGTTACTGTGGCACCAATTGTACTGCTTCCTTTCTATTTCAAGGTTTTTTGATACCACTGAACCTTGCCTACTTATCATGTTGCTTGGGGCATGTTTGTTTTAAGTTAGTATGGAATGTGACTATATAGACATCCGCCTCGTTTAGGACTCCATTAATTATTCATAGAGCTCTATTATCTATACCTCTATTATTTATAGAAGAATAGCTGAACGATGGGGCTCACCATTTAAACAATAAAACTGACCCGTCAGATTTGTTAAAGAATCATTAACTGAAATAAGTTTTTATTGGAAACTATGTCGTCCTAGATAAGCCAATAAAGTACGCTGCGGTACTGTAAGTGATGCTACTCTGATCTTGGTCTATATATTTTTAAACTGCAGTAGGATCTAGGTACAGACCCTGTTAATTTCTAAAGAGTTCTGTTGTCTACCTCCCGTTTATCCTCAGGTCAACCCGCTATCACCATTTTATTGTATTGTCAGGCAAACGGGGCAGACACACTAAACTTTAACTCTAAACTTGACCTTAACAACATCATCGTTATAACTAATATCACTTCCATGAAGAGAATAATGAATCAAATTACATAATAAAGAGACACATTACTTACGTTCGTATCAATAAACCGTAATTACCTTACCTTAAAAAAATTCAAGCTTTTCATAAGTCCTCGCAACCAAATTTATTCGAAAGCACATCAAAATAGTGTCGTCTACGAATGACGCATCATCGAAACAATTTCCGAGTTCATCGTTTAGACCAATCGGTGGCAGATCGTGTTTTGTTTAAAATTCGAACATCGCCGTTGCCTAGTAAGGCGCACAAGGGATCATAAAATATTATGACTCTATTCTATTCGATACGTGATAACTCCTGGATCAAGTGTTCGGTGCATAATAATGTAGGGCCGGCCTGATAGTCCTAATGTGACTTCGACATCGTTATACTTCCGGGAAGTAGGTTGGCGATTCCCAGGTTCGATCCGTCCTTTTGTCGATCGATACGAGTTGAGAATTGATTTATGACTATGTAGCTTACAATCGATTAAGTGACGTCGTGCGTTCGCTTTCTCGTTCCCTTTTCATTTTATATCCGTTCGACTAAGCTATGAAAGTAATTCGGATTTTTTGTTCACAGGGTATAAGCAAATGATTAGTATTAAAAGTGTTTCGACACAGATGATTAAGTATAGTTTTAACATATTTTTCCCATCACTTGTCGCATCGTCAAGCAAATACATGACTGATCCGAGTTCATTAATAAATTAGCTCTTTTTATAGCAGCATTTGTTCGTGACTTCGTCGGCGCGGACTACATGTTATTGAAACTAAAAATAGGATTATGTTATGTCCTTTCCCAGGGGTCAAGCAATCTCTATACCAAATTTAACAAAGATCGGTTCTGCCGTTTGTCATGGAAAAGGGAGCAAACATACAGATTCAGAGTTACTTTCGATTTTATATTAGGTATTAATTTTTTCAGACTAAGTAGGTATAAAAACAAACACAACAGTTCGGCAGTATTTAGCTTAGTCCAATTACGAACGAACCCATCATCAATCCACAAACATCCGATTTAGCCATCTGTAAAGGCATAAAACTCATCAAAGTGCTTTACCGACACACCTATAGTATCATTAACTTGGCCACGTGCTTTAGATTTGCTTTGATAAAATACAATGTTGAATGGAGAATTTCTTATAAATATTTATGACAATGCATCGACGTGTAATAAATTAATATATATTCTGATTTTACGACTTCGAACTTTATAGATTCGGTGAAATGACATTCTTGTTAGGCCGGCCTAACAATGTAGGCAATGAAACAGCCGGAAAACACAGCGATAAATATATTGTTATGTTGCAAATTAAATATTTATTACAATGTACGCATATATGTAAATGTTTTCAACTACGCCTACGCCAATTTATTAGAAAAAAGGATAATATTATAATTATGCTTTTTTTTAACACATCCCAAATCGATTATGAAAAATGCCTGCAGCAGAATCGATTTATAATTACGATGGCAGCACTATAAATCCATGTAATTGATAGTTCGCGCTTTCAGCACAGGGCGGGGACACAAATCATCGTGAGCAAATCAGATTCTGTTTGGACGAATTGCAAATGGCGCTGGATGAGTGTCGGAGCTCACAGTCGGAGGTTGGAGTGTGATATTGACGTCACTGGTTCAGGTGAATACCACGTGGTGAATTAATGTTTTTGTGTGCTGTTAGAAACATAATAGGTGAAGAAAATAGAAAATATCGATAGATAACTCTATATTGACACCAAGATGTAATAAGACATTGAAAACCCTATAGGTATGTCTTATTCAGAGGTGCAAATAGACGGTATTGTAACTTTTAAAACAAAATTTACCGAACAAAGAGCATCAGCTAAAAAAAGGAAAAGTCGTAGGTAAACGCTCATTGAATGAATGAAGTACGTTATAGAATTAATAAGACGCCGTAACGGATGTAATGCCAATATATTTATAACGTTTGGAAGTATAATAGATTTCTGACACGTTCGTCACACGCCTAGAAATTTCGACTAAACGTGTGTGCGTAACAAAAATTTGTTTTGCGGGATAAATGATTGGCGGAGTTGCACATAAACCCTCTCTTATTACCCGGGAAATCTCAGTTCCTCTACAAAATCCCGGGGTATCATCCATGTCCCACTGCAGTGTAGGTACCTACATCACAAAATCTAAATGTGCTCAACCCCTGAATAGTTTATCATTCGTTAGCATTGCAATCTGCATGCGTAACGTCCCGCGATGTCCGTACGTAATTAATAATTTCGACACTGGGTGATTAACATTTAAATCAGTGTCGGGATTGGTCGAATCGGTTGCACAGTCGTGTCGGGATTGGTCGAATCGGTTGGACAGACAGTCGGATCGGGCCGTGTGAGTTGGCGGGTGATGGATTGATTTATTTGTTTGCTGAAATGTTTGTTATTTATTGTACAGAGGACAACGGCTTTTTTTAATTTAGCACACGGCCTTGCTGATCAAACTCACGACGGGAGTGGAGCGTGGTGGGAGACATATAACATTAACTTTTTTGATAGGTGAGCGATCGGTATACCTATACCTAAAGCAATCGTCCAGTGGAAAATATAATGTGAACCAGACTTATATGTTAAAAATCGATTTTGAATACATCATAGAAGTCATCAACAAACATAATAGTATGAACCTATTACAAACACATAAAAAGTTGACACCAAAACTTGATGATTCACAAAACAGGATGTTTGAAAAGCGAAGTTTATTGGAAAAAAGTAGCATGTTTTTATTAGAATCCCGGTCACAGCACCAACATTAATTTGTAAGTTATATCCGAGAACTAGTAAACATTAGAAACTTTACTGTCATTGCCGTTAAGTCCAACCCTGAAAAGTAGGATCTAATCTGTGAACATATAATTATTAGCACGATAGGTAGGTACTCAGTTGATAGATAAATACTGGTTGACAGCTTGGCTAGGCGCCTGCTTGATACTGATAACAAGACAAATTGCTTTAACTAGACCTACCGTAGGCTTTCCTAGGGTGATAAAGATTTTAATTGAAATTACATTACAAATGAACGATAAATTTATTATTGTAGTTGCTTTCAGTGGGCATGTTTTTAGGTATTATGAAAATATATTGATTTGTATAGTGTTCTGATTGTTACCAGATATTTTATTAATTTAAAATTAAAAGTAAGTTACTTCACCAAATACTTAAGTAAAGGCCTGAACTATGGACTTTTATGTACGAGTTTAATGGAGTGCTTAAAACAAATGTTCAATAGAGACGAACGACCTAACTTGTTTAGAGTTCCAGCACCAGAATAACTAAAATTCCCGATAAGTTAATAACAAAAACAAACAATGAAATCGCGACGGCAATTATTCTGAAATCCTCCTGCGGCACACCCACATAATCTGTCACACACGCGCGAGCCTTTTTTCATCAAACCATCGACCGCATTGATATGCAAAATGTTACTGCGATTCGCACACCGCATACATACGATTAAAAAATCACGGCGGTAGGTGACCGTTGCGTACGCAGCTTTAATTGAATAGATTTAACGTCACACACAGACTCCTAATTGTCTAATTTGAAGCGAAAACAACAACGAATATATTGCTAGGGACCTAGAATGACTTTCTTTTGGTCCGATATAAACAATGAACTTTGAATGGCAAGTAGGATCGGTGTAGGATGGCACTGTACTTGTGATGTACGATATAAATGTGTTAGTGAACTTTGCGAACGGTTTCGAGCTGGATGGCATTTAGAGGGAAATGAGGATTACTGCACGTAATGCGTTACGCCAAATGACTTCAATACATAGCTTCAATAATGGCAGAGAGAAAGGTGCTACATCTGGCCTGGAAATAGTTTATCTTGGTACCTACATAATTATTATGATGCTAAGATACTGGCATATTGCATATACAGAACAATAACAAATAATTGTGTTGAATCGGATTATGATAACGTTATCTTACGAGGTAATTTGCAAATATCTTTGCCATATGTAAGTTGAGCGCAATTACAGTTCAGGTGTATTTTTAGATTAGGCAATTTTATAGATCATTTTTGCACCCTTGTTCACAAGAAAACAAAGAAAAACCTTTGTAAAAAATTGGCACTAGAGCCGTCAACACTAATGCGATTTCAAACCACCAGACATCCACAACTCAAACCCGTAAGGGCAAAAAGCAATCAAGCATTGCCATTGTCTAATAGCCTTGGTTCATAGGCACAGAATACCATATAGTAAATCATAGGTGCAACATTATTATTCCTCTACAGCCTGCCATATAAACCTAGGTATGTAGGCAAGGCAAGGTCTGTGGGTGGCCTATGCAAAACTGTCTATACTTTGGTTTGGTGTTCGACGAATGCAGCATACGTAAGGTGGACCTAACCCGTGCAGCCAAGGAGGTCTTAACCAGATAGACAGCGTGAAACTTTATTGGTGTCCCAATACGGATTAGTATTCAATTTGGATTGGTCTTCTCTTTTTTTCAGCCAGTATTAAATTGGGCTGGCATGGAGGCCTGACAGTTTGATGGAGTTTCGAATGCTCATTTTATATTTTAGTCATTTGATAAATGTACTTATGTATAAGGCACCTTAAATTATACTTTAAATGTACAAGGCATCTTAAAATATGCCACTATGTGCGTATAATTGTATTAGCAATAATGGCTCAGTGAGATTTCTAAGTAAAATATTTTACTATCTAATATAATATCTAGTAAGCCATTTGTAAAGTAATTTATTTATGAACATCTAAACTCTTTAGTTATTTTCAAAAGCTCTGTAAAAAACCTTTTTCTGATAATTATCACCAATACACATTTATTTGTTAAAGGTGGAAAAACATTTTAAGCATTTTAATCACTTACACTAAATTCATTTCCCTACAGATGACCAGATAGCAATGGTAAAATACAGCATACAAATTATAATTGCAATTCAACATGCAACAGCACCTGCATAACCAAATATGTAATTGTGTTCTTATAAATATGCTATGTGTTAATATTATGTAATTAGTTGTGTTACTTAAAAATAACAAGATAAGATCATCTACGTTGGTGTCGTTTGCATCGTTACCACTTTGATTAATGATATTTTATTAAAATAATTGTTTCGTAACTGCGCATTATCGTTCTAATTCATATCATAAAATGTAATGTTTAATATTATACTTAGGTATGTTAAATAGAGGTCACAGTATGGTTTATTTTTACTTGATATAGTGTACTTGATCATGTTCAAAATACTGACAGTACCTACATATTTAGGAAAATTTACGCACCATATAATAAAGCGAACGCAATAACGCAGCTCAAAAACAAAGAACAAGTCACGACAAAAGCAATTCAAAAATATACCCAAAAACTACGAGCAAACACAACATCTCGTTGCTATAAAATAAAGACAAAAGACGACACCAATAAATTGCCGCTGAAAAGTAACCAAAGCATTATACAGTTGCATAACAGTACATAAAAAGCGCAAAAGGAGCAAACACTCCACGAAACTGTGCGCTTTAAATACGGGCGACGTTCAGCGCGGGCAAGGCAAAGACATTTATGTTCACTAAACAAGTAGTAAAAGTCACTACTTGAGCGTTTTTATGGCACTCATAAATGTCAGATTGCGCGCCCGGGGTTTAGCCGCGCCGGCTCAACTCTGCTCACTACAGTATGAAGTCGTCCTCTCTCTTGCACCGATCCTTAATAAATGATTCCACTCATTTCTCAATTTGTGTACCTTTTTGTGTTTACGTTTTTAACTGCAGCATAATAAAGCGATTTCTTTGCCATTTCAGGTAATCATTTCTGCTGTTTAACAGTGCGTACACAATAAGGCGTCATTAAATGGTAAGTTGACAGTCTGAATGTTTAGCCGTTGAGTAATGAGTACGGGAAGGGAAGCAGTGTTGTTATTTAGCACTGAAACGAGTGCTGCCAGATCGATAGTAATATTTGTGTTACCCGATTTTACGTTGGAAGCGACTAAACAGAAGCTTTTAAATTAGTTCATCGGTTATTTATAAGTCGAACTAAAATTACGCACATATTAATATGATAATGGCTCACGATCGTCGATCACATAAGTATCAAATAGTCCATAATTATGACATAATTATACTACCTACAAGAACCCACCACTACACTAATAAGTACGAGTATATAGCCATGCAACAAATTTAAAAGATTTCACGTCTACCGTTGCTGAATTTATTGACGGATTTACTTCCCCAATTACACTATAACAGTTTAAAAAAGGGGAGACATTAAAACCAAGCTGGCAACTCTAAACTCAAGTTCCCGTAATAACACTACCCACAAATGGCGGTTATAAGAGACAGACGTGAGAATGGATAGCACAACGGGCGCGTATGCAAATCATTGCGTCATTAAACACCTCGTAGGCTTTCGTGTTAGATTGACGTTAGCAAGTCGTCGGCCGAAGCGTTAGGCGGAAGCACTTGATTGGCGTCTCGTCAATTACCACAGGCTCTTGTTTTGTTTAGAGCAATTTCCGCGGTCGTGTTTAACAATGTTCTACGCGTTGTATATTGTTCTACGTCAAGTTCGTTCGGAATATGCTTATGCGCAAAGGATCTTTAGCCACGTCTCGCATTATTATGCGGAAATCTTTACTTTCTTTTGTTTTAACGATCCGTATGACACTTGAAACAATTGAATAACGAGATGGGCATCTCGTCGAGATGCTTTGCTTTTTCATGAAAATTCACGATTCAGCTTTTTGGATGAAAAGGGAGTCTTTCAGGCTTTTGAAGTTCGATTGCTCATTCTGATTAATCTTTAAACTGAATCTGTCAAGAACGAGATCACAGCTAACACTTATGGAGGTATAGAGTCGTTTAATATTAACATTAGATCATAAGCTATTGAACTGTTTTAGTGTAATTTATTCTGAGGTGAAACACATGGATGGATCTTTAACATAAAAATTTCGAATTTAAGAGAAACGCATTGTATTACTCGTAAATTGTTTGAATCAACGGCACCTGCTCGTTTCCTTGCCATATCGTTGACAAAGTATTTGACAACATTTGAATGAAATAACAATAAAAGTCTTTCCGATTATTGGATCGCACCTTGTTTTGAAAGACTTAATAGCGAATGACTAAGCGATCGTAAATTTGAGTTTTTATTACAATAACACGTCTGGTGGCTATTGACGTAAAAGGATACGTTTAGCGGAAGATTGTTTCCTTTACGAATCTTATAGAACCAGATCCTGGCTAGTTATTGAAATTAGCTTTAAAGCATAGGTATTTTCGTCTATAAAGTCGATTCAATAGTTTCTCGTCGATGTCCGTAATTCATTCCCATCGGCTAAAGCTAAAGGTTCAGCTTCAATACTCTGGTATGAAAATGTTGACGGGATCCATCCGCCATGGTATTTGCATAGTGCGTGTTACCATCGGATAGGGTTATCGCGATGGGAAGAACTTTATTCAAACAAGTACTTCTTGCTTTAGTGAATTTACTTTATAAATTACTCATTACTTTGACTTCCTACTGCTATATTATATTTAGAATTGAAAAGCCATATATTTAAGAAATACGAGCTGTATTTACCTACATAGCCCAATATAAAGTATACATTGAATTTTATTACTAATATTTGACTATTGTAGTGGTTTTCGTTGATTGATAGGTGTAAAAAATTGATGCTTGAACATTTTGATTATAATTTTATAAGTAGATGTAAAAAGACAACCTCTATGATCACCCTCAATGCACAGTTCTACCTAGCTAATCATAAAATCTCTTTGAACCTTCAAACTTGGCCAATCTAGAACTTGGTTTCAAGGTTCTATAATACCGAGGCGATGCTCCTTATTCGCCCGCCCAATCATTAAAAAAAAGTAAAATATGGTAGCAACCCTATATTTCTGTACATAGCTGGGACCATTCTAAGCAGCACACCTGCTGGCTAGTTCGGACATGTGTATAGTGGGACCACGACTTTTATTGACAGACTCGCGTTTATTGCCTATTCGCTCCTACCTTCTTCGGGTTAGGCTTTGACAGTTTCACCTTACCCTAGTGATTTTTGGTGCAAGATTCGAGCGAATGGTGAAAGAAAGCTTGTTTTTGTTGGTTATGGTAGAATTTTGTACGTTGTTTAGACACAAATGAATGTAAAAGGTATTTTGTGGCACTAAGTATTTGCCACAAAATTCGTGAAAAGATGCATTTTTTTCTGATGAGGGAGTTAGTATGATCAGTCTGTTTATCTAGTTTGAAATCGTTTGTATTATTCACTGGAGGGCATTGATAGCCTTGTTTTTCTTTGACCCACCGAATATATTAAGGATTTTGTTAATACATTTGTAAAAACGGACTAAAAATATGAAAAAAGTGTCAGTCATATTAATCCCGCCGCCGCTTATGACTTTGCCACATAGACCAACTTCGTTTATGGCTATTGAATTACGAATGTTAAATAGAAAATGAGCCATGGGAATACGATTCTACTTAGCAGCATCGCTTTAGGAATTTGATTGGAATTGAATCGGATTTTCTTTACATTGATATCTCAATGCGTATTCTGCTTTACTACAGTAATAAAACTGTTTACAGTTCCGCCTTCCACAACGATTTTATGCCGAAATCAATTCCACTATTTTATAACCGAAATTAAGACAGAAATTGGATGTAACTTTTTATATCGCCCTATATTTTGTGCTGACTATAAGGCCCATAGATTTTACTGTCTGTTTCATACTCGTGCATAAAATCTTTACGTCTTATAAAACTTTACTAGCATTAACTAGTCCAACCTTTTGTCTACTCGCTGTGAATATCAAAGTTCGGCTTTTGTCAAGGGACATAACTTGTCTAATTCCGACCTCGGGCGTGATAAGGTTGATGACATTTTACGTAATACAATGTTTATGGATATCAGAAAGCGTTAGGCGCTAGCCCACGTATGTATCGTGGCGTAAGGTCTGCTACTTTGGCTTTGAATGAGGAGGAGTCGTCTACGGATAGGTAAGTGGCAAGTTTCGTGCGAAAATTTACAAAGCAAATTGCCCCATTCACATTTTTGTACATTGATCCCTAGATATATATAATTATCATCTATGGATCAATTACTAATAAATGCCATCGATGTTTAGTTGGCTAACCTTGTTAGCTTCAACTGAAACTCCTATAAAGTAATGAACTGACTCAACTTGTTATTCTGAGTTTCATAACGTAACCCAGAAATAAGCTGTTTTTAGGTTTACTTAGACACTTTAGACGACGAATGACTTTACTCGAAAAATATCTTAAATAATGTATTACGTATTGTTCCGTTATTATTCAATAAAGTTAAAACCAAGCTACCTCTAAATAGGTTTTTCAAATAGAGCTATTTAAAAATAGCTAATCACTCCACCTTATAGGTGCGTACACGTCGAGAGCGCCAATCGTAATGGCGCGAGAGGGCATGTCCGCGATCGCAGCGCCTCGATAGCATTGTGTTCTGCGCCCGAGTCGATCGTGACGCCGATTGCGAACGCCTGTCGCTTACACGTCGCCTCCCGCTCCTATCTCGGACCGCATCGCACGCAAATTATAATCGATACCATTATTGTAATATCGAGTGTAACATTCGCACTATTGTTCCTTTTCTCCGACGATAGCTCCGCGCCTCATTGTTCGCACATCACAAAAAACTATCCCGATATTATACCGTGTTAGCTTTCAACGCTTAATTATGACGGATTTAGTAATTGTCACGTTTTTAAACGCGGTAATTAAAAGTTATTACGGTGAGATAATTCCGCGAAGTAGAAGCGGTTGTAGGGCCGGAGTCGGGCCAGAGTTGTCCAATTTAAGTGACAGTCGCATCAGCACGTACTCGGCAGGTGACATTCGCTGTAAAAAGTTAATTTGGATTGTTTGTTTGTGCAGGGCCTTTTTGGTGTCACCCCGTTACAGGAACAGTCGAATAAAACGAATCGCTTATGCTTTAATAACGATTTTAAATAGTAATGAGCCGTCAACTCTCATAGTCATTACAGCATTTCAATAATGTAATTGGGTAGGTAATTCGTCCGATTCTTATCATTTCAATTAGTGTCGTGTGAACGCGACTTTACTCGTATGACAAATTGTTGTTTCTTTTTGTAAATTCAGTGGCTTATTAATCCTTTTATCTAGATGTTCGATTACATTTTTGTTGAGCAATTTTAATGTGAAGTCGAACTGTTGATATCTTTTGGTGCGCGGAATATCTTTATGAGCGAGTAACCATTAAAAGTATTAAAACTGATAGTATATTTTTTTCTCATATCGTGAACAAGCCCGGGCGTGTTCGAAATGCCATTGCCTTCATAAATCTCAACAGTGGGAGATATATCATTTTATATTTTACAAACACAATAATGCTTCATGTCTTTATTTGCGAGAGGAATGCCTGATAAGAAGATGCATCTCAATTCGCAATCGATGCCTTGTGGGCTTATTGCGTTTGAAATATACATTTATTGAATTTATCTTTTAGTGTATATTAATTACATGATAAGTATCGTACTTTTAAAGATTTAGTTAATTATTACTTATAGGTAGTTAATTGCTCATAAAAAATTATATCATGACGTTTACATAGGTAGGTTTGTACTCATTTTGAGTATTTTTTTATTAAAGCACTAAATTTAAATGTTACCAATTTTTTAAACAAATTTAACTGATAAAATATAATTGTTTTCGATAGCATATTTTTTGTTTCTGATGTTATCACATTCAACAATCATACTTAGACTAAGTAATTAGTTTACGTGCGTATAAAGAACATTTGAGAAAATAGGACACGTTCAGCGATTTACGTCATTGACTGTATATAGTGAAGTGAGCAATAAATCTGAAACTTGCGAAATGCATCTAGTCTATTACAAGCTGACCTCTAGTTTCTACGAAAGCTAATGAACTTATTACCAGTTGGTTAACTTTCTAACTGAGGTCACAGCTTAGCTCATACTTAGTATTTAACTGAATTGCCATTTGAAACTCCTATGCAAAACATTACAGGCTATGAAAACACGGAATAACAGCTGTTGTTACGTAAAGCATAGTAACGGTTTTGCTATAAATTGACGCAATATAAGGTCAGGGTCCCCATAAATGCTCAGTTCGATGTGGATGCACCGCGCCGCAAAGTGGTCATTCGTTTCAAATAAATTACCATGTAATGGTGCGTTAATTTGCATACTCTAGCAGTCGATTGTAAACCTCAAATCCTAAAGCAAACCTTATCTCTTCCATCTTAAAACTGCTTTTCACAATACTGCTCCATTTCATTCAAAAGCTATGGCGACCGTGCTGCCACAGCGGAGTAAGGCTGAACTACGAAGCTTTCACGAAGTTCGACCACCATCTCACAGATGGCGTTAAAAGCACAGGGTGCGAACGTTTCTAAGGGTGTGAACCATTTATGGTTTGAGGGTTGAAATGGTTCGATTTTTCTCCACTAGGGTAGTAAAGTAGGGGATGAAACATTTTCAGTGAATTCATATAGATGGCGCTGCGTAGTAAAAGCTTTTATAGATGGAGCTTTTACAGTTGTCGACATTTCTTCTGAAAAACATCGCAAACAATATAATTTTATTGTGTGATAGTATATTTAATTCATTACTAGACTTTGAGTTCTTTTCATTGTGTTTTATTTCAAAACAAATAATGTTATTAATGATTAATGATTTCTTTGTCCCAAAATTGTATAGGTACCTAGGTACTCAGCAATGAGTCGATGTGGGTTGAAATAGATTATTATTTAGATCAAGTAAATTGGACAAATAATTGTTTCACTTCGATGTTTTAAGATGCATTAGAGGTTTGAAATGTTTACGTTCGTCTGAGTTTCCGGTTAAACTCCAACTCAAGTTAATCACCCGGCAAGAGTGCATCATTTTCGGCCACATCGCTGTTCATCAAGTGAGATTATAATCAAAAACGCATAGTAGTTAAAAATCTGCTAGAACATTATAATTATATTATATTATAATGGTCATATTATCCACTTGTATCTCCTGTTTGAAAATAAACTTATTCCCGTTTGCCTCTTTATCTAACTAAGGTCTTAAGGCAACTATTAGCACTAGGTATTAATAATAGATGGATATTATGTTACAAAGATTTCGCACTTTCCTATTTACTAAATCTCAAAAGTTCGTTTATCTTCCTTACTAGCAAGTAGCAACAATTATGCAACTGTCCATCAACACTACCTGCTAAAAGCACAATGACATCAGCATGCCTGAGTTAAGCCTATTATTCGATAAAGGATCCGTTTACAAACATCCGCATTATTCTAATCGCAAACAATAAAAGTGAAAGTGAAGCATGCAAATTATGTTAAAATCTATCGCAAATAAAAACGGGCACAGACCTCAAATAAAAAGAACATGCCAGGTTGGTGTCAATTCGAAATTATTGAATGATTTTACTCACTACCTGGCTTCGTAATTGTGTTCGTCATACTTACATCAATTTATTTAAAAAAAACCCGGCCAAGTGCAAATCGGGCTCACGCAACAAGGGTTCCGTTATATATAAATAATAATAATAATAAATCCGTTATACTCGTATATAAAAACGGAAAAAATCACGTTTGTTGTATGGGAGTCCCCTTATTTATTATATTCTGTTTTTTAGTATTTGTAGTTATAGGGGCAACAGAAATACATCATCTGTGGAAATTTCAACTGTCTAACTATCACGGTTCGTAAGATACGAGTACAGCCTGGTGATAGACGGACAGATTAACGGACGGACGGACGGACGAACGGACAAACGGACAGACAGCGAAGCCTTATTAACACGGTCCCGTTTTACCCTTTGGGTACGGAACCCTAAAAACATCGTTGATAAAGTCTCTGCGCTCTATCTAAAGGTTGCAGGTTCGATTTCTAGCCATAACCGGATTTTTTGGTTCTGATAAATACATTTGATTGACCAGAACATTACGTTACTTGAGTTGCACTTGTTTGACTAATTTTATTAATTACCAACATAATTTTATCACATCTACAAGTTAGAAAAGGTCACATCGATAAGCAAGTAACAAAAACCTTGCAAACTTATTCTTAAGCGGGTTCTAGTTTGCTACAAGACACAAAAATACCTGACTTTCGTCAGCTTACCTTACTGTGCAAGTTTACTTGTACTTTTGTAATTGCATAAGAATAGTTAACAAAGAGGGGTTGTAAATTTCAGTCAATCTTTTGAGAATTGACTTAAATTCTTTTGTTGGTTTGAGTTACCTGTGAAGATTTGGCTACCGAATTGTTTACTTATGGACACTTTGCATATCCGCCTATTGTATTTATTTATACTCTTGATAGGCTTAAATGTAAGAACCTGAATGCCATATCTCGTAAGAAATCTGTTGTGAAATGTGACCTGTAGCCCGGTACAAACAGTATAATATACAAATATCCAAACGAACGCAAAATCGGCCACTCTTAAAATGGATAAATGAATATAAAATATGTCAGCTGTATTTCCTAGCTGACTGTACCAATATCCTTGTTTTGGTATTCGTTTGGAATAAGTAGTTACTTAATTTAATTTATTCGTTTTTAAAAGTAGTATCCGTTTGGAATACGAAATATATGATTAAAAACAAATAACATTATTATTATAGAATGTGTTATTTGTTCGGAATTGATATTGTATTTGACAACAGTCTCACTAGATGGTATTTCGAAATATGAGGCATGAATTTATAATTAACTGTATAGATCTTCAATAAGATTTAGTCAAATAATTAAGCATACATTATACGGCTGTAACCCATTCATATTCTTTTTATTATTACGAAACACATTTCGGCATCAAACAATGTATACATCTCCTCATTAAATCAAATATTGTACGCTAAAAAAAACTGTCCGTCTATGTTTTTGTATGCAGTTGAAGTTTATTTTGTGTTTTTCATTTAATGATGAACCATGATGATCAAATGATTCGTTTTTTACGAAGCTCTATTAAAATGGTGTTCCCATCATCTGGCCTGTGCAAGTATGATATCATGATAATTCACTATTGAACACCCTAATCATAATATCCGACAAGAGTAAAAAGAATTTGATAGTTGAAATGTTTTTTCATTTGAATATGATTAGTGCATATCGAAAACGTACACTCAATCTCCTTCCCAATACAGAAATGAGTATCATGTCAATATGAAACTGTTATTATCATTTTTCACTCCAGGCACAGCCGCGTACAGTAGCTAGTCTCGCACATGTAATTGCGTGCTCACGATTCGTGCGAGCCGACCGTCCGTGAAGATAGTGTGTCTGCGTGCTCCTTTATCTATCAGAAGGCTGGGCCGGTGCGGTCAAAGCGCTCAGCGGTTTGGGTTATGCTAGAAATAGCTGGCTGACTGGCTGCACATGAGATAGTGAGTCACTGGCTTAGCACACACTAGAAGATATCAAGTAGATAGACAGGAAAGTAGACAAGTAATGAAAACTTATTGAGTTACTCAGTAACTTGGCGGACAAGACTTTCACCTGATGGTGTCACATAGTATTGCCATAGCAGTACAAACGGTGCTGTTCAGAAGTTGCGATTGCATTATCTAACGCATTGAGCTTGGGCACCAACAATACCTATATGAGATTCCATTCATTCTTCACCGTCAAAGACAGCACTAAATGGTGTCAGATAGTGAAAGTGAAATCTAGTCAGAATCATCGCGATGCTCAGCAGTGAATGAATAAAAGTACAGTCAACGATAACAGTTTAAACTCAAAACAATATTAAATACCCCGACCGATCGAACGTCACCACAAAAAGATCCAAAATGACTATTCCTGCCATAAATTCACATCGACGAAAGCGAAGATTAGGTAGCAAGTGAAGCCAAAACTCGATATTGGGTGAATAATCGTTGCCACTACCGGCGCGGTGGCCGGCCGGATGCGGCAGATTTATACCCGGCTGTACCCGGCAGGCCGTACCTCGGGGTACCCGAGTATGACCGGTATGAGGAGGCTACCGCGCACTAGTAGACCAAAATTCACGGTTAAAGTTAAACTACTCTTTTGCTAGACCTGTTTTGTGCCAAGATAATAAAGGCGCAACTAAGATGACGCTTATAATAGCTGACGATGATGAGTTTTTCCTTACTGGAGCTTCCGATGGTAGCGTTAGTGACGCTGGCCACTGCACAAAACTATACCGTACTGACTACTGACGCATGCCGCGCGCGTCACTAACATCCGAACAAGCTTTCAAAAGTATTTCGATGAAAGACCATAATAGCTTGATGTAAGGCTATTTTATCCAGTAAAGTTCGGCTCACACTTTTATATAAATATACCTTACAAAAGAATTGCTGAAATCCTTGATATGAACGGGAAAAGACAACGAAATTCACTTTTCTGAACACACATTAACCTCTAGACCATAAATTGGTCAACCATAGTTCACAACTAGCCTACATAGTGCACGATCACCTCACCATCATCATACCGTTTCCGTACTGTCGTCGATCTCTTCATAAAGCACCAGAGTTGCCTTGAGGGACGCGATTTATGGTGTGGAAACGTCATAGGGGCCGTCGTTTGGACGTATATCATGTATGTTTGCACGCTGCATGATACGTCTTTCTCGGTGCATGCTTGGTTGGTTTGTGGCCCCTGTATCTTTATCGCGATTGTGCATCGATGTGCAGAGCGTTCACGCCTGTTGGTATAAGATTGTGTATGTCTATTTTCCCATATAGTTGTATGTGCTTTTGCGATAACTAATGCATTCTGCAGATCAGATAAAAGAAAAGACAAATGTCACGTCGTATAGGGAAGTCAAAACTTTGGCTGAAGATAGAGAACGCTGGCGGTTACTCCACCGACAAGAGCTATGAACTCTAATTAAGAAGAAGAAGAATGCATTCTGATTTGTCTAGAGGATTTGTTTAGAGTTCTAGACTGGCGACCACGGACTGGAAGACGCAGTGTAGGTAAGCCTCCCACTAGATGAGCCGGCGACATCAAAAGATCCGCAGGCAACTGGTGGATGCAAATTGCATGTGGCAAATTGTCGTTCAGTGTGGCGGTCTAAGGGGATGCATATGTTCAGCAGTGGACGTCTTCAGACTGATGATGATGATCATGATGATGATGATGATTTGTCTCGTTTCTCTTATAGAACTCTATTCTCAAGTTGCACTGTTTCTGGAAAAAGAAACGCTAAGGTATCATTATTATTTCTTGTTTTACACATTACACAGCAAAATGTACTAACATTTTTATTTTGAATTCAGAAAATTCCACTCAAACACTAATCGGCTAATATGTAATAAGGTATTTTATGCTGAAACTCGAAAGCTCCGTAGAAATTTCTCGCAACACGCCACTTTCAATTCGGCCGAGAGTCGAACCGAATTATGACGTAATTGCTAAAAGCTTTCCAACGAATAAGAATAAACCCTAAATCAATGTCTGTTCTCATTAGGCCGTGTGTACGCTCTCGAGGGTAAACAACGTACCCTTCGACTGGCGTCGGTCTAGACGTGACCTGTATCACTGTGACGCTGTTGTAGGTCTGAAGTTTCGGAATGCGTTCTCTGAAAATTTAAGGTTAAATCTTTGTGTAGTTATATGTACCTACCTTTGGAAATGAATGTAATGAATTATGCTCACTTCGTTCGGAATGACCAGAGTTTAAGTCTCTGAGAAACTATTGGAATTTCTAGGTTTATAGTGTAGTGGGGACTTTATTAGCATCCCATTTTCTAGTTGGTTTGGAGACTGTGTTTTAGTTGTTCAATTTGCTCAATGTGTTAAGGCGCTAAAGAGTTACTTTATCAAATGGATATGACACGTTATTTACATCGATTTATCTACACAGACACAATATATCGTTTATTTTCTACTTAATCTGTGACATTAAATTCCAAATTGGTTTTCTTTGTCAAAGACATCAACGCGCAATCGATAACTTCAATAACATACTCTTTCAAACTTAACATTAATGAAACCTTGTGTTCATAGAGATAATGTTATAATATATTTTATAAATATTTGAACCAGTATTCAAATTCCATTCAATATAACAATGCCACGACCTCCTACTGTTGCTATGTACACACCTAGCCCACCCATTTTTCCACAGTCCAAGCCCCCAAATCACACACAGCTAATTCACTAGCCTTTGTTATAAATCACCAAAGCATTTTTGTTTTCAACGCACCGATAACTCTTTTGTCATTGTGCGATGGTGGTGGGGTCGATGGAGTTATTTATATTGTCGTATTTTCCTTTGGAAAGAAAATTTCCTTTCTGTGCGCTTCATGGGTCAGTGGGTATACTGCGGGCGCACCGGGGCGCTTGCTGACGGGTATAGAGATGTTGCTGCGTTTCCTAATTGGCAGGTTTTACGGGGTTTTACATAATTTAGCACTAAAATTCCTCGCACAGGCAATTTTTAGCACTAACGTTCATTGGTTGTTTGTAAGTTGAATTATAATCACGCACTGCTTAGCTCTGCATCTTTTGTATGAAGCTAGCATTTGACCTTTTCTCATCTGATCTTAAGTGACGTAATGGGTCTGGGTCTCAAGTAACTACTCTTAATTCGAAGAAGATCGTATTTTGGCCACTATTAGATACGGCTCATTTATCTGATACACTTGGCAATAATACTTTACGAAATGTCAATTATTATGTATTATTTATTATTGACTATACATTTAGGATGGGTGCTTCAATGGTATTCTGTCCAGGAAATCAATGCTGTAGTCCGTTGACTAGTAAAAATTATCACCGGGTCTGAAATTAAAAAAGCAGAATAAGTATAAGCAGGATAGTTAAGTGAACATTTTACAACAGGTTTTCAAACAATTTAGCGAAAAAATGAACAAAGAGTGTTGCTTTTAAAATCTTGCGCGCTACTGACTATGCCCCTCAAAACAAAAGACATAGATTCAGAACATTATACTTCTGAACAAAACAATTTTCAATATGAGTAATTCGCAACTTCTACCTTATGCCGCTACATCCTCGGCCCCCACAGATCCGCAGCGCGCCGCTGCTGCCGAGAAATAATTGTTTATTTTCGACAGCCGCACTTGCGTCCGGCACTAACGATCATGTAGCATGGTCACCCTCTTGGTTAGCGATTCAATTATTTAGATTCATGGGTTTGTGAGATGTTAGCTGAAGAGCGTGAATCGTCGTTTACATTGAATGCGTTAAAGTTAACCAATGTTGAAAGGATTTGGCAGAAAATTTCAAATTTAAACACTTATAAGTAGGTACGTCGAAATGTACTTACCTTATTATGTAAGTTTATAAATTAACCCCGATTTTGTTGCCACAAACTAGTCGCAGTTTTAGTTTTGTGACCTCATTAGATTAGTTGCAGCTTTCAAGCCTTATTTAAATTTTATTAACTTTAGATCTGTCGAATTTAGTTCAATTATTCTGATCCTTCCAGCTCATGGCAACAGTAATAACGGCCTGAATGATGTAAAGATGTACGGCAACTGTACCTAATAATGGTCTGAATTATGTAAAGATGTTCATAGAAAGATTCCGTCCCTTCGCTCCAGTTGTGCATTCAACCTTATCTACGCTTAAAAGCTCGCCACGTCTCTCTCTCATTTCGTTGAAGTCTCATTCGGTTTTCTTTTAGACTTCCTTATACACTCTAAATAATATTATAAGTATACTAAATTCGCTCTAACTTTACGTTTTTTTTTGACAAAGACAGTGCCAGATTGTAGATATTGAATACAAGTGCTTCGAATAGACGTAGAGATTGTTGTATTCAATCGTCATTTATCGTGAAGGAAAACATGCGAGTACAAAACGACAATACAGCTTTACTCGTAATCAAAACTAACTTTAATCATCTCCCCCGTTTCCTCGCCACCAGTCTTGATATCGCCTCGCTCACTCCAAAGTTATGTTCCGACCTTACCCTAGAACATAGAGGCATAAATAACACATAGCTGAAAGCTGCGCCGAGAACAACAATGGCAAATGTCGGGCTCACTCGCGAGCATTGTACCGTGGCGCGGGAGGCGTTACGAATCAATGGAGGGAATTATCGGCACTGGGTAGGCTGTGGAGATGACTTCACAAAAAATGTTGATTATCTGTAGTTCTTCGTACTCGTGCGACAAGTGCTATAATTGTGTGTAGAATTACCATTTCTTGTGTACCTATCCCACTGCTTCCAATCACTTGGTGTCGTGTCGTAGTGGGTTGTTCTTATGTAGTTTCAAGTATGTTATTTGAATAGTCAATATTTCTCTGCTTCTCACCCTTCTTTCTTCTTCCCCTAATTGCTTTTTATGTAAACGTAGTCTTGCTTATTAATGCTTATTCAATCTCAAATTGAAGAGAGTAAAAGAGAGGCCCCGTTTTTGTCGAGAATTATTGAGAAGTACCTGCCTGTAATAAAAATAAACGTTAGAAATCGCTAACCTATACGTACGTTCATAGAAAATCAACACAAGAAATACAAGGTAAGTATACAAAACCGATTCAAATTTCAGCAAAATTCAATTTGTTACCATCCAATAATTTCAACATTCGCAAATTATTCAAAACACCGAAGCTTAGGAAAACGCTTGCACACAAAATGTTTATCTACGTAATAGCATCTCCACCGTCAATCCTGTGCCAGATTAGTTCGTCCCACGCTGCGTATCGAGAAGAGGTAAATGAAATGCTGTCCGGAGGGGAAAAGTTAAATTACTGAATTTGAGGGTCAAAGATATAAGTCTTCCGCGGACGTATACGTTACGCCTATTGGAGAATTTGTAGACTTGATTTAGAACGTTTGTTTTGATGTAAATTGTGAAGTGTTGATGGCTTTATTTCTGGAATTGTTCCTTTCGACCTTTTATCGTCGGTTCGTTAACTGACCAATAAGGGCTATTGAAAAACAGTTAGTAGATTCATGAAGATTTATATTAATAAGGTCTACTTTATATTCCATGACATGGTGTTTTTAGTGTGCCCGCTTTGTGTAGTTTTACTGTAGTGAGTACGTAAAAACCTCATGACACTCCGGACATCTTTCTTCTTTGAGAGAAGGCCGTGAAAATTTATAAATATTTCTGATGATGAGAATGAATACACATCTGTCTCAGGAAGTAATCGTACCATCTGACATTATTTTTGAGTACCCCTTACCCTGTTTTGAACTTCTCAAGTTTACATTTTCTTTTCCACTCCTATCTAGTGTAGTGTTATTTAGTGTTTTGATTAGTTAACTTTTGATTGCACCTACTTTACATCTGCCTAGTTGTGTAACATATCAAATTAAATTAAAAACTTCATCTGATACAACTCGCCGAAACACTTTCAACGAATTCGATTAAAATGGTTCGGAGTTTTAAAACGCCACGCTCGCTTTGATTGACTTTGCCGAATTTCCCCTTGTTTTGAAATAAATTGTAGCGTAATTATGCGAAAATATACCTTACACATTTGTTTTACGGTATCTTTTCGATAATCATCACAATATTTTTTTCTGTTTTTCCGCATATAAGTGGTCGATTTTGTATTTATGGGAAAGAAGCTTAGTAGAAACCCCTAGGGGCTTGCCGCTCTATTTCTAAATTGTACTGTATTGTTCGCTTGAAGGGCGGAGTTCAAATTATTCTTTTCCTGTCTCATTTATTCTAAGTACATATTTAAATGAATGAAGTTATTAAGTAATTGAAAGCAATAAAATATACGACGAAAGCATTTGAAACTATTCCCTCAACGCTTTGATAAATGAGTCACATTATTTTAAAACCCCGAATTTGGGAAGGGTCGTGTGGTAATGACCCTAAAGGTATTCGCTACCAGAAACCCTCAATTGCCGCCAAATTTAAAACTCGAACGTCATAATCTAACTTCTTTTTTTACCAAAAAATGTAAAACCTTTTTAAATTCTGCCTTTAATTTATCACATAAAACTGTACCTTAAACATACAGAATAGAGTTTTTAATCGATTACGTAAAATCATTGAGAAATGGTAACATCTGCCGTTAGCCGGTAAGGCGGCTCGCGCGCATTGGAAATTTTGAAAAAAGCACGACATCGAACAGATGCGACATGTCGGATTCCAACAAGCAGCTGTTTATTAAATACCCACATAGATTAAACTGGACAATTCCTTTGTTTTTCTGCTTGGCTTTGGACAATATTGTCCCTTAAATGGTTTGACCCTCTTTGAGATATGCGGGTGAGATAGCTTAATAATTGGTATCGTCTTTTGTCATTGCTGCTACTGATGTGTGATATGAAAATTGCTTATAATTGAACACTTGTTGCGCTACTTGGTACGTTCAAAATAGAGATTGCTACAGTGATGACAAATTTCGACTTTACAAACAATTCTCCCTAGTAAGTACCTAACCCTTTTTTAAAAGCATACGTATCTGTAGATATAAGTCAGAACTTAAGCGATGCCAAGTTGCTTAGCTGGTGGATAGGCTTTGTTGCGTCCTAGGTAAGTTGTTTATTTAGGAAGGCACTAATTATTATGACCTGTGCGTGGTCTTGCTCATTATATAGGTACTGTATTGAAATGAAAACCCTGCGAGAATTAGAGCTAAGTAGTTCAAGAAATTAAATGTTTGTGTCGGTGTTGACACAAGTCGAAAACTTCTAGCTTCTAACCCTGAACTTTACCTGATGAACTACATTTAAAACGGTCCCAAGAGGCAGTTAAAACGGTTGAAAGAAGCGCACTCGTAAAGCCAACGTCTTTATCGAGTCGTAAAACACATAAATCGGTTATGGGCGATAGTAAATATAAATCGATAAACATTGTTTTCAATCGTTAAAATGTTACAAAAAATACTCTAACGAACTGTTTCAAACTGTGGTTATATACCCGTAACAAAAGCAAAATTTCATGGTCAATTTTTATGATTCGTGGAAGTTGGCACTGGTTTAATTTAAACCAGGGTTTAACTGTTGGGTGTCACGCGAACGTTGCGTGGTCCAAATTAGACGAAGTTTCGAAACTATTTTCCACCGTTTTAGGTATTTTGGAGCTGTATCAAATACACATTTTTGGAATACTTACTGTTTACTAGGGATGTATCTATCAAATGTTAAGTTTAAAAGTTTGAGATATAGTGGGACCACGCTAGTCGGATGCGCATGTTTTAACTTTTACAGATAAGGTGTAAATTTACAACGCGTGAATCGAATACGAACGTGAACGCGTGAATCATTCGCATAGTTAAATAAAAATGAGACAGAATATGTTACGTTTTTTTAAAATAAATACATACTGAGTAGGTTACCTTTTGATAAAGTTAATTAACATAATATGTACTCTACATGGACTAAGAATTCTAAACATACACTACAATTATATGTATATAAGTATATGAAATTATAAGGACCTATTTTTTTTTTTTTTTTTTTTTTTGAGGGGGGGAAATGCCTTCGCACTATCCCTTCCACCATGGGGGTGGCGGAAGGGGGGCGTGTGGGACTTGAACCCACTAAAACCCCCCCGTGAGCCGTCGATCCGCCTGGAGTGGGGCGAGATGGGGTCGTGTTGGCATTCACCATCTCGCCCCAGCGGCTGGCCCGGTGGGACTACCGGGCCACTACGCCTAGGGAGGGGATGACCTTGCTCACCAAGGCCATCCCCCCAGACGTGTGGTGCCGTGCAAGCCGGTGGAAGGTCCCCCGACCCCCCACCAGTGGCACCCCTATGGAGGACGAAGGAGGCGACCGAATCGCCTCCTCCTTCCCCCTGCACGTCTGCGTCGGAGCGGGTCAGCATGGACGTCTTCCTCTCTAGCCCGCTCCGCGGCCTCCTTCTGCTTCATAACGGCTTCGCAGAAAGAGGCCACCGCCTGCCACGATCTCTCACTGCCGAGCATGGCGCTAACCACACTCGGCAGAGAGAGATCTTGTCCCACGAATGCTGAAAGCGTGTGCCGCTGCGGGGACCATGCGGCACACGCCTCCAGGGTGTGGGGCGCCGTGTCTTCTGGCACCCCACATTCGTGGCAGGCCGGGGTCGCTTCCCGTCTCGCGATTTGGTACAGGTACTTTCCAAAACATCCATGTCCGGAAAGCACCTGCACCAATCGGAAGGTCAGCGACCCATAACGGCGCCCCATCCACCTCCGGAGAACCGGGCGGATGGCCTCCACCGTCCACTGTCCTGGGACCGGTGGAGCTAGGTCCTCCGACCACCGCCACAATAGGGCGACCCGCGCCTGTTTCCGCATGCGCCGCACCTCCTCCCACGCTGGAGGCTCCCCGCGGGATCTCCTCGCCGCCACGAAGTGGTACACTTCGGCGAGGATCTCTGCTTGGAGCTCCCAGGGGGGATCACTGGCGAGCACGCACGCCGCCGTCCAGGACACCGTCCGGTATCCTCGTATTGCCCTCGTCGCGATGATTCGCTGCGGACGTCGCAGCAGAGTCTTATTATCGCGACCGAGGGCATCGACCCAGACCGGTGCCCCATAGAGGGCCATGCTCCGGATCACTCCGGAGTATAATCGGCGACAGGTGGCGTTAGGGCCTCCGACGTTGGGCAGCAGTCTCCCTAGGGCAGCCGCGGCTCCCGTGACCCTCGGGCCCAATTGGGTAAAGTGGGCCCGAAAAGTCCACCGCCCGTCCAGAATGAGACCCAGATATTTCATCTGGGTCCCAACGGGCACTGGGACCCCGTCCAGTATTACTCGCGTTCCTGGAGGGGGTCCCCCCCGAGGCCCATGAAACAGTAGGGCCTCGGTTTTGGAGAGGGCGACCTCCAGACCCAGGGCACGAATGCGGCCGACCACGAGAGTTGTTCCCACTGTGGCCCACCGCATCGCCTCCCCGAGGTCCCTCCCCTTGGCTACGACTAAGGTGTCGTCCGCGTAGCACGCAATCCCTATGTTAGCGGGAAGCGTGCCACGCAACACCCAGTCGTAGCCTATGTTCCACAGGAGCGGTCCTAAGACTGACCCCTGTGGAACCCCGCACGTGACGCGACGACGTATTAGTCCGTCGCGTCCTCCTACCAGGACCTCACGGTCCCGGAGGTAATCTTCGAGCAGCCTCCGCAGATACAGGGGCACTCCGTGATATCGAAGCGCCTCCTGTATTGTGCTGTGCGGGAGGCTGTTGAAGGCGTTGGCTATGTCAAGCGAGACAGCCAACGCCCTCTCCCTTCGACTGACCGCCTCTTGGGTCCAGCTCTTAAGCCAAAGCAGGGCGCCAATGGTGGAACACCCCGCCCTAAACCCGAACTGGGCCTCGGAAAGTCCAGGCCCTGTACTTTCTAAGTGCCGGATGACACGGGCAGCTACCACTCTCTCTAGCAACTTACCCGTGTCATCGAGCAACACGATGGGCCTGTATGCGGAAGGCGAGTCAACAGCACGACCCTCCTTCCGCAACAGGCACAACCTCCCGTCTTTCCACGGCTTTGGGAATCGCGCTGACGATAGGCATATATCGAAAAGTTCCCGAAGCCGTGTGTCCAACTCCCGTAGGGCTATCCCAAGGATCTTTCCCGGAATCCCATCAGGACCCGGTGCGGTCCTCTTGCCTCTCAGGCGAGATACCGCGACCTCCATCTCCGCCTCCGACACTGGTGGGATGGAAGCCGGGTCCATCTCCTCGTCGGGGAGAGGAGGGGCCATCGTCGGAGGGGTGTAAAGGGGGTCATTATGGGGGAAAAGCCCCCTCAACACCATGTCTAGGAGCTCAGGCTCCATAGACTCTGCGACTGGGGCCGTTTGGCCCCGGAACTTGTTCCGGGCGGCCCTGTAAGGCCTGCCCCAGGGATCCCTGTCCAGTCCCTCCAGAGCCTCGGCCCAGGCCTGGGACTTGGCTTTGCCGATGGCCAGCTGAAGCTCCCGCTTTGCGTCGCGGTAAGCGCTGTGCAGCTGGTCCTCGGCAGCCAGCTCCTCCGACGACAGCTGGCTGTCGGTCCTGCCATGCCGTCGCCTCCTGCAACGGCCATAGCGCCGTCGCACCTCCGAGCACGCGGCTCGGAGGTCCGCGATCCCGACACTCCACCAGTACACCTCGCGGCGATCGGGACGGCGTCGGGATCTCGGCATCGACGCGTCGCACACGTCCACAACGGCGTCGCGGAAATGGGCCGCTGCAACGTCCACCTCCGGATGTAGGGGGGCAGCACACCACGCCTGGACAATCGCCGCCTCATGTGCCAGTTCGGCGTCGAGGCGACTAACCGCCCAGCGCGGGAACTCCACTCGCCCTACGCGTTGAGCCCCTCCCTGACTGTGGGAGGTGGAGATCTCGAACCGTATATATTTGTGGTCCGAGAGAGTTTCCACCTCCGACATGACCCTCCAGGCCCGGACACGTGCTGCAACAGACGGGGCGGCGAACGAGACGTCCACCACGGACCCCCCGTTGTGTCGCACGCACGTGTGGACTGACCCTCTGTTTAAGAGAGTCAGTCCTGAGGCAACTGCCCACTCCCTAACGATCTCACCACGAACGTTAGTGGAGGGGTTGCCCCAATCCCGGGCCTTCGCATTTAGGTCCCCTAATAGGAGGACCTGACGCGGTGCCTGTCTTCTTACGGCCGCGGCCAGGAGGTCCATATAGACCTCCAGCTCCGCAGCAGTTCTATTGGGGGAGAAATATGTGCCGACAACCGCATACTCCCCCCATTTGGCGACCACATATCCTGAGCCCCTCTCTTGAACTGATAGAGGGGGGCTCCCACCCGACCGTCCTATTATGGCGACGGAGTCGTCCAGGTCCCCAGCCCAGCAGGAATGAGGGGGAACGTAGTACGGCTCCGCCGCTACCGCCACGTCTATTTTCCACTGCGCCAGAGACTGCATAAGCAGGTCTTGAGCCCGGGCGCAGTGGTTCAGGTTCGTCTGGAGGAAGTTCAGATGTCCAACTTGATCCATTAATCAGACATCAGAACCTCCTCGCACGTCGCTGGACGTGACACCTCCATGGGGGCGGCCTGGTGAGTTGCCGCGGGGGTGGCCTGGGTCCTGCTTGGGTCTACCCCCTTCGTCGTCGGGGGAGTGCAACTGCGTCCCCCCATCACGTGGCCAGAAGGCCGCTCCGACTCCGCGCATATCGCGCATCGTGCCTCCTTCCGGCAGCTGGCCGCCCGATGGCCAGCGCCTCCACATCGGAAGCACAGTTCCCCCCTGTCTGCAGCGGATGGGCACTGAGGGCGCGTGTGCCCCAGTCCCAAGCACCTAAAACAGCGCAGGGGGCGTGCCTCCAACGTCACCAGTCGGGCAGAGCTCCATCCGACTAGAATTCTGCCCTTCTTCGACAGCTCTTTAGCTGCCGTGATCGGGCAGGAGATAAAGGTGGATCCGGCACTGATTTCTCCGGCCTTCACTAGCTGCGGGTCGCAGCCACCAGCTTTCGCGACTGCCACCGCTACCTGCTCTTTGGTAGCCGCATCGCTCAGACCCGTCACACTGAAGTCAGCATATCTGACGGGAATGGCGACGCTGGCCACCTCAGACAGAGCTACGCGGAGCTTCTCCGCGAGTCTGCCCGCCATCTCTCCCTTTTGGGAGCCAGGAATCTCCAACTTCCTAGCTCCCGTCGCAGTCGGCCGGCACCGGATATGGTCAATCCCCAGCTCCTGGAGATTGACCCTCTCTTCCGCCATTTGGAGGACGTCTTTGTACGTGACTCCCTTTTCCGCGGCTTCGGGCTGTAGCAATACAACAACAGCCGCGGATTTGGGGGCCACCAGCGCAATCTTCTTCGGCTTGGGCTTGGGCGCCACCTTAGGGTTGGGCTTGGGCGCCACCTTAGAATTGGGCTTGGGCGCCACCTTAGGCTTGGGCCTCGGCGTTGCGGCGGCGACACGGACCAAGGGGGAAATTGCGGGCGCCACTGAGGGAAGGGAAGCCTTTCCCTTTCCCTTGCCTTTCCCTTTACCTTTCCCCACCACAGTTGCCCAGGATTCATCATGAACAACCGTGGTAGGACTGCTGGCGCCCTGGGCCCCTCCAGCGCCTGAGGGACCCGCTACCGACGCCACTGAGGGGGCGGCGGTGGTCTTCATTGCAAGAGCGGGCCCTTTGCCCGCTTTACGTGCGGGCTTGCGGGTTGACTCCGGCGTCGGCATCGGTGGTGCGTCCACCGGCACTGGCTTTGGCGGCACAGCCGCCTCCGCCACTCTCTTGGCGTCCGACCGCAGTGGCGGACGCACGATCGGGGCAGGCAGGAGACGGCCCTCCAGCCCCTCGATTCGGGCATTGAGCATTTGCCCGAATGTGATAGTGAGGGACCGCTTCAGCTCCTCCACTAATTCCGCCGCCTGCAGGTTCGCAGGTGCAGCGGTGACGGCAGCAATATTGGCTGCTGCTGCTGCCGCAGTGGCTGCAGCAGCTTCTGTCTTGGCCTCGGTGAAGTCGCGACGCAGCGCCTTCACCTCCGCCTTTCCGGCCTGGACTTCAAGGAGCAGACGACTGTTCTCGGCTCTCAACCGTCGCGTCTCCTCTGCCTCACTCCTGTCTGTCAGGGCATTAACCACATCCCTGATGCAGGTTGTCGCCCTTTTGAGACGGCCCACAAACTCGCCCTTGAGGTTACCAGATTTTCTGGTAACCTCGATAATGCGGGCGAGCTCTGTGCCCGCCTGCGCCTTTAATTGCTGAGCGTTCATGACGCTAAGGTCGCCGACCTCGCCAACGTCGGAATCACTTCCTGTGTCGGTTACAAGGTCGGCAGCAGCAGCGCCCGGCCCCTTCTTATACTTCCTCGTTTTGAGAAGCACCTCCAGGTCTCCGTCAGATGCCACTGGAGTTGGAGGTTTCATGAACCTCTCCCTAGTAGGGGTGCTCCTGAGGATCCTTCCCTTCCCTCTCCTTGCGGTGCTCACCTTAGCGGTCACCGTCTCCTCTGTCTCCGTGTCCGTGTCCAGGTACCCGGGCACATCTGGAAACAGGGAGCACGGCCGCTTTCGGCAGCTTCCCGCCTCACTAGCGGACTCCACACCGCTCAACAACTCAGTCTCCATAGCAGAGACGGATTTGACATCCGCTCTACAAACGACCTCTAGGACGTCCCGGAGGTCCATCGCTGGAGCTTCTGGGTGGCCCTGAGAAGGGCCGTTGGGGTGGCCCTGAGAAGGGCCTTTTAATCGTCCTTTCTGTTCGCGTGGGGGAACCGACATTGTCACAGAGAAGGCGTGTTTTGCTGCGACAGACAGAGTATTGGCCTGCTGGACACCTGCGTTACCGGGTCCAGACAGTTTCCAGGGTGCACCGCGGGGAGCCTTTCCAACCAAAGATGTTATCCGACTTAAATGATATTTTGCAAAATAAAACAGTTAACAGTAATAACGCGGTAAATTAATTATGACGAGCCATTAAAACGCCAATTTGTAAAGTAATGAGTTGTTAACGAGGTGGCAAACGTTTTGGTAAATTATTTTTTATGGATCCGTAAAGAATTTTGAGCAAGTATTATGTTTTGTTTTCAAATTAATGGTGTATTTGAATGTGATTAGCCTGTTTCAACTATTTATGTGGCAATGTAATTTTATTTCGTGTATTGTTTTAAAAGATATAGGACAGAAAGACATTAAAGTAAGTACTTATTATGTATTAACAAAATCTTTAAAACAGTCCTAATGGTATTATGCGTTTTAGGTTACTTACATAGTTACTCCAATAAACGAATTCCGGAAACGACTGCCAGTGATCGGGAGAGATGGGTTATTCCCAGAGTACTCCAAGAAAATTTCCCAATGAACTCCACGCAATAAGTATCAAAAAAAAATATGAGGAGAGCCGAAGATCGGCTTCTGGAGATGTTCTGGCTTCAAACAAATAATGATATGCCTACTTAAATGTAACGAAAACTTTTTATACGCCTTATAAAAGCACCTAGTTCCGTGTCGAAACTACCAAACAGCTAACCTACAAACAGCAATCCACCATGACCTGACGGCAGCTATACGGCCTACCTATTATTAGATTGAAGACTCAAAGAGGTCATAGCATGAATAATAAGAATACTATAATATAAAATTGGGCGTAGTGAATAGGACCATCGAATCGAGCGCTGGTAATTATAGAGTGAAAATGTACCCTCATAAATATTATATCCTTGTACGAGGGCGCGGCCGGAATCGCCCATGGCGTGCTTGACGTGGTATGGACAGAGTACTAGTCTGTAGTTTGGTGAATAATTTAAGTTTGATACACGCCAAAGCGAAACATAATCATACTAATCAGGGAGTAGAATTTTTCGAGCCGTAAAAATCGGACTATCAAAGAGGCAAGATCAAACTTTGTGTAGGGGAATGACGAAGCTAAACTCTATTCAGACGTTTTTCCTTTTTGTTCTTTTACAAAAAAATCTGTAATTGAATGACACCAACAACTAAGATGAAGTTGTTATCTACACGAAAAAGTTCTATTAAACACAACGTGATATCCCCAAAAAGATCAATGCACGAAGATAATAACCAAAAGTAAGAGTATATTTACGCGTGATTGTGGAGTCCCGTTGGCACCGTACCTGTTGCAGTCTTATTTACGACCCAAAACAAACGCTTTATCTCGTCGCCCATATAATGCGACCATAAAGCGCGACTTCACAGACGATTCACTCAACAAGCTTTACAACCTCTTGCATAACACCTTTTGTTTATAAACAAAAACATTTTCAAGGTCCTGGCTACCTCAAAATTACGCATCCACTTTTAAATTTAGTCTCTGTGTGTCTTCCGTCGCGTTAAGAGCCAATGCAATTTTTATTCTATAAAATGCCATTGAAATTCAGTGCCACGCCGCGTCATTACCAGCTGTTCGGTGTATCGCGGCATTTAAGAATGGAGCGGTCGTAAAAACGGATGGGTTGTAACTGAATAATAAATGATGTAACGCACCGCACCGGCCGATAACCTGCGATTTCCACAATCTATCTCAAGTTTACGACCTTTATTTACGATATGCGAGTGATACCATCAAAGATGATGGAGTGATTAATTATTCAGTGTTTAATTTATTAAGTGACGACGACTCATTCGGATTCTCGAGGTAAAATGAAATTATCTTTCCGAAAGTTATCAACGTCGTGATACAAAAAAGTTGGGTCCGCCGAAAAAGCGTACAAAAAGTGCTGTGCGCGCAAGGAATGGCGGCCGAAATTCAACGGAGGGGAGATCAGAGGAGTGGGGACAAAAAACTAATAATAACAACGTGTGTGTCACCCCATCACTGCGGTGTCCCGTTCGTACCCAACCGACGTCACTGGCTGTGAGAACCGAGAACCATTTTGGATGAGACAGTTTTGGGGCATCATATTGTTCGGGTGCTCTTGTTTCAGTTTAAGTTACTAATTAAATTCCAAATTGACGTTAAAGCAAAATTCCAGTTTCCAGTAATGAAGAAAACAAATAATTGTATATTAATGGTAGCCCTAAGTAATTGATCGAGTATTGCAAGTTTATCGATCTAGCGTTTAAATGTCTTAATACGCTCTAAAAACGATGCCTGCGCCAATTTTAACCGGCGATTAAAAAGGCGGTCCCACATCCGATAATCGTTTTTACCACGGATTTACATCCACCGTCCTATCATTACCGGGCGAGACCAATCTAGCGTGTAATCTTACGTAATTATAACATGCCTTGGCTAGTGTAAGTCACGATTTGGAGCTATCTAGCCATGGAGTAATATAGGTTGACCTGGCTGAGGTATTAAATGAAACTGCGTACAAAATACGTTTTTCATCAAAATTTTACTAATATTACAAATGTAAATACAAAATACTGTCAGTTTGATAATGATACATAAGTTGATTCGTAAATATTTCTATGAACCATAATTACGTTACATCAGCATTCACCTGCATTATTTTAACTACAATGACGTCACTGCGTTAGATATCTGAATGTCTGCCCACGTAGAACCAGCTGCTAAGAATACATAATTTTATGCTATACTTACTTAATTAACCTACGATGAGTTCTACATGAACATTTGATCGTGGTCCCACTGTACCTCTTCCGCGGTGGTAAAACTCTGTGGGTTTTGTTGGTAACGTAGGTATAGAATGTAGATGTTGACGGCGGGATCTGATTATCATCGCGGTCGTGTAAGGCAGTAAACACAATGCTGAAACAATTTCGAATAAGATTAACAAAACATTATGAAATGGTTGCATTTGACTTGAAACTTTTATAACCTATTTTTTCGAGGAGACCGGCGTCTGGGACTTCTAAACTAGGACCGCGGTCCCAGTTGCCTGATGAATTTATTTTGTAATTTTTACTAAGGCCGCGGACTCGCAGTAGATCGCTATAGGAGCTTATTAACTATTTTGGTAAGAATTAGTCAGTGAATACCGCGTATAACTGCGTAATTCATAATCATGAATTAATGAAGCAATTATTTTCTTTTACAAATCATGGATAGCATTCGTAGTGTTGGTATGGTGAACGTGGATTGGACACGGCAGATGAGGAGTATCAACGCAACGTCACCAACGCATCGGTGTCAAATTGACTGACGTAACATAACACCAACGCGAAGTTCAATTCAGTGTGATGTAAATGCATGCGGGACGAATATGGACAAATGATATCGTGCGGGACGAATAAAAACTTTGCTGCGGCCGAAAACCCGGGACGAATATGGCATAAATCAGATTGGACGCTGCAACCCCTATTGTGCCAAACCCTCTCGTCTCTTATAAACGCCATCGGTCGCTTACAACATCACGCCATACGCCGCTTCACGCACGATGTACTTATAAATTATTGTCCATATATATCTGCTTGTAAAAGAGATCTGCTGGATGCATACCATGACGTCTTATTGCGATCCAATTGAGGACATAAACAGAAATGATTCGCAATAAACAATTGCAATGCATGGCTTTCGTTAGCATTAAGGTACACGGCAATCCCTAATCAACCTAAATTTGAGCGTCAAGATGTCACAACAAGACATCATGGTACGAATAAGTAGTAAAACAATTCGGCTTAGGTCCTCAATTGGATCGCATTAAGACGTCATGGTAAGCCCAGAACAATTTATATAGTACATCGTGACGCGGCGTACGGCGTGACGCTCTAAGTAGCCGATAGCGTTTATAAGAGACCACAACGTATCGTTCGGGTTGTTAAATCAGATCTATATTTAAATTAATATAGCTCGAGATTTCAAGGGTTTTAACAGAGTACGCTTGTATCATGATAGAAATATGAACCAACCCTATATTTCCGACCGTGAGTTAGTCCAGTAGATAAACGTGGTTGTGAACACGCGAACCACGATCACCTTTCAAAGTCAGGCCGCTTTTATACAACAAAATAACTGACTTTGGTTGAAGTAAAATAACATTGTAAGTAATGACCGTCAATAATTTTCTGTACAATATAACCTTGTAATTATTATAGAATTTATTTTATTTTTCATTAACTGTGCCGCGCGGTTTCACCCACGTTGATTATTATTATTTCGCAGGAACTGTTAATTGTGGATGAAACAGCAGGTAGCAGCTAGTTCTAAAAGAAAAATAGGCCACGTTACTCCTTGTACATATATCGGATCACCTATCTACTTACTAGTGAAAGTCCCGTCAAAATCGGCTCAGTGCTTTTGGAGATTATTGAACAAGCGTACAGACAGAGAACCAGACAAACATTGTATAAAATTTGTTTTTGTCTTATGTACTGTCGTATAGTACTCCATATTATGCAATTATGCATTCACTAAAAAGCTGTTACAGACAGTTCTATTTTCTTGCAATTGCATTTTTTTTTACGTAGGTATATAGGTTAGCAATATTGAGTTGTCACAAAGATATTAAACTGAATACAAGAGTGAATACAAACGGACCACTTCAGAAACAATGACTGAAACATTGCCACTACAGTATAAAAATAATTCAGACTTTAACTGAAGCTAAACGAAGAAAAATAACTCCGTTTTTTTATTACCTGCCGATTTAGCTTGAGTACCTACTATTAAAATTACAGCAAGTGGAGATAGATGTCGTAAGGTACATTTTCTCTTCATTTTATATATTGGCGACTCAAAAATCCTTAACTCTCGATGTAAGTGGTTGAACGCGAAACGTTTTTGCTTTAATAATCGACCACAATTTGGGATCGTATTTCATGGTTCATTCTCTTTCGACATTGATGGATACTAAGACTGAACTATGGTGCCCTTCGTGTAAGTAATTTGCACTCAAACTCAAAATTGTTGGGATGGTAGCGGTTACTATCAAGCAAATTGCCTGTTCGCTGTCTTGTTATTTTATTCGTATTTGATTTATGTAAAAGTGACATCAAAAATCGGATTAATCTGTTTAATTGAAATCTCTTTATCAAATGTTGTCATTTATCAGTGCAGTTGAGTGCTCAGATTATACTTAATAGGTATTGTTTGTGTAACAAACAACGTTGATAGATTTGAAATTTACCTACTCTTCTATTAAAATAATATGTCATGACAACAATAAAAGTGGATTAAATGAAATGTTAAACTAAAACAATTTAATCTAAACGATATACCTTCTTAAATAAAAAATATAGGATAATAGCGAAATAGAGACTCCTTTAATTGAGTTGACTCATCCATGCGCAAAAACAAAAACATAGCGCTCCTTATTAGATTTTTTTTTAATTGACAAACGAAACAATGCGAACGCTAAATTAAATTCAAATATCGAAAGAGGAAGTCGGCGCCGCCCTCGCGTCTCCCGAAGATTTATTATATTTGTCGTGCGCTTATTTCATTATTGCCTGTCGCTGGTTTTCGGCCAGTTTAAAACGTTGAATAGTTTAACTGGCGATTTAATCCGCGCCTGGCTCTGATGTGCGAATAAATGGCTGCGAAAATTCATTAAAAGTTATGAAGCTAGCATAATATTGGGTGTGTAATGTGTACTTATAGAGAAAGCTTTGAACCTTCATTAGTTTCATTACCTACGTAGACATGTCTGGCAAACTAAGACATTTTCATTACTTACGTGTCAAATCTATATTATAGATTGTTTCATTTACCTATGTTTATACCTTTCTTATACAACCTTTTATAGAGGTTTTATTGGAATTATCTCAAACCCACTGGCGTCAACATAGCTTGCTAGTATGATATTTTCTTACTTCAGCTTATTATAAACCTGTGCACTACGTTTAAAATGTATAACCTATGTTGCAACTAAACTATCTAACCATAAATTAATAACATTGGTATTAAAAACTATTGTCAATTTGTTTCAGGTAATTATCACCAGTCTACCTATCCCGCAGCAAATGGTAAACCACCCGTGAATCCTGCTTCCTCCACCAATATTTCTTTGAGAAACATACAGAGTTCATAAAGTAAATGGCTCGAAAGTACAACAACACTGGAGGGTTGAAACGCTATGTAAATAGAAGTAAAATCGCTTTCTAACTGAACTGGTAACGCGCAAAAACTTTTTGATGGTCTCTACTGGTGAGCTGCACAGTATACGCAAAATTATTTGACTGTTTAACATTAAAATAAAAACCTAGTGACTAATTTCACAAATTTAAGAAAATCTAATCTTGGTATGCCTATGCACTGCAGCGTTTGTACGTAGGTACAATTATGTAATAATGTGCTTTTATAGTTCAATATCATTGTTCGTAAATGGATGCGCTTTATAAACGTTTCACTAGTTTAGTAAGTAGGTACCTAAATAAATAACAAGACATTAGAGAAGATCGACACCAGTAAATAGGGGCGTATTTGTACAAAATAGAAAAATATATAGGAAAAAGTGACTATTAAATTGTTACAGGATTCGAATAACTAATAGGGTCAATTTAACAGTGCTCATTATCACAACAATAGCAGGTGATCTCCAATGAATGATCTGAAAAGTTTGCATATACAATCACTTATGAATAGAAAGCATTGGATGAATATCTGTCTCCTTCACACTTGGGCATAACCTTATCAATCTACACGAATCGAACAATAGCATCGCATGTTTGATTTATATAGTCGCTTAGTAGGAGCATTACGGGTAATTATACGACGACCGAACGGAGTTAGTGCTTTTGCAACGAATCAAAAATAAAAGATCCATCATTACCTACCTATAATGTGTAACGTGGGTGCATTAAAGTTTTGATGTACCTATTATAGTTTGGTGTCAATGTAAGTATTGCAAAATAAAACTGTGGCAACCTTTACATACAGCTTCAAACAAGATACTATATTATAGTCAATTATAAATTAAAATGTAATATTTTCCGCAGGTAGGTACACGTTTTTAATGTGTCTTTATTTTCTCAAAAGACCTATAAAACATCTTCGTACCAAGAAAACTAAAATTCTCACTGGCAACCTTTAAAAAACCAATTTCAAATTTAGAACTGTCAATTGGAGCAGAAACAAATCCCAAGAGGTCTCGCGCGAGCTACACCTCCACAAAGCCGAACAGAAGTAGGAGCTCAGCTCACGAGCTTTTCAAGGGTGGTGGTTGCTTTCGGCGGGAAAAGCAGCGGCTTGAAGCGACTCCCCCCGCTGGGGTGGGGTGGGGGGCGTGATGGCTCGTATTGATTTAGTGCCGTCGTCGACGGAGCTATGTAGTGTAGGTAGGTGAGTGTTGCTTGATGCGCTTTCTTTGGTGGCGATACAGCGGTGATTGTGGTGGGAATTTTGTATGGGAAAACAAAAGGTGGGGATTGTTTTTCTCAGCACATGAGTACATAGTCATAACATTTCTATAGACACATAAACACCTTTTTTTGAAACACCTTTGACATAAAAACCTTAAGTGCCGATATAAAATTTCGAAAACTATGTAGGTAAGTATACGTAAGAACGTCGTACAAATCTTATCATGGGTCTTGTATCAGTGTTTTATTTCGTAGACGTTAATTCTCATTCAATGACAAATTCAAGACTTCACTTTAGATTTTAACAAGAAAATTTTAAAAATTTGCATCACAGGGATAACATAAAACTTTCTAACAAATACCTTACTAAACTTAGATACGTACCTACACACCATTTATCTACCTACGTACCTACGTATAACACCTAGAAATTCTAGTGCAAAGTCCAATAAAGCGCTTTTCACTGCTGCAGCGCGGTTTCCCCCGAGGCCAAGCTTGGAGGATTTAAATGGATATTTAACTTCAGTCTCAAGGAACCCAAAGTCTATTGCCTCGACCGTCCTCGGACAGAAGGCTTTTTTCTTTGGAGAAAAACTCGGGCTTTTAGCAAATGGCTTAAAAGTGTCTGGAACAACTATCTGTTTAAAACTTGTAAAACGCTTTGTTTTTATCTCTTTGTCTCTTGTTGTCACTTTTAAGTATCTGCAGCGTCTATTTCTGTTTACCTTAATCTTGACATGATGACGTAGTTGCCGGCTGTATCACCGAAAGAAATTGTTCCAATATCAAAAACTAGAACTGTCAGTAATTACAGTTTTAAGTTTTGGCAACACTGGAAGTACGGGTAATTTTTATAGACAAATCACATCTTATTATCTTCTTAACGTTAAGAGAGTACAAGATGTAGGTACATAATATATAATTTGATTATACCTACCTAAATATACAAAACTATTACGTACCTACATCTGACTAACAGCTGGCATCCAAAGCACAGCTTAAAATATAGAGCTAGAAGCGTTTCAATGGCTGCACAGTGTAGTACATAGTAAAACCCACATAAATAAATATAAACATATATGTACTTACATAGTTTTGGTGGCACTATACCTACTATGGACATAACAGGACTTTAAGCACCAGGTAAAATATTTATATTCTCACCATAATATACGAGTACTCACTATATATATATAGAAAAATTAATATTTTTGGTTTATAATCGAAGGGGTGTAATAAAACAATGATCGAAACAGTATACACATAAAACGTCATATTTGGTATGATGAAAAATATGCAGCATTGAAATCATCACCAATAGTGACATCTGCTTTATTTAAAAATAAGCAGATAGATTAGATAACTAAATTTAGAAAATCACGAATTATGTTTCTTCGCACTAAAACAAACCAGAACTGTAAAATATTTAATTGCCGCATCGTAAAATGATGTAACTTTATAGAACAGTAATTGGAGAGTCACAGACAGATCTACATTTTATTAGGTCGCGCGATGTAGGCGGTTAGGTGAACTTGGTACAACCTTATTAGTGCAACATAAAAGTTTAGAATAGAGTAAGGTAAAGCTCAGAGAATTCACAGAGAATTCATACTTTAACAGTTAGTGTAAGTTAGTGCTTTAGAAGTTTATCGTAAGTGTGAGTTAGTGAGCACTGAGTTCAAGAAGCAATGACAATGTGGTGTCACACAAAATGATCGCTTATGGACATTCTGTCCCTTTAACTAATGTGCTACATAACAACAACCATCGATATTAATGTTGTAGAAAAAAAAACGTAATGACGATCGTATAGGATGTGAAAAATTAAACTAACTGTAAGTCATCACAATAACGTCCATATTATTTAAATTTTGGATTGTTGATAAAACATAACCAAACACTTTCATAGCAGAAATATTAAATCCTTTTTTCATAGAAAAAGTCTCTATTCACTCGCTTACTCTGTAGAGGCATAAAGAATTTTATGGTTGTTGCGGCTCTGCCCGCGCCTACGTTTTACACCCGGTTTTGTGTGTGCTTCCTACTTATTTTAATTACCTTTCCGACTGCTATAATATAACCAGTGATAATCTTCAAAACCCATTGTCAGAATATAACAGTTTGCGCATTTTTTATTTTTTGTGCTTCAGCCAGTGTTAAAATAATATCCAATTTTTAGACATCCATAAAAATGATAGGATATTAGAAAAAGTTCTTAAATATTTTGAGTTGCATAAATTTTAGTTACTTACTTCACACCAGTATGTGATATTACCGGAATAGAATTAGCAAAACGTAATTATTTGCTTAACCTTAACATTCTGTTTTGTGTGAGTTAAGTTACAGATACATCTTATCACTGCAATATGCAACACAAACCCTTAGTTGATCCATCAAAAATACCCAAAAAACACACTTTCGCTTATATTATATAAGTATTATCAGTAAGTATATTTTTGAAAAATTTTAGTTTTGTAGTAAGTTAGAAAATAATTATCATTCTGTTGAGAAATGTTACGTAACATTTAGCAACTATTGCATAATGTATATGCCACAGTTTACAAAAAGTGCCTTAATAATAGAGATACTTAGATCTTCCAAAAAGGGCGTCAAAACCAACTTTTGCGGTTAAACGTTCAACTTTATACACTTTAGACAGTTGATATTTGCAATTCACCGAGTGAAGACGCTCAGCAGGACTCAGAGTTATCTTTTATTTATAACTATGTAAAGACGCTTTGAACTGCGTACCAGGGGTTCACGATCGGCACTTGTTAGCCCAAACTCGATCAAAAGTGAGGCAACTATTGTAAAGTATGTTCAATATCGCAGATTGAATAGCGATGTTCAATGTGTGATCTTATAAATAGTCTGACAAATGAAAAATTAGTTGACAATATGACGTCTTGTAGTATGCCAGCAGCAAGGCACAAGATTCGCTTTACATGCCTTGCTTGGTCCTACCACGAAATCTTGTGATTGCATCCGATGAGTTGCACTAATTATAAATGACACGTTACTGCAACAAAACAATATAAAGAGAGAGAGAGAGAGATAACTATGGGCTTTCAAAATAGTAGTTGAAGTTTGCCATTGCATTAATTTTCTTTTAATTCCCACTCACGCACATCCCAGTTCCACTCGACACTAAATCACAAACAGTTACAATAAACACATAGTAGGGGCCACAGTCCGGAAATCAGCGGGTGTTCTTCCATAATTATATTCACTGATATTTTCGAACTTTCACGGGTTTCACGTGAGCTCTAAACTTGGTTTTTTCTTCTTTTTTTTTCTAAACTCTGTGATTTACGTCACTTCTGTCTAAAGTCGGATCTTGTGGATGTCGGAATCTGTGAATGTCGGTGCGTTGAAAGTTTTATGCGGTACGACAAATTTATTCCGTTCTAAACGAAGTTCAGGCTTTGTCTCTATTATTACTGTGTGTTTGGCTTTTTTTTTTGTCGTAATCTAGTCAGGGCTTAGGTTGGAACTAAAAAATAGGTGTTATTGCTTGAGATACACACACAGGAACTACCGGAGTAGCACTCCACCTAATTTGAGGCAGAAGTGGCGCTTTCCATCATTGAAACGACCGGTTTCTCTCTTAACTAGGTTGTTATATTACTAAGGATATAAGAATAAGGAAACCGGTTTTGTCTTTTAACTTGACTTGCGGATAAATAGTAAAAAAAAATCTACTGAAAAGTAAAGCAAAAAATGACCTGCGTCACTCCCGCAACATGTTCCAACAAAATTATATTACGATAACAATAGTTACCCAAACGAATTCCCAACCTAAAAACAATTAGTTACCTCAACTGTTACAGAAAAAGAAACGTTTTCCTTTTTCCTGTTAGTTTTCGCTCCCTTGCACTTTTCCGGACCAAAACGAACAAGAGATTTACGTCTGCCGTCTGGGCCTTTGGAAACTATATACCTACCTACTTACTGTTATTTCTATGTAGCACTTGAAATACTACTGTGGTAATGCGGCAGGTGAGAAAAACAAGACGTGAGGTTGAAAAAAAATAAATCGCGTTACCGTAATGGACACCCTTACACTTACAATGAGGGTTCATAATAAAAGCAATCTATAGATTATTTAAATATGATAAGTGCTGAGAACAAGCGCTTCATTGAGTCTTAAGAACAAAGTAAATCTTGCTTCAAGGATCCGTTCCAATCCACTTAACAGTAAGTTCATAATCCAATTAAATTTCCCTTCGCTTGTCCTGGGCCATGTTTCAAATTCAAATAAATCTCCGACTCCGAACTCGTCCTACGGAAATAGCACTCTGTCCGTCCATAAATCCAAGTCTATTTAAGTAATCTCCAACCAAAAATCTGAAATAGGCCGCATAACATGTCACCTTGCACATAACTCTCAATTAAAAAAAAGAAATTTAAAAAATAAGCGCATCGCTTTCATCCTATTACAATAATGGAATGAATTTTGTTTGGTTTCGTTCCGTTGACTCGTGCTCTGTTGTTAGTGTGCTCAAAATTCGAATTTAAATCATAGTGTAGACTATTCATAGACGTTAATTTCTTAATTATCGGTGTCACGATCAATGCGAACGTTAGCGCGAGATACTCATCGGGTTAAAATAATTAACGCAAATTTATGGTTCGCCGCGCGGGATTCGGAACGCATTGCGAGTCTCGGCGCCACACTACCTTGTTGCTGTGAGCTCTGCTCTACAATCTAACTTTGATAACGTTACGTCTCAATGCTCTTAAAGTTATAAATGCTCTAAATTTTCTCAGTTTCTTAGTATGACATGAGAACTCGTACAACTGGAAAAAAGAAACCACCAAACAGGTTTTAGGCAACGCGTTGCCTTCGTTTCATTATGATCTCTTAAAACATATTTTTCTTAAAGCAAATGAATAAGTTAAATTATCAACATGTGTGGCAAAATATTCATCGTGACACAAAGTGAACCTGACATTATCACTTGAGTTTTTATTCAGCCACTTATCGCAACATTATGTTGACTCACCGATGTAATTAGTCTCGGTAAAACTGATACATAAATAAATTTTAACTCGCACCCGCATGTTACAGGTTAAGAAAATAAGCATTGATCAGTTTACGATCTGGATTTAACGTGGCTACTGGAATTGATTTGTTTATCCTGTGGTTTGTGACGTCATGAGCCTGATTATCTTTTAAAGTTTTAGGTACAATTAATGTTGCGATATCATTGTAAATTGCGTGTCAAATAATCATCTAACTATGCCGGTCTCTACCGTATTTAAGTACAGTATTTAAAATAAAAGAATAAAAACAAAAAGCTTCGTAAGTATGTTGAGTTATCAGCAAAACGACTTCATATGAGAGTGTGCGAAGCAAATCAATTATTCCGTAAAGTATTTCATTCCTTGTAATTCAAAAGACGTCCATTACTTATTCAAGCATTATGCGATAAGCCTTAAGTTATCGGCCATTACACACACACCTTACAACTTCTTTTACAAGCACCAAGTGTTTAGTGCCCACTAAACACTCGTTAAGGAAACCCCATACAAAATAATGAAGCAACTAACACCTTAACATTTGTACTGTCCATACATTGCATCGCTATATATCTCTTAATGATATAACATAGTCGGTTATGCTACAGAATGAACCTATAAAACACGCATTTACATTTTTTTGCGGACATAAACACGCTCTTATTGGAGTGTTTAGAGGGCAATAATACTAATTAATGCACATTAAAGTTAAGTACTGCACCTTGATGCTTATTATGAAACTGTAATAAGCACCAAGGTGTTGCTTCGCAGATCTAGGAACTGACTTTATAGTTACTCATGCTAAAATTCCAAGAAACTCAAAAAGGATTATACATAAATATAACGGTATTAAAATAAATTTATAAGATCACAATTATTGTTTACGATTTTTCTTAATCAAATGTTTGGACGCATTACAGATAATTCTATAAATATTTCGCGGTGTAACATAATAATATAAAATTATCTTAAAATAACAGTAAATACAAAACTATGCCACTATAAACATTCTGCGCATGATCCGTGGGCCACACGTTCACTTTTGTACTTTCTGTTATTAGTTTTATCGATATCGACATCGGGCACGTACATCGATAATACGATACGTCTGTCGATAAACCGTCTGCCGATGTATCGATACAAAAATCGTTGGCGGCACCTATTTAATCATGTTTGGCGCACCTGCTGCATACATATTCATTAGGTCGATATCGAGTTCGTGTCGAGGACGACATGGTATCGGTGTTTCGCGACATTGAAATGGATTCGAGAACTATTTATACCTACCAATTTAGTTTTTATTATTGAAATTCGAAATTTTTGATAAAGTAACTTGTACTTACTTAATCCCGCGGATTCCCCGACAGATGAATAAAATAATTGTTTATCGTCAGATCGTATTTTATGTGGGTATGAAGTGATTCTAAATAAAACTTACCTTATTGAATCGAATGTTTTCACAAATTTAGTTAAACATCTTTTATTTCAAACATAAAAATAACGTATATATTTAACTGATAAAGTGCCCTACTAATTATAAAAAAAAAAATACATCATTGGAGTTTTCAGCTAGAAGTTAGCACCACGCCCGCCTACTTTTAACAGTTGCAATAATTGCAATGCTTCATACATTGCATTGCAAATATAGCGTGGCACTGCACTGCGCTCGTCACCCTGGCAAAAGTGGTTATGATATTTCCCTGACCAGCAAAACCGCCATGTAATCCACTATTTTATATTCTGTGATAACACTGTTTCTGACGCGGTGCGACAGCGCGACACGTCCGTATGCAAAACGCACGCGATGCCGCTTGATTGCTTTCAGCGTTTCATTTGGCCAACTGTTTAACTGAATTACGCTTAAATTAATTTGAGTGGGAGACTATTGCTGTCATTTTTGGGAATATGGTAGGTATGGTATATTATATTTATATCATCTGTAAAAATATGCCTGCATTGTTTTACCAACTAATAGGTATAATTATGGATTTTACAATGGTAATTAACAAGTTATTATATTAGTACCCAATATTATTTGGTGAAACAAATTAAAAGTCGTATGGGTAAATTAAAAAAAATATTTTTCGTAGTGTTCTCATTGATAAATGAACAGAATATTCTCCACTATCTTTTCAAAAAAAATGCACATGGCAATATTTAGTCTTCCGTGAAATAGAGGACAGCGTTCAAAAGGTATTTAATATATGTATACCCTCGCTCATCATAAACGTTGATATATTTATATCCACGTGATACACAATCACTGTAATCAAGTAGAATCTAAGTAGGACGCAAAGCCGCACGGAAGGAAAAAAAGCTAATTTGCAAAAAGCTTTCCAGCTACTTAAAGGCGATAGCATCACGCAACGTTATCGATTACGCCTCGCCGTATTTTTCCTTGACGGAACTATTCTAAAAGAAACAATGGCATCATGCAAACACTAAGCCAATTAGAATTGTTACAGATACGCCAAAGAATAATGCAAAGAAGAGACGAATTCAATTTAAAATGAGATCAGTCTACGTTCCGCTCGGTCCCGCGTCGATCGGGGCGAAATTGAAAAAAAGAAAAAAATCGCAGAGTGGAATAAATAAAAATAGAGATCCCGCTACAGCGCAAGTCTCCGTTGAAATGAAAATGAAACAGCAAAAAGCTTTTTGTGGACGAAATAAATTAAAAAGTGTGTCGCGATTTTGTGAGCGGGTGCCGACTGGCGCGTTACGTTAGACCCGTCTATGACTATCTTATACTGTTATTTATGAGCTTTTAGATCGCATATGAGCCATTTGTTTCATTAATAACATGTTATCAAATGCTAAGAGCGTGTATTTAATTCCGGTAGCGCGTTTAGAATTACAAATTTCAAAAATATTACCGTTCACTTTCTCGTCACAGAAAATACAGAGAGTCAGTTTTATCGCCTTGCCCATAAAAGACGTACTAAATTTTACTGTTTCAATAATCTTCTCTATCTTTAATTTATTTTATTTCGCAGAGTTGTTAATTCTATTTAGCATGCCAAAATAACGCACCGAGAAAAACAGAATCATTAATTCGTCTAAGCTGAATGGGATCTCGTAGATCGTTTTTATTTCGTTAAAAAGTAGTATCTACGATTAATTGTTGTGTAAAATTGATAGTAGTCGTCTGCTGACGTTTTTACGATCGCGGCTGTCATGCCGTGGGCTGTTGCCTCACACATGCCTACAGTTTGAGAAGTGACAAAACTGATGGGATTTCTTATACTGTGACAGCTTGCCCAAAGATTAGGCAAGCCTATTCATTTCATGATATATTCGTTTTAGTTTCTTTGATGTAATTATATAGTAGGTGGTATCAATTTTTCTGGTACTCAGAAAGGTGGTAAGTCGACACGCGGGTGAATTTTATGGCAGTCGAGATAACAACCAACTCAAACTATTTCAAACGATTTAATCTAGTTATAAAGCTAAAAATATGAAAAAGACGTGCGCAGGAACCTATAAAATATATCTACCCACATTTGCGTTTTCTCTTTGTCTCGAAAATAATTTTCTACGAGCAATAAATAACAATCTCTAATCATTTTTAATTTCCATCCATTAAATAACACCACCAAAATAGCTGACTTATTTAATGCGAAATTGCTGGGCATCCGTTACAATCGGAGGAAAGTTTTACCTAAAATTATATTTGTGGGTCGTCACGCTTTTCCTGGGTAGAGGGTGGCGATTAGAGGGGTGCTTTGTGCTCGCCGTAGGGGTGCCGGGCGCTATTAATAGCTTGAAGATGGATTTTGCCCCGAGTCCATATTGACATAAGTTTGTACGATTTTTTGTCGGATCTGATCGTTGTCACTTTATTTCACACGTGACATAATTTGATATATGACCAAGCGTCCAATTTTCTGTAACTGTTTGTTGCACATTTCGAGGTTTTATAGTTCCTATGTACCTACCTAAGTTTTGTTGTTATAGTTCTTAATTTTCTAACTGCCTAATTAATATTTTTTTTATTCAACGTGTTTCAAACAAAATCGAAATTAGGAAATAAATCGCTCAACCAGATACAATTTCCGGAATCCAGTGACTAAAAATACCTCACCCTAAACACTAAAAGTAAAAAATTAAAAGTATTTTACAAGAAGTACGTATAGTGTGTCTAAAGACTCCTAAGTCCATTTTAGAAGTCTGAAAATGAAAATAACATTAATCATAATTTGGAGCAAGGGCCGCACTACACATAAGGGCCATTTCTAATCCAACCAGCACTTAAGTTGTGGGGGTACGCGAGGCGTTGCTCGCCTTTCTAGAAAATTCGTAGTTTTACGTTTAAAACGTATACCCATGACGTGAGACAGGCCTTCGATGAATTAACGTTTACCTGCATCGAGAATGTACTACGAAATTTTAACGAACGTGCGTAGTATGGAATACTCGACTCTATGTTTACGGAAATAACAAGAAGTAAAATTGGGTTTTCTGTATTAATTCTTATTGTTTTTGAAGGCTAAGAATTTGGGCGGTAACGCGAATGCGTTAATGAAAATGTAACGGCCTGCAAAGTAACCAAATAAGGTTGTAATGTTATGGTAATTTTTACTTATTAATTATTTCATTTAGTTTCACGTTTACATAATTATTCTTTCTGATTTTCATGAATAACTTATTTTTAAGTTTATGAAGCCTAGTCGCTACATAAAATATTGCTATTTTTAGTAACTCTACATAATTATATAAGTTAGTAAGTACATTTGAAACAAAGCGTTGCCCGAACTCTAAGCCCCAATCAAAAACCACAGATTAGATATTAAATTTCAACAACAGCTTGCTTGCACACCCTGAAAAAATCTAGAAAGCTTGTATAACTAAATGTTGCCACAAAAAGTAAGAAATTTTAAAATTGCGTCTATTAACTGTTAAATATGTATAAAACGATCGGGTAGCTCTGATACCGTAAAAAACCTTAAAAAGTCTTGATACATCAACTCGATGATCTGCCGCCTGCAGCCCAACTATCTACGACACCTAAAATAGGCACAAAGTGGGCGCTACTGCTCGATAGGCAGGCGCCTACAGGCCTGAAAGAAAGCATCCACAAAGCGTTTACAGCGGGGGCTATCCCGACAAAGTTTGGTAAGAATTTTTAATCAGGCGTCGTCTCGCGCGCGCGTGGGGGCGGCGTCGCGGCGGCGCGCGGCAGTGTTGGTCGCGCGGGCACCGCGCCGCCCGCCCAGTCGCCGAGCCGCCATGCCGCGCGAACCCGCGACCACGCGACCGCTCGCGCCGCCCGCGCTCTAACCGACGCGCGACAACCCGACCGAAACTGAATAAGTTCGACAAATCCTCCTCTTACCTGGACCACTATATAGACACAGTGACGCACAGTGATACTTTACATTTTCTTTTATTAGTACAAATTCTTATATCTCTCGTAGACAGATAGTATTTTTTAAAGTACAAATATAATGTAAATTTAATTAGAAGGCACCGTAGTTTACATAATTATACAGGGTCAGTTTTGTATGAATTCAATGTGATTGTAGTTTAAGACGCCGATACAAGCAGCTGTTCATACCGCTTTTAGAATACCGACAGTGATTCATAGGTAAGTTCATAGTATTCGTAGAGTTCGTGGTTAACGGAGAGGTTGAGTATTATTTTATGCTTCTAAAATCGTTGCGACTGAAATAACAAATTCTTTTAACACCTACACTTTTATCAATAAAGTCTCTATCTCGCGGCCAAATATTACGTGCCTATTACTCACGCAGTCATAAATCAAGTCAAGGTGGTTAGGTAGCATTAAATAAATTAACCTGGTACCTAATAGCGCTCATAATCGTCAAGAGTGCAAATTATTAGGGAATTATTGACTACAACTCCGCGTAAGTATAAATTAACTGGCCGGTATCGTTGGGTAACTGAAGTTGAAACAAAACCAAAACAAAGCATAATTCTTTACTCGGCGCGCTAAGTGACGCCGCCGCGCCAGTGCAACGGTGGCTACATTCAAGCTTTGTAAATGCAAAAAGCATACGTATTCCGGTCTCGAAGACGACACAACTATGATTTAAGTCCAACGGCAAACTCCTAAATCACGCTAGGTGGCAGAGGCGAGTGCCGGCCGACAAGACTCCGTTGCTCGCAATCCGCAAATTGTTTGTCCCGAGCCTAACAATTTAAATATAGCACGAACAAATGCCGATCGTAAATCGAACGCTCGGCAATTGTTTTGAATACACCCGCGAAACTTAGCAGCGTCGGACACAAATTCAAATGCAGTGTTCTCGTGTCGAAAGTTTGATTAATCGCTGTTCAGATTCGGTTAACATTTCGCATTTTACCTAATGCTATGTGGTTTCATGAACCTGCCATTGTTTTCAGAGCCAACAAATACAGCGCATTAACACCACTAACAGTTTTCGATAAGCACCGACCGTGACTAATACAAAAACTGTATCAGTATATAGCAATAAATTAGAAGCAGTCTCAGGACTATAAAGAGAGACGTCACACGACTTTGATGTTAGAAAATGCATTAATATTCTAATTCTCACATATACATCACCTAATTTGCAGTTTAATGTAACATTAGCTGTGCTCAAGCCCATGGGAATTCTCATACGGGTAAAAAAAAAGAATGCTACAGCATCTCTTACAAATAAACAACAGTTTAAAATTCGGAATAGTTTAACACAGAGAACATATGCGGGAAACAATCTCAAGGTATAATTGTAATCTTTCAAGATTTTTATCTAATTTTAAATTTCCAGAATTGTTTGATCTTCACACAAATTAGCGCTTCTTTTGTTTTACACTAGGCAGAGCACATGCCCAAAAAATCGTTCTTTGAAAAAAATTTAACATCGACAAAAAGCTAACGTCGTCGTCAAAGCTTTAAACACTGCAGGGTTCTGGCCAAATTAGCTTAAAAAGATGTTTCTTTTTTCACACTGAAAAGAATAGAAAACCACTAAATCATCTTCGCCCTTTGTGCGGCGCATCACAAAAGAATAGAAACTAGTCTAGTTTTTATCTTCGGACGCGTGGGTCTAACGGTACGCGGAATTACAATATTACGAAAGCCCAAAAACCTCCACAATGGAGATACGTGAATGGCCTTGCGCAAGACAACTTTTATATTTTTGTTTTTGTTCACGATTTTTCGTGAAGAATGTGATGTGTTGGCATTCGAGTCATTGTTGCGGGGTGGCCGGCGAAAGCGAGACTTATTGGGTTTTTACAATGCTCCGGTGCGATGTTAGATTTCACCTTTAAAGTTTTACATTGTTTTGATCGCGTTTAAGGTCTTACATTGTTTAAATCGCCGTAAGGTATTACATTGTTTAGAACGCGTTTACGTTCTTACATTGTTGCATTTAACTTTATGAATTTTTATCTGCGTTAAAACTACATAACATTAGCAATCTACTTAGCTATTTAGCTTTTGTCTCATTAAATAGCAGATGTCACCCTCGAATACAGTAATGACGTCCTCCTATCAGACATTGTCAGGCCGTCCCAGGACCTCTGACATGGCTTAAAGACTGGCATTAATCGATATGCACCCGGGACCGAGACGTGCCATCCAAGCACTGAAGTACATGAAGTACATGTACACTTAAGTACTCAGATGTTGTGCTACTAAACGGTCACCCATCCAAGATATGGCAATACGCTGTTTTTCTTTAGGATCCCTGATTCAAACTATGCTAACTAGCGCTAAAACGAACGGGTGAAAATTAGTGTAAAAAATTGACACACGCGAAAATATAATTTTCTTTGTATACTACGGAAAAGCTTAGTCTAATAACGATAAATCTATCTCTTTACGTTTAAATGTGAATGATTTAAATAAAATATGGTAGCCTTAACTGTTTCATGATTTATTTAATGCTCATTAAAACATGTTTCCCTCATTATTTTCGTCTACGTTCATTCACAATTTTGGGGCCATTAAATTTTATCTTCAAAATATATTGTTTCTGTTTTATTTCTAGTTATGCTAATACAATGATCTCATTTTCAAACTTAATGCAAATGACATGACGATTCTCACAGTCACGTTTACATTAGTAGGTATGTGTGTGTGTTTACGTCTACACGTTTTTGTAGATCAAACGGAAAAGGGATTTTGCATCATTTGAAGAAATATTATACTGTATTAACTTAAAACGGATTTTGCATTAAATATCTGAAAAAAGTAGCATTAACGTGTGATTACTTAATGTAAAAATATAATAATTAAAGTACAATTTTATAATTTTACAAGCATTGCCATACAACGTAGCAATGCTGCCAGAGCATTTTGGGAACTTTGCCATCTGGTAGCGGTTTGTTAGAATAGTGTAGGTTTTATTTAATTATTATTGTTTTTGCTTAAATATTGTAATTGCTACAAGAGAATGTTAACGTATTTAACTATTTAGAGTGAGATAGTGAGATTGTATTTATTTCTTTAAAATAATGTTACGTAAAAATAGAAGTTACAAATGTTGGACTATAAGACTGATCTATCGAATTTTAGTTACATTTTAAATTTGTTTGTTAATACAATTTTTGCATAAAACACCTTTGGTACTTGGTAGCACTAACTGAGCCGTATTAGGCACACCTACTGAATTATAGTATTCATTACTGTAAGTATTATGCTACTGGTAGTACCGATTTTAACCTATTTTTTGTACTGTGAGGTTTTGACAAAGATTCTATTCATCTATTTATTTTAAAGACATACTTAACCCACGTTTATTCGTATTGAGAAGCTACGAAGCAGTCATGTGAGTTTAAAAATTTTACTACCGCATTTTATGCAGTCGCCGTTTGTACATGTATGTATAGTTACAATATACTCATATCAAACATGTTAGGCAACCTTCGCAGCCTCTGTCTGCGAACGTTTGAGCCATGACCTCGTTTTTTAATTTTCTAGTCCAATTTCCTTTCCGACCGTGTTGCAACTTAATAAACTTTATAGACTTCCATATTTCAAAATCGTTTCGAAATAGTCACGAATTTCGCACGCTTTTACGAGAAATTAGATTTGCGTAGTTCGTTTTGATGTAAACGAGTTTTAAAGTGTTCGATTTTTAATCGAGTCGATTAAATTACTTAATCACTGTCGCTTTTTTAGTGTTACCTGAAAAAGGTAAGTTTCTATTCCCATCAGTAAAAGAGTGAGTTTCGTGTCTTACTTATATTATTGTGTCAGTTACTTTTCCTTTTTTAGCCTTGTTTAGGTTTCTCTACATCTTTGTAGCCGAAGATATAAAATATTGCTAACGAGAGTTCATAATAAACTTAAGTATAACAAATTACAAGTCGAATAATGTCTGAGAGTCAAAAGTAAAAAGGATTATATTAACTTTTTAACGGCAAGAGACACAAGACTTTGCTCTTTGTTAGGATTAATTTGCCTGAAAGTGATTTGTATAGATAGACAGACATCGAACATCGACTTGACCCAACATAACGTTCCTAAAAAAACAAACGAACACGGCAATAAAACCAAACCATCAACCACATCCCGTAGTGGCATGCCCGTCTGTGAAGTACCATAAATCATTCTCCAAACAAGTAATTAAAACACTGGTGTACGGGATCGGACAGATCCAATGTACGCGCGACAATATTCTGATATTGTGATGTTGAAAATTGTTTTGAGGAAAATCTTTTTTTGATTTTGGATCAGGTAACTTTTTGAAAACTGTTTACCTGAGGGGCTGATGTTATGAACACTTTTTTATGAATCCAAAACAAAGCCGTTTAATAAGCTGTTTAAACAAAGTTGTTGCCAGTGATCTTATTAAATCACCTGTCATTTGTTTTTTAAGCGTTTTAATTGGTCCCTAAAGCTAACATTTTACCTACGTTTATTAAATTTGTTTTTTATACTATTATTATTCGAGTTGTAGAAATTTTCAGTCTTAATAAAAGTTAGTCAGTTTTTCTAGGTATGTCCGAATTGTTATTATAGTAGTAAGTAATTTAAAAATTCTTAGGATCTAATAATAAAATTACTATCTAACAAATTAGTATATAATAATTCAGCCTGTAACTGTCCCACTACTGGGCAAAGGTCCCACCTCACTATCGTGAGGAGGGTTAGACCATAATCCACCGATGGGGCCTAGTCCGGGTTGGTGGATAACATGCCTCCGAAATAATTCTCGGGCATGTTGGTTTCCTCACGATGTTTTCCTTCACCGAAAAGCGAGTGATGATTACGTACATATGTTTAACAAGAAACACATTGGTACGTGCCCTCACTAAAATTTGAACTCGCCACCTCCGTTTTCGAAAGCGGACGTTCGCCCACTAGGCTACCACCGCTTACAACAAATTAGTAAGGTGCACTATAAATGGTGTCTAAATAACGTAGGTACTTCTTACCGATTAAATTTATATATAGTTAAGAGTTGTGTATCTTGTAGGCATATAAAATTCATTTACTGCATTCGAGTCGAGTACCAACGTCTTCTATAAAGTCATTATCTAATCATTTTTACACCCAATCAACACCTTGTAGAGTTTCAAGATATAAATATCGCAGTGAATGGTAATTACCACCGTGACTTGATAATTACTCTTACACGAGGTGTTAATTACACCTTTGTCACAAGTATACCAGTTTATATAGTCAATCGATAGAGATCTCGATCATACGTGCTAGCGATAACGATATAACAATGCCGTGTTCTATGATGAATCAATTACAACCATGATAAGAATAATTATAAATTATTTTGTCACAATCATGTCTGGTCTTTTCATAATGTGTCCATATAAACTTTTTGTACGGAGATGTACAATAATGTACATTAATAGAATTTGAAACAGATTTTGTAAACAATCATTGAAGATTTGATTTGATCACTTGCAAAGTTCTTATATTTACACGAATAACGCTAAAGGAAAATCTTCCGTTTTGTTCCTTGCCTGTAAATTCCTGGCGCATAATTATAAATTATATCCTTCCATATCGATTACTACACAATCACAAGTATCAATATTCGATATTAATCGGTAATGCGTCTGTAAGCAAGCAATTACAGTGCCATAATCTCAATGTACCAATTAAGGTTAGTATTGCGAGTGCATAAGCGGTCGGTTGAGGCCGGCAGTTACTGCGTCGTAAAGTAGGATTTAATGGCAGGCCAAATGCCGAGGGATTCCCTGTTGGATGTTGGTACTTGTAGATTTGTGAACATTGTTACAGTCATGCAAGTACGTATATTATAAGTGCAAGTTTATTTAGCTTGCGATTTTCGTCTCTACATCCAATTACCTAGCTAAAATCGGGCCTCATCAAAGTATATAATTTTGACATACCGCGATGTTTCGCTCGAGTCATGAGAAGACTGAATTAGATCCGTATTTAGCTAGTTATTATGTTTTCTATTGGCGATATCAGTTTAAGAACTTCTACATGAACATTCAAATAAGTATACTTTCTTTTGTAGTCATTTTAAAGTAACTCTATTTGCAATAGAGTTAGGGTGTTAGGCAAATATTCAGTTATTTCATCTAGAACAGATTTGGGTACAATCCCAATTTCAATAATAAAGAATAGTGTCACTTACCATAAAGTAAATGAGTTCATTTAGTGTAAAAACTTCATCAATTACTTAGACATTTTGTGACTAAAAATCTTGGTCTTGCGAAAAACCTAGTAGCGAAATTTTAAAAGCAGTGAAATATCTTCCATCGAAGACTTACTTACTACTAAGCCTGCAAATGAATTTTAATGAACGAAAGACAAAGTAGAGCAAGTTAAGAACTAACAAAGTTCAGTTACAGTCTTGTAATAATGTAATTTGTATGTAGACAACTCGGAATCCGTCGCGTGACTTCCAACAGAAATTCTGATCGACAGACACGCCAACTATTTTACCTATGCTATTCACAATTCGTATGTCTTTTTCACAGTACCTAGAAGCTTATAATATTCATGGATATAAAGCTCAAAAGAAATTCGTACACGTTTCGCTTTTCCATTTTTAAAACATACCTTTGTACTTATCAGATATGCGGATAAACACTAATTACGCATATTGTTAAAAAAATTATATTAATTCGTCAAGCGTTACAAATGCTTGAAAATTTACAACGCGGAATTAAACCGTAAACCCCCAACAATTATGGATTTTACGATGTGTTGTAAAACTTAACATAATTTGGGTATCTCGAGAATCTCGGATGTGGGAAAATAAAATGTGACGTGAGCATCAATTACTATGTTTATTGCTGGTAAATTTTGATCATACAATATTTGTAATATTTTATACCTACTAGTTTTGGTAATACATTTTCACTAATTTATTAACAATCATAATAAATGCTTTTCAAGCTTTTATGAAAGCGGTACGCACTTTCAAGTACTACCTAGGTACATAAAGATATTTACTAGTGAACGTTCATTTTATCACCAAAGCCATCGAATCCATCCCCTAAGTCCACTTTCACGGCAGAATTAGACCAACTAATAGCGAATTCGCATCACAGAGGCCTCGATTCCGGCCTTATTCCGTAGTCGTTAAATCCACTAATACATTTCGGCTGGAGTGTCGACACAGGGCCAAAATCAGGGCGAGCCCTGCCGCCCTGCATAGCAAGCAGGCCGAGAAAATGTTATTTCACTTGAGGTTGGAGTTCTTAAATTGCGAGCCGATTTACTCCTGGGGTAAATGGAAATATAGTACAAGACATATGAGGAATAAAAAGGTTTTCCTATGTGAAAGCCATGAACCAAAGCACTTTAGACCACAATCCCAATGCTAAGACTTAGGAAGCGAGCAATTAGACGGGGGAGAGGGAGGCAGCAAACTCCATTGATAATACACTACATAGTTACTATGGTGCTTCCCATCCGCCACTCCCCTGCCTACGGCGCGGTGGTGACGCGACTACACGACTAACACTTGCGTGCGACGTATAGGCTACGAACTAACTATAGGCTACGAACTAACTATTTAGTCATCTGTGCTATACGTAGTTCTTACTAATCCTTTCACGTCATCGTCCACTAACCTTTTATATCACACTGCTTGGTACGAGTGTATGCCTCTATTGTAGGGCCTACTAACATGCCATTAGAAATTTCAAATGCATTTATTGCGCTGCCATTATCGTTGAGTGCTTTGAAATTTATTTCTGATAGGCTAAAAAAAATTCAAACAAAGCGTACTTTCTTCTTGAAAATTGCGTTCAAAACTCTTTCCAAATTTCTAACGAAAAGATCGATTAGCACTGTTTTCAGTACATTTAAACTTCTATTTTCTAATGTAATATCGTAGTCGTGCGTGACAATCAAACGAACGTTGCTTATATATTTTGAAAACATAATCAGCAGAGTACATTAAAATAGATTGGCTCCCTAATCACTCTAAGGGGCCTAATATCAAATGCAATTTCCGTTATTGTTTTACCTAATACAGGGAACGGGCGGGGTGGTTCAACACGCACGATATAATTGAGTAAACAGTTATTCGTGTATTGAGTATCGTGGATAAAAATTGGGGTCGACAGTCCTGAAAAAAAAAAGTGTTTTTGTTTCGTCAAGGCTGGTACCAGTTTTCAGCAGATACCGGGAGGTATAGTGAAAATGATAAGAATGAACCACATTGTGACGGCTCATAAATTAGGGTTTATATTTATTTATAGTCAAGGAAATTAACTTGTTAAATTTTAAGAAGACATTTCTGATTTTATTGGATTTGTATGAGTATACAATACCTATATCATACATACATAAAAGAGAAACCGAGGAGTAAATTAATTGTACACTTTTGCACTGCCCTTTCGCTAACACTGCCGCAAAATGAAATAGTATATTGATGCAATAAACGAAAACAGTAGTAGGAAACCGCATTTACAATATACGAACAGAAACTTATCTCCGGCTTTTTCCAATTTTGTAGGAGTATGAAACATACGAGTACTATCTAGATTTAAGCGGGTCTAATATGCACACAATCAAGCAGTACGGAATAATAAGTTTAGCGTGAAGGATTTTATACTTACGGTCATAGGTATAATTTTAATGTCTGGTATAGATAAAAAAGGTAGGTAAGCTATTGCTTTTTCCAGGAATTGAAGCCATAGACATCATTAAGATAATATGGGATATAAATACGTAATTGAATAAAAAAAATATCACGTTCAAATTTGGTCTACGGAGATCCTGAATCCTGATCCTGACTGATGTTAACCGTCAGGACTAAAGTTGAGTTACTGCTTCTTTTTATATATTGCGTACCTAGTCAAGGTTACTATGCGTGAGCTTGAATATAAAACACCTGCTTGTGGTTTATACTCAAACTAGTAGCTAAACCCAGAGTGTAGTCAGTATCATGTCGCAATAAGAAATATCAACATCTCTTCGGATTATTGAAGAAGCCCTCAACGTGTTTATTATGATAACGAACAAATGGTTAAGTTAGTACACGGTTGCAGTACAAAGGTAACTGATCATGATCGTTTAAAACAATTTATGAGTTGACAATGTTATTAAATTATCCATACAAAGGTATTAGCAACTAAATTACTCGTCCATGTGATAGGTGGGGATAGTACTAACATTCACATTAAAGTTATGCGAGCAGAATGATTAACATTCAGATAATTTATTGCGTAAGGGTTACTTTATGATCGGTTTAAGGAATGAACTTTGTAAAAGTTATGGTTAGGGTTAACCACAAAATAGCGAAAGTGATGGTTGTGAGTTTTTACATCCAATTATCTGAAGCAATCTAGGATTATAATGAAGAGATTTCAAAGTTACAAACTAACAACGCCTTAAGTTATATTCTGATTTCTGTATAGTTTATCTTTACATAAGCCTGCTGAGTTGATTGCAATGCAATTTTCACTATTTCATAGTTTAATTATCAATCGAAAGAGTAGAAAGAGCGTTTCTTGTAACAAAAGCCGTTTGAAGGCTTCGGTGGCTGCATAATAATTGTAAGTTTTCTAATATCGATATAAACCCTCTTTAATAAGGTCACGGGTAAAAACGATTAAATAAAGTCTACCCCTAACCTCCACGTGAGATCCCGTTACAAACCTTGGATCAAATTCTAATTGACAACAAAAAAATCGTCCAGGCAAATCGTCGGAACATCCGCACACGAACGCCGCCCACGAGCTAAAACTCGTTAGATTGAGGAAGCGATTGTCTTATCGCGTTTGCGATGCAATCGGTCTGTACTCGACTTGTAGTGTTGGTTAGTGTAGTCGACGGTTTAAATTGGTTTTGCGCGGTCAAGCTGAAATCTACACAATATAAGTTTCTTAAAAAAAGTTTTATCGAGTCGGTATCGAGTATCGAGTACATCACTCAGCTGATTGCAGTGACCTAGTATACAAGTCATATGCTTCGGCATTGCTTTGTGTGTACCGGACAACATAAATTTTACAAATACACCATTGGCAGTTTATCGAATGGAATGTGGTTTTTATACGATATCAACCAGAAAAAAAATTGGAAAAAAATTAAAAGTAGGTAGTATTATTACATTCTTCAGGTCAGTTAAGACAGGTAACGTGTTTCACATAATTAATAATAATATTTTATTTTGTTCGGATTCAAATGTCTATCGATCTCTCTACTCACTATATCGATCAAGTCATATAATAAGTAGTAAAAATCATGAAAATATACTAACTTCGTAGAAGTAAATCTGTTTTAAAAGTAAATCCAGCAACGTTCGAGACAGCTCAAGTGTACATTTGCACGGTGTCGGGTTAACCCCAGGCGGGTATATCGAGTGACGGCATCGGAAGTGGCGCGCTCGGGAAATGAGATGCGAGTGTGCGCCACGCCTTAGGTATATACTGTGGGCGCTCGCCTTTACCTTGTAAGGTGTGTTTGCTTTGCGATTTTAGAATACTCGAGTGTTAACTGATAGCTTTTTTCTGTTCAGTGTAAAAAAACGGATGGTAATTCTTCTCGCCGTGGTGGATATGGCCTAATCCTCCTCACGAAAGCGAGGAGAGTGTATGAGATCCGTGTTCAGTAAAAATGGATATGGGTTTCGATAATTATGATGGTTTCTGTAGAGTTTATGGTTTCGTTTGATTGAAAGAGCAACGTATCTTGGGCAGCTGAGATTCATAACTGCATGAGATATATGTTGTATTTAAGTACACATACAAAATTGCTGCGCATTACAGTCAGTCTAGTTTTACAAATCTGAAATTTGCTAGAGGCTCCATAGGCAAGTTTAGCTACTCGAGTCACACCATTCAGTCACACTACCTTGAGTTATGTACCTACCGGTAGAGTATTAAAAATAATCGAGGTAAGGAATTATGTTTATGACCGTAAAAAATAAAGTTATGACTCACACAGGCTAAAGGCTACAATGTAGATGTGTTTTTTTTAAAGTCTAGACGGTTTTCCTTGAAACTTTAGACTTTTTGCTTAGTTGCTCCATTTGGAAAATATTACGGCAAAACTTATTACAGTCAGGTACACCTCTTATAGAGTTATGTGTGCCTGGTACCTGCCACTTTAATTTTTAACTAAAGAGTGATGAGATGACACTATATAAAAATAAATTACAATTCAAACATAAAATAATAACGAACGCAAAAGAGAATAAAAAACTCGTGACCACGGCCGATGTAACTCGGTCGAAACGTCGAGTTATGTCAAAATTATATATTTTGATATTAGTTTGTGCGCGAATTAGACCCGTTTAAATACTAATTAACGTGAATAAAAAAACATAACTTCGTCTTAATATTTAATTGTTTTTTCAACTGTACTTTCGGTGATTTAAAATGGGGCGTATCCGTCAAATAGAGCAGATACAGTTGAGTTCACAAGTTCTAATCAGTATTGTATAGATATAAATAAACATATATGAAGAAAAAACATAATAATACGGAACTTTCACTTATATGACAAAACCCAGTAGCGGGTGTTTTATTCTTTCCACAGTGCGCTAATGCGATGTTATCAACGGAAGAAGGGTCTGCGGCGCGCTTTGCCACTTAACCGAGGCTATTTATATCTCTATGTGGAGGGACCCTTGAAGGGAATCAAACATCTGTCTTTGAAACTTTTGATTTTAGTTCTTAGAGACAGAAGACACATAAAACACATAATATACATTTTGTTCTAGGTTCACAGTTATTATACCTTTACTCTGATTCCTGATTTTTTAGAGAGGAAGGAGGAAAAATCATTAGCAGAGAAAGAGAAATCCCGAACTTTATTAAATTGTTATAAAATGTTACTATATTATAAAAAATACACACGGTAAACTAATGAATTTGAAAACGTTAACGGTTTATTCGTAATTTTGAGCTCGATATTTCATAAATCATGAATTAGTAAAAGCATAAGTAACTGTCAATTGGGAAGATTTAATTTTCTGCATCTGAGTAACTCACAGTGCGATTTTTATCCCGTATTCGCGAACGATGCGGCTAGCGGATTTTTTCAAGACGCACACAACTTGAGCTTACAGAAAATAATCGCAAGTCGTTGTATTTTGCTTCAGCCGTAGCCGCAGTAGATGAAAATCGCGCCGTGAGCGTTGAATACGCGTATTCAATAAATAATTTCTATTCCATGAGTTACCTATCAAACATTCTGTAATTCTACTTTGTTTTGCGATGATGTGACCGCATGCGAACGCGGCAGGAACGCGGCGTGAGTTCTCAACTGATTCTGTTGGCATAAAGCTGTTGACACAAATACCACATTGTGAGAATATTTCCTAACTAACACTTATTCCATTCATGCTAGGACGATACTTACAGAGTATCACAATGCTCTATTTATAAAAGCCAGATGCTCAAGCAATTAAGCACACATTACTGGGCTTTATTTTTTAATATTTTGACAGCTTATCTATTGGAATACAATTAATTTGTACTTTTATTAGTGGAATACTGTAAGTGAAAGAGGATTGGTCGATACTCGGTACACACTGTGGAAACGTGCATTTATTTGTATGAAGTTAAGTACGTAAGTACGACACAAAAATATGATGTACTATGTTTTATTTTTCAGGTAAGACAGCTGAGTTATGCTAGTATACAATAAGAAGAAATTAAAAAGTATTTAGTAAGGTAAGGTTATAATTGTATTATTATGGAAAGGTATATAAAATGTAGTCCAATACATACCCCATGTATTGTGATAAAAGTTTTGAATTTCTATGAAATTCCTATGAATAAAGTTTCTAAAAGAAACTTTAAAAGAATTTTGTTTCCAATTCAACGTGCGAACTGTACAAAAATCCAAAACTGCAACAAAAACTACGTTGAACTTTCACACAAAAGCTCTCAGGTAAGTACAGGAATAGGTAGTTTTCGCATATAGAAATGTATACAGTCTTATCCATGATGAGACACAAATAGAGTAACACTGCGGGGGCGAAAGAGACAGATGTAGGCACTCAGTTACGACCCTGCAAAGCTTAGAGCTCAGCTGTCTGGGAGCGGTGATGTTTGAAACACGGGACAGGCGGAGCTTAGCTACAAATCACTCAATGTCACATTTTGACATTTGAGATATTAGATCTTTTTTCTATAAAGCCGCCATCTCTTTATTAGATATCGCCACTTGTATGACAATATTCTTCAAATGAAATAACACTGACTGCACGTTATTTTAAAGTATATCTATACAAAATGTTCCAAATCCAAAAGACAATCCGTATCAATATCGTAAAGTTAACTGGCCATTAGGAATTCACACGGCTCATCACAACAACCATAAAGTTTACGATCTCGTAGTCGCTCCCAATTTTAAATTTCGAACACAACGGAACAAAGTGGACTGGCCTTTTAGTGGAATAGAATTAAAAAGTTACCATCCAGTATAGTTAGAGCTCTTTTATTAGTAGGAAATATGTCATTCGCGGTGGAATTTAGTTCAGTTTGGTAGAGGTCTGATAGAAATGGGCGGTCATGGTTCAAGGAATCGCTCTCAAATTGTTCAAATGAGGCCATAAAAGTCCCACAGAGTGACGTCTCAATACAGACTGTTGCGCTAATCATATTTTTACTGCACCTATAAATCATTCGAAAGCAACAAAAGTGTACCTACCTAACTGTAAAATCATAATTTTACGCTTATGATTAAGCACTTTTGCACTTTCTTTGTTATAAGTAATATTGTTGTATCTAAAACATAGTTGATATTTTTATACTTAATTGCTAAGTTTATAGAATAAAAACTGTAGGTAATAAAAGCATTACCAGCATTAGCCAACTTTTAAAAACTTATTCTTTAACATTATTTTAGCATCTCTTTGTCCAAAATTGTATACAAAAATCAAAGTGTACGAACCAATTCTAACGAACTAGACTTTTCCTATTACTGATCTGGAAAAGCGCCAACAGAGCATTAGCAGAAAGTTCTCCCTTACTTTTACACTCCGATAGTCCTAAGTTTTTTCAAGGTCTAATAATATCTGCCAAAAAAAAGCTGTGGTCGAATCTTTCCTACTGTGATGCATTTGACAATCTCAATAGATGGAACTCTTATACGAGGTATTAAGAATAATAATTTACGTTAGCTTTTAATCATTTTGAAAAGATAATAAAATATACGTCCAAGATGCATTCATTAGGTAGGTATACTTTTAGGAATATTTATAAGAATACCGACGCATGACTGTCTTAACAATAATGGGTCACATTTGAAAACCATTTGCAGATGCTCTACGCCCATTATTGAATAGCGGAAAAATACAAAAATACTCGAACATGTGGCTTATTACAATGTTTTGTCTGAAATTACGCAAAATGTCCAAACAGTTCTGAGCGTTACGAAAAACAATAACCGGAGCCTTTTGTTTGCATAATTAATTCTTAGTCAGAGTCCGAAAAGTTCGACCGCACAATCCCGTACCGTTACGTCATAAACGCAGCGGGATCCGAAATACGGACACACAAAAAATACCTTACGTAAGCTCTAATCTCAAACGCATAAAGGCGACTATTTCATTTTGAACCTCCAAAGTAAACTTTGTAAAAGAATTACGATTCTTTGTTTCATGCATTCTGATGTTTTTATATATTATTAAAAAAATGTAATTGTATAATTAGAAAAAACCTGTATTGTATTACGTTTTGTAAAATTCTTTTTTTATGATTTATGAGTGCTGTAATTTTATGACGCCAGGCATTACAATAGGAGTTGCAATTAAATAATTGTACTGTTATAAATGCTTATTATGAATGCTAAGTAATTGTTGAGGATAACAAAAATAAATTAATTTTGAAGCGCTTGATAATATCATGTAAGAGTTTAGTTTCAAACATACACACTTATTTTTTTCACAAGGCTTTCTGACTGTGGTAGATTATCATAGTTTGCTTTAAAAGCTTCTTTCTAGTTTTCTTGAAATTATCTTCATATATTAAAGTGGTTATATACCGATATTGAACATGTTTTAATCAGGGCTTAGGAGATTTGGCTTGGATAAGAGGCGCCATTTTGTTTTATTTTTAAGTCAGCAGGGAGCAAATAGTTTCTTGTCATTGTATATTATATCAATTGCCTAAACTATACCTACAATTTTACACATTACAATCATGACCAAAGATAACCTTGAAAATTAAATATAAAATCAAGAACGGCACTTTTTATATATTTCAGGTAGATTCACTCACATCCTGTATAGCCAGATATAATGTAGACTATCCTACCCAAGGTGTAGACACATCTGACGAACGTTTTCTAATATAGTGAACCCCCGCTGAGCTAAGACTCCTTGATCGATGGTCACTTTATTGAACACCAATACAGTATGAAATAGTTGCTACTCTAGGTTCACCTGTTCTACGATGTGTGGTCACGCGAGTTTTAATAAGATTACCCTATGTGGGGGGCGGTCTGATTAAATTATTGGGATTATGGTTGTAGCTAAGTGATTGATCGTGGGTATGGGAGGATTGCAATTATTTTTAGTGAAAATTGAAACTGGCTCAAAGTACTTTTAGCACATGCATTGTGTCACTAAAGCTTCTGCTTATGAATAAATTCATCAGCTCGCTGTCATTTGTTTTCTATTTCAAACACTATACTACGTAAGTAGTATTTTTTTAATCATTTCGATAAAATAAGACACTTTTTAGTCTGACTATGCTTGCGGTCTTTTACTTTAGTAAATGTATAAACCGTTCTATATATTAAAGCGTTATGTAGAAAACCGATAATCGCGGGCGGCCGACTCTTGTGTTCTTAGAAAAACAAAAGAGATTACTCATCCCGATGCTCGAACTCTATCTGAGAATTCCTTGGAGCGAGCCACCGCGCCTTGATGTTTGTACCGTCAGCAACAAAGTCTCTAAATAATATTGAATCTTTGAAACTAAAGACTTTAGGTTGAAATTTGCACAGAAAGTAACAGAAATAAATTTAGAAAATGAATAAGAACCTCAGAAGTCAACATCCTCACAGTAGCTCAAATATCATACACCTTTTCAGTCCAGATTTTAATAATTATGGTGGATCAGATTTCAGATGTGAATCTCAATAGATTATTGTTTAACAACACGTAAACTTACAAACAATTTAATTAAAAAGCGCTTAGTAGAGTACTACAAATATTATAATAACACCATTTACAGTTAGCAACAGACATGTAACCAGTTCTCATTCACAAAACAAAACGTAACCCTAAAACAGTCGCGGCACAAAAATCAAAATAAACACGCGCGCGGGTCTGTCCTTACCCACCCTAACCGTAAGACGGTACAGAGAAAGTTTGAGTGACGTGCCCCCTCCACGCCGCGTCCCCCCGGCGAGGATTTATGGCGCCATATTGGATTGGGACAAGATGACATGCGGCCCGGATAATTTGGGCAACGGTGGCTATGACGCCCGAACGGAATGGCACTTTAATTATGATATTCAGCAGTTGATACGGTAACTTGCTTGTAGTTATAAGTATTGCTTAGCTATGTGATCCAATTTTGTTACTTATTTGCATTTAGTGTTTTCTCTTGTTTGACAGTTCTTTATCAGAAACTAAGGACTTGAACATGCGTTAATAAGAGTAGAATACTTTTAAATATAATATGTCATTACACTGTTACCGTATTATTAGACTTTTTAGTGACATATTTTAGCAAAGGTGTGTAATTTTTCAAACTGTCACATCACAATTTAGCTTTTCGAGTATTTTATTTAAACGAATGCAATTGCCAATGTAAATCTTGTTTTTTTAGCTCGAACTATGTAATGACTTGAATAAAAGTCAATAAATAAGCAATAACATATTCATTAGGTTTAACCCTCAAACGGTGGTGGTGTATAAACAAAGCTAATTCATCGTCGTGGTAATAAATAACCCAGCGCGGTTGCACGCACTCGTGCGCACCGTCTGATGTCTTGACACGCATGCGCCGCTCAACGTGCCAAAGAATACACGTCTATGCGGTTCTAGTGTGGTCTTTTTATTCACTTACTGAGAAGACGCAAATAGTATAGTAAATCGTTATTAAACTATTCTTGTACATGATACGCTCCACTGCTAGGTTTTAAGTTTTTCTTGGAAAAACAAAGGCCATCCGGCTCGTCAGCACCACAGTCTAATTCAATTTTAGATACTAAGGTAAAACCCAATAACGTTATCTAATTTTCATTCCCAAAAGCCGCTGACATAACATCCCAGGCTATGCGAAACGAACATGTCACCGAACTGTTAGTAACCAAACACTCCTGGGTGCGAATGTTGCAAAAACAGAAATCTCGTTAAGATGACAATTTATGGCTTGTTTTTGCTAAATGAAAATAGTCGAGCCCGTGAAGTGAGCAGACCTTTTTTGATTTTCTTAATGGAATCTTTCCGCTTGGGATTTGTGTCGAGCGATGCTTTAAGCTCTTCCTTTTACTCGCAATACCCTGTAGCGTCAGATTTGTATAAGCCTATTTTCTTTGTATTTTTCTTGGCAGGGTTTTCCTAAAACATCATCATTGTAACAAAGTAGCCTCTACGTAGAGCGTGCCAAACTCTCGAACCAATAAATGAAATACGTCTTCAAAGTAAAAACATCATAACTATTTCAGTAATTAGCTGTCTGTCTTATTTCTTTGTGTTCTCTAAAAGCATCGCGGCATTGATACAAACTTTCTTTGTAATAAAGCAACCGGTCGGAAGCGTTTCATGATTTATGACAAAGCAAATTTTTATTTCCATTTCTCTTCGTTCATTGTTTTTTTATTATTATTTTTCCACAATTCCTCGCAGCTTTTCAGTGAAAAAAGTCACCGTGGAAAGTCGCTTTCGTTTTAGTGGAAATGGAAAATGGAGGCGAAATAAAAGAAAAGATCGCATGTGTTACGAGTTACTTTATATGATGGCTGACCGGGTGGGAATGCTTTTAAATTTTGTTATTTTTTGTTTAATGCTAGTGGAGTTACTTTTATATTAAGTAAGTGTAGCACTGTGTACTAAGTACATAAAAGCATGATACAGTCATAATGGTTGTCCCTCGGGGGGCTTAAAGTAAAACTTACTTAAAATACATTTTCCACAGATTTTTATTTAAAATTATTTTTCAAATTTCTCAAACGTCAGACATATTTCTCATATCCAGCAAAAACATTTACCAAATACAAATCCTAAGAACAGCGCAATTGCACTCATGCGCTCCGCAAAAAGGTCACAAATCTAAAATCATTTTCGCGTAACGTCGGTACAAAACGTCACAGCTCGCGTCCAGTCAACCCCCCAGAGGTTGGAACGAGGCGAGTACACATCGGTCTTTTTGTCCCGTTTTCCTGTCACGCTTTCCATTTCGGATGTTTCCGTCCCCCTCGTAGTATGAAAGCTTTAGAGATGCACGCTATTCATTTATTGTTGTCGATAAGTTTGGAAGGCTATTTCTCAAGTTTAATCTTTGAGTATTATTTACCTATTATTTACGTTACAATTAAAGTTTAATAGTTGAACACGGATTTGGTAGTAGCATTTTATATTATTGGGAAATAAACAACTATAAACATTAGTACTATAAGTATTTATGTAGTATATTTTATTTTATATAGTATAGCAGTTATACTTATTTGTTTTTTACTTTAGTTGATATAAAAACTCGAGTATTAGCGTACATTTTTTATGTATAAGTATATGTATAATTATATGTTGTGGGTGCATTACTGATCCCATGATCAGAGTACTAAGAGTTTAAGTTAGGTACTTAAATCCTTATAAAAATATATGTCAGGCTATAATATCCTATTATAATCAAAACAGCTTTGTAAAATCTGTTTCTCATAAAGTCAGAAAATTTTCCGTTGATTTTAGATTAAATACGCTGAACATAATGTAGTTATTCACTTACGCCCTCAACGTAGGTATAAATAGCAAACTCCACAGTTTCAGTGTAGCGCCAAACACACGTCATTCTATTTTGTTTATTTTGCTTTGTTTTGCCACGTCCCGCTGCTTCCGTACCGCGGACACTTTTGGTTAGTTTGCTCTGTTTTCCGTATAATAAATAATAAAGACCTTTTCTCCGAAAGTCTGAACTGTAAAACATTATTGTCGCACGAAAAATCACGCTGCAAAAAAACAAATGTAAATAATAAGTGTAGGGCCGTAATTGTCCATTTATCGATTTAAGGGTTAACAGACGTTTAACGAAGCGTCGATTATTATAAATTAACAATATGTTCAAGCATCCAAAAAAGCGAAAACCGCCGATCATTATCATTATGTATGCAGATAAAATGCGAACATGGTCTCAATTTGATAAATAGCAGTTTAATATTCTATTAAACGATATTCAACCATATATTAAGCGAGTGACTTTTAAAAGTTATCGCGTTACATTTTTTTATTAATCGTCAGATAAATCATTATAGGAAACGAGAGTAGTCCTGCCAATTATTATAGATAGTACGATTCTTCACTGATATTGGGCATGGCACGCGTATAGTTTCATGTATAACTGATAAATAGCCCCATTTAGTGATGCGACGTCATTGATATTGCTTATGAATGGAGTGATTTATCGGTCTCCATGTAATTCGCTAGACAAAACAAGTTTTTTTTTATCGGATATTTTCGTCAATAAAATTCGATGATCCATCGGTGAAATATTTTTCAGTTGACAACTAGTAATTGATTATCTGCGGAATGAAATCGTTGTTTAATTGTTTCGATAAGAGTTTCGGTGTCATTAATCTTTACGCTTGACAAGAGTTATGTCTGCCTGCAACATAGTATAAAGATTGCACACGCCTTAATTAAGCGACATTTTCTTAGCTACGCATATTGAAATATAACGCTGTTATTAGAAATAAGCCATAGTGTACCTATTTTTGTTGATCTCTTTACTTCAATAACAGTTGAATCAGAGAAATATTATGCCTTATATCTTTTTTGCCTTTCGAATTTGAAGTGATCTAAAAACAACATTTCGAAATTCGAATTATTTACACTCATCTCGGTCGTGATTCGCGAAAGAATCAATTTTATTGGTAAAACAAGCGGCGCCGGTGATTTATGTCCTTTGAACGTGGCCCTGCGATAGCGTGTCACAGGCCCGGCGTGTTCGCGCCTCGCTCTAGAATTTGCTAGAATATTCTTTTATGTTCACAAGTACAATGACTTTTCGACGAATCATTTTATACGTTGTACGGGACTGTGCCCGTATAGATTGCGCGGTTATCGGTCATAAACAAGAAGGGCTGGGGGTAATGTTACTTTGGACTATGCGTAAGTCAATGACACACAGCACAATAGTTATCTATGGCACATAAAACGTCTAATGTAAGTTCATTAGAAGTTTTTACGATCAATTTTATTCTACACAAATAAAATAAACGTATCAAACAAAATAGCCATATTTTACGTCCACTCAAAAGCACAACATATTTTATTCAATACGACTATTAGTTTGACCTTTATAAATTAATAACAGGTGTAGCGATTAGAATCTAAACACAAAATATACTAGAAATAGTATCTAACTTCGCATTTCCAGTACCTATTTGAATGTCAACATTATTCGTGGTCTACTGTCAGCTGCAATATAAAGGTTCACTTACAATTCTCTACATCAATATTTTACGTGCAAGAACGTGTAAGAAATTTTATAAATTGGTCCGTCTAGAGAAACTACAATGTTTATATTATGATTGACAACATGCACTAAATTACGCCCGAAATTTCATCAACTTTTATTCATCAAGATTTATTTATTTGGTCTCTTGTGGTCGTACAATATTTAAATAGAACAAAAAAAACGTACACTCTTATTGAGAACCTCCTTTTTGAAAGCCGGTTAAAAATACGATTTTTTGGGGTCGAATTTAGTGGATTAGGCATTTTATTGCGTTTATTATAAACTTGTTTTTTTACGATTCATATGGCTGCGTTCCGTTGCTGACTGTACCAATAAGCAGGTGTAAACTTACCATAACTGCAGTTACGCTAATCTACACGTCAAATAGTCGCACGCTTACATAGATCACTATTGACAAGCCTCACTGCCAATTTACACGATTGATCATCAATTAGCTGTATTTTTTGATCATTTGTCATCATTAACGAGTTTGGCATAGCACGAATTAAGTTCTTATTGTTCGTAACGGCTCAAACAACATTGCGTTATTGGACTTATAGCTTTATAGGTATGTTGCTCGGTCATTTAATTTTTTACGCTTCGCTTTTCGCTGATAGCGCTTTTTCGCTGCTCCATTTAAATTCCGTCGATGACTATCGTAAGTCAGGACTAATGGGTTGTTAGGAAAGGTTAAGGAGGCGTTTAACAAAGGCTCGTATGGTATCCGCGAGTATTTATAACATGGGAGTATGTAGACGATTTTCAAGTTGCGTTAATTCGTTGTGGAACTTGGCTCACTCTGCTGACGGAAAATAAAAGTGATGGTATAGTTTGAAAGGGTTACTATTTGAATGAAGTTACTTTTGTATTTGATGTTCAATTCAATATTAGCTTCAATATACTTTATCTACGCATATTTGAATATTTATAATTAAAGAGTGTCGTAATAGTATGTGTGAGTGTTTTGTTTTAGATGATACTAAGTATTCCAAAAAATCTAACTATATATTATAATTCAATACTCACAATTTAAACTTAAATTTAAAATAAAACAGTTTCTCATATCTGTTTTCAACCAAGTCATTTTTTACGTTGGAATATATCGGTTGAAATATAAATAGCTCTACCAGCTGCTCTATCTATATGAGTTAAATGTCTAAGAAAAGCTGGGAGAGGCAAAGGATTGTGATCACGTACTGAAGATAATATTAAACGGACACAACTATGTTGTCTTCGTGACTACACCTATAGCCGTGCTCGTTGTAGGTACAGAATTCACAGATTAACAAGCTGCCGAGAAATATATCTCGGGATTATTACAATGCCTTAGAGAATTTCATGAAATTCAGAGAGGCGTGCATTCTTATGCCTGTTTAAAATTTGGACGTAAGACATTTTTATTGTTTGTTTTACCATTTAATTTTATACATGTTTTTTTTATTTATTTTTTTTATTTTACGTAGTAGCAAGGTGGTGTAATAGTATGTTTATGATTTTATGCATGTGTTATTGAAAATGTATTATTACTTTGTTTGTTATCTAGTTCTTAAAAAATGGAAAACCACACTAAAGTATGTACTTAGTAGGTTTCGTAGGAAGCAATGACAATAAAGTCTCAACAAAATCCTTGTTCAAGGTTGAGAACAAAATAGAGTTATCTCATAGCTAGCTTGCCTACCAACACACTTCGCTGAGCGGATGCGAGATAAAATCTCGCAAGGCAGGAAATCTTAGCTCGAACCACAAAAATCTACATATTCACGCTCATATTTCAGCTAAAGTAATCATAAATTAACTGCAAAGTGTGTGTTACAAATAAATTCTATGGCAACGTAATGAGGACCACCTATGGCGACAGCGGAGTTAAATTAGTCGTACATTTTTCACGTTCTAATTGGTTTTAAATGACAAAGTAGCCTACGCACATTTACTTCTAATTTCTAACGGTCGGAGTTCGAGAAGTGTTTAAATTACTCGCATGGACTGAAAATAAACTGCGCGAGATCACTCCTCCGCCTCGTCGTAAATTTGCTGCTAATTTACAGCCCCTCAATGTTATAAATAAATAAATATGCTGCGCCACTTCATCCTCTTTCGAGCGGTGTGTCAACACATGCTACCGTTGGGTGTATGCTGTCATAACAGATTCTTCGCTCAAGAGTTAATGGATCGCCATGAATCTCCTTTCCGTATACAAGAACTCCTGATATCACAATAATCGGAACTGTATCATAGTAGACACGACTTGATAGCGCGTCACATTTCATGCCGCCTGAGTCTCTCGCTTAATATCGTCACCGTATTTCGTTTCAAAGACCAATCAATCACAAACATTGTAGTGTAGAGAGCACAGATTATTCAGCCGCTAGAGCCGCTAGTACCAAACGAAAGTTATTGAGTGCCAAGTAGAGTGAAGCAAAGGAACAGCCGCCGTAGTTCTGTGCCAGGAATCACTGCTGGGATTGTGGCAGCCGTTGTGAGACGAATTCCCCACCGCTGTTTCTATCTGTCTTGACGCCAAAATTTAAACAAAAACAATAATTGGTAAAGAACAATCAAAAATGTGTCGCAACCCTGTAGTAACGGGTCAATTATTGATTCATATGAACTTTTTATCGAGGAAATATGGTGACATCTGTACGTACGCGTAGGTACGCAGCTTGGACGATGCAGCAATACGTATTTTATTGTTTATTTATTCGCACCTGCAACAATTTACCTTCCTTTAAAGCTTGCTTTAATGTCGTTGTTTCACTTCATCAAGTACAATTTATTGTAGCTTGCATTCAGTAGACCAAGGAGACAATTATCTATTTCTTATCAGCTTCCAACAACCTGGTTTACCTTCCTAGTTATATCCCTTCATCACATTAACTTTATCGATCAATCTTATCATCACAGCCTTAATGTGACAGTGATTGATGACTCTTCAATTAAGTCATTTGCGTGAACAGGCGATGAAAAATGTATTCATACTTAATTTCCCCACTCATTTTCCACGGAACATTAATTCGCTATTTCACAAAGTTTGTTTTACACTTTGTAATTCTGACTGAAACTGAACGTCTCAAGAGTTTTGTTACAAGAGTTCAAAGTAGGTAGGTACCACTATTTGTCTGTTATCGATACCGACAAAACGTTTTATCGATAGATTGATGCGCACTATCCATCACTATTGATATTTAGTGATGTGAGACTGTTGCCAGCGGGCGGGGTCTGTATGGTGCCAACTATGGCGAGCGCGTTAATGTAGCGTCAATACCTACGCGTTTTTATTGCACTCTGCGCAAGAGTCACTGTCTATCTATGTATTTAGCGGATGCCACACACAGTGAAAATTAACTGCGTTACACGTGCATGCTCAAGGTTTAAAAGTGATTTTAATTTGGCTTCCTGAAGCAGATAAACTTATTTAAATATTTAAACCGGTTCAAAAAAATCGGTCTGCTAAAAGTCTAGACATCGGGCGGAAGATTCATGCGGAATCGCATGCCACCGGCAAAGATTGACAGGAGCATTTAAAAAATGAGAACTACCCACGCTAAGTTAAGCTGCTGTGTCAATCTTTCTGTTATCTTTTTGCATGCGAGCAATACCTTAGCGCCCGTCGCAATCTTATTTTGGTCCGAGAATGACGCCGTCAATTGTTTCAATTAAGCGTGATTAAATCTCTTGGCCAAAACTATTACTCCAGTAACGGGCGCGTCGCGGAGTCGCGGTCGAATAGAAAGCGTCTCAAATCACATAAAACGGAATCGAGAGATGTTAACATCCGCAACACATACATAAACAATATGTGCATGTACGCGAGAAGGGCTCGTCATGTTTTATTTATTCGCGGCCGACTCGTAATAGAGCCGTGCCGTGAGAAGCGGCCGCCGTGTTTTTTGCTGTACGTAAGACTGGACAAGTATTGAGACGTCGTGGATGCTGCTGTCTTGTTGCCTGTCCTCACTATACCTTCGACATGACATCGCCATTTATTTTTCATTTATTACGAAGCTAAAACCTAACACATGTTGGTAAGAAGTTCGATTTATACGTGGCGCCTTCGAACAAAAACGCGTCAGCATTTTTCATGAAGGAACCAGACAGCTGCAAGTGGATATTAAAAATCCATTCATCACGGCACGTTGCGGCAAAAAATAAGAATTCAGATTCACACTCTAACACGGAGACTGGGAAATCTGGAGAGACGAGGTGGTATTTTCCACCCCGTAGCGATCCTTCAGGGTGTGGGTGGGACCTCCCTTTTGACAGGAAATGATTGTCTAATATTAGCTTTGTTATAAGGTCCCTCTTCGGGGATTTTAGCGTGCCTTTTTGGAAGATGGTTCTTATGTATCTTCGTAAACGGTGCGGTTATTTGTATTTAGTTAAGTTGCGCAAAATAACCTCTACTTAGTGAATACATATTCGCTTTGTCTCACGATAATTTGGCACGTTGTTTACAACATCAGAAGATTGAAGAGCAAAACGGTATCTGTAGATAAAAATGATAATAATTATGAGGATTATATTGACAATAGAAAAGATGTTCACGTACATATAATAACGATTAAATTCGCCCACGTCAACGCTTATAAAAATAAAAAACAAGACGTTGTTAGATACAATCAAACTGGTGGTAGACAACAAAAAATATCTACCGCTAATATTCGTTGACTCACGCTTACAATATTTAAAATTGGAGATCAGTAAATTACATAGGAATTTCAGGTCGTCGAACTGGCTGCCTAGAGAAAATCTATCTCCCGGTATTGCAGAGAAAAAAATTTAAATGAGTAGCAATTCAAGAGAAATACTTACAACTAAAATAAAGCTGTGGATTTAAATTCGAAATTTATTGGCGTTAACTCTATTTCTATTTGATTTTTGTTGAGCTTGAGCGGTCGCACTATGAATAGACCAGGTAGCGCTGGATATTCCTGTGAAAGATTTGTGACTTACATGTTTCGGACGACTATTTTCTTGAATCAATGATGGATTTAGTTTATAATGTGCCTATAACATTTTTATTTTTATCAGTGGAATGGATGATCACACCGTAATTTAATAGTTTATAATTTTCATCAAGTTCTGCCATTTCAATTAATAAATGTATTTGGTTTGTGGTTATGAATGGGGACATAAAATACTTAATAACTTTGAGAGAAGGAACGTGAAACGTTACAAAACTGATGATTATATTAAGAGGTAGTAACTCTATTTGAAAGCTATTAATGAGCTAATATTATATATGCCGTCCAAAAGGTTACCAATATCAAACAATCCAAACCAAATCAGAACATAAATCACACAAAGTTAATTAAATCTAAAGTCTACTATTTCCGTCGAATTTGAAAACCACAAACCGAATGTTTAAACAAAACTAAAATTCCGTGATTTAAATCACCAATATCGTCACCGCATAATGTTAATACTCATATTTTTGCGAATGCAGCAATATACGAAACTCGCATATTGGCCGATTCGTTTGTAGATAACAGAAATAATGGGGTTCAAAAATGAAATTAATTCCAGGTTGATGATTTCAAATTGAAAAGTCACATCGGCTCGGGCAATAATTCATGGAGCTGAAACGTGTCCGGGCGGCTGTGTCGGACGCACGGCAGGGCTGCCAACAACGGCTTTTATTTTTGTTTACTGCTGTGTTGTTAACAGGGAAATGTAGTTTTAGAATTTGGAGGAAGTTCGGTGTCGGGTGCGGTTTCTGAGAATGACATTTGGTTCGGATGTTATAATATATTTTGTGGTGTTTAAATTTTATAACCTGCAAGCGATTTTATGTGGCCCTCGTAAAATTCAGAATTAGAATTATCATAACATATTTTAACATCATGAAGTTTTGTAAATCATTGTTATTACATTACTTGTAGTTTTCGAAGATTTTTTTAATTCTATGGTTAATAAACACGAGTTCAATTTTTTAACGGCGTAAAAAAGCTATTATATGAAGTAATACCTTTGTTAGCTCTGTAATAATATATTGTGGATAATTAATGCCAAAAATACCTCATTTAAATACCACCCTACCTTACAACAATAGACGTAACATGCTTAAGCCTACCCCCATAAGTATAGCCGTATATCATAGAGTATAAAAACATGATGCAAATATTTACATGTTAAAAAATTTAAATAGCAATTTATTACAGAGCCAAAACGCATGACGTACACATATCTCAACGCCTTTCACAGATATTCTCAGAACTACTCAATTAATATACGTCGTCTGAGTAAATCTTCGTTAAAATCACACATACGACGTTAGATTTAACTTCAATATCTTTGTTCGAGCAGCACCTTCATTATTTCCAGTTTTCTCCTATGTAATATCTAGTAAAATAACGATAGTTTACTTTAACGTATTGTTAACGTACCGTTTATGGTGTGGATGGTCCCGCAACAAAATGGCGGAATAGTGTAAGGTAGCGCCGGCGTGCCAGCCCTACTGGGCTCATTGTCGTGTAGTCCTTTGTCGGAGGTCTCTTCCGCTTCACCAGACGCGATATCTGTGCGGAGGTGACGCCCTCTCATGCGAATATTCATGATATTATATTTACATATTCCTAGCTTTGCTGTATGTGAACTTACGCTTGCAAACTGGCGGAGGCAATGTAGAAAACCACTTTACTGTACATTTAATGTATCGTGTTGGACCATACAAAGAAAACTATAACTTGAAATATTTTTGTCTTTCACGGTATTGAATGTCAATGTTGAACTATTGTTAGAAAGCTCTATAGTCATTGCTAACCTTTCCTCTGTTAACGTTGGAAAGTCACAACAAATCTTCGTACGGTAGAAAATTTGTCACTTAGGCTGATGTTGAACCCCGTACATTTTCTTGAAAACATTTCCATGCACCATGTTTGAAGTGATGCATTCTCTACTAGAGTTGTAGTAACCATTGTTGTTTAGACGAAGGCACAACCCTAACAATTTCCATAAATCTGTGACCATTATTTACGCACTTGTCACAAATTATGATTAATTTTATTTGACGTCAAAAGTTAATAATTATTTTTAATGATGTAACGGTTAGTACCGGTTCTAACATTTAAATAAATTGTACTATTCACGAGTTTGTATGGAGAAATGTGAAAATAGTAAGTTTTTATATGCTAATGTGGCTCTGGCGCAGGTCTCATGTTTAATGCAACCGCTTGTCATGAACATTTGTCCGTTGCACTATTTCAGAGTTAGTATTTTTAGTTCAGAGTTAGTATTTTTAGTTACACAGGCAAATATCTGTTTAGAACTGCATTTTTAGAACACAATTATACTTTTTGGAGTTGTTGAAATAATTTGCAGAGTAAAGTATTACCAAGTAATCTTCTATATCTATATATTCTTTAGTATCTACCTACTACATAATATCTAAAGTTCAAGTCGTACCTACTACATCTCAAATTTTATAGTTCAAACGGTCTGTCATATTCAGTCGGTCACCTAATGTAGAACTGTATAAGTATAATATATTATGTAAGTGTATCATATTTTTGCCTGTCGGGTCATATATTATATCTAGAGGCGTCATTCATCACAATTTAAAGGGCTTCCGGGGTAGCATTAAATTTTAATTACAATTTCGATGTTTTAATAAGCTTAGTGACGTTGAAAAATATGCACCCGTGCTAAACATGTTAATCCAACTAATTGTTGGAAGAGTAAATTAGAAATAAGCTCGTAAATTATTTCATCCACAGTCCTCGACTAGGAACGCCGCGAGGCTTTCAAGGAAAAACAATAGATATACCTGTCCTTATCTAAAGGCCCTTATTAATAGGTGCTAGAACGAGAAACCTTCATTCACAGACGCATTCATGAAAAACGAGGCCGTAATTTGCCTGCACGAAAATTTGATAATAAATCATAATAGTTTTAGACAGAGCATAGGTAAAAAAATAAACCAATTTGGAAAGTGAATTGTAAGGCACGGCGGGCACTGCCGCTCGCTCTGTTATTAGAGCAATTATGTTATTATGTTGGCCGTATCTAATCCGAAAAACTAAATTGGAGTCGGCCGCTGCCGGCGAATGCCCGATAGGTTCGATCATTTCGACTATTGGGTCGCACGAAATTCGTTGCGGAAGCAATAAGAAACACGAAAATTCCGAACGAAATAGTCACAAATTATCCAATAATGCATACGTAGAATGCGAGCGAAAATATTGGACAATCTACAAAAGACCGGCTACGCCTCGTTCTTTTTCGAGCCCCTGTTTTGCTACGGTCTATAGTTTAGTACAAATTAAAAAAGGGTGCACTATTACAGTACATATTTCAAAGTTCACATTTCATAAACAACCCCGCGTCGCCCTTTGATATCCCTCACTTAACTCATATTTCATTCAATATGACCATAATTGAAGTGATGGAACCGCCTTCATTAGAATAAAACGCTTATTCCTTGACTGCAAGGGTTCAGAATAGTTTGTATATAAGTTCTTGGAAACATCGTATGAACGATTGCCTCTTTCACAATTTGTTTCTTTAGCAAGCTCGCGAAACAGGTTTTTCTTGTGTAAGTTACGGACGTTTTGTGTTTTCATTTCAAAACATCGCTTCATAACGCTTCGTCCCTTTGTATTATCAAAGTATCAAATATGAATACCAAATAAGGGTTGGGACAAAAGAAAAACTGACAACTTTTTTAATTTATGCCCAAGCGAGTACATGAAAACGTAATAATAGAAGCGTGTTTGGTAAATATATTAATGTAATAATTCTCTGAGGGCGTTCAGAAAGTTGTCGGTGTTATTTTTCTAAAATTTCACGGTAGATACATCATCCGGGGCTCGTGGAAAATTGTAACAACTTCATTATGTCTCGTCCCTTAAAAATAATGATCGTCAAGTGGCTTATTATTTTTCAACCGTGAAATTTTAGTATATTTCGATATTAGTAGTATGTATAGCATTATTATAAACGATATTCTACAGAGGTCATGCAACACACACCGAAACATTCATTGTTAATAAAAGTTACCATATGTTTCTTAATAATAAATATTGATTCTAAAAATATTGACTTTACATATTTAATCTGTTTACTTTACACCCACTTTCCGCCATTCCGCTGAAACCATTCACCTCCATGTTTACAGAATTTTTATCTATCATTATTTTTATACTCGTGCGCCTCGACTTGTCTGATAGGAAAAATACAATAAATTAATTATTATTTCCAACTTCTGTTGTTTATATAAAGACTCCGATATTCACATTTATCAAAATTAATTAGCGTTTCGCCGATATTCCTAATAAACTATACTTATCTACCTAATAAAAAAAAATTGTAATTAAATATCTGTATTCTACTGACCGGGTTCAATAGTTTAATATCACAGCAATTAAGTAATTAAATTACATTCTTGCAAACGATAAGAAACTAATAAAACTACTTTTTAAACCTATCTAACACTTAAAGCAATGATAAACAAAAGATAACTCATGTAATAGCAGCAACCGAGTAATTACCAAACGTAAAACCAGATAAACGCTAAAGTACACCGCAAGCGCTTAGGGTAAATATTCCCAACGCTTCATCCAATTGACCATTTGAATGCGATCTCGCGGCGTATTGTGAGACGGAATGAACTTGACCATTTAACAACATCTTTATTCATAGCTGCACAGACTGACACAGTTATCGAACACTCCTGACCCTGTGGCCATATCTCCGAAGATAATAACTACTCGCCACGGTTCAGCAGCGGAATGGCAACGACTTTTTGAAAATATATTTTTCCTGATTTGTGATAACGAGAAACAATGAATGGCTTCTGTTAGATGATGTTTACGTTATAAAAATTAATGACGATAATAAATCATTTAAATCAATTAATTTATTCCGTTCAAAATGTAAATTACTCGATCGTAAACTTTTATTATGCCTATGATTGGCACGAAAATCGTAGTTGTTATGTTATACGTATGACACAAATCTGTTTTATTTATTATGCTTTTTTATTAATTGGTTGGCTATTTTTAGATCAGTTTCTCAAATTTTTACTTTCTTTTGTTTCAGGTAAGGCAAAATTCCTGATGGATCGCAAACCAACGGAAATGGGATCGAAATTCAAATTGCAAAATCCTGCGTCCCTTTGTGTGTGTAAAGTGATTGTCTGTGTTGACACGTGCTCGCCATACGATTTGCAGCTCAATTTCGATTAGCATAAAGTCGTAATTCAATTTCGCGCGGTCCCTAAAGGAAGGACCCTAAACGGTTGTTAGTGTGCCTGTGTGTGTTTGTAAACGACAGCTGAAGATCTTATGAACGGTTTATTTTCCCTTTTGATTTGTCGGTTTTTTAATACCATTTTGTCTCTCAGCATCCGAAGCTCTACATCTCTACGTAGGTATATTAACTGTGGCAATTCGTGAGTACCTATATAATTTTAACTACTCAATCTTCGCTTTATTACGAACGATTTTTCGCTTTTCACACCCTCAGATCGTAAAACTAAAGTTGAGTTGATAGATCGTAAAAATTAATAAAACAATAAAATATATACACCGCGTAGGTAGAGTAGGTTTCAATTGTAGAATGCGGTGACCATGAGTTTTGGCAATTCCTTTATCCGTCTATGTAAGAATACAAATAATACTTTTTTCTTATGTAATATTGTATTATGATATCACATTATAATATTCTATGTATCTCGTATCCAAATGTACCTAAGTACTTCCAAACAAAAAACACAACGGATGTTACTCGACTATTGATTCAGAGCATTTTTGTAGGAATGTAAATTTCTATCAGCAATGCTCCTCTCCACAGCCTTCCGCCCATCTATAGCACCGCGTTACATGCATTCACACGCATTCGGTTAATCTCTCATTGTGATCGACCACATAGACTAGAATAACCAGCCATTTTTAAAACATATACGGTCCATACTCCGTTCTGCAGTTAGGCATCATTTCGTCTGGCCGCGTTAAAAGCACGCTGCATGTTCGCACTCCCACCCGCCACAACACAAATGCGATTCATGTATGAATCATGAGCTTTGAATGTGCGGGTGCCCGTACGTTCGCGCTCCGCTGGAAACTGCCAGTGTGTTGGTGCCCATGTCGATACGAGCACGCGCGCCTGTGTGCGGCCTCACTCATGGCAGCGGACTATGACGGCTCGTAGATTTGACAGCTAGCTCAATGCGGGTTCAGACGTTCATTATACGCAGATAGACGTAATTTCAGTGAAATACCTGACAGTTAAATGCGCTCGAGTGACATTAGTGTTGTGACAATACCGCGGATTTGTGATTGTGATTCGGAAGTGGACTCAAATTTTCGCGCGAACTTGAACTTGTGTAGCAAGATTGGATCCTGCCCAATTTGCCGATTGATTTGTGACATGCTCGATCTCAAGGATCGTTTATGATGTTCGCAATTAGATACGCGTCGTTTGAGATTAGTTCGAGGGGCCAGGAAGTGAATAAAATATTACGCTCTCAAATAAATGGATCGAAAATAGAATGCTTTACAAATCTTTGACAAAAACTTCGAATTTGTTGACTGTAATTAATGTAATAACGACTGTAATTAATAATGACAAAAAGGTGATGTGGTGTCTTTTAAGCATTTGTTTTTTGAAATATTTCATCAGTTTAGTTAATTAAAGGTTTTTTTAAATAATGAACTAATTCATGAGTGATTAACAGAAGTTCTAAATTTAACATTTGGATTATTCATTCGGCGACAAAACATATTATTGGTAAGTTACATTTTGTGATAGCAAATCGATGACATTAAAATATAAACAATAACATTACAACATTTTGATTAACTACAGAATGAGCTCATGCTTCGTTTTAGTATTGACCTAACTACTTAACTTTTCTTTATAATATGCATTTTAGATTTTATAATATTTTTTCTTAATATATTTAACTATTTATTTAACAACCACTTATTAATAAATACAACAAATAGCAAAGGAAAAATGCACACTAAGAAACAAGAATAATACTTAATAAGCATTAATAATCTCATTATAAGGTATATGGCCAAATTTATAATTATCTTACATCTAATATTTAACGATTTACTTTTTACTACCTCTTACTAAACATATATTCGAATTTCCCAATAGTTTTACCAAAAGTAAAAGTGCTACCACGTCATTAATAACGCCGACACAGAACAGGTTATAAACGTTCCAATCCCATACAAAATTTATAACAAACGGAAATATAAAAATGCAAATGAAACAAAACAGCTGAGTCGGCATTTCCAACAAATAATAAATAAAATAAGGTGCACATGTCACTGAGATTAATAGAAACGTTAACAAATAAGTTACTAAGTTGCCTTTATATATCAACTGATCCTTTTTGTAGGAGTTGCCGAAAGCAGGTACCGAAGGGCTTTGAGATCATTAATCAAAATCTTGGTGTTATCCTTATAAATGACCTTAAGGGAAGAGCGAAATAGAGATGTTCTATTTGAAAACTGATCCACTCGGCACCGCCCGAAGGACGGCCATTTTTTATTCTGGTTGTTTTTAAGATTTTCTGTGATACACACTGCTACATCTTAATATTTTAATGATCTCATGGGTTTTTGGTTATTCATGAGTCTGTCTAATTTGATAGGCAAGCGTTTAATTAAATTAAAATATACTTATTTTCATAAAGTACCTACTCGTTAACTTTAAACAATGAACATTAATTTGAGTATAAGCGAGGTTGGCTAAAACAAAATCATAAGGCAGCTGTCGAAAATTGTTACACTATACATTACATTGAGTAAATTTTAAATCTATATATTTATAATTAACACTGATTGTCACTGATCTCTCTTCTATTTTAACCTAGTCATTACAAGACTTAGTTTGCGAACACAAAATTGTATTAGTTCACTGCAATTTTACGAAAACTATATTTACTCACAATAGTTTGCCGTATGTATTATGATGTCATGCTCGAATTCGGATATTGTAACAGCTCTAATAATGGTCTCATTAAATAATGGGAATCATATTTTCCACATGTTTCAAATTTATTGTGCGAAATGGATGGTAGGTATATTTGGACAATATTGTGTCCTCCGCTGTGTTTCGTTATTTCCCTTCACCTTTTGACTCCACACTACTTCATTGTTTTAAATTTGGTTGCCTAGTTAAAACTAATGTTTGTCAATGATTTTTTTTAAATTGTTTGTAGCACTTTTTATAAAGACTCTTAATGCTAAGTTAAAAATAAGTGAATAAAGTTTTTGAAACCGCAGTCATAGTTAGGTAAAATTTATTGTACCTACCTACGTTAAATACTTATACAGGAAAAAATATCAAATCGCACTTACTAAGTATAAATTCGTAAGATAACCTAGAATGCACTAGTATTAAATATTATAGAGGAAGTGTGAAATTATATGCACGAATGTATTCAGATGTAATATAAAGCAATTACAACAGAATTAATTTCAACATTGCTATTAAAGTTATTAATTTCGTACAAAACCGGTACGTTTACTCAACGTGAGTCGTACATTTACTAAAAAAAAAACAAATAAAGAAACCTCGATGTGGAAACCCAAATCCTCTAATATTAATCTTAATCTCAACTAAACTTATTAATTACTCCATTAAATCTATACAATTGCAGTCCACAACTAATAAATCAGCGGAAAGGTCAATGACAAAATTGAGCTGTCAAAGACTGGCTCAATAAATTGATCCATATACGTGGTCACCGTAGTGAGTTCCAAACTAGGCGGAGATTTTCTAGTGGCTATTATTCTAACGGCCCCTTTCACCGCTATCTGCTGACCATCTGACGAACTGCTTTTTTTTCGGGCAGCATGTAAGATTTTAATGTGCAGTGGACGCGGAGATTTGGTTTATGTGATAATGCGGCATGACTGAGCGCGCACGACTTTCTATGCGCGGACAAGTAGAGAAATCTCATGGGGCATGGTGGTTTAATTTTGTTAAATTTAGTGTGGCTGTCTGTGACTGTTCGGTCAATAGTAGTGGATTGCGCGATTCGAAATACAGGTAGTTGTGTCGATACATTCCTGATAAAACTTGGGTAGATAGCATGGAACTCGTGACCTGTACTTTTTAATAGGAAGATTTCATAGTCATGCTAGCGTCTTTCCTACAAATCTTTATTGCTACACTGCTTAAACAAACATAAATAACTTTATAATTATGTAAAATATTATAATCCGCTTCGTATTTAATTCGCTATAATCTCCTAAACATTTATGCTAACAAAATGATTACGCCCACCTTTGTGTACGGTTAATTTAATATCATTTGTTGTTGTCATCGGCTTCCACAGGCATCTCATTAAATATTTTAATTAACTTTCGACGTTCATGTAAATGTCAAAATTAGAAATATGTCCTGTCGGACGTGTGGTCACATGAGTAATATTTTGACATGGCCTTTTATGATCGAACTGTAATTTGTTAATTTATTTACCTACATGAGTCGTTGTGTTGCTCAATTAATTTATTAATTGTATGTAGGTTGTAGTTTTGGGTAATTTTAAGCAGTTTATAATATTAGTGACAAATAGGTACATAATATAATTATACATAATAGCATCTCACACAATAAAAGTACCGAATAATAATATGTCTCATTTAATAATACATTGTAAATTGAGACTGGAATTTTAGCTTGATAATACAGAAGAAACACAATAATATTATCACCACAAAATATATCACATTAATAAGTACTCTGTGGTATTGACTAAGCTCTTCATCTGGTAAGGTAGGCTCTTTAAATCCAAGTAAACCCGTGGTCAGCTTCCACATTTTAATAAAACGTCCACTTTTTCCTTACCTTGATAAATGACGGCTAAATGAAGATAATCACAAGCGAATTGCCGGTTTGACATGTGAAGTCGGTATTATTAATGTGTATTATAGGGCACGGTACACCCGCTCGTTTGTGAGGCGAATTTGTAAAATTATCGATCGAACGATTTTGAATATTAATCTTGCTACGTAAAACAGTGTTGTAGCTTCGATTGACCGCTTCCACGAGACACGCACACAGCCGCGAGGAAGTGTGATCAGTTAGGCTATGCTACGAGTGCTACGGCTGCTACGGTTTAAGATTTCAGTGCCAATATAATTTAAGTTGTTGGATTGTTTGAAAATAGGTTTCTTTAATAATTATTCAACGTTGTTTTCAATCTGCCCGTACTTGTTTTCGTATAAAAGGATGTAATTCTGCGGCTGTAACAGTATTTTAAATTGGTGACAATCTGAAGGGTTTTGGTAATTAGAACGCATTCACGCTTCTCGTACATTTCAGTTATGATGAATAGCCACAGAAGTAACCAAACCTAAGCCAAATAACCAAGTATAAAAAGTCGTGAATATATTTTTTCAGTAAGAAAAGTTCAATTAAATTACGAGTACAATATTATGTACAATATGTTACTCTGCAGTTTCAGTCAGATATTTGTATTTACTGTACTGGAATACCTATTCACATAAAATTGTACTTATCTAATTCAATAATAAAATATAAAGCAATTTTTTGGAATGAAACTTACGAGTATATAATTATTATAATATTTTTGGATTGCAATAAAGCTACCTACGCTTAGATATTCTCTCGCTGAGCGCATGTTTGTGTACTGTCTTAGTTCTATATACTGAGACTGGGATGCGCGCACGCAGACCACTCGATCGGTGCAAGTTGTTAGATTCTGACCTTTATACTTTGGTTTTATTCTATTTTCTCAAATCATGTTATCGATCTTGTCGATATTGAAATATTGTTATTCGGTAGATAAAAATCGCATCTTCGTCGAAAATATTATTTATCTGATTTAAAAAGATCGTTGTATAAAAATATCCTTATTTTAGTGATGCAATACAAAATAAGTAAGTTATTTAAAAATATTTCAATAAATATTTTTATCTCTAACTATTATCGTCTAACTACTTAGTTCATGGCTGACTCGGATATGGTCTCACTTACCGGTATGAGTTACTAAAAGAGACAGTTAGAGTTACCTATTATGTACTTGCATGTATAGATATAACTAATACTAATTAGGTACAACGTCCAAACGTCTCCTCGACTTTGAGTTGGGTAAGACAAGGACGCTTTAAGGGTCACCGCACACTGTGCCGAATTATAAACAGTGTGCTTATAAATTCAAATGTTTGGAACCCTTCTCATGCTTATCGATATTCTCACATTACTTTTTTGCAAGCGATTGCTTTCAATTCACTTTGAAAAACTAAAAATTTGATCGAAATGTCGACCAAATTTTTTTCTTTCAATGGTCTAATGTGTCTTGAACTAAGCTACTATACATCTTAAAATAAGTCTTACCCCCAGTTTCTGAAACGTCAGTCAACGTTGACAACAGATTAATTCTATTGCCATCCTTGTCATTTGTCTAGTGTTAGATAGAGACAACGATAGTTTTAATCTACTGTCAAAGCCAACTAGCGTTCTAGAAACCGGGGGTAAGTGTTCTAAACCACTAGCAATTTTCGGCAGTGAACAATAAATTTATTGGCGAGACCCAACAAGTGAAAAAGAAAACACCATACTTTATATTATAATAGTTTTATTTTATCAAAGCAACACATGCGCTTGCCGCTTATCATGATGAAATCACATCATCTATTTTCACATGCCACTCAAATTAAATTCATTCCAACTCCACGAGTAGGTATTATTTGATATCAACAGTAAAATGTTGAAAATTAGATTGAAATAACTTGATATTATACGGAATATGAATGTTCTAAAAGTGTATAAATAAATGTTCAAAAACACCAAAGGTTATAATATAACATAGGTTGATCTGATCATTATAACGGAGATAAAACTATCGAGATGCCAACAAATCGATAACAGGTGTGCCACTATTTGCATTCGATATCTTTTTTTTTTATTGATTAACAACTGGTTATATATAGCACCCGATCTAGTTTTTTGTAGATCTACGTTGATATTAGTCAAGCGGTGGGCACCGTTCTTGAATTTATCTATTTCCTCAAGTTATTTTAATCGAAATATTGGGTGGTAATTTATTTTAAAGAATAAGGAAATACAGTGTATTCGGATTGGTAACAATTTATATTTACTATTGTTATGCGCTGTGATGTATGAATAAAATCAATGTCAGACATAGACCTATGGACACAAGTGATTTTTTCGTAGCACCAAACGAAGTCGTGGAACCAAGTTTTCGTTTATTTTTTTTTTTTGTAGCGCGTAGGTACTTAGTTCCTTTGTTTTATTTTTTAAACTGTCAACGAGTTGAATTTCAATGCATTTTTCGTTGTTTTGAAGGGTCTTAGACAGCTTCGTCTTTACCTTATTTACTAAGTCCTACCTAAGTCTATGATAAAATGCGATCACAAAATATTTAAACCCAGTTGTTGTCAGTGGATTATAATCGTCAGTTTTCCCTATCTTCAGCCAACGCTTCAACTTCCCGTTACGACATAACATTTGTCCTTCCCTTTGATTTCTCCTTTATCTCATCTATATATAACTTTTCCACCTTCACGTCTGGCATAATTTTTATAAAGTTGTCATGCCATTTATGGTATCCTATCATCTTCCATCTACTTATGTTAGTGTCGCTAGTATGCCCTGTTTTCCCTAAGTCAGATTGTGCTCCATGCGCCTTCAAAACCACATTTCAAACGCTCTGAATCTTTTCCAGTATTTCTATGTCACCGTCCACGTCTCGTTTCTGTCCAAAACAAAGCACCAGTATTTGCGATAATTAGGATTTAATATTGTTTATCGAATCTTGTGTAGATGTTATTCTTTTTCACGAAGACTCTTTGGCCAAGGTTGTAGTGGTGCAGTGTACCGATAGAGAAAGTGTGTCTGTGTGCGTGATTATAAGATCGAGCGAGAGCTTACACACATTAACACAATGTACATTGTACACGTCACTACAACCATCGCCAAATAGTCCTCGTGAAATGGAATATCTGCTGTAGAACCCCAGACACACAGCGCCTCAGGCGGCGATCACTGCTTACCCCACACTATAATCAACGTAGCTTTTCCATTTTTTATCTGTCCAATCTTATTGCGGCGTATCGGAATGATCCTTGGAATTTATACCCGTGATGTGATGATTTATTGTCGATATAAATTAGATACCGATTTGATGCTCAATTAAAATGGTCAAGCTGGGCTCGGGTTTCTAATGGTTCTCTTTAAGATAGATGCAATGTTGCAATGATCCAATATGAAGTTTCATTATAATAATATATATCTACTTATTTCAGTTGTTTAAAATATAAAAGTATATAATACTATATTTATGTAAGTAGCTATATTTTACCTAAACCATTGTTTTTTTTCTCGGTAAACGCTTGTTGCCAACGTAATCTAATTTGAGAGAAATTTTATTAGGATCATTTTATTTTATTTTTGTAATAATTGATTAGGTCCTACTACTCAACTACAAATAATCTCAGTAGCTATTTGGAAGGTGTTGTTTTTCTATAAACTAGTAGCCGCAATAATCCGCTGTAAAAATAAATTTTACAGCAGATTATTGCGTAACGGCGATCTTGTTACGCGATAATCCTTTCTTTTGCGTTAAACCCCTCGGTTTTACCCGAAGATTTTCGACATACTCCTTTGAAATATAACAAAATGTGTGCAATGAGAGCAGATACTTACAATGTTAGTTAATTAGTTATATCACACAAAGCTTAATAAAATTGCGATGACGATTCCTTATTGTCAAATAATTTATATCAGTTGCAATAACTGATCCTATTTCCAAAATGTATGGTTCAGTATATTTTGTCTTTGAAGCACCACAATTCAATTGAAACACGTAAATGAGACTTAAGTTAATTACATTTTAATAAGTAATCCCCAATGCTGGTACTCATCTCATTAGGTACAGACAGTGGCTCAATGTTTGAACAGATGTGTGACGTCATTGGCATGAATATGTAAGGACGTGCCTACTTGTGTAGGGCACTATTACGCGTGTTTAGATAACTTTGTTAATTGTTAATCTTAATTGTTATCATTAATATTTTATTCGTGAATGTACCTTTTCTGTTTGACTTTACGTGGCGAGTTCCAAACCCAGTGGGGCGCGTACCAATGTGTTTCTTGTTAAACAAAATAATATGTACTATGGCATTCTATCTACTATGTACCTTCTATATGAAACTATGTATAATTTACTAACTATGTATATCTTACTAAATAGAAATCCACACATCGACGGTGAACTACCAAGACCTCCTAACTACAATTTCACGAAATTTTTTTTATTTCATTTTTGGGCGTAGAAAAATACAACGCACAGGCTCGCGAAGACTCCCGTCACTGGTATCTTTCAAATTTCTGAATAAAACTGCAATTTCAAGACCTCCTTAGTTACATTACGAAAATTTTGCTGCTAAAATCTGCTATCTGCGCTCAAACACGTTTCCGCTCTAACATTTCCCCCAGAGCGGACTGCTTTATAGTCTGGGCAAAACAAATAATTTTGTTAGGAACACCCTGTATAAACTGCACAATGGGTATGTTGTATATCCGAAAAATCATCACATCAGTCTCCGATGTATACTATTTTATAAGGTTTCAAAGTTTGTTATGCAAAATGTTGGATTAAAAGTAAGTAGGACACGTGATTGTTGGTTAAATGGCTTGTTTTATTCTATATCACCACCATTAATAGCAATTCTTTGATTTAACTAGAAATTCAACGCATTATGAAAATAATTTTGATCTAAAAAATTTCCTCATAATCTTTTCAAACAGCTACTTTTTCCAATATTCATGAAACTTGTCTGGAACGAGGATATTCGCCAAAGAACTACAGTTTACGACATAGGTCGCAAGGTTTGTAAACTGAAGTTGCAATGGGCGGGCCACATTGCTCATAGAACTGATAACCGATGGAGAGAAAAGTTCTACGGTTGTGACCACGAACTGGAAGATGCAGCGTAGGTAGGCCTCCCACTAGATGGCCTGACGACATCAAAAGAGTCGCAAGCAACCGGGGGGTGCAAGTGGCAAATAGTCGTTAGGTGCGGCGGTCTAAGGGGGAGACCTACGTACAGTATCTAGTGGACGTCTACAGGGTAATGATGATGATGAAACTTGTTTCCGTAACCAACAAAACGTAAGCTATATCTAGTTAAAACAAATTACTTACACACAAAAATATAACAGTTTTGTAATGTTATTAAATGTGAGTAAAAGGCTTTCAGTTCAGGCTTCAGACCATGTTGGTTGTTTGAAAGGAAACATGTGACCTGCGACTATGACTGTGAAAAGTTTGTGTTACCTGGTTGTGTTCCTAGGTTACCTGTGTATTTTTTGTTATAGTATGACGTTTAGTAATTTTAACAAACAATGAGTGATTTTTTATTATGATTATTATGTGGTATTTTGTAGCTATGAACCCTGCATCGTTGATAGTGGTGTAAAAACTAGGCCTAATAATATTTATAATTTGATGAACGTTAGGTACATGTTTATATCAAATAACTTCTTAAAAGCTCAACTAATCAACACTTTGGACCTTTATTTGGTCTGAACCTGATTCAATGCTATAGTTTTTTTCTTCTATCTTCCTTTATAATACCTTCTTTCTTCATAAATATGACAGGTTTTGTGTCATATCAGAAGCAATGTATTCTATCTACATTTATTTCAGAAACTAGAAATATTAGACGAAAATGGGATGCAGTACTATATTCGGTATCTATTAACTATACCTAAGCAATAAGAAAACTATGAAAAAGTTTTTACCTAAATAAATGAGACGTTTTTTTCGCCTCCTGTAAAGTAGCGATTTTTCACTTAGGAGTTCTTGGTAGTTCACCGTCGACATCCTCCTAACCTTTCTTTGAAAGCTTGTGTGAGGGTGTGTGTGAGAGGGTGTATATGTGTTTGTTTTCTCTTCACACCGTAACGGCTGAACTGGTTTTGATGAAATTCTATATCCTACATACTTTTAGGCTTGGAAATTTTGAAATAGACTATAGATACTTATATCCCGTAAAAAACACGGTTCGAACGCTGCTGAAACTACTGGTCATAGCTAGTAATACCTATAAATGAAATTTAGTCCTTGGTGCAGGGTTCGAAAGTATAGTATTGTTGGGTTGCAAGGCGTATATCTTATCATCGTATTATTATCGCTCGGCTGCCACCGCTCTTGTACTATACGAGTACTAATTAGCTATCGCTTAACTAGAGTAACTGGATGAGTAATTTAGATTAGTTGTAAGGCCTCTCATCTGAATCTTTTCATGCATAAGCTCACCACCATCATAGCGATTTTATATTCTTCAACAGAAATGTTTGTATTATTATAAAGGAGATTATTTAAAAAAGCAGATTGGTATTTATAACTGCACTGGAGAACATTGCTGAGACTAAACGCATCCGATCTCTGTGCAATATCTTTCAAAATAATAAACCAACTTCCGAATGAAAGCGCTACTGAACTCTACCTTATACTTACAGCCAACCTACCGTATACCTACAGTTTAAAATTATGAACCAACCTTGCACTGCATTATCTACCTTACTCTCCAAAATAGTATGTCCTATCCTGGCTCCTGGAGCTGCCTAAGATATTGCAGGATTATAATCATTAAAATGCGGACATGCTGGGAGACGTCTACTCGTAGTATAGGGAGAGATGATAGTACATAGATAACATAATATTATGTTACATTCATCGATATACTACCCATAGTAAATCTATGGTCACACTCTCTTCCTCACACAAAAGGAGGCCTTTGATATCCACTATTGATGTTGGCTCCAAGCCCGGGTGATTAGAAACGATGGTTCTCATAGTTTCTTATAACCATAGGTACCTAACCCTTAGATACAGTGAAACTTGGTTAAGGATCAGGATTTAATGTATGTGATAGTGACGCGTTATTATCCTTCTAAAATTATACCTAATTGTGTGTTTGTATGTGTGTGTATGTTTGTCCTCTCTTCACGCAACGAAAGAACTGATTTTGATGAAATTTAGCATACAAATACTTGTAAAAAAAATAGGTCTTGGAATAGAAAATAGGATACTATTATCCCGTAAAGTTAACGGTTCGTGTGGAATAATAGGGAACGCGGGTGGAACCGCGGGGCGCGGCTAGTTATTAATAACTAGCCGCGTTTCACCCGCGTTCCTTATTATCCCACACGAACTGTTAATTTTTACGGGATAAAAGTATCTTATTTTCTATTTCAAGACCTATAGCAGCTTACTGTATCTACCTGAGTTGATCCTATAGTATATAAACATGCATTGATTGTTTGTTATCGTGTGGTGGAAGTAGGAAATGTTTGGTGGATGTGACATGGATTGCATACAAACTTATTCGTTAACTTACCTACTCTGTACGCTACTTTGCCGTCGACGTATCTATTTGTTGTTCAACGCACATCTCATCAAAGCTTGTAGCTTATTTAGTAGATTTGTGTACCTCTTTAATCTTTTGTATTGCGTTTAGCTCGTGGCTAAATTTTTGTACCTACCAGCTGTAAATTTACGGTTATCTATATTATTAGGTACTTTTATGAGCCATCTTGCTGAAAACGATAAGTTGCATCGGGTAGTTTAAATTTTCTGATAGACTGGTATCCTTTTGTTTTCAACGGTTTAGTTGAAAATTCAAACTTCGAGCGTTACCAACATTTCAAAGCTAGCTCGGAGGCGTCGCTAGTGATGTGCCAAGCGCGAGGTGTACCCGCGGCCGCGGTAACTGCGCGGTGTCACGCGACTGCCGCTCCGCCCATCCGCACGCACGTCGCTTGATGAGTGCGGTGACAAGGAATTTAACTTATTTTCATGAATAGCAAAACTGACTGGAATTTTTATGTAGATGGCTTGTAATTAAGTATACCTATTTCCTTTTGATGCCACACACGCAGTAAAGAAAGAACGTTAAGATCAAAGTTGATAGTTTTGTGTATTCTTGTGAGTTTTAAGTAGGTGATACTTAACAGTTGTGCTGAACTTGTAACAAACATAAATTGGAAGAAAGATCTCTGAAAAGAAAATACATCTGAAGTTATAGAAGAACAACAAAAATAACGAATTTACAATACCCATGTATTTCTGCATGCATACCATAGAAGTCCGCTATGATAACATTATGTACCTACTTAATCCATATAAAGAATTTAATACATCTATTTCATTATTAGGCCTATTAAATTGTATTTATCCATACTTATTAAAGACACATAAGACACAAAATTAAATTATTTTTGCGGATATTTTTTTACACACTAAAACACGTACCTATTAACACTTATTATAATATTTACGACATGATTTTCCTATTTACAAAATAAACTTATTATTATGGATTACATAATAATTATTTACTATACATTCCTGAACGAATTTTACTAGAGCACCAATAAATAATAATTTCAGTCACGGCCCAATTCACATCTAACAAGGAACAGTCACAAATAGTCCAAGTGCATGGAGCTAACACTCAGTCTTGATAAACGGCGGCCATCACTGCACGCCACGGCCTATTATGAGAGCATGACGTCACCGCCCCGCCCCCCACCTCCTTCAATCAAACCGGGGAACCCTCGTCAGGCCCCCACCCCACGTTCCGCTTTACTGACTTCGCATTTTTTTCTCATAATAATAACGTCGAAAAAATCGCGCAAAAAATCTCGACAGACGCGGCCTCGTCCCATCACTATCGCGTGGTTTCTTTTTCGAATCGATGGAATTCTACGTTTGAAGATGGTCGCTAATTACTTTTTTTAGATATAGGTCTCTTGGTTGATGTAATGATTGATTTATTTATCATTCAGCTTAGAGATTTGATAGCGTTAAACCGATGTTTAAGTGCGCTTTGGCATTATTTGTTTTTTAACCGCAGGAAACTTTATAATTAAAACTTGTTGTCTCTTAAAACACGTCTTAAATATAATCATTAAGTTACCTATGTAAATTTATTTTGGTATTTTATTTATTGTTAAAACCTATTAAAAAAAACTGAATCTCTTTAATATAATCGGATAATTAAACATGAAGAATATGTCATAATTCGGTAGCTAAGTACAAACTTCATAATTAAATTCCAGTTTCTTATTTAATTTCTTAAAACAACATTATTTTGAATTACCTATCTAAGAAACTTAACATTTTTTAGTTGGTTAATTTGACCATAGAAAAGTTATTATTAAGTAAATGTTGATATAATAATAATAAAAAGATACCTAACTATTTCTATTAAACTGAAATGAATATTTACGAAACGCTTAATCAATTACGTTGCTATCAATAAACATTACTGGAGAAGGTCGCCCCAGTGGTCACAGGTGTTTTTAACAAAGAGGAGCAAACACTCTTATTGGATTATTATCGTCTACTTACTTAGCACGCTGCTAAAGAGACATTTCCAGTTGGTAAACCGATTACCAATTAGAAATTGAGCCAAGGATTAATTCATAAGAAATTGTTATTAGATTTATAGTAGGTACAGCTAACTCTGATGTTGCCAAAAATATTATAAATCGTTAAATTATTATTCGTTTGTGATAAAATGTCAAGATACTAACCAGAAAAATCTAATAAATAATTTTATTTGGCTAAACAGCGTTCATAAAATTAAACAATAATTGTATTAATTTTACTACTACTGCATAAATTGTATAAATGAGCCATCTATCTTAAAGTAGCGTATGGAGTCAAAACTATAAACTTTTAATTCCGCTACTCATCACTAGGGGTCAGGAGCAAAACCTTTTAAAGTTTGATTCACCACGTACCTACTTATTTAGTTCAGCCTAAGTTTTATAGATGGTGCTATGTTAAGTTTTTCTCATTTCACACATTAATAATAACTTTTATGGTTATTCCAAAAAAAAATTGAATGTTTCAATCAAGTTTTAAATAATAATCTGCTAAGTAGGTAGGTACGCCACGTGAGTATAACAAATCTTGTCAATGTTATTTTTATTCTCTGGTTTTCTGTTCATTTGACAGGTACATTCAGGAGGAAAAGACTCCGAAATATATTATTTTTTAGGATGCTGAAAGTTAAAATTTTCATAAAGTTATAATATATTATAACCTACTACATACAGTACTCTATATATTTTGCTTCCTACTACGATCTTTTCGAATAAAAAATATAATTAAAATATTATATTCAAATAATATAATATACCTATATTTTGAAGCAGTTGGAAGTATTTAAAACCAACTTCCCTGTAACAAACTACTCCGCTACTAATGCCTATTATGCAAGAAAATCTAAATTCCAAAATCGTGAGCTTAAAACCCTTGTCAGTTTTGTTTGACATATTTAAATTAATAGTGCACGAAGGTATTTAACAAAATAGATACAAGGTTTTGGCGAAGGATGATTTATTTCTTGCCATAATTTCGTATCACTATTATTGTTCAAAAATAGGAAAGAGTATACGTATTAAAAATTTTGTTGACAGAATCAGTTAAATAAGTCTCGTAGGCTATAGTTTTTAGAATAATAATGTATTGTTTTAATTCACTTAGGTAGGTACCTACTTAACGTTAGGACGAACACCTCATAAACTAAATTATTATAGGTTTACCTATACCAAACCGTATTAAGATTAATAATGATTAGGTATTATAAAATATTCGTAATCTTATTGAGAGCAATAATAACAAAATAGTGTAAGCCCAATGTAAGTTTCGATTGAATGTTGTGCTTATATACCTACTCATAAATAGATAAAACATTATTATGAATGCCGAAACTAAGCGTCCCCTAAAATTATGACTTCAGCGTTGAAACGTCAAACCCTCGTTGAAAGCGGTGTTCACCGATAGGAGCATGTTGTGACCAAACTGTGATGAATGACTTTCATCGCAGCACTACCGGTTGCGAACCGGAAGCTCTCAGATACCGCCCGCCCAGGCACCGCGCGTAAATTAACCCGTGCCATGTCGCACTTCCGGTTTACATTTCTGTTCCATTTTACTTCAAAGCTAGGTGTGGGTTTAATATTTCAAAATTGTCACAAATCAATTCGGACAAAGGAACTATTATAAGTTTTCTTTTAGCTTTTTTTTTGTTTAGTACATAATTATGCAAATAAATATATTTTACATTTTATAGATCTGACTAAAGTGGCGCTGGTAAAAGAAAAATATATAATAATATACCTAGACACTAATAAGAAACTACGTTCTGTGTCTTATTTGTCCAATTTGTAATTTTATTCGTATTGGATTATTAATTAGTTACTTACCTATATTATACCATTTTGATCACACATCATTTTATTAAACTAAAATAAAAATGCAGTTTACTCAAAATACTAATAATAATTACTCAAAATACAAAATTTGTAGTAAGTCAGCACTGTAATTTTTACTGGCATTACCAAACTTAATAATAGTGTTTCTAGTTCTTACCAAACGAAGTCTAGTTAATAGTCCAAGAGAAAGGGAAATGGTGTACTGTTTATTCAGTATGCGTCTCAAAATTATTCAATGTAGCGGGAAAACGACTGTGCACGGAATTTTAATCAGATAGATGTTTCGCTTTCCTATTTTCAACCTCTACTAGGTATTAACATTTGACTTTAATAAATAGAGTCTAATAGTGGGTCGATCATATTATTTTGAAAGAGAAATTTCGTGGTAGTGAGCCGATTTGTAATAAGTAAATGATAAGTAGGTAGGTAGGTACCTTATTGTAAGTAGGTACACTTATTATTACATTATTAGCAAAACCTTGTATAATTATAATAATAATAAATATAACCCAAAGATAATAAAAAATAAGCAAATAATAACGGACTTCCAAATATTTATGATGTTACAAAATAATGAATAGATATAAAAAAAATATTTGAATTATGTGCGCGACTGTCCATTCGACCCCAAAATAAAACTTTTTCAAACTTTATACCAGCTAACATTTTTACAAGTTCAACGCATATACTACAGATGGCGCTTTAAAAAGTTCCTATTGCAGTTGATAGGTGGCGCTGAAATGAATTCATAATTCAGGTAAATAAAATTCGCAAACACAGATTGATTATTTTATTGAAAAGAAAATTGATTGCTGTTTGGCTCGCTCATAAAAAAATTAAATTCTTATATACCTACCAATAACAAGGTAGAAAATCCGCCCACTTATTGCAAGCATTTCTACCCACGTCTATTGTTCTCACGTACGCATGCAATGTACAAATCACGCATGGCAATTACAAAGGTGTCGGCGTTTCTATCTCGCCATAAATCAGCTCTGCACGATATAACAATTAGCTGGTATGTGTTAATTAAATGCCTATATTGTAAACGCGACTGGAACGCCGCGGCTAAAACCAGAACTAAGCCCACACAATGTATCACACGAGCCGAGTTGAGTAGACTCGAATGCTGTTCCAAAGAAATGTGTAAATTATTAGATTGGCCGTATATAATTATAGCGTAAATTAAAATCGGGTGTAATGAATGTAATTAGTAATTCAATTAACATTTCTATTTGCATAATATCACACGATAACACTGAGGTGGTAATTAGGTAGAGACCGATGCTGATTTTTATTTGAAATTCTTATGAGTTTGAATTTATTTTGATTCGCTTGAGAACACATATTTTATAGTAATTCAGTGATTTAGAATTTAGATCAACTGTTTTCTGTGTCATTCAAAATTAAAAGTATAATAAGTATTTGTTGAAAATTGTGGTTACTGAATTACTGATGTAGTGTAGCACATTATTGTTCATACAGACAGACCCAAGCATTGCACCCCTTGCATTCCAAAAAGCAAGCTTAGTTATTAGAGATAGCTTACCTAGGGCATCTTCATAGATAAATATAAAACAACGAACTAGTACTATCAAGGTATTGTGATATTAACACGTTGTTAATGTCACTTTAGAACGATACGTGATAATATTTTGTCGGTATTCTATGGACGGATTTGGACTGGACGGCGTCACAGCGCTGCTTTGAAGTTGCCCTCTGCCCTGAAGCCAGAGGAATGTCAGCCATTTTGATTGCACCGCCAGTAATTGATTGCGCTCGCTTTGATTAACAGATTCCTGAGGCTGTACTACCAGCTCTACCTGACAACGGGCCTCGTAGGACATCACTTACTTATAGTATTATGAAATATTTTGAGCAGAATATTGCGGAGTGTTTTGCGGAAAGATCTGCGTAGCGTTTTAATTGGAGGTCGGTAAGCGCCGGTGCACAGAAGAATAGCTATAGATCCGAGTCTGCTCCAAAATACATTAAAGTAAAATATTAGAACTACCTGAATAATTGTGGTTCTGAAAATCTCGATCCGACTTTCTTATAATAACTGGAATCTAGTTTAAAACGAGCAATACATACCTACTCATAAATATATCTTGAATTTACCTACACTATTTACAGTTTGCCAGTAACGCTACATAAACGTTATACTACATTAAAGTGCACCAATTTGTTATTTATCTTCAAAAGAAAATCACAACTTTGAATTCATTCACGTTTAAAATAATAAAAATATCCCTGCATTGGATTTGAAAGATTGATCGCTTCCTGCATACCGATTTCATGGAAAGTGATGGAGTATTCTCGGAATCCAATTGAGCTCCATCACTCAGAAGTTTGAATTTTTATACTTATAACAGTTTATTGGAAGATTTCTTGTAGAAAAATATGTAGATACGTAATTATCACTCGTTTCTCGGTGAAGGAAAGCATCTAGAGTCCACTGGAATCCGGACCTTCCCGTGGTGGATTATGCAGCCTCATCCTCCTCACAAAATCGAGGCGAGAACCGTGCTCATCAGTGGATTGATGATGATGATGATGATGACAATTATTCACTTGTCTTCTCTTCTTCCATCTATATTCTTCACTTTCTGTTTTGGTCACAATATTACCTGAAAAGGAAAATATTATCTTATAAAGAACAAAAATCACATTCCAAATTTATAATGGAGACCAGAAGATGTATGTAAATTTTTCCTCATTCACATTTAGACCGACACGTAAGTTAGACAAAACTTCTCACATAGGTACAACCATACTCCATTAAACTCGTAATTAGGAGTAAATGCAACACGCAATCTTACTCCAAAACCAGAGTGACACGAATAAGGCTCTACACAACAAAATGACGGCATAAGGACACGGCTCCCTCATGAAAAATTATGGGCCCGCAGCGAAAATTACCAACTTGTCTGATTAAATTTAGAAGTTGGTTCGCGTAATTAGAGCAAACATCGCATTTCACTCAGGGTCCGCTTAGCGGCCCGGGATTTGCACCGGGAGGGTCGTTAGACTTTTCATGACACGAAAAATGTTGCAGTGTTTTTCGATATGACCGTGTGTGCCTCGCTTTGGGAAAAGAATGTCACAGGACTCATTAGGATTACAAACATGTTTCGTCATTTATTTTCATTATAGCCCTTTTCAATCAGTTTTTGCAAGAAAATTTACACCAGAAACGAAATTCTTCGCAAGCATAATATTTTATCCTTTTCTTTTGGATTTTGTTGCTCAGTGAGCTATTACATTTTCTTGTAAAACTACCTGTGTTGTATGCTGCAAAATAATGGGCATTGTCTATTACACAACTAGAACTCTTTCAGACCACATAAATAGAAAATTTCCTATGCCAAATTCACTGGCACTAAGCAGCGATAAAGCTCAGTTAACATGCAATCTACATGAGAGCTGACGCAGTCTATGTGCCATTAGTGTGGCTTTAAACATTTCCCGAACAACAAAAAATATCTACAACATCACAACTTGTCAGAATAATCGTCGGATTAATCAAACAACAAACGAATGTAATAATGAGGAGATCAGAGGGAAAAGAGACCAGATTAATGATAGCTCCTGTCGTAATAAATGCACCTATCGTGTCATATCTGTTTCTGAACTGTGGGCAAGAACTTAGCTGAGATACATTTGTATCTACACCCTACTAATATAAGAAATGCGTTTGGTTGGATCTTTGTTCGTTGTTTAAGTCACGCCAAAATGGTTGAACGGATTTCAACGGAATTTGGGTTAAAAAAACTACGCTTGGGGTAGTTGGTAACATGGTGTAATTTATGTTACAAAATCTTTATTACTAAGGATGAAATGGGTGGTGTCAAAGTTTGAAAACCACGGATGAAACATAAGTTGTTGGTATGGGTATGGGGAGTATGAATGGTTATAATTTGAATTAATAATAATTGAATACATATTTTGAGCTTACATGCTTCTCCTCCCCATTGGTGTTATGTTTTACGCTCGGGAAGAAAGTTTTGTTTTATTAGTTGAGCTCCCACAATTCATATTTCAAACCTACTCAAAATAATAATAATATAAAGTGAGGGTTTCATGCAATTTTCGAATATTTATAGCGTCCTAGTAGCAAAACTCACAAAATGAACACCCTAGGTAATATACTGACACTATATTTTAAGTAGATACTAGCCGAAAACATTATGATCTGCACCGTTAATACATCTACAGGATACTCATGCTCAGTTATTATCGGAATTTATTGCAACTATAAAATTTTATGAACTCACTTATCACCAATTTTCCGGATGGAAATCACAAATTAAATGTACCAACCACTTCTTTCTCTGCTACATCTGTGTACGGCCGATATAGAATGGATAAATCATGCTACTTTGTTCCGTAAATAGAACTCTAATTGACAAATAGTGCAAATGATAAATTGGAACGCTGGGAATTTTCCCAAAATATCAACTCTTTGATCGTCGTTTGATTAACAGCTACGTAGGTACCACTACATGCGAAATGTTATTAATTTTCTTTTTAATCTGGTTCCTTGTGTCTAGTTATAATACAAAGTATTTTCGTATGATTTATTTTTCTGTTAGTATAAAACAGTAACAGAGCGCCTACTTCGTAGATTTTCAGCAATTTTCACGTCTAAAAAGCGATTGTAGATGATTTAGTGGCGGCACTTGTTTAAATGGTGTTCATGAAAGTTTGATGGAGATATTAGCATGAATAATTATATGTTATGTTGATATATTATAAAGTATGCTACATCATAATTATGATTGGTAGAGAATTTTCCAGTTAGAAATTATATTGTGGGACTATGATCTTTGTAATTTCTATCGTGATCAAATCGTTAGGGTGAACGTCTTATTGAAAGCGAAGCAGGTATAAAATAATAATCTACGTAAAAATGGCAATAGCCGAAATTTGATAACGGTAATATTGGAGGTCTGTATGAGACCCTTATCTGAGTTAATTTGATAACGGTAATATTGGAGGTCTGTATGAGACCCTTATCTGAGTTATAAACCTTTTATTTACCATCATTTGAACGTACTAAATAGTCTCACCTCTATTGCAAACAAAGGATAATACTTTTATTAAAAAAAAACTCCAATCATCGATAATCCATCAGCATTTTTAAGTCTACAAATCAATAAGGTCATGAACAGCTAACACTGAACCTTTGTCCCGATGACTGTACTCATCCAAACCTTCCCAAGAAACGTCGAGCCACGCTCTCATTACCTAGAACATGCTTAATCGTCAGGACTAAGATCGAGAGGCCATGAGAACCAAACGAGCGTCTGAGTGAGTCAACGAACCGGTTCCGAGTTGCCTCATGAAATAAATCAACGCTTAAACTCCGTTATCAAATTATCAAAGGCACGTGAGACTGTTAATTTTCAAGTCGCGGTCGGTCAGTTTAAAGACATGTTCCTTGAACCGAGATATCGCCTAGATTTTTATCATCACTGGTAATTGCTAGCTCGAGCATTAGCCGGTTACGTGCGCAACCGATCTAAACTGTAACTACGAGATTACGATTTGGTTAAAATGTTTTTCATACTTTTTTAATTAGTGCATTCTTTTTATGATCGTTATCTTGCTTGTAAGTACATGTTATTTTCTTGGAAGATTGTTTAATTTAAGGCATTCTAAAATTAGCATAGAGCTACATCTTGGTGGAGAAATTTTGCAAATTGAAAAATATGATGGAAACATTAACTGTTATGAGGTATACTAAAACGAGTCCTTATTTATATATTTCATATTGACTGAGTTATTTATTATTGTGTAATCCAAGTACTATACAATTAGGGTTTGTCTTCAATTAAAATGACCCATCGTGCCTAAATAATAATAGGTAGTTCACGTCCATATAATCATCATGGTAAACCCGAGTACCTACCAATCGTTAAAGCAAACCTACACAACCTCATAAATCTTGAATACAGATGTAAACATACCTTTAGGTAGTATCATAGCTAGTTCGGAATGCAAATGGAAATTGAAAATTAAAAAAATGCGAGGGTCGCACCGCTAGGGGGCAACGAAATCGTAAATTTAAATTGTCCATCCCTGTACATGCAAATTTTCCGGGCATTCCTTTCAATAGTATCTCTGTGTTAAAAATTTATTTTAAATTTAATTAACATTTCTTTGACGTGTTGAATGCATCATTGTTATTATTTTTTTAGTAACTTTAAAACTACATCAGCTCTACACTAATAATGAGTTCCCGTTTTTACTTGTATATGCCACCTGGATAACACGAAAACGCTATGCCTAGAATGAGACTGGCTATCAAGAACTCCTATCACAACACCTCCAAAAGAGCATGATGGACATGGTGTTAGCTTTTTCGGGAGTCTACGCAGAACTATCTGTGATCCAGTCACACGAAACGGTAGCATCTGTTAGGATCACATTGTTTTCAGACGCCGCCTTCATTAAGTGTTGCTAATGAACCTTGAAGTGTTCGGTTTTAAATAACTCCCGGTCTTGAGGGGCGGTAACATTAGTAGCATATGGATTTTTTACTTTATACATACGTTTAACAAACCATATCGAAAATGCTCTGAAGTGACTTTGAACTGACGTACAGCACTGTTCTTTGAACAGCAATGGAGATTAAACGCAAAAATGTGACGCGAGTAGCTCTCCTGTCTTGTCTAGTTGCGAAAATATTTGTTGAAATTCTCAGGTTAATTGTGTTTTTTGTTCTTCCACGTATATCACTGGGTAAATTCTAGTAGCTGTCGTATAAAGTGCGTAATAAATTCTCAAGTTTAACCTGTAGAGCGAGATCCAGCGATAACGCAGTGGTCGCGGCGACACGTCTTGTCCCTCGCCGCACAAATTAACGTCGGTGTAAAGTTATGTCGTCGGACGGTTGTCACTCATGCTCCATCAACTGCTGGGAACGTCGAGGGTATGATATGACGGCGGGTCAGCCACATGTCTGCCGCGAGACGTGGCACTATTTCATCTCCTGTCTCGCTTATGAGGACCTGATACCTCCAGCCAGACAAAGACAGATTTCGATCTTGACTCGCGTTTGAATGCGCCGCTTTTAGTTATCTACACCGAACGGGAGCTCGTATCGCAGGCAGGTTGTCGCTAATAGGCGTTTACTCAGAGCATGAGATTTAATGACTTCGTGTGTGTTCTGGTTTGAGGCCACGTGTCACTCAGTGTCAGCCGTCAGCTCGGAGTCCCGAGATGACTCCGGCGCGGCGGATTAAACGCGAGCACGCCAACACAAACAATCAATCGATCGATACCTTTTACACCTGCACGAAAATTATAATTATAGACCGACTAAGTGAATCAACCTCTCCCTTTCAGATTCGCCGAGGATCCGATGAGGAGACACCGTCCGTTGGCGAAGCGTGAGCCAGTGATATCGTCGCACGTCGCGTGGTGAATGGAATCCGAGGTGTGTGTGTTGTGAACGAACTGTGATATAGTGTCGGCCCTGAGGGCCGAGAAGCTGCGACGGAAGATACGGACGCGAGCCGCGCGGGCTGCGGGCCCGCGATGAGCGCCAACAACTGCGACAGCATGACATATTTCTCTAACGCTTACATGCCAGATATGAGGAACGGAGGCGGTCATGAGCACCAACAGGCGCACGCGCACTACGGCGCAGTGCCACAGCAAGGGCACGAGATGGAAGGCTGCGATCAGCAGCTCAGGCCGGCGCAGCACCACTACCCCGCGCAGCCGGCGCCAGGGATGCCTTACCCGAGGTTTCCGCCTTACGACAGGTTGGGGTACTACCAGCAGATGGATCAGAATGGGTACCGACCGGACAGTCCGTCTCAGATGGGGCACATGGCGGGGAAGACGGATGGGTACGGACCGAACGGGCACCAGGCGCCGGCGCCGGCGGTGTATACATCGTGCAAGCTGCAGGCGGCGGCAGCGACGGCGGGCGGGGTTCCGGGCAGTCCGCCGCTGGAGCAGGCTCAGCAAATGCCGCACCACATGCACCCGCAGCAGCACATGGTGCAACACGGCGTGCCCCACCAGCAACACCTCATGTACCCGGTGGACGACATGCAGCACCAGACGCAGATGCCGCCGATGCACCAGCAGCCCATGCATGCGCAGCAGCCCCCGCCACAACAGCCCCCGCCCAACACCAACGCATCTTTGCCCAGTCCACTTTACCCCTGGATGCGAAGTCAATTTGGTAAGTTTTAATCATTCTACTTGTCAGCGAAAACACATATTCTGCTTGCAATACAACAATCTTAAATTACTGAGTTGAGTAGACTTCTAGAAATTATCACCAGTGTAAATGTTGCTGAACTCATGACTTTCGCCCCATATTTTTTTTATGAATTAGCAAAAAATAGGCTGAAACTGAAAGCAAATTCTCGTCACTACTTGCACAATACACAGCACACAGGTAGGTATACCGAAACAAATTCGACAATTTGCAAAAACACTTTCGCTCCACGCATTGACGAGAAACAATGAGTGTCAGAAACAATACCCTTCACTGTTCCCGGATTATTTATTGGCCGAAGAGGCGTTCAAAGGAATTTCACTTTTCATGAAATTTACAACTCCTGGCACAAAGGCCTCACCTTCTGTTTAGCTGACGCCAATAGGGAACAATGAGCCTTCAAGTTGCGCTACCGTCTCCTACTGTTTTCGAATTTGTCTACGATCTAATTTATGGTCGTGTTGCCCGATTTAGAGATTCCATTGTAATTGGCGAGGTCATTCTTTAGGGCTACTGGTATTTTGGAATTCAGTTTTGCATGCAATTTGCGCGAGGCAGTCCGACTGCTGTCGTGCCGCGGTTTTTGTTCGGTAAAGTTTTCATTTACGTGATTTAGTGGTTCTGTTTCATTTGTGCGGTGTGTGATATCAATATTATGTGTTTCTCTTTGATTTGGTTTGTTTTTATTGTTTTTATCACATAAATCTAGATCCCTGTCTTTCTGCAGTTTACTCTTCTGTTATATTATATTCTATGAGAATCAGCATTTTAGGTTACCTTTGTAGTTGCTTAAATTTAACTAACTTCACACACACAACATCATCACTACGAGTAACTAGACCAGGTGAAGTAATTAGTGGTAAAATAACTGGCCTATATAAAAATATTATTATGAAAAAAGGACATCACTAACTTTCAAAAATGAGTATTTTAGCTGTTAATCAACTTGGTGTTTATTTTATTTATTGTTTCAACACAATCATTTCTATTTCTAAACAGTTTTAATTTCAAATACAATATAGTAAGTACGTAAGCATAATAACTATCTCATAGGTCAACGCCACTATTTGGCTTTCTTTCATCTAGTTAATTTGGTTTTATTGGCTCTTCCTCTTTAGTGTCCGGCGTTTTTCGTAGCCGTTGTTTGAGCTTAGCCCTTCTAAGAAATTACTTTGCTCAATTATCATCAGAGGTCGCTTAGAGTTCTGAAAATGAAACAGTTGTCATTAACTTAGGATATGTCTCGCTTATTAACTACTTATGCAATGTGATTACATACGATTTACTTTCCGTAAGTAGGTACTATTAATAAAAATGAGTTTCTTGTAAATAGCATTCCTAATTCATGAGGATTTTTGTTTACTTTTCATAGTATTAATTAACAAATCTATAACCTTGATGTTTTTCCACAAGGATATCTTTTACCTATTCAATTGTTAATATTCAATAACAATTCAATTGACAGCCGATCAACTTAACATTATAAGGTTTCCCTAAATGTATACGCCTAAAATGTATTTAATAATTTAATATCCAATTATAATCTTAACCTCACTTCTTAGCCCAAGTCCGGCCTGACTTGGACGGTAAAGTTAATTAATTTGGAACTTCGATACAGTTCCGTTTTGATGGGACAGAGATAGATGGCCAGCGCTAGATTAACTTCGGTATTAAGGACGTCACTTGCTGGCATTTTCGGTTGAGTAGGTGTATGAAATTAATAGGGAATAATTAATTTAGTTGCGCATTAGTAACAAAAAGCGCGCGTACCTACCGGCTGATGAATAGTAAAAACATAGTTCTACTTTTAGAAACGGAAAAAAACTGGCATGAGTGAGATAACTCATTTATAATACTGCCTTTAGGCTTTGTGCACAACAAAAAAATCCAATACCAGACTTCGTGTCAGTAATTAGATGAATTGCGAAATTGCTACCAACCCTACTCTACCATACCTACTCATACCTATATCTGTCAATCAGTTAATTACGTTGGCCTAAAAACTTGAGCAAAAAAGCTACGATATCCAGACCACCTAGTTACCGTTTGAAAAATTTCCTCCACTTTAAAACGTTCGGTAGCAAATAGTCACACTTAAACCTAACTATCGTTAGAGGTTCTCGTGTTATCTAAAACCGCTCGATCATTCATTATCTTCAAAAATCGGCTGCCATTTTGAAACAAAAACCAACCAATAGAAACACGTTGTTTGAAAATAGAATACGTTGGGAGCCGAGCAGACGAATAATTAATCATTGACAAGCGTGGACTGAAATCATTATGTACTAATAACAGTTCGATTATAAATAGAAACGTCTGAGCGTTTAATTAAACGGTAAAAGTATAAATGATCATTTAGTTATCGTTACAAAAACATAGACGAAGTCCGAGCTTGTTCAGTCGACTAAATTAATAAAGAAAACTTGTGAGAATCCCGTGTTTTGACGACATAGTCTTGTACCCATTAATTCAAATGACAAAATGATAAAACACCAAAATGTATTTTCCAATGTTATTAAGACATTTTTTTCTGTGAGCCGATATAACGTTTCAACATAATGAGACCGAGTTTTTGTCTTGTTGTAGGTACTTCCGGTAAGCTGTCTTCAACTTTCTATCGAGTTGCCTGAGGTTTCGTAAACGTAGTTAGATACAAATTGGGATTTCCTTATAAATGAAGCACAAAGGCGCCGCTATTATTGTAACTATTTGACGAATTGCCGTCGTTGACTAACGGTATAGAAAGATAGACTCACCTAGTCCGAGAGGTAGGCTGCGATAAGTCGGAGGGAATCGAGGTGGAAATGGAAATATAATGGAAATCCACGCGCCCCGCACCTGCCTCCTCCCCTCTCCGCGCACAATGGTGGATAGACGACTGGTTACATTTCATTGTTCAGATATCAGCCCCGAGGCCTTTGTGGAAGCCCGATGATTGAATACAAGTATTTGTTCTGTTGCCTGCCACTGATTTTCGTTCGTTTGCCGCTGAAAGCTCGAATCGTTGAGTATTAAGCGCGTATTGTGAATGAGGTTTCTGTGGAATTTTCGCGCGTTGTTTCGTTTGTTTGGGGAAACGTTGGAATGTAGAGTGGCTAGTCTGAAACCGATTGTGACTTAGCGTTTGTAGAACAAAACTTGATAACTAAGCAAGGTGACATTCATAAATCTGTTGCGATACGTAATACTCACTTATGCGCTAAATAAATCGTGTTATATACGGATATACATAGGTATATAGGTACTTGTGCGTAATTGATTGGCGAATTTACACGCATAATTAGTGTATATTTAAGCTACTTTAAAGCAGAAGTAGTTATCACGCAAATTTTTGAGGATTCCTGAACCGATTTGGTTAGTTCTTTATTATTTTTATTTGAAAAGGTAAACATTAACGATAGCCCCATAATATATAAACTTCACGAAGTTTGGTTCTATAATTTTTCAGTGAACAATGCCCATTATGATTTTAAGAATTCTTTACTGCTATTTAGAATGTTTATATTTTTTTATAGAAATTTATTAATAACTAAAGATTTACATAAGACATCCAGACTAGAGTCTGTACGATAACTATAACAGAACATACCAAAAAGAAAACAGAAAAAAATATAATGACGTATTTGTCCTCCTCATTACTCAACTCAATAAACACAAAACGAAATTTTCGAACCGTTTATTTATTTAAAACTTAGACGGGAATCTGAATTTCCTCACTTCCCCTTGTATTTACACGTGCTATTATTTGCATAAAGATTTTTTTCATACAGAGGGGTGGAGTGACGTTCAAAAATATATTTCTAACTCGGTACTCTACCGACTTTCCGGTCTGCGGACGTTGACTGATGAATTTTGGGTTTCTTTTGATATTGGTTCACAAGTAAAAAAGTAAGTTTATTTTGGTGTTTATACTTTTGGACGATTCCACAGATTAAGTTCGAGTTACTTATGTCTGTTATTGTTTCTCTTCTGAAGCTTTTCCGTGAGCAAACAATTTATCCAGTAGCAGTGCTAGTTACTTAATTCTTAACGTAACTCAGAGATGGCACTTGTATCAACTATCGTTTCACTGCTTCATGTTGTTAAAATGATCGTCATTTGTCCATTTTATTTTGTGTGTGGCGTCGTTACGGTGTCACCATGACGTGTTTGAAGTGGTTTAGCGATTTAGATAAAAAAACGTGTTTTTATTTAACAGTGTTCAATGTAGGTATTGAGGCTATAATTCCCGCAATGTAATCTACAAGTAAAAAAACAAGCGAAATACTTTGGGAGCTTATTAAAAAAACATTACCATTCTATAATTACATACACCCACATCTGTACGCGTATACTATACAGTGCCATTAATATGTGTCCAACGCAGCGCACTCACACACAGAACCCAGCTCACGAACCCACGATTCTTTCGAAAAGGATTTTACTCACACATTGATATTATGCCCTTGCTCGTTTTTGAGTTGCCAGCGTCTAATTATTTCCATTATTTATTGGAAAATAGTATTGATTTATTTTATATAAAATTATATCTTTATTATGAAATCATGGGCAAAATGCCCATTATATTATTAAAAAAATGTCATTGTCGTATTTTTAAAGCAATAGGTACCATTGACGTATTTTTTTAAAGCAAAGCAATGAGCAAATACCACGATTATCTACATAACAAATATTACTTCTTAACAATTAATTTATTTTCTGTAAATTGTATCTAATAAATAATGTCAATTGTTTGGTGTTCAATAAAGAGCATAATATTATGTTAGTACCTACTTATAGTATTGTAATTCACAGATTTAAATTACAAAGTTGATTTGATACAAACAATTTTTTATAACCATCTTATTTAAATCTAATACCTGGACGAACTATAGTCATAATTACTGGATTACGTACATTTTTCACAACTAAACACCTTGCGGTTTAAAGTAGGTACCATCTCATGTTCTTCCCCCACTAGTATACGGGGTGGCTACGACAGTTATGCACCTAGGTAGGTATATATTATCTTTTTCTCATCATCATCAACGAAGTCACCGTCACTTAGTAGGTATACTATATTGTTCGAATTAACATTATACCTTACGAGCTTTCATAATACATGGCATCAATTTTAGTAGGTGCGCTCTTCAACTTTTTGGGAGCTATTCATTGACTTTTGCTATAATTATTCGTGAGGCCGATTCGTAAACCCAATGTGAGATTTATAACATCCCCACAATACAATGATTCACTGTTCTAGAACTAAAGATAAAGTTCACTAAATAACAAAGATCTTGGTTCCTTTGAACCCTCCTTCAAAGTTTCCGAGTTCAGACCAATAATTTCCCGATCTACGTCTTTTAACTTCGCAAGTAACTTGTGTTCAATTAAGTGGCAACACTGACTGATTAGCTTTCTCTTTCTGATCGTTACTTTACCTTGTCTAACTCATGTTTGGCTTGTTCCACATTAATTAAACGTCGGGATAGCACGCCAATCAAACTTTGACCACCATAAGCCGACGAAGCCCGACTTATTATGTGGTATTAAATTTCCATTTTCGTACGCTAATAGCCCTAAATTGAAACGGATACATAAAAAGATAACCGCTAATTCGATAAATGGATGTTATTACAGCGATACCGTAGTATCAGTCGTTACAATTATAGAAAAAGCAAATTACATTAGTAATTGTAATAGGCAGTAGACAGAGGAATGTGGATTCTATCAACGCTGGCAACTCATTAAATGTTATATTACGGGTTGCGGACAAAAAGCGGCGTCACACGATGCACATGTGCGAGTAGAGACATAAATCATACTCGTATCTTGGTACGTACTAGGGGAGTAGCCATCGACGGTGGAACGGAAAAAAGCCCCCGTTTCCTGGCAGGGGATCACACATGACCGGCCTGTCTATCTGCCAGACCCGTGTCAAATATTCTCTGGAGCGGAGATCGCCCCCTGTTTGGGGGGGCTCCTAGCCCCCTGGGGATAACTGTCCCGCGGCGAAGCTCATCTTGGAGCCGTAATGCGTTTCTCGCTCGGTATTACGTTGGGATGAATTTTTAGGTGTCTGCTGAGCAGCCACTCTGTTGTTTTGGTACAATGTCTTGGGAAGCGAATATTATATAAATTTGGTGTGAAAAATAAAAGAAAATTTATGAAAATAGCGCAGTAACCTGGACAGATTACACAGCTATGAAGTCTTTTAAATTTTGCTTAGATTTTGTTGAAATGGCGATAATTATATAAGCTCACGTGGAGTCAAGATTTATTGCACTCAGATGGTGCCGAGGTAAAGTAAGCACATACGTAGATTAATATCGACGCAAGCTCGACATGATTGAATATTTTCTTTTTCATTAAGATTTTCGCGTTTGCTTGGCGGGCGTTGAAAAATCACCCGACCCGGCACCTTTCATAACTTTTCACTTCGTGATCCAACGCAATTACTCACTTTCTATCGCCTTCTCAAATATTCATTCGTGCTTTTCCTGCAGCAAATTATAGTAATGGCTGAACAAAACTGGTAATTAGCCTCTACGTATAGGGAGGGCTTAAAAAAGGAACGGTTTCGACGGCAATTATTCGTGTTTCGGAAATTTGATGGGTTTGAAATGATGGTTCATTTCGTAATGAAAAAATTGGTCAAAATGGTGCAGGAATATTAATTTCAATTTCATTAAATGAAAATTCCATCGGTATTTGGGTTAGCTGATTTCGACCTCTGCACTTTGACATCGCTCAGCCAAAGTTTCCCTTTGTTTCCCGTGGAGCAGCGATTTGTAGCCGCGTGTGTACATGTAGATGTTCTTGGGCCGAGGTCGGGCAGAGGTAGTCGCGTTGACAGGCGGAGCCGGGCCCAGAACAAAGCTTCCAGAGCCTAACAAAGACGTCACCGTCCGTGGTTGCGACGCGGAGTTATGGCACCCATTGTGCGCAACAATACCCCAACAAACGAGTTTGTATAAGCTATTAGGTACGCGCATTAATATATATTTTTTGTTCGCCCGAAAATTTAGCATTCCATTACGAGGGAGAGAAATGAAACGCCCGCCGCATGAATTATATTAAAATATATTTGAATATTTCATTTGACACCTTTTTTGCGGCGGAATTTGGTTCAATCCCGCGCGGGGTCGAGTAATTTTTAGCGTAGCGCCAAAGCGAAATTTTTGTGAATAACATTCCATTTTCGGATGCGGAACAGGACGGAAATCACCGTCAACAAAACACTGAGTGATGGCTCGCGCCGCTTGCGATGGAAATTCTCTTTGAAATCCGGCTGGATTTGATTCGCCAAATGTATTGTGAGGTTTCCCTTTTAACTCTTATTATTGCGCTAAAAATAGCGGCAGCAATTCTTGCTATTTTCGACTCGAATAACTGAATTTCATTAAAGTACGCGCTAAATAGTAAAGGTAAATATAGATATAGGAATCGGCATGTTCGGTAACCACAAAACTTCAAATAGTGTACCTACTGGTAAAAAATTTGTTAACCTACCGTTCAAAATTACGTCTAATCTTGTGGTTGTTAGGGTAATCCCTGGAGTAACTCGCATAAAGAAAAGCGTAATACATCGCTAATTCACTTTTTTGGGTTATTCCACAAGCGATCATTTAAAAGCCATTACGCCTCATAGCAATCTGATCATTAGCTAACTCACATAGTTTTTGTAAGTTCAGTGGTAGGTACCTACAAGAGCCATGTAAAGGTAAATGTCCGCCCAGCCCGTGCTATGATTAATGAATGCCAGAATTTGAGGTCGGCCATGCTTTTTCATTTACGTTTTGTTGTATTTCGTTGCTTTTTGATTAATTTGATTCCCTGTAAAATTTAATGGAATTGTGTGTGAAAGTCTAAACTGTATGACAGATAATGAGATAACCTTTTCAGGATTTATAACATATAAGAGTCTTGGTATCTTGATATCTAAAAAAATCAACCTAATTTTGAGACTGGCTAAATAATATTTGTCCAGTCGAGCCTTCGAACATTTTTGTACCTATTCCTGTTTTCATTTTCATAGTCGGAGTACCTTCAGAAATAACAAAAACCGAAGATCTTAAATGTGGATTGTTGTTCCATTATATTTACAGCAATCGTATCACCGCAATCTAGGCTAACCCGTATGGAATCTGAACGAAGATCGTTTGAGACAAAATGAGGACATTTTTATAAAAAATTGTCCATAATAGTGAGTATGGTGTATTAAAAATGTCTGCTAACGCATTTCCACATAAATCGTGTATGAGGTAGTCATAATTATGGTGTTGCGTGTTCTGTCATCCATCGTGGTTGGGTAGCTGGATGTTATCAATGTTATACACAAATTGCTTCGTGTGATTATAGACTAATGCTGTTTTATGTCATTTGCCGGAAAATTTGGGTGATTTTGGTACACGAGTCTTTAGCGTGTTCGTCAACTTCGTTTGCGATACTCATGTTGTGGTTTAGTATTTCATTTCGTCTACTTCTATTTTTACATAATGCCTAATATAGGTAGGTACATTCTCTACCTTGTTAACTGGCATTATTTTTATTTTTACAGCAAAATTATTTACATAACAAAAGATAAAAATGCAATTAGAATGATAACCTAAAACTAACCAATAATCAATAAATCACAAACTAACTAATAAATCAATATCAAAATAGATAAATACATGGCTTAGGTAAATGTAAACAAAATTCATAGGGCATAAAGATCATCTATCCAATTCCACACGAACCGAAAGATTGATTAAGCCACTATATTTTATCAACATAACTTAATTACTCGACGTCTGAAAAGCCAAACAATAAAAATGCCGGCTCTTGTTTTTTCGTAATTGCGATATCAATTAATGTTTTTAAACATCGACCTTCGGCTCTCAGAGTCCGTCGAGAACCAGCAATTTTATTTACGACGTGTAAGCGTTTAAGAGAAATTGCATTAATCTGAATACCAGTTTGATTCGTGTACGATGTTGCAATACAGTGAGTGGCCATCCCGAACCCTTAGGTCACATTTTATCCTCACGAACAATCCGAATTGTGCTCAATTTGGAAAGGAATAAAGTTACATTTCGATTGATAAAACCGAGAAAAATATGACAATTGAGGCGGTAGAATATTTATGAAATTGTAGGACATGAATTATGGATTGTCGATATCGCTTCAAGCTGTTGCTATATTTTTTGTAGTCCTCTGGCGCGATACCGCAACGAATTAAATTAAAAGCTCTTTTCACTTGTCATCCCTTGATGAATTTGGTATTTAGGCTTGCGCGGCTGCTGGCTACTCTTGTTTTTTTTACGTTATGGTATACGTTGTGGTTCGAAGTTGAATTTACGCAAATATTACTTACTTGCTACGACTTTCATCGTAAACATCGCAAAATTCATTGAAATATTTCCATTATGGTTTTTTCAATCATTTAGATTTCTTTTAAGACTGTTCATAGCTAATTCTCAATCAATGGTATATTGTATAGAGATTCATACCAAATTTACGAAAACACGAACATGATTCATCAGATTTCGTTCCTAAGTTTCTTCAATCTTGATTGATTCCATTCATTTTCACCTCTCACCTTTCGCACTTGCACCACAATGCTTGTAATCAGGACCAATGTGATTCGCGATACGTAGTGTAGCGTCGGCGTCAGTCAATATTTTAGCGAGCATTTATCCGGACAAATGGAGTTTGACCTCTTAGATCTCTGGATTAGAATCACCTCGACTTTCGCAATGTATACTATACCTACAACTGCAAATGCCAAAACACTTAGGATATATTCGATAAATCATAGATATTAATCAAATTTATATGCAGGTCCGCGTTGATACACTGACGGCACGTTTGGCGTAGTGGCTGGGCAATTGGACTGCTGCCCTTGGAGTCGCGGGTTCGATTCCCGCCCGGAACAAATATTTGTGCGATCCTCAAATGTTTGGTCTGCGTGTGATGTGCAATTGTACATGTGAAATTATATGTCTGTAAGCAGTACCCACGATACATGAGCAATCCTATCCTATCCTACGTTTAAAAAAAATGAAAAGAAACGCTTCTATACTCAGTGACTTTCACACTTTCAGAGTTTACCTAATTATTGGCTACGAAGAACACGTAATTTCACAAACACAAATATTATGAACAAATATTATGTATTTTGCACCATTTCCACATCAATATGTGGTTCAAAAAAGCTTTTATTGTAACAATGCTATTTAAGACTTTAATTAGGCATTGACAGAATTTCTTCTCAACCATCATCGAATCTAAAGCCATGTCCACATCGATAGCCTCACTTGCCCAACATTACGTGTGTGTCCACACGTCGTATCGTGTCGTGGAAGTAAGCCGGGGCCCTGATTTTGTTGCTCCCTCCTCGCCGGCGATGATTTATGGGCTTCCGACGACACATGCAGCGCTGCGCCCGACGCGACGCTTCAAGCCGCGATTTTGCTGGAAAACAGACGGGCGGGTCGAACGCGACGTTGTTGACGCTCGTCTATAAACAGCAGAAAAGTGAATTGTTTTGCTAACTTATGAGAATAATTATTGATTGATTGAGTAATTACTAAATTCATAATGTAAAAGTTATAATTATAAAATATATCTTCATATTTAATCAAGGACTAATTGCTTTAGCCACCAACATAATCATAGGTACGAAACTTGTCGGCTGTCTTCAATAGTACAAAAAGAGAGTATACACTAAGGAACATAATTAAAAAAAATTAACTAACTAATTATACTTCAAGTTGGCCATTGGGTTCTTCCATAGATACTTACCTACTTACAACTTCGTGCTTACTTCGAATCGTTACAGCCAAATATAATTTTCGGCCACTTCATCACTAGAGGCGCGCTCTGCAAATGAAAGCAATTAGCTTTAGTACCGCATCTTCCGTCTACATCTATGTTATTCCACAATTAGGTACATCACAAGCGTTTGAGATCGCCAATAATAGTGACACTATTAAATTAAACAGCATCTCTCTAGCCGGCGTCTTTGCCGCTTCCCAGACTTGTCCCTAATGCTCTTATTACGTACGGTTTAAATCTGACGGCAGGATCATGTTTTATGCATCTGAGTGTGCGATGAAACCGCCAGTGTAATATATAAAGCGAGCTTGGAAGGGAATTTTATGAGCTATATTGCTAGCAACGATTTTGTTTTGAGGAATTTTTGGGCTTGGTGCTGGTACTGGAATTGATGGAGCTGTGGTGTAATGTAGAACTATGGCTAACTTCCTTGAAATGTTCACCATAAATGCACATTAGATACACACACAGACGAAAAAGTCTTTCGCTTGTATTTTTCTTCCTGCTAGACATTTAGTAATACCGAAAAAAATATGAATTCTGCTTTCTAAACCACTTTGCCATCATCATTATTTTCTGCTCCTTACATTTCAATAGTCCTTACATCTATATTATTAGCACTCGTGAATAACGTCACGTTGATAGTTTTACCTATTTTATTGTTTAGCTATGATTATACTTGTATGTCGTAGCATTTCTGGTATCATTTTAATTTGTTAAAAATCTGGTGTCAAAGAGTTCATATGTTGCTTTACGAAAATGTACTATCAAATATGTCTAGAACGAATATACAATAAGCTTAAAATGACTGGACAGCAACATCTGCATTCTTGAATGCGTCCCAAAACCAGCGAGGAGATGAGGCTGTTATCAATTTCCTGTGCAACAAGTGGCCGATAATTTTGGAACCGCTGCACCAACCCTAGCTCTAACCATCCACGTTTTTACATTGTACCTACCTACTATTGTATCCACTTCAACAATGATCTTATAAGATAAATATACTACGGTCAAAGGTTTATCGTTATCTTTATTGATGATTTACAAGCCTCTGACACTTCGGTTTTCGTGGAAGTCGAAGCATCGTTCGCACTGTAATCCCAGCATTACGTGTTGGGCGAATTCTTCGAAGTTTGCGTGTATATCTTATTGTGTATACGGCAAGTCGTTTCGCGTGATACAGTTCAACCGAAAATAATCAACTCACTTCGACTTTGTTTGAACTTGCGCAACTTCGCCCGTTTCAATTTCAATTCGTGTATTCGTGCTCAGTATTCATATTATATTTACTTCATGACTTTCCGTTTTGGGGTTAATGGATTATTTTTGGATAATATAACTTAGTTACATGTCTAGCTTTCTTTCGTTCTACTTTTCTTGGCAATTACTTGTAAAAGATTTCAATGTTATCCTAAATTCAATTTCAAAGCTTCATTATAATTGCTAGTTCCTGTAATTATTTCGCTATTAACTTTTTGCTGTAATATCTGATCTATGATTTAATCAATATTTGGTCGTGCAGTTTCACCCTCAGATTTTGATATTTTTTAATCGAATAAATTATAGTCGAGAGCATCCTCTAAATCATGTATAATATCGAGTATATCCCCCAAAGAATAATGATTACAAAATGAAAAAGGCTTGCGGCGTCTTAAATTATTTTAATTGGTTTCGGTAGCGCTTTGGATCGCGTCTTTACGTACGATCTATAATAACGTATCCTTTAACTGCACACATGCTCGTTGATTTCATACAAGCAAGTTACCCATATTTGTTTAATCCCTTTATTTATTACTGGCGTCTACTTATGACAAATGTATTACAGTTTTATGGAAATGTCGTAGAATTAAATTGCCATTAATATACGCGTGTAAAGTATGATATCTAATGAGTTTAAAACATACCTAGGTAATATAATCAGGTTCATTCAGAGAAAATATATTATGATTCAGGTTTTGAAAGTATGTTGACAAATTAGGTAATGTTTTCTTTAAGTTAAGTAAGGGCTGATTTTGATGGATAACTTTTGGTTTGGCAGAATTTCTGTTTTAAGATTATATCCATAAAACAAAACCCTCAGCGTTGTTTCCGACGAAACTTCGCCACCCGCGACAGCCGAGAGAAATGTCCAACAAGCAAAAACAATTAACAAATTGATAAGCTCAAAACAATTTTCAATTAACTCCGCCGGGAGTGTTCGCCGTTTACAAATAACCACCATTTGTCAGAAATGCCTATGCAGTTTTTAACGTCTGGCATCGGTCAGGGCTGCCTCCCGTTTTAATTTAAAACTTTTTTGTATCGGATTATATTAATTGGTGGCATTATATCATTTCAGAACGGAAGCGGGGACGGCAAACGTACACGCGGTACCAGACGCTCGAGCTGGAGAAGGAGTTCCACTTCAACCGGTACCTGACGCGGAGACGGAGGATCGAGATAGCGCACGCGCTCTGCCTCACCGAGAGGCAGATCAAGATATGGTTCCAGAACCGCCGCATGAAGTGGAAGAAGGAAAACAAGACCAAAGGCGAGCCCGGCTCTGGAGATGAGCCGGACAATATGAGTCCTCCGACCTCGCCACAATAAAGGCCTCTACATTTAGTCCCCACGGCTGCAACTATTGAACACACTGTTTCAGATTCAATCGACCGTATCTTTCACTCGATCCCGTTTCTTTCGAATTTTACGTTCGATCAGTTCGGTGAAATGAACAATCTGAAACAGTGCGTTAGAAGGTCGAAGTTACTAGAACAGTTTAATTTGTATAAATTGTATGTTGGACTTTTCATGATAATATTACATTATAACTAATACGTAACCTAGTGATTTCGAGTAAAGAGTAATGATAGTGTGACGAAGAGATTTTTACAGTTGTTAAGTATAAATTAATTTATAGAAACAATCTCAATACCAATAATTACCAAAAAAGCAGTAATGTATGATTAATAAACTGCGTCGATGTTTATGTGATTCAATAGTTGATTCTTTTATCTTGTGAAATTAAAATAAATAATCGCATTTGGCAAAAACAATTCGGTATCGATTCTTGACAAAGTGCTTGATATTTCGCTTGCAAATAATTACTTATTTATTTACGCATTCTAATTGTAACATGTATTAAATTTCTAATTATAATTCATGCCCAGTGTACCGTAAGATTTTAATTAAATCCAATATCAAGCACTATGTAAGAAATTGTTTAAAATGTTTCATAATTATTTCAAATCACAAAACCATAAGGACCTCTTATAATTAACCATTGATAAGAAGGCAATTAGTATCCATATTGTTATTATTTAATATATTTGATGTTTTATTTCTAATTAAGCTATGTTTTACTATTCTGTACATACACTTAAGTGATAATTTTAGAATTTTTAATGTACAATTATTTTAGTGTGAATAATATTATTGAGATTAATTTGGTAAACAACGATTGTTTCGTGTTTTGAATTTTGCGTAATGAGTGTTTATTTTGCGATTTTTATGTCTGGTTTTGAAAAAAAAAATCGCGCGTAGTTCTAAGCGTGGTGAGGCCAGTTACTACAAGTGCAATGTATACGATTTTTGATGACACATATACGTAAATTAATACTGATAATAATCGTAATAGGAAATCTATTATTATTGTAAAATGTTACGAGAATGAAGCTTATAATTTAGATGAGAATAATTATCAAAAACGTGAAAGTATACCTTTGATAAACTACTATTTCTGAATATATGGTGTAGTGCCATTCAATGGAGATACGAAATTAAAAGACATCTTTGACTTGATGTGTTTAAAATTTAATACTATTGTTATTTACTGTAATGGAACAAAAGTTACCTTCAATCTTGTAAATGCAGACAAAGTTTAAAGTTGAGTTTTCAATAATACTGAGCCTTTAGTGGAAAGTACTCGTAGGTACGTAACAGTACACAGTATACCAAAGTTAGGAAATAAACTGCTGGTTGTTTAACGTTTGTATAAATTGGCATCTTTGTAAGTAGCAAGTGAGTTGCTGTGATTTCAAAATATAATTATAAATGATAAAAACTATACCTACTCACCTACAATTTGGAATGTCCAATTATGTTGTTTGGAGTTACGTAACCGAAGAGATCGTTGATAATATGAATCTTGTGAATACCTACTATAACAGAGTAATTCCGTGTTTTGTTCTATGTTATATACACCTTTAAGATCACAAAAATAGTATTTTTTTGCGTTTAATCTATCAAACAAGTAAATCTTAAACTTATTCATTACCTATTTACTAAAACACTGCAAACTCGGGTGTGAAAAAGGAAGAACTCCGATAGAATTATCGAAAGCATCATAGCAACTCACGTTCACATCGATGTTAGTATCTGTCGCTAATTTAAGTATCAACAAAACATCATTATATAAAAACGTATTTTTATAAAATCATTGCATAAGGAAACCGATATACGTAAAAATATCGATCATTGATATTATATTTACTTGTAACGCGATAGTTAAAGAATATTATAAAAACTTGGAGTGAACCAGAAAGGTCGATATGTCAGGAAACATGTTATACGTTTCGTAATAATGTAAACTATTTGTAAATTATTTTTCATAATATAATTATGTAGTTGTAACTAGTGAATGTTTTTACTTTATTGAGAACTCAGTGAGCCGGTTTCAGTCTATAAATATTTTTGTTTTGTGCTGTGTTCGTAAATTAAAATGTAAATTGTAATAACTGTATATTGTCGATATTATATTCAATATTTATTTATTGATTCGCTTGGATAGGTTCGCTTTCATTACGTATGTATTGGATGATGTTATTTTATTATTTAGCTGTCTGGCTGGGATGCATTTTCGTTGATATTATTTTTAAAGTTTGCTCAAGTGTCTCATCGTTGTGTTGTACATTTATTTTGTAGCAGTAAGCATCTTGTCTCATGTAACTTTGACGAATGATCTGTACGTTTCAGATTTTGTCCTTACATTTTTGACGTTAATATGATCAGATATTTATGTGCAATGGTATAGAAACAAAATTTAATAATCCCTCGCCAGATAGATAAACTCAAATTAATTTTGAGTTGTAAAATTTTAAATTGAGTAAAATTAGGTTTACGTAATAATAAAATTAAGTTTCGATTTATTGGGTCTATTAGAGCTATCTCAAAATTTCGAAAATTAGGTGTGTAGAGAGAATATTGAGAACCTAATTTGAACCATTTTATTTACCATTTATGTCCTATCGATTCAAATTTATGAAATAATTAGTAACTTAATAAGGTTAGGCGAGACGATATTGTCATAAATACCTATATAAATACATGAAATTAATAAAGCATAATGATTGTAACTTTTGATTTTTATTCAAAATCTCCTTGTTGAAAGTGTTAGTTTAGTTTTATTAACATAATTTTAGGGGGCCGAGTTAATTGTACTTAAGTCGGTAGTTATATAAATTAAAGTCCACTTAAGCAATATTAATCTATATTTAAGTATTGTGTAGCAGCTGTAGACATTAAGTTTTATTCATAAGAAATAACCGTTTTTATTCTTAGAACCAAAGCCTGAAATCTAACGTAAGGCGAAAATAGTACAAAGGAAAATTTGAAAGGCCAAGGCCGCCCTAACATTTCTCGCCCAGCCGTTAATGCCCTAACATCTATCTCGACTTTTTCCACGTGCCCTAAAACAAAAGGCTTTCGCCGATCGCGGCGCTAGATATCGTCGTTACGCCTTGCCCCTAACGACGAAATAATGATTTGCGTGATAGAGCCTCGGTTCCTTCCGTGTCAGCCTCGACTGATTGGTGGGCCCCACCCGCGGCACAAATCTCGAAATTACTTTTTTCTACCTACATAACTAGGTGTGTTCCCTGCTAATGACTTTTTAATAATCCCCCGCATCCAATGAACGCTGAAGGCGAATCATTATTCTCCGACGCGAGGTGAGCTAATGCGATTTTGACAAGTTCGAAATTGAGGCAATTATTGTTTTGCTGGCTTCTACTCGTAAATAGCCTCATATATTGCTTTGTCGTTCCGCTCCGGAAGTTATTTATAGTTATTTTTTATTGTATGGTTCGGTAAAAGCAAGGTCACTTGGCTCGTGTTATCTACGAGTTTGGCTGAGTTCGGTCCACTATTTTTAACATTGAATAGGAGAGGATGTAAACAATCCAATCTGTATCAATTTCTTAACCACTATGTTTAGATCTTTCATCTGCATTAAAAAAATTGGTGTTCTAGATATTTGTGGGGTCGAGGTATGCTGGTCTGTCGTGGTCGGAACCTTGTATGATAAGTGTTATTTATGAGCTTCGTCAATGTGCCATTGCACTTGGTCCAGATTGAGTTCACGGCCGTGCTCAGATAGCATCTGTATTGGCGATGAGCGATTCTAAAAATTGATGCATCGCAATTTTTGTTAGTATAGGTTACATACGGCAAATGGTCGCAGGAATTTCATATTACAATACTTAAATACTTACACAAATAAGTTAGGATTTAATTTCCTCAGTGGTTTTCTAATAAGATAAAGTATACGTAAATTATTGTCTTATTGGTTGAAATGTTCTCTTAGTTGAAATGTTCTCTTAGTTTATAGACATACTCTTTACTGAGATATTATGAAAACATCTAAGTAAGTATAGTAAAAAGTGTTTTGTTAAATAACTTTTCTATGCTAACTATGTGGATAAAATATAATGATGAATGCGAAAAAAATATTTGAAAGCCGTATTTAAAATTAATTTATACTCGTAGGTATATGTGATATCACACCCAAATATAATATAATACGCAATTTTGTTAAACCGTATGTTATTTAAGGACCGTATAATAACATTGAACCCTATGGTATACTTATTGTATTTAAACAAAATGTTGACACTCCGTATGAAAACAGAAAAACCGGTCCCTAAACGCCGTATTAACCGACTGTCCCAAGATGAAGACGTAAATCACTTCAATTTTTCACTTGCGACCTTGCCTCATAACGTTCAATTTTATTGACTACCATAAACCAAAGCAATGGTTAAATCAACGCCGATGTATCGATACAAACACCTCGTAAATATTTCACCTCTCATTCACACACATGTATGTGGAGCCTAGTGTGAAAGAGACGCGAGAAACGGCTCTTAATTTAGGTGTTACTGAAAATAGTTTATGATAGCTAAGTCACGAACCCATCTCAAACTAATATGAACTTTATAGGTTAGGCTTTGGGGTGGGAATGGCATGTGTTGGTTAATTTATAGCTTTTAAATGGGTCCTTAAATCGCAATAACGATTTGTTTATAGATTCTTGTGTAATGTCGGCGTTCCTTTGTAGGAATAAAATTAATTTATTACTTCTGGTAGAGTAATGATGTGGTTATTATTTTTATTTTATTACTTGTTATGATTTGTGATAAGGTTTTGGGTGGCAAATAGTGTAGAGAGATCTCTACACTTTAATGCAGTATTGTAGGTATTATAAATTGTTTGGTCATACAACGGAAAGGTAGTAGTGTTAGTATGTTTAATGTTTATTATGTATTAATTACTTACACCATTTTGTGCGTGGTCAATACAACTAACTATGGATATTATTAGTTGATTTTTACTGATAAACTATTCGTATTTCTGACAAAATATTTACATTTACCGATTAAGTATGTTTCTTGGGTTCTTGCAGATGCTGAAAATATTTTTGTATGTTAGTTAGAGAGGGTATAAAAATATAGACATTTTTTTTTATTAACATACATATTAACTCTATACTAATAGCTATACATATTATCTAATATTATTTTAACAGGACTTTACCTTTTTTTGGATGTTTGAATGTTGACTTTCAAAATTTAATAAGTGTGTGTGTGATAACGATGATTTATACTTCTTTTATATTATGTAACAAAACTCTTACCATTTCTATTCCTAATTCCAAATTTGAATTTGGCGCGCAAACCGCCGCCATTTTGTTTAGGGCGGCGCTCCCCGCGCCCCGCCCCCTGACGGCGACTCCCACGCGCAAACCACTCGGACGCAGCCCAACTCATTTGTTATATTGTACAGACTCCCGCACAAGTTCAGTATGCTTAGCAAGCAATAAGGAAAAGTTACTTTAGGAATGAAAATATGGTATGAAACAAGTATGAAAGATTGTCAAAAAGAAAATTTTTCACTTAAGTAACAATCATTTTATTTGAAAATCACTATTCAACTCAGAATAGCTTATTTCTTATGTTAATTCTAACTTTATGAGCAAAAACAGAAAATGGTGATACCAATATCATCAGAGTATGGTACCTACCATTGTTCTATGTTATATCCTAAAACTGCCTAGGCCACCAAAACTTATAGTATTAAATAATGAAATCTGGAATTACTAGTATTAAATTTTAGTATTTTTATCAGTGTGATTCACTTTAGCCTCCGTGATATAAGTTGGATATGAGCCAACTGTAAATGCCTAATAGTACTTAGATGTTGATTTCCTTAACACAGTAGGAAATTCTAGTTATAGATCAAAGATTCAGAATCTGTGGTTGCTATCGTGATGTTTTTTTGTATAGGTATTCTGATCAGCAACTGCTTTGAAAACTTACAATTATTAGTTTTCATTAGGTAGGTATGTAAGTATATCGTAATTTGGAAGTAGGTTAAATTATGCTTTATCAGACATTATGTAGGCGATAGCTCAGTCATTAATTTGACTCTGTGATAAGAGTAATTGAATCTGTAACTTATTGAGAAATAATTTATCTAAATAATTCTCGAGGGAACTCCAGCGGCGAAACTTATTGTCAACGGGTACACACCAGGCGTTACCTTTGAAGATGACATTGTTTGAACTATAACCGTCCTTATCCCATAAATGGTAACCTAGATCTATCTATCCTTGTCAATCAATATTTTGATCAGTTCCTCTTGATGTTGAACGGTACGGCGTTGAGGGAATTGTTACGTCACGTAGCAGAGGTCTAAGGGTAGATATGCATAGAAAAAGTTATAGGTAGGTATAGATGTGTCTGCAGATGTCTTGCTTCTGAATTTTTTAAGTGGTGTAGATGAAAATGTTGCGCCAGCTGTTGGTATGGCGTTAGTGGTAAGGTCTTATAATACAGTTGTTTTTTTTATTCTAAGGCATGACTTAAGGTATCAAAGAGGGTAGATCGAGCTAGACTAGTGATATTAAGGTTTCGTTTTAGTAATATGATGGGCTTACTTTTCACTTAAACTATGGTTTACGCCACTCATCTGAGCTGAGCTTACTATGACGTCTTATTGCGATCCAATTGTGAACTTAAACAGAATCGTTTCACTTTAAATAATAGTAATACGTGGCTTTCGATATCATATTACAGGTAGACGACAATCCCTTTAGGTTTAAAATCAACCCAAATTGAGCGTCAAGATGTCACAACAAGACGTCATGGTACGAATAATTAGTAAAACAATTCTGTTCAGGCCCTCAATTGGATAGCAATAAGACGTCATGGTAAGCCCCGATCCATTTTAATTGCATCATACCAAATATGAAAGAATTACGTAAATTAGACTTTTTTCGTAGCATGCCTCTACGAAATTTTTCGAAGCACAAAATTAAGATCCATATTTTGTAGGTACTTATAATATCAATATTATGACATTAATAAATCAATTAAGGTGGGTAAATATAATTTATCAAGTTACATAGATCCTATCTACCTGCGAATTTCACGAAAATATTTTCATGGTAAAAAAAATGTGTCGTTGTCAATGTTTTAATACTTATGGCTATACCCGGTAATTCGCGAAATAAACCATTAAACCTATTATAAATGCGAAAGTAAGTAAGTGTGTTTGTTACCTTTTCACGACTAAACAGCTGAACGTATCGTAATGACAGTCATACGCAACAGCTAGTGTACGATAATTTGCTAATTTGATGTATAATTTAGCCTTTTGATAATTATTGTGCCATCTAGGGTAGGACGACCGACGGCTCATTATTTACTAGAGAAATTGCCGCAATAGAGGTACGATATTTAATTTGCTGCCTTTGTATTATTAGTATCTAACTAAATCGCACGTTAGATTGCTTGTCAACTTAAATTAATGTATGTTTAAAACAGTACAGCGAAATTCTTAACATGTCAAAAAACTGATTTAATATACTTATTTATTACTATATAATAGGTGGTAAACTTACTTATGAGAGAAGCCTTTATTTTTATTTTTTTTGATAGTTTACTGTCTTTTTATTTTACTTGATTAAATATAAATAAAAATACTTATTATTTTCTCACAAAAAATATGGCAAATGTCTCCTGAAAAACAAAATAGCTACAGATAGTATTAGCCGAAGACAATTAATTTCTTTATTTTCTACATAATTACATTTAATAAAATAATTGTATATAACCAATTAGTCCCAACTTACTAGAAACTGATAGGGCAACATTGATTAAACAGCTAACCTATTACTACACGCGTTTTAATTAGTCCCCTCATGTAGGTGATATATATTTATCACTTCTCTAATGTCACTTCTTGTGTAGCACATACTACCACTTTGTCACTGCAAAAAACCTAAACACTTCCTTGAACAGCAAAGGAAGTGTCAAAATATTTACTGTGACAGAGGCTTGTAGTGTTAATAAAGTTGGCAGTGCCACGTCAATTTGTTTGAATCGGTGCCAAGTGGTCAAGTGTCAGTTGTGATGGAGCGTTACCTCTTTATGAAAGTACTTGAAGCAGGAAACTCAGGAGACGCTGGACGTAAGGAAAATAGCCCATATTTTTGTGTCTTATTCTTGAGTGCTGTTAGAAGTTTATACGGGTCAGGGAAGAAGAAGCCGACGGGAATGAGCCGTCGCCGGCGGCATCGGCAAAGATTTTCACTCATGTGTTTGAACATAAAAATACTGTGAAAAAAAAAATACAAAACCACAATGTTTTAAACTCTGTTTCATTGACAAAAGTATAACAAACAATGTGCCAAATTCCTCAATCTAACACGGAGATAGATTGAGCTAAACATTATTAACGTAACGTTAAATTGTAATCGAAATAGTCAAAACTTATTTTATATTTTTATTTTTAAAGATATTACAAATAACATCTAGAAACCAAAATTTATCTACCTATTAATATGTAATTGCATTTACTATGATGTAAAAAATTGGAAATTATTTCAACTTACAGCCGCAAAGAATAACTGCATACCTAATACCTCGATAAATCATGATACAGCGCGGGCGCCGTTTTATAAACACAAATTATTAATATTACAATGATATAAATTATCTTACAGTATCTGGAAATCAACAACCTTTAGCAAAATTGTACATTGTTTATTGTTTCAAAAACAGTGTGTAGGCATGAAGGTAGTAAACATTGTTTCTTTCTCCCTTTTGGGGCAATATACAATGAAAGAACCTTTATAATAATTACTGTTTTTATTTTTTTATATTAATTTTTAGTTGTACACATTCCGAAAGCGGCGGAAAAAAGAGAACGAGTGTTGCCACATTAGCACACTCAATTACCTTAAAATAATCTTATGTCATAGACATAGGTGGGGGGGCGGAAAGAATATTAGTTGAAACAAATGTACAGCCAATAATGAGATGATTTACATCTACTGGTACTTATGTATAATTATTATGTCCTACTTCTCTCATTTTATGCTTATTAAACTTAAACTAAACTTATTTTAATTTTATTTATTCTATAGGTAATAGTACAACTTTAGACACTGCTCGAGTGTGCAATTTCTTATCAGATGTTTGAACTTCTACAACTCTCACATGGCTGTCCTTGCCGCAGACCACCTTAGTAATTCTACCCATGGGCCAATGCAGGGGTGGGGTGTTAGGATTCAATAGTAGAACTACATCGCCTAGCTTGAGATTAGGTAGCACTTTTCTCCATTTAGTTCTCTCGTTGAGCGAAGATAAATAGTCCTTTGACCAGACCCTCCAGAAATGCTGCCGAACCTGCTCACAACATTTCCAAAAGCGTAGCCGATTGGTTGGGTATTCGGTTAGATCAGGCTGCGGTATGGCTGTTAAAGGGCTGCCAATTATTAGATGTCCCGGAGTGAGAAATGAAAAATCAGACAAATCCTGACATGGTTTAGCCATTAATGGACGCGAATTTAAAATACATTCAATTTCAGCCATAATTGTACTAAATTGCTCATAAGTCAATAATTTACAAGTTGCAATTCTTTTTAAATAGAATTTAGTTGACTTGACGGCTGCTTCCCACAAGCCTCCATGATTTGGGCTGTAAGCTGGGATCCAATGGAATTTAATTTCTTTCTGCAGCATGAAACTATGGACACTTTCCTGAAATTCTTTATTGTTATGTAATTTATATAATTCTATAAGTTGGTTATTGGCACCTTTGAAGGTGCTAGCATTGTCGCAGTGAACATCTGAAGGTATACCCCTACGCGAGATGAACCTTTTAAACGCAGCCAAAAATGTATCAGTTGACATGTCCGATACAACCTCTAAATGTATGGCCTTGGAGGCGAAGCAAACAATGACAGCAACATAACCCTTAGTAATTATACTATTTCTTTTTGAAGATTGTTTTATATCAAAAGGTCCGCAATAGTCTATGCCCACCCGTTCAAATACCCGAGCAGGATTTACACGACCGCTAGGCAAAGAACCCATGAGTTGTTTGGCAGTTTCTGCCTTATGCCTACAGCAAATAGTACATTTGTGGATTACACTTTTGACTTCTCTCACAGAATTGATAATGAAGTATCTTTGTGATAAACTGCTTAAAACAAGCTTTAAGCCGGCATGCATTAGAGTCAAGTGCTCTTGTATAATAATTAACTTTGTAATATGACAATGCTTTGGCAAAATAATAGGAAATTTTTGTGAATAATCTACATTTGCATTATGTAGTCTGCCTCCTACACGTAAAATGCCACTGCTATCTAGAAATGGATGTAGGGACTTCAAAGAGGTTTTGATAGGTGAATCTTCAGCAATGCATTTTAATTCTTCAGCAAAATAGTGTTTTTGAATGCTTCTTTGTATGCTACTCAAAGCCCTTCTGAGTTCCCCTACAGATATTTCTCCAGATATTATATTATTGCTCTTCTTACATTTGTTAATAAAACGCAAGACGTACGCCATAACACGTATCGTTTTGTATAAGCTAGAATATTTTTCCATAAATGTCTCAACTATTTCATTTTTTGTGGTCATTGTACATGATGTATTTTCATCAGAAATAGGGACAGGTTGAAAAAGTGGCTTTTCGACAGTAGCCAAATAAAGATTGTAATTATTACAGTCAAGTAAATAATTAGGACCCTGCCTCCACAATGAATTATCAAAAATATTCATTGGTTCAGAGCCTCTGGATAAAATATCAGCTGGGTTTAAAATACCTGGTGTAAAATGCCAAATTGAATTTTGTGTAATTTTTTTTATCTCTCTTACGCGGTTTCCTATGTAAGCAGGGACCTTTACAGGTGATAAATCTAACCAGCCGAGCACAATTTTTGAATCACAAAATAAATTAACCTTTTGTATTTTTAACAACTTAGCAATATGTGATGCAAGTTTTGCCAATAATAATGCTCCATTGAGCTCTAATTTAGGTATAGTTAACTTAGAATTAATACCATTAAGTCTAGATCTGGAGCAGAGCAAATGAGAACTGCAGTCACCATCATTTGTTACCTTTATGTAAACACAACAGCCATATCCCTTTGCAGATGCATCACAGTAACCGATGATTTCAATCTCACTGTCATCTTTGGTTTGTACATACCGTGGAATAACTATTTCTGGCATACTCACAAGATTTGCATAAAAACTATTCCAGTAAGTTTCTAGCTCAAGCGGTAATGGGGTGTCCCAGTCTAAATTAGCTTGCCACAGCTCCTGCATGAAAAGTTTGGCCCTCATAGTGACAGGCCCAACAAATCCCATTGGATCAAACAATCTGCTTATTGAACTTAGAACTTGCCTTTTTGTTGGTATTTTAGTGGGAACTACATCTCTTCCATTCAACAGGAATGCATCACTACCAGCATCATAAGTTATGCCTAATATTTTGACTATTGACTTGTCCTGATCTAAATCTTTGCGATAAGAGCCTAGGGCCTCCTGAGAAACATCATGAAGCAACTCCGAACTGTTAGATACCCATTTATGTAACCTGAAATTGGCATGACTGAGAAGCATGCCAAGTTCATGTTTTAATTGTTTAGTTTGTGCAATTGTGCTACATCCTGCCTGGATATCATCAATATATGAATTATTTATCACTGCTGTGCTTGCTAAAGGATATTGATCCTTATATTGTTCTGCTAATGTAATGAGACATTTAGTGGCCAAATAAGCTGAGCTGGTCAAACCGTAAGTTACCGTCTGTAATTGAAGGACATTCATAATCCCATTTTCGCGCCAAAGAATGTTTTGTAAGCATCTGTGATCCGGATGTATTTTTATCATTCTGTACATATGACGGATATCACATTGTATAGTGTATTTGTATGTTCTGAATAGTATCAAAATGTCAAAGAGTGAATTTTGTACCACAGGACCATTGCACATAAAATCATTGAGACTTAAGCCATTTTTATTTTTTGCACTGGCGTCAAATACCACCCTCAACTTATTTGTTTGTTTGTCTAGTTGAAGTACACCGTGGTGTGGCAAAATAAACCGTGGCTCATCTCTAGGGTCACAGGTTTTTGTATCAATTAATTTAGCATGTCCTAAATCTATGTACTCTTGTATAAATGCTTTGTATAAATCATAGTACTTAGGGTCCTTTATAAATCTTTTTTCTAAACTGTATAATCGTTGCAAAGCAATTGCATATGAATTAGAAGGGTCAATGTCCTGCAATTCAATCTTGAGCGGATACTTGACCTCAAATGTATTATTTTTTAATGAAACCGACTCATTAAATACCTTTTCACTATACTCGTGCTCAGGCAAGGCCTCATGATATATATCTGGTACCTTTTCTGCCTCCCAGAACTGACTTATGCAGTGATCTAGCTCTGAGTTTATGACTGTATGCATAGCGATGGCTGTATCATTAGTGGACATTCCTGGAGATGAGATGATGTATCCCAGCTGTGTATTAATTAAAATGGGATCTGCTGGGCCACCCTCAATCTTTCCATCAATAACTATTTTGAAAAATACATCACAGGCTAGTAGTATTGATATCTCACCTGGAGTGGAAAAATCATTGTCAGCTAAGTCTACATGTTTAGGTATAACAAAGCTATTTAGGTCTATTTTCCTTTGCGGAACCTTTGAAGTTATCTTGTCAATTACCGAACAAGTAACACTGAATGAAAAATTATTTTTTAATGATTCACATTGTAATTGTATGCCTTTGCTAGTGGAATTGTTACAAACATCACCTAAAGTTGAAATGTTTTTCTGCAAATCAATAAGAGGTAACCCTAGCTGATCAGCCAAAGATGCAGTACAGAATGAAGACTGGCTACCACTGTCCAAGAGGGCTCTAACAATGTACTTTTCATTGTTGGCTCCAGTTACCAAAACTTTGGCAGTGGGAAGTAGTACACTTGCAATGAGGGGCTGAGAAATGTGCAAACTTACCGGTGCAGCAGCTTTACCTTCATTTGTCTTTGCTCCAGCTTTATCCTCTGGTTTGTGTAGCAATGAGTTGTGCGAACTGGAATTACAAACAGAACATTTAAATTTGTACCGACATTTTTGTGAATGGTATGCCAGACACACTTGGCACAAATTGTTCTTTGTTACAAATTCTAGCCTCTTTTGGATGGACTCTGCATTGAATGCGGGACATTCGAATAGCTTATGCACTTGGGAACACATTGAACACTTTGAGGTTTCACTCTTGTTTACTTGAACTGATAAGCTCACTGATGATTTGGCTTTGACTTGTATTTTATCACCCATAGGTGTGCTAGCCTCTAGGGAAGCAGCTCGCTTGTCCAAGAAGGTGAGTAGCTCATCCACGGTTACTACTTGTGTTGTGTCCCTCTCTGAGTGAAATAATCTAACGGTGAGTGAGTCAATCTTGCGCATTAATATGCATGATAAAATGGCATTCCATTCTGCGACTGGTTGTTCAAGATTCTTCAATGCAGCAACATGTTGTCGGACTTTAGCAACAATCTCTCTCAACTGCTGGGCAGTACCACGCAGTAAGCTTGGAATATCAAGTAAATTGCACACATGGCTATGTATCAACAACGCTGGATTATCATATCTTTTCTGCAACAATTCCAAAGCGACTTCATATCGTCACTGGAAAGGCAAAATTACTGGAGCTCCAAAAAGCCATTTCGAGATAAAGCCATTTTAATTTTTTGTTTTTATAAAAAAAATCATATCTTTTTAATTTATGATCCGATTTTGATCAAATAACTTGATATGTAAACCTTTTTAATTGTTTTATTTTTATTAATATCCTGTATGATACTATAAAGGCTCTTTTAGGAAATAAGTGGTGGATAAGTAATGTGACCTCATTTCAGAGAAAGTAAAATTTACTTAAATGCCGTGAAGTTAAACTTTCTTTGTTATTTAAACTTACTGATAACACATAATATAAAGCAATGAGAGTATGACAAAATTTCTTATAATATAACTATACTGCTATGCTGGTGAAGTAAAATTACTTCTTGGACATATTTTTATTTTCACATGTCTAGCACAAGGACTTAAGGGGTGACCAGATAACTTTACAAAGTTAAGCACAATTTCTTTGCAGTAAGTTTGTCGTAATAATAGATGATATAAACGACGTAAGACATTAATGATACTTTGATTAACTACATTAAAAATACTGATGACTTTATTTGATTTAAAAAGACGGCTATCCATTATACGGAAATCTAAAATAAAATAGTTAGATACTTGGAAATTACGTAACAATTGTTATCAATATAACTGAACGACTTTTTTTAAAGTTTAAAAGTCCCAAAACAGGTTAAGATGAAAAACCATGCACCTACCACGAAATGCGTCCAGCCCGTAGGTACTCATACATACATACATACAGTCACGCCTTTTTCCCGTTGGGGTAGGCAGAGACTACATCTTTCCACCTACTACGATCCTGACACACCTCTTTCGCATCTTCTACTTTCATGACTTGCTTCATACATGCTCTCCGGTTATGCGTACTCTTGACTTGACCTTTCCTTAAGACGTCTTCGATTTGATCGTGGTACGTCCGTCTACGTCGACACCTACCGTCTGGTCCACTCACACTAGATCCATAAATCTGTTTCGTAAATCTACTTTCATCCATCCTCTCTAGATGTCCAAACCATCTAAGCATTCCTTCTCTATTTTTGTCACTACATCTTCTACCATTCCGCGTCGTTCCCTTATCACGCTGTTCTCCACTTTGTCAATCAGAGTCACTCCAATCATACTTCTCAGACTTCTCATTTCCACAGCATTAATTTTACTTTCATGCTTCTTCTGCCATACCCAGCATTCACTACCATACATAAGCGTAGGCACCAACACTCCCCTGTGCACAGCCAGTCGTGCCTTTTTGGACACTTTCTGACTGCTCACAAATTTATGTAGTGCCCCATTCACTTGATTTCCTGCTAACACTCTTCGCTCAATATCACTATCATTCTTACCATCTCTTGTAAACTTTGATCCCAAGTACACAAATTCTTCCACTTAACTTCACAGACTGTCATTCTTTCTTCTCTTTCAAAAACCATTATTTTCGTCTTGCTTATATTCACTTTCATCCCTTTACTTTTCAAAGCATCATGCATAATATTAACCATCGCTTGCAACTCCTCCTCCGATGATGCTAACAAAACCTGATCATCAGCGTATAGGAGGCATTTGACGGTTAAATCATTCATTCTTAGTCCACACAATATACTCTCTTTCAAATCTGTCAAACAATTATCCATGAATAGATTGAACAGGCCCGGTGATGCCACACACCCCTGCCTAACACCTTTTTCGATGCTAAACCAGTCTGTGACAGCTCCGTTTATTCTGACACAAGCACTGGAACCCTCGTAGAGTGATTTCAATACTCGTATCAGACTGCCGCGCACTCCATACATAGACAATGTTGACCACAACTCACTCCTCACTACTCTGTCATAAGCCTTTTCCAAGTCCACGAATGCACAATAGACCTTTTAGTTTTTGGCCAAACATTTTTCGGCTATGTTTCGCAAGGAAAATACTTGATACATACATCCCGTTCCTCTCCTGAAAACCGCTTGTACATCCCATATTTTCTTATCAGTTTCATCCGTCACTCTCGTAATCAAAACTTTTGCATACAATTTGCCGACGATACTGAGCAAGCTAATGCCTCGGTAGTTTTTGCAGTCTTGCTGTGACCTCTTTCCTTTATAAAGCGGTACGATGACGGCTTTGCACCAGTCACCTGGTACAATTCCGCTCCTCCATCAAAGGTTAAATAGGAGGTACAGCTGACTTGCTACCACACCCTGTCCAGCTATCAGCGTCTCGACCGAAATCCTGTCATACCCAGCAGCCTTTCCTAACTTCATACTTTTCAACGCTTTCATAATCTCTTCCATGCTGATATCACTTTCACAGCTATCTTCATATATGTCTCCAGGTGGCACTGGTACATGCATATCCTCTTTTTCAAATAAACTTTCAAAATATTCCTTCCATCGCCATCGTTAGAACGCATACCTCTCCTCTCACAACACTTCCATCCTGGTTTCTGATTTTGTCCAGTTGCGAGGTTGAATGATTACCTCTGGCTGTCCTTATGGACTTCCAGAAAAACTTTATGTTACTCTGAAAGTCGTCAGATAACCTCCTATCAAACTCATCTCTATCATTCTCTTTCTTCCTCTCCACAGCTTCTTTTGCCACACCCTTTAACCTTTTATATTCATTCCTTGCCTTGCTTACATCCAAATTCATTGCCATTTGCATTCCTTGATTGGATTTCATAGCCAACCAGTCTAGCCAAGCTTTCTTCTTCTCAGATGCCGCTCTTTGGACATCTGCACATACATTGTTTAATTTACATCCTTTTCTTCTCTAAAACAGATGAGGTACCTACTTATTTTTTAAATCTAAATTGCCTAACTTTAATTTAAGGGACGTATGGAACATAGTTTACAGTTTAGTTAAATACCTATTACGTCAGCCTTTTAGTTAGAAACCTATTGGTTTGTTTTCACACCAACAAGACCAGCTATTATAAAATCTAGTCTTTATCTTTATTATCCTATATTAATATCTATGTACGGTTTTATTGGTAAGTGCTGCAAATCAAACTTAATTGTAATAACGAAAAACATTATAAATTAATGTAGGTATTTTACAATCGGATGGTAGGTATGACATAATTATTTTGACCATTTTATTCTATTTCTATCTAATAATAATGTTTTCTATAATGTACTATAATCAATGAAACATAAATACTTACCTATCTTACTTAGGTACCTACTTAAAACAACGTTATTGCATTGTCACATTGTTTTCGATCAAATTGTACGCAGCAGCGGCAGCAAAAACACACGTTCTTTTGCTAAAGCTCTCTCTGGGGCCGACTGGCTTAACCGCCTGCGTGGGCGCGTTCATGTACAATTTTGTACCAACAAGTCGATACTTATTCATCAATAATAATAATTTTGTGATTAATATTTTTACTTAAGAGATGGTAGTATATACTTGGACAGAAAAGATAAAATACTTTTGTGTCTTTTGCAGAAATTTAACTGCAAAGCAAAGTGCTTATAGCCTGCAAACTAATCCATAACAGTCAGGCTAAATTACTGAAACGCCATTCACTCGATAAAAATAATAAGGCATTTCTTTTTATACGGCGAGCTTCATTCGAATTTACGTAAATCAAAACTACTTAAACCAAGTTATTATTAAATTCAAAGACGAGCAAAACTACTAATATAACATTATTTTCCAGACAACAGAAAGTAAAATTTTCTTAAATGGAAATTGGCGCATTTCTACAGTAAGTAAATATGACATAAGTAACACTCGTACGAAAAATATCGAAAAGAGTGTCACTTCCGTAATCGAAAAAAAAAATAACCCGCCTTTTGACGGGTTACTGAAGCGCCACTAAAGTGCTTCGATTGCAATGCTGCCTAAATAAATCGATGCAGAAAAAATCACTGATTCCGAATTTGTATGTAACTCAATATGCCCAATTTGGCGGTTAAGTAATTTTGCCTTTCCAGTGACGATATGACTTACCGACAATGGGCAGGTTATCAATTATTTGTAGGGGCTCTCCCTTTACATACTTTTTTAAGAAACATATTCTTTGTATATCTGTTAGCCTCTTGTCGTGGTGTACTACAGCTTTGAACATCTCCATGAATGGTTTGAAGTTGGCAATTTCCTTCCCATCGAATGTTGGTATTTCCAATGTAGGAAGCTTGGCTGCATGATGGCTAAGATTGGAAAAGTCTGCTGGAAGATTGTGCACCTTTATTAGCCGCTCTAATGTCGCTAGCAGCGCGAGGTATCTTTCTTCCTGATCATCGTCCTCTTTCTCGCCCAAAAGCTCCAAACTTAGCGAGATGTCTCTGCATTTATTGTAGATATCAATCAAATTTTGTTTACGGACCTGTAGCTCTTCGAGCCCGAATTGGCTATGTTCGCTCAGATAATTCTCTAGTCTGGTAAACGAAGCCTTGCATTGGCCTCGGGCGGCGACAAATTTTTTCCGTTCCACATCTGCCATTGTATTGCTCGATTCTTCGTCCGAATTATTTGAAATATCTGATCGCGCCGATCCTGAGCTTACGCTAGAATAAATGCTCATTCAAATGATTGATTTATTTTTGGACCACGAATTGTATTTTGTAAAAAAAAACTTTTTTTTTCTAGTCGATATGTAATCAAGTCTGTTTTTCGTTGCATGATGTATGCGACGAATCGATGATTATCGACCTTTCGCGTCTTGTGATTGGACGTTCGTCATGATGTGCTCGTACGTCAGCCAATGCTCTTGTCGGCCATTGGCACCACTGCTGTCAGTCAATGCAGTGCGCAATGAGAACGTAGAACGTACTTGGTCGCTGCAAAAAATGCCGTCAATGGCGCCAATGCAAAATTGCAAATGGCACCCTGCCGGCCGGCGAAACACCAAATTCACAACACGCTCTTTATGTAGTTACTGAATTATTTAGCTCAGCAAGAGTTATTATCACTGAAATATTTCGGCACCATGTTTCTTTCTCCCTTTTGGGGCAATATACAATGAAAGAACCTTTATAATAATTACTGTTTTTATTTTTTTATATTAATTTTTAGTTGTACACATTCCGAAAGCGGCGGAAAAAAGAGAACGAGTGTTGCCACATTAGCACACTCAATTACCTTAAAATAATCTTATGTCATAGACAAACATACGAACAGTTTCATGAAACAACAATTAATATTTACGATTGTCCCAAAGCAAAGGATTTCTCAAATGTTACGGAAGAAGGAGAAATCAAATAATATCGAAAATGTGGCCGGAATTCTAGTCATTTATTTATAACTATGGTATATTATATTTTAAGGTTTCCTATCCTTCAAGTAGATAGGTACAGGTTAACTTATTTATAGGTGCTTACAAATGCCAATCTCAGCCCTACCATACAATATGAATCGAGAAAATACCTACTTTTCCATAAAAAAAAAAGATTTATTACGATTATTTCCAAACAAATCATAATAAAATATGCACTACCTTTTCTAGCTGTTTCACTATTGTTAGGCGAGCACATTATTTACATCTTTTTCGGTAATTTGTTTTTGTATTAACATAATTTGGCACTGATGTTCAACTGTATTTGATACTCAAAGGTTAATTTACATCGTTTTCATGCCGTCACTGATGCGAAGTGAGCGGGCACGAACTATTTACATTCTTTTTATGTTGGCAAATTTGTGTACTTTCTAATGTTATGCTTACCAAATTTTTTATGTAACCGTTAATATACCGACTCGTAGGATGCTTTTGGTCTTTTGTCAATGTTTTACTTATTCTACATTGATAATTATGACTTGTAGTAGATGAAGCATCAGTGTGACCTAAAGGAGGCATCTAGTTATCTGATCATATAATTATTTATATACAGGAACTTACACAACGAATTTACTACATATATTCAATTCCATTAAGATAACGTAAGAAGCTACAATGCCTACACGATATTATCCGGGCCGGATATTCACATTGTTGGTACCTACATCTCTGTATTAGATGTTGGCGATTCTAGAATGTCTTATCAAACATTAACATCCTTCTAAAAACTTACATCGACAATAGTAGAAACTGATCACAAAAATATTTTTTCTACTGATGAGTGTATACGAATGGCAATAGAAATATTTATAAGTAAGGCTATATATAAATACGAATATAACAATGTTTTTCGTTCCTTAGTTTACTCGGTTACAATAATAGGGCAGTATAGAGAGACACTAACACCCTAAACTACTAACTGCAGTACTGTAGGTCACTTTCGTAATCACAAGACGGTGTCTTTAAACTAACTAGGTGAGTACCTATAACCAGTCCGCTACGCTCAATTATTAACCTCAAATATAAACTTTTACTCTCCTTAATACATACCGACATTCTTACAACGAAATCAGACCATGGAACATCGGCTTCGGCGAGAGGGCAGAGTTATCCAGCTATGCAGTCTCATGCTGCGACCAGCGTGTGGTAATCCAATAAAGATAATCCGGGAGATAGCCCGGGTGGGTATACATAGAGTTATGTACGTAGGTATAGCGTTAGCAAGGGTAAATTCACAGGCCTTATGATCTAGTTATAATTTTTAATCTACTTTTGAAGGTGTGTTTGGCGAAATGAACAACTAATCCAATAAACATAACCCAGGAGATAACTCATGTTGGTAAGTCTATGGTTGGTAAAGTGTAAGTAAGGGTTTTTATAGACACATGCCCCAGATGTCACAGAATTTCTAACCTATTTCGTAGTTGTAAGATAAAATAAGCATGCTACAACTAAAATTCTATTGGAGCTTTTATTGTTCTGTATTTTTTCCTCATGATTTGACGAGAAACATGGCGGACGGTTCACTTTATCATAAGTTCAAATGAATGTTCATCAAGGTTATTTGTAGTAGACATTCACCTTACTTTTTACTCTGTATTTTTTTATTATTGAGATTCTATACAGGCCTTTTAAATACAATCCAAATACAGGACTTAGTTTATCTACAAAAGCTTGTCTAATGTTATGCGATTCTTATCCATCGCCTTCTGTCCTATCCTACCCTTACGAACTTATTCACCTCCCAATTCTTAGTATATTGATTATTGCCAATGAATAGGCACCGTGTCTACGTGTAGGTAGTTATACCGTATATATAACACCATATTGTACCCATATAACAACGGAAACCAATCTCGTTTCATCGTAAGAGCCGCCACAATAGGAGGTAAGTTTTTCGTCTGTCACTTGTTTCCTGACTTTCACTCTAAGTTAGGGGACGGGGTTTCGCCTCGTGTGGACATTGTACAAGTAGATAGGTCTGTACTGTTGGTTCTCGAAGCGAACTCGATCTTAAAATGTACAAACGCAATAATATGTATACCAATTCAAATCTGACCTATTATGTAACCTTCGTATTAAAATACTTAATGTTATTAGTGATGAGACGCTAGAGAAAGTTCCATTAGGAGGTTGAATTAAAGACGGTCAGTCAATTAATTCATTATTTAACCCCACAATAACGTAGGTATATTAATATTAAGGCAGTATTTACTAAGTTAACTTTTTCCCCAATGTTACAACCCGATAACCCATAGGATACTAGAGTTAACACAATGAGGAAAGAGCACTTTCATACAATAATTGTTCTAAAACTTTTGTTTCCTCATGGTGTGTACAATAAATTGAGTATCCACCTATAATCTTTTCACAGTCACTTCCTAGATCCACTCTTCTATAATTCAGAAGACTGTCCAAAATATTTAAAGCGACATGGTACTACAATGTGCTTTAGTATATTGTAGGTGGGGATTTACCCATCATCTAATGAAATTATTTGCTCTCAGTATGCGAGGGTCGTGATTAACGCTTTGAAACGGCGGGGATGAAATTTAATTGTAACTGGATGAGTTTCAGCACTGGATTTGACTTTGCATAGACGGATTAATTTGTATGGTAATTTTGGTTGGTGACGAACATTGTTTGTTTGGGGTAAAAAGGGAGAACAGAAACACAGTTATGTTTGGGTAAACATAATAATATGGTAAAAATAAAATATTATAAATTTTCGAAATGTTCATACAAAAGTAAGATTTACCAAAGAGTTAGATCTTAGCCGATGACAAATTGCTAAAACTTGTAGGTAGTGTGATATTTTGAGCCGACTTCAAAAACCTCATTTTTGTTTTGTATATTATTATTATGTAAGTTACCTCACATCAGCAGAACTTCTCAAACTTTTATAGATGTTTTCAGTTTTTTATAGAAAGGATGATTGTTCCTTTAAAAATTCGTCCAAATTGGCTCTTTTGTATTGTTCAGTAAAAAAAATTTCAAGAGATTCCAATGGTTCTTCTATTGGTTGTAATGTAATGTTTACAAAACTAGACAGTGTATTACACCTAGTGCTGGGTTCCTATGAACAGTGCCTAGTAATTTCGAAGTAGCCTCTTACCTAAGAATTTTTTTTTACTGTTTTGCCAATGTAATCATCACGTGTAACAACGCTTTAGGCACTGTTTAAAAAAACAGCTAGTAGTCGCTCAACAAACGGTCGGTCATAAACTAATTGTAAGGTGGGGTTCCCCCTTATAACCTATGACATTTTGAAATATTTTGTTCTACTAAAACAAACTTTCAACATTTATCAATAGATTAAGTTTTTCATTGTAAAAGTTTAGCATCAGATGAATTTCTGAGTCTGATTAATGCACATGTCACTGACAGTCTTCAAAATCCTAATCCGCAGCAAAGTTTTGATACGTGGGTAGATTTTTATTCAAAACCACCGTTATCGTCAACAGTGCTATAATTATATCGATTCATTCAATACACAGTCTGCCCAGTGTAACTTGATCTTCTGAACCCTCAGCGTCTTTGTAGTCCTGTAGCCTGATTGTAGTTTTTGGGGGTCTTTGTAAATTGGGCAGGTAAGTTCCCCGCGAGGTAAGCGGGGCCATTGTCGCCACCGATTGATTAATACCTACCATAGTTTATCTACCGATATGACAACAATGGGCGTCTTGCCAGCGCGCCGTAATGCGTCCTGCCTATAGGCTTTATTTACGTACAACCCTAGTTCCTGTTCACATGGTGTCTCTTGATTGACAGTTGGTTAATGTTGCTTTTTATTTTCGCAGGTGACTGATGGAGTGGTGTTGTGACGTCGACGGTGGGATCTGTGAAATAAAGAAAATTGAGTGTTTTATTTGTGACCTTTTTCTATTAGCTCAATTTTGCCAGTGTCTCGGAAAGTACACTCGAGTTTCGACCAGTGCACTAAGTATGAGTTTTAACTAGCTCCACATAGTACGCGTCAACTAGCTCTTCGTATGAAGATTTTTCGTTCATACACGCGCCGCGGTAGGAGCGCTGTACAGGATCTTCATACGAAACCGCTAATTGACGCGTACTATGTCGATCTAGTAAAAATTCATACTAGGGGTACTGTTTGTTTTTGAATTGCCACAAACGATGAATCATAGTTTTTGTTGTTACAAGATCAATTTGAGTGCCTTCCTACTCGTATAAATAGTTAATACCGATACTATGAGTATGCTCCTACATTGGTTATTGCTAAGTTTGATATTATGCTCAAACATCTTTACTTTTGATCCACTATCTATTTTCGTACTGCTTTAAGTATAACAAGAAAACTTAAAACTTAAAATTTGACGGAGTAGGTGATCATACGCAAGGATTAATGTCATCTCTAAGGCATCTTAAAATATGACGCCACTATCATGACTATGCTCTTGCTTAGTAGAATTAAGTAAAGATGCTTTAAAACTTAAAATTATTTATTATATAGGAAGCACCACGTTTTTCACGGTAAGTTAACAAGGAGGTTTTCATGGTGTTTGAGATGTTGATAGCTCATGGCAGCATCCTGTATACTGTGACAGGTAGACTGTCACTCACAATTTGACAAATGATGTTGGAGTCTCGTCCCATTCTATGTAAATGTTCTCCCTCATGTTACAAGAAGGCCACATGTGATCTTACTGATAAAATAATATGTGCATTGATCGATCTAAATTGTGGAATTCATCGGGCAGCTGCCATCAGTATTATATGTATATGGAATGCAGAAGCCGTTCAATTGCATTGAAGTACTTATTATGTACAATAGTTTCCAACCTAGTTTCCAATGAACATTGGTTCTAATTTTAAATTTGTACACACATAAATGTATCAACATAAAAGTACAAGAACATAAATGTATCTCAATAAAAATTATAATGACGTCCATTTGACATTTCCATTTCTACACATACTACGATGACTGAATTCTATAATTATCAACGTACGGTATCAATACATTCATCACGAAAATTCATACTTCAGCACCCTTGTCAGTTGCCACAGATTAGTAAATAGTAATACTATGCCTCGAGCGTACAGGGCTCGTCTTGAAGAGTCGCATATGGCGCGTGTTTCATGTCACCAAGTCTGATATGGTGGTGACAGCGACCATGAAGTTCATACAAAGTTTTACCTACATCTCAAGATTCACGACAAGCATGATGGCTCACGAGCAACATGAGATATTAATCGCAAGAAGCAGGATGACACATTGTCCTGCAAAAATATTACAGGTCCTGAAATTCATAGTTTAGGCAGAGACAAATAGTAGCAAGAACACTGAACACAGAAACAAGAGTGGAAGTGACTTTCACTTCCACTTGTCTCTCTCTTTCGTGAGCAAGAATATGTATACCTTCAGTGAGATGGGATTCATCAGCTTTAGCCCGCAACCCGTCTAAGAGAAGAAACCCCTAAATCAAACCTGGGATGAAGTAACTGATAGGCACCAGAACCACAAAACATGTGTCATACTTCTTGTAGTTGTAAACCTCTTTTATAAACATTCTATTCGGTGAGGTAGGCACAATATAAATATCCGCCAAGCAACAGTGTGAAAAAAGCTATGAGGATACTGTTTCTAGCAGTATTACTGCGTATATGAGACGTCAGAACCAACGCATCAAGGTGACGAGCGCAGAGCAGTGCCACGTAGCACATAATATGGCGCTTACGAGCTAGTGATAACCCAGATAATATACAAAAAAAAGGTTTACTCATGCCTACAACGTACCTACAGGTTAGAGCGTACATGTATACAAGGGTGATCTTGATGACGAGTTGCACATGGCGCGCTCCCAACACGCAGACATGGCGGTGACACTGCGAAGACAAACAAACATGATTAATGTGTAATTCCGATAAAGTTCTGAGAGTTCGCGCGGACGTGTGGTAAGCTTGGGAACTTTGGAGATGACAGGAAATTTTGTTATTAGATGCTTCTTAATATTCGTGAGTCCTACCGTAAAAAAGTGGGGGTTACGCTATTCCCGCTTGCCATCAGGTAAAAACTTGAGTTTTATTGAAGTGATTGTTTTGAAGAATAGCTAATAATTGTTGTTACGATGACCAGGCAGGCTTTGTTAATTGTTTGAAAAAAAAAGCTATTTAAGCAACACAAGATTTTCTGTTTGATAAGATTACACACTTTCACCTCATCGAATGTGTGATCAAATAAAACTTCTAAAAGCGCTAAAACACTCTATCAACTTAATAGAGATGTCCAAAAACCTTTTGCTCCATCAAGGAAATGGTGAAACTAATGATTACGAGATAATGCGTAAGAAATGGACGAAGCGAACGAACACTTTCCTAAGTCTATTCTGAAAAAGCGAAAAAAGGTAACGTGACGGAGAGACGAAAAAAAGACCGAATTTCGTCTCAGGAGAGTAAGACTGCAGAACCTGTGAATTTAAGCACGAAAACAAAAGGCTGGAAAGGACTTACAGGTGAAATAGAATTTGAGCCTTTTGTTGTTATAGATAGAGAATAATTCAGCTTCAATAGGGCTTCAGTTGCTTGATGGTATAATGAGGTAGAAAAACGAGATATCCGTGACTAGTCGAAAAGGGACGGCAACAGAAAAAGAGGGAGATACAAATATGGCATTTTGATTAATACACAGACATTGCTCAGAGCGGGCCGTGTACCATTGCTAAGTAATGACCACTCCATAAAGACATGGTTAAGGTTAAAAGAAAATTACTTTATCAACGCCTTGTTTTAAATAAATATCCTGTTTCAGGAAATATTATTGTTGTTTCCAATACGAGAAATTGAGATGTTAAGGAGATGTTAAGATTCAACCGCCTTATTGATGGCTACACAAATGATATATTATTAAGTTCGTTTATTTTCTTAGCAACTTTTGTTTTGGAATTGTTTTATTTAGTACCTATATCCGAGAGTTAATTTTATGACTGTAATTAATTAAGCGATCGTGAATAGATAAACTTAATTGAAATTTGATCTTCTATTACTTTTTATTTTATATACTCGTATAGAGGCGCGGAGTTGAAGAGTAATGCGAGTCTATTAACAGGTTATTAATAAAAATGTAATCTGACGCATAATATTTTACAGTTCACAATTTTTATCTAACCGGTATTCAGGACTCTTTGAAAGTAGCCTCAGAACTGCTTCAACTGAACGGAAACGTGTAATACAATCTACCTAACCTTTAAATTCCTTAGCAAACGGATATTACAATGCAATAAAAAACCGCTTAATATACCTTAGTAGAAAAAAACTCGATGTAAATGTGACTATGACATTCTCGTTGGAAAAAAAGGGTTAAGACAACTGTCAGATTGGTCTTCCAGCAAAGGAATGAGTAATGGCCAGAGATAATCTGTGGCAGATCCATCTTAGTAAAAAAGCCGACGCTTGACATGGATAAATAAGATTATATAGGCGTTTTCTTTAAGATTATGGTTCCTGTTTTAATTACCTGGTTTCTCACAATGTGTGTCGTGATTCGTGATTTTTATTCGGTTTCCGATTTAAATATGATAATTTTAGGGTGAAGATTAAGATCGATAAATATGTGAATGTTTGCCTTCATAAATTCAGTTTGCCTTGTGGGTTAATATACTTACCTCAGTAAGAATGTCAAGCGGTTTTATACTTAATAAAAACTATTCAAACTGTAATTTCTTTAGCGTCTACTCGTATTACAAGGGCACGATATTTCCTTGAAGCTTCAAAATCTAATATTTTTTATCTTTTGCTAGCCCTTTACCGTCGTAAGTTTTACCACTGACCTACCCATGATAGCAGTAGGTATATGGAACAAGTCTTGTTAAGTGTAGGTACCTACTTAGTTCAAAACTTCAGTATTTACATAGTATCCTAGCTCGATGCGGGTTTAATGTAACATCAAAAGTAAAATAAGATAAACAACTGAACAAGGAATGTGACAGCTTCCGAGACGCTCCCAAACATGGAAGGGTTCTAATCAATTATGTATGGCTATGTGAGGCCACCGAGGCAGTTAGGTGGAATGGTCTCGCCATTACGAACTAATTTCACGTCATTTGCCTGCGGCCGCCTCGAGCGACGGTCATACGGTCAAGCGGGTTTACCGTCTATGTACTGTGATTTCGCTTTGATGACTTGAGAGCTGGCAGTGTAATGATAGCGGTCACTTGATGTAAGGAGGTGACCGCATCTGCGAGATGGGGTTATACGCGTGGGCTTTCCAACGTCTCGAAGAATGGATTGTTGTCGCAAATCATGACTTCTTTCTTAATAAAAGGAAAGGCAGATGCCTAGAAAAACTGAATGAATAATGATAATGCTGATTGATGTTCAATTTAGTGTTACACTCAAGGCAAATAGGTACATATTATATAAATACTTATCTCTTTGGAGATTCATAAGAGTTTGAAAATCGTAATATTAGTTTTATTATATTAAATCAAAGATTATCATTATTACTCGATTAAAAGAATGAATGCCAAAATTACAGTTATAGGGACATCTCTGTGCACCACCATTCGTACATCATTGACGCTCTATTGTCAACTACCTGTATTTTCATGAAATCCTATCACTCTATTTTGGTTCAATCTTTCAAACCTAAGCAAACGAATAGTAAACATTAATTTTAGAGCTGTCAAAAATACTTTAATTGTTAGCCTATAGAATAATATATGACGCATCAATATCTCCAGCCAGAGGTATGCCAGCATATTATCATAGTAGTATGTGTTACATGTCCCATACATTCTTGGACTGTCCCAGTCGGCCGCCGCACGCAAATGGACGGGATTATCCAGTAATGGCGAGACTATTCCAATAATGCGCCGGAGATACACCCGGAGTGCCATCTCATCAATTGTCTTGCTTCTGCTCCTGTGCTATGATTTAAGTATTTGAGTGCAATAAGGGGAAATCATACCTCGATTTTTCGCGCGGAGAATTAGAGTTTGGAAAAAAATTGCGTTAGTTTGATATATTACACTTCTTAGTTTATCGAGTGCCTGTAAAAAATCAGCATACAGTTAAATATCACTTTCTTCAAATTACTAAGCTTATTGGAAATTGGAAGTGTTAGTAGGTATAATAAATGTTATCACGCGTCATCTACGCATTTTAGCTAGTTTTTCGATAAACGTTTAGGTGATATTGTGTAGGTAGTTGGTTTACAAAGCCCAATAAAACTAGACCAAAGATAAAAATTGAGAGAAGAGTCGCACCTCCATCAATCTCCGCCAATATTTGGCATTGGTGGTAATCTGTGTGCCAACTCCTCAGAGGGATACGCACTATGCGACAAAAATCGACTCTCACGGAAATTATATTGATATTCAATACACAATAAATGGGAGCTGTCAAAAACTTGCTGTTCGCTCCTACGGTCATCCCTAAGCTATCTGTGTCATTTGGTATTGGAAACGCAGGAGACATCCATCTCTATCTAACACCTCGCGAATCGTAAGCGAGAGAGGGACGACGTTATATAGGGGAGACTGGGTACGAATGTGACAATTTTCATTTGATCGTCCATATTTTCGTTAGTATTCCAGTTAGCTGGAAGAAAGGTGGTTTTTATAGTACTATGCACATTTGTCTACGTAAAAACACAACAATTTGGCCCCTAAGTGCAACGGTTTACTTATAGGAACACATTAGAAAAAAAGTAAAAAATGTCACAATCGCCCCTGGCCCTGGGTCAGTTGTGACAGTGCTTGGGGTCGGAAGTGACAGGTTCAAAAATACACCAAAATGGTCTAAAATCATGCACTATTGCACGTAATAATGTAACAACGTAATATCATATATTCTGGAAACATACGTAAAGAGAATAGCATCTGGGAACATTGTAATCCCTAAGAACTAACAGGCACTTTATTAATTATAATATTTTAACAGTATTCACATTTATTAGTCAATAAGTTGACTAAACGTCTAATTATATCTACATTACCGTAACTGTGTCAAAATAGAAAACAAATCTTAATAAAATTTGTGATTTTATGCGATTAAGTTATCGAATACCCGCAGCTGACCGTATTACTATGTCACAACCGTACCCAAAAATTTTGGCACAAACGTACCTATACACTCATTTGCAAAAAGAATAATTGTCATGACTATACTGAATAATCTACATACAAAGTAATCACTGCTAATTAACTACATACTAGTAACTTTTAATGAGAAAATATACTCATTAATCTTTCGGTACACATATAACGACAATTATCAAATGAAATCTAATAAAAAATCTTACTTTTCGTTGAAAAAAAGTAATGTAGGTATCTGCAAAAGGCAACGTCGCCCAACGGCTGGCCCAATATAGTGAGACACCTCCAGACGGACATCCCGCTTCTTTCTTCCCTTGGACCCTCCCCGGAATTCCTTATAGTTTCGCTAATATGACGACTGTCACAATCGTACCATGGCACAAACGTACCCAGTCTACCCTAGTGGGTTTAACTCGCCTTTGTCACGAGGACTGGACTAATTTTTCATCATAGGGCCCGCGACAGTTACAAATGCGGCCCGAACTGTCTCCTTCTTTAATAATACTTTTTATATTTTTTTCAAGGGTAGCTCGCCCTCCGTCGAATGAAGATTTTCATCTGAACGCTCGAGGGAAAAAATTGGAAGAAGCTTAAAATGCAATTTGTCGGAGTAAACTTTTTAATGCCCACACAAATACAAAAATGTCATTCTTTAAAATAAGGTTGAAAATAAGCTAATCACAACTCTACTTTAACGTGATTGTTTGGTTATTTGTATTCACTAATAATTTGCTTAGCACCCTCAATTACGCCAAAAAAGCGAATGAATTTCAATGCTATTTGGTACAAAAATATACCATATTTGAGGTGGTAACTAAGGATGGTTGTACAGCGAGAAAGCCCCTCTAAGCGGGTGGAATGGTTGTCAAACTTTATTTATATGGAAAACTAGAACACTGTAGGTAAATCCGCGGGCGCAGCTAGTTTAGAATACATTTGGCAAACAACAATACCAAACTCTGAATCACTCCAAAAAATCCAACTCAACACAAACAGAAGATTGAAGCACCCCCGAAATTATAATTCTCCCCTCAGATCAGTTCGGCTCGGTCGATCAATCAATGTACGAATCTGTCATGTTAGGTTTATGAGAAAAATTGTCAGGATGCGCCCCAAGATCCCCTCCCTATAGTAAACAAGCTTATATAGTAAAGGGTATTGGCATGTTAAATAAGTAATGGTCGATGTTTAATATTTTTAGTGGATTGCAAATATTGATTTAGGAAGCTTTTGGTAGGATTGCTTGTTTATGATAACATATTATTATTATCATGGACGTGAGCAACTGAGCACTGCTCCTGGAAGATTTACAAGTGACGATTTTCACGCAAATACATCACACAAATACATTCTTATACTTACAAATTATAACAATATAGATTTTGAATGCTTACCAGAATTATTATCGTCGGAAATTAGTCCTTAAAGTAAGTTAGTTGAACTTATTATGTTTTTGAGGGTAATAATCAAATCTAGTTTTATCTCATCGACTTTTTCTCAAATGAAAACGACATACAAAAACGCTAAGCTATGTATTTTGTGGCAAATTCTTGGGTATCATTCGTATACGCACGCATTGGAGGGGTCAATGCGACGTGGTGTTTCCCACGGTTCACCTACTACCACTCACCAACTTATGCTTTCACCACAAAAACAGACCTTGCCAACAAGAAACCATTTATTTCTTAGACTATAGAGGTCATGGAAGACTTTACCAACTGCAAAATTAAATAGGCGTGAGTGTAGGTATTTCGAGAGAATTTCCGCTAATCGTCTAGAAAAAATATTGGCTGAATCAGCGAAGGCTTTTTCCACTGACAAATGGTTGGAAAGTATACCTAGAAAATCGGCAATAGTTGGGCTTTTTTTGTTTTATCAAGTGCTCAAGAACAGTTATTTTCTATTTGTGAGAGTTTTATTCCATCTGGTTTTTATTTGATAGGAATTTAGTCATCATGACGTTACATCAAGTCAACGTGAAGTTAGACTGTTGATAGGTAAAAACCTCGCTATGGGCTGACTTTATGATTCAGAAGCAATATTCATTTGACGCGCATGCTTCATACAACTAATATTTTGGAAAGATTTGATTGTTTGTTCGTTTGCATTGAATAAGCTTCGAAACTACTGAACCGATTTGAAAAACTCTTTCATTGGGAAGCTACACTACCCCCGGGTGATATAGTCTACTTTGTATCCCGTAAAAATTAACGGTTCCCGCAGGATAGTAGTTAACGCGGGTGAAAACGCGGGACGCAGCTAGTTTGGTAATCAAAATATGAGGTACCTACATTACTTATAATTGTAGAAAAAGTCGAGCTATAAATTGTTTATAATGATTTATTCTGAGACGATCTCTTAAAATTTGTTGAATTGCCGTTGTCTTTGCCGTATTTGTATTATAATATAAAAAGTATGTATTATAATGTGCAGTTATAATTAGGTTAAGTATTCACCAACAGGACACGAGCGGTTGGGCATATTTTTGTCAAAGTCAAAGTCAAAGTCAAAGTCAAAGTCAAATCATTTATTGTAAATAGGCAATAAAATCGCACTTTTACAAGTCAAACACTTCAATCTAATAAACAAATTAATAAAATCATAAAAGAAAACAAACATCGTCATCGTCATCGTCAATGTCATTGACGTTGATATTGTCGAAGTCGACGACCGACGACTGTAACCGACAAAGTAAGGTTTTTTAGGTAATTTGACTACCGGTCATTACGAAAATATTATTTAAAACCTGACATATCTCTATAGATGACAGCACATTTTTATCACTACGTAATTTGTTAAAATAATTATATTTGTCAGTTTTATACTAGACTATTAAGTGCGCAATTAATCCAGTTGAAGTAGCCTCGTTTCAATTAATTAATGATTAATAGTTTGATCATTACATTAACATGTATTTAAGGTTTTATTATTTATTGGCTATTCTTTATATAATTGAGTTAGTACTGATATAATTGTATTTCACAGTTTTGGTTAATTTTCAGCATAATATTATTATTTCGCTAGCGTAAAATTATGAGATTCAACAACTGTTACTATGAACAATTTACCCTGTAATGCATAGTGATGTTTTGCCCTAGGGTCAACGTTTTGCTACGGGAAGATATAGTTATTAACTTGAGCTGTAATATTAGAGGTAAGTTGAGAATATTGTGCATTAAAGGTTAGAGCTATACTTTCATACCATGTTGGGGCAATTTTGTATATAGGTACTAACAGTAAAAATACCGATAGAGTAAAAACTTTATTTGTTTTAATTATTTAGCTGTTCGTTCAATGATTCTATATTTATTCTATTTTTTTTAAAGTAAAGTACCTACATCAGCTTTGCTTTTATACTTATATTTTTGCAATATTACTAATCTAAATAGTATTCCATTAATTTTATTTATGATTGCTACAAAGATATGGGTAGATATGGCAGAAAAAAGTAAATGTTAACATTAAACATACATAATACTAAGTAAGAGGTACATAATTACATATACGACAAGTAGGTATACGTTAGAATATATAATACGTAAGTATATAAAGTGGCTGGACGTAAGTACATAGGAGAAGTCCTGTTTATTATTTAGAATGTGTAGCGGTGGGGCGACGCGAGTTGATGCTCGCTTCAAGTGGAAATCTTTTGGGATTACACCCGACGTCAACCCGAACGTGCCGTAGACGTAGTGGGAGCGAGAATTACTTAGCATCTTCTGGAAACTTGAGTTCATACGTAAGTGAGAAAGGTCATAAAATATTATTAGTTTATCAAAGATATAAATATAGTATATTATATTGCCTAGTGTGAATGGAACAGCCGGTAGGGGTCGACGTAGACGGACGTAGTACGATCAAATCGAGGACGTCTAAAGAAAGGTCAAGTCAATTAGTACCCATAACCGGAGAGCATTGTATGAAGCAAATCATGTAAGTAGAAGAAGCGAAAGAGGTGTGCTAAGATCGTAGACATGTATTAGAAAAATGTAGTCTCTGCCTACACCAACGGGGAAAAAGGCGTGACTGTATGTACCTAATGTATGTTGTGCATTGTGTGTGAATGACCCATATAAGCGCCGTTTAGAATTTTGGTGCGGGAAATGCTTTCTGCACTGCACTCGTCACTATGAGTACATAATAAGCATTTTTTTTTTGCCCTGAGTACCTGTTAGTAATAAATAAAAAAACTGCAATACCTACCTGGTAACCGAAATTAATTTGTTACAACTATCCTAAATTATATATTTTGTTAGATGTCTAATTTAATTCGCGTTTTTCTCCATGTTGAATATTTTAGCGTAACTAACTATTTATTGTATGCTGCTAAATCAAATAACTTGGTCTAAGACGTTATCATAAATTATCAACATTTTGCACATATTGTATTGATTTTGTTAGACACAAGTTCTACCAATTTTTATTGTAAGTCACCTCATATTACGTTAAGTTAAAATCTAAGTACGTGCAAGTGTTAACTTGTTCCCGGTGTGCCTCCATCGTAACCACCTCGAGCGTAGCGCGCTATGATGTACGAGAAGGCGACGCCCGCCGAAACCTTAACCGGGGTAAAGCCTCCATCACGTCAAATGAATACTAAATCACAGGCAGCCATTTGAATTTCAATATCTATCCGTTCTGATACCCTAGACTCGGTTGCGTGGGCGCGCTTAGGGTATGATCTTGGGTTTACAAAAACAAACCTAGCTAAAACAGTGCTGAACATACTAAAATGTCTAAGTACATGGCAAAATACTGGCCGCGATATCCAGAAACAATACCGTGTCACGATCAAACGGATATTGATCCCAAACTAGGATTTCCTGTAGCTGAATAATCGTAGCTAATACGGCCATGGACCTATAAACACTCAGACACAGCAAAGTTCTATACCTGACTAAAATGACTAAACCACACAATTCGAACCTGCAACCTCACGCTTTGCAGGTGGCTTATCCCGCACTATTATCCGACTATCCGACATCCGACTATCCGTCGGTGTTGACTTTAGCCTCAGCAACAAAATTGAAAAAGGTAAACCAGTAATGAGCCTTCTTGCATCGTCATCAGTCGTAGTAGGAACAGTTCAAACTTATCTTTGGAACTAGACAGCAGGAAAGTCGCAGTGCATTGATGCATTAGCTCGGGGCCGCTGCGTCTGCGATTGATGCCCTCTCCACAGCCGACGTATTGCAATCGTTATGCACCTAATGTCAAAGCGATCCAGTTCCGTTTCTCTGCGCCCGTGTGTTCAAGGCGTTTTATTTTTACGCTCAATTGTTGCGAGCTGTTGTTTCAGTCGGCGGGTCTTTTTGGTCTAGTTTTAGCTTTGACTTGACAAAGTTTTACACACTTCATTGACTGACAACAAAGTTGGTACAAAATGTAATGCACGTGTTACTTTCTAGGCTACGAGTGTACATTATTTTGGGTATGATAATGTGTAAGCTATGTTGGAATAGTAAAGTTATTTAGCATTAATAAAGAAAAAGAAAAAAACAAAATTCAACTTGCTCTAAACTCACCTTTTTGGTATAACTATTTTAATACAGCATAGTAATAGTATTAGAAAGATTTAGTTATAATTTTAATACTATATAAAGTAAAAGTTATCAACTGAAAAAACCATTTAAAACACTGGGGTAGAAAAGCAAACCGCTGCGAAGGTCCTCGATTGGTCTATAAGAAACAACATCCAATGTTTTGCGGCTGCAAAACGAAGAACTAAATATAAATGGAAGATAATGTCAAAATTAATATCATGAATCATCATAGTTGATAGCAGAGAAGAATTGAATACATGACATGTATTGAGATTTTAAAAAATAGTCAAGTGTAGGTTCATCATCTCATAAGGCCTTTTATCAAGAAAGCCAGTATCGTAATGATGTATACCTAGATAGTATTATTTTATCTCTAATTTGTATCTAAAACATCATAGTCAATTTCACATCACAAAAAGGAGAAATCATCAAATCATACAACCAAACCCTTCTAGTCAAACAGTTTTAGGTCAGCTTAAACTACATAGGAAGCACTCACAAGACTGCTTGAAACATAAATCTGCGTCGGCGGCTCGGTCGCGCGGAAACTTTTTGAATTATTAGTTTTAATTTCCGCCTAAGATCCGCTCCCGTCCCCGTATCTGTCAGCACATATATATATCGAATGTAAGCACTGGAGTGTGTGTGGATTAAATAATATTGTTTAGTTAAGATATAATTGAAATTATTGAACAAATTGGCGAGTTTACGTAGAGGCAGCAGGTAGGTACATCGTGAGGTTGTTGTGTTCGTGCTTGAAAGTTGCCAATTTAGTTTGAAGATAATTCGATAAAGGGGGAGAAACGTCATGTTGGTACTTATTTTCATATTCTCTAAAATATACACAGGTATTATATTACTAACCTAGAGTAATTTCAATTGATTAGAATATCATGCATAGTTAAATTTATCCAGGCTGATTTTATTCTCATTTCCGATCAAGATTCTCTTGTATCTTCTTATTTACCCGCATCTGTCAGCCTTATAAATTCATTTGCTGAGAAACTCATGAGAGTAATTAATCTATTATGTGCTTATACACAAATAGCTCAATTAGATGAATTATTAACTCTCCCGTATAAGGGTAGCCATACTGAGCATCGACACGAAATATTATGAAGAAGAGTCGTTACTCTTATGAGTTAGTTATCTATTTCCAAGTTTCGTGGTATTATAGTGATTTCATGTAAAATTATCTTATACAGTTATGAGATTCCTACGTGAAAGCACTCTAAAAATATCACGTCCTTGGGTCATGAATACAGGTTCTCCAACACAATACCTATTCAAACGTTTAAAGTCGGAGTGAAAAACAACAAAACAGAACCAGTTATAAAACGAACCTTACACAAAGCCCTGCAATTGCATAAACATCATAATTCCCGTATCTGATCGCCAACATTCTTAGCACTCTATTAAGGAGCGGTATTGCTGAATGGTAGTAATTACATGGCGAGATCGCCACCGGCAGACGATGTTGATTTTGTTTAGCTGCAGATCGAATGTGAGATACGCGACGGTGCGGGTATAGGAGTCAAGTGAAATGTCCGTTCAGTAGTACGAGTTTAGCAGTATCTGCTGTTAGTAGTTTAGTACGAGCACGAGTGTGTTTTCTTAAGCTAGTCCCTAAAACTATTTGAAAATATGATGCCCATTTGTTTGTCTACAAATCCAAATAGAATAAACAGTCGATACAACATCCAAACATCCGAGCCGATAGGATTAATAAATTTGTCTAGTGGAAGCGCCGCTTTCACCATCCTCCCTTTTTGCGTGTGTTTCCACATTTTTCACGCTATAAATCATATTTTTTCACCGGTAACGCTTTTTGCGCTCGCGTCCTTTCGGTTTGCCCGACCGTACACTGTACTGTCATTTTTTTCACTCGGACATTCGAGTTTTGCACTCGCTCACTTTGCTCCTGTTTCGTACACGCTTCTGATTAATTCGCTAGTTCGTCGAGTTGAACGACCTACACATTAATTGTATCTGATTGTGCGCGTTCAAAAATATTATTCCAATTAAGAATGAGTGCGTGTTAATTGATTACTTCATTACCGTTCACACTTACAGCATTAAGCAAATTCTCGGTCCCTTCAACGTGCACATGACAAATGCACCTCCAGCCGTGGAAGCGATGGCACACCGCTGTAAATTTTAATTTAGCTACCACAATGAGAACAATTTAATTTAATTGCCAAATCATTAAGTTAATCACGTAAATATTAGTCGGCACTATTACTTTTGAATTAATGTTCGGCTGAAGCCAAATAAAGAAATCAGTGACGTATCTATCATTATGAGAGAAAAAATGGCGGAGAGTGTACATTAATACGTGGCCATAAATTAAAGCGTGGCTTAAAATTAAGACAACAAGCCTCTTTAATCTACAATAAATGGTGGTCGTCGCTCCGAGACCGGTTTCAGAGATGGAGGCGTAAAAGAAAAAAAAAGAATAATCCGGTCCAGAGAGCGGGTCCAAAATATGATAGGCATCCATAATACAACATGGCCGCTAAGCTCCTATGCCCCTCTCTGTCTGATGTGTGGGTTTTATATATGGCTATCGCACTTTATTAAGGTTGACCACATGTGGAGTGTTCCGCTAAGCCTAACCTTGATATCATACTCTCGCTTATACAGGACGTGTAAATTTTATATTAGATTAGCTTTCTTAGTTTGGTCTAGTTTTCTGAAGAGAATATGACCGAAGTGTTGTTGAATTGAAGTATAATACACCATTTAATTTACTCATTGCTTAACTATTATAAATGTATTGTAATTGAAAATTAACTGATGAATTATAGAATCTATTATTTTTACATAAAAGCAATAAATAGGTCTTGAGACCGACAGTGAAAAAATCGACCTATTGAAATATATTTCAATGAAGGTTCACCATTTACCTGTCACATTTTTATGTTATTTGATCAATTTATTCTAGGTAATCATGATATGTAGATAGATGCTACATAAACATTTTCATTCTTCATTACTGTTGTCGGTAAAATATTTAATATAATTTATAATGTTTTAGCCCATCTTTTAACAATTTACTTTAACACAATTCAAATACAAAGCATATTAATATCTCCAATAAAGGCAACACACTGACGCGCATAATATAAACTACTTGTATCCAATATCCGATCAAAAAATAAAACACACTGTAGGTACAGTCGCCGGTCCCCGCTCGCGCGACCACAGAGCATTCCATTATTGGGGACGCACCTTATAAATAAGCCTTATATGCGTACCTGCCGATGCCACGAAATAAAAAATATATATATAAGTAGACGTGTCGTGTTGACATCTCTCTTAGATAATTTATTTGTGACCAGTGACAGTATATTTTTAATGGTTTAAGTAGGTACCTTAACTTTCTAAAAATCGTAAGTGCATTCCAATTTTGATTAAGCTCGTATGTATGAAACGATGTTTGGTAATAGTTTGTATAACTGATTTCTAATTCAAGATGTTATAAAACAGATTTGCATTCAGGCAGTACTAAATATCTATTCTTTAGTTTCGTTGTAATTCATTGATTCAATAAATATATAATGGACTTATTATTGACAAATAGATTGACTAAATATATTCAACCAATTTTAACGAAAATATTATGGTACTACGTTGAATTGGTACCTTACATAGGTCGAAAACAAATCATTTCTTTCTTTTCAATCAGCCTGGAGATACAAGTTAACACAAAAATAAAACAACTTAGCTTAAAGCGTCAATTTATATATAGTTACCAACCTGCATATAAGTATAATTTACCTTTACAATATTGAACACTATCATAGGAATAAAACATGTATACTTAGCAACAAAACTCTTCAGGCTCTTTTAAATTTAATACGGAACACATTTTATCACGCACCACTAAACTTGCCATGTAAAGCTCTGAGCACACCAAAGTATCCCGTATAACTGACTAAGATAAAATATAGAAAACGAAACCAAACTTTTTGTTATGGCGAATAATATGCAAAACTAGCCTAATCAGCAGGTGGCGGCCATTGTCCAAACAATCGACTCTTGTTCTATTCAAATGCTACAAAGAGCGACACTTTCGCTTGCATTCTTGCGAATATGCTCACACCTTTACTTTCGATATTTTTTGTTTGTCTCAAACGTGGACCATCGCGACTGAACTGGGGACTAACGTTATTTCTGAACTATTTCCAGTTGTTTCTCACTAGTCTTTCGACAGTGGTTTGTTTTAGAAGTCGGTTCGGTAATCCGACTTGCTATCCAATTTTTTGTTTAATTTTGTTTAATGTTTGCGGCCTTAATGTGGCTGTAAATCAGTAAACACTTTCCTTTGAATTAGACGTGAAAGCGAAGTACCTGTTACGATTTTGCACAGTTTTATTCAAATTTTATGGTTGTGGCGACCTTCGAGAAAGTTTTGTAGAAAAGGTGACTGAATAATATAGAATTAGAACCTAAATAGTTTAAGGATTTAGCTTAGCTTCTTTTGAGAAGGTTATTTATTATTAGCGTGTAAGTTTCTTGTGTGTAAATAATCAAATCAATGGACGTGTTGTTAATATGTTGTTTTTCCTCTTGGAACAATATCTCTTTCATAAATGTTGCATCTGTTAGTTCAACTAAAGCTTTCAGTTAAGTAACAGATATGCTATAATCATGGTAAACAGTGGCCTGTATGTATAATTTCATCGTATATCAGTATAATTTAAAACGTCTCCACGTGTACCAATCTCTTAAAATTACATTACAATTAATTTAAAAGCCTTAGAAACACACAAAAACATTGCAGTATGTAAAATGTAACCGCAAAACATCACATACAGCTAAGACATATTATTAAATATTATGTAACTGTTTGATTGTGATTGTTCGATGACGTGATTGTTTGGTTACATAATAATTATTCATTGTGGCAGAATAATGATAGAATAATTTCACAATGAATAACCGAAAAAAAAGAGTTGTATTTACCGTAATTTAGCACTATCACGACTATCCACTTCGAGCACAACCAGCTACCGGCAGTTATGGCATAGTATACCAGTGCCTATACTAAACATTTTGACCCACTTCTTTTCATGATTGTACAACACGGATAAATAATATTTGCTCCTCGTCAGACCGATTATAAGACGTAACTGTTCGTGGTCTTCCTCGTAAGGTATGTATGCTGCTGGGTGCTGGTACTCGATGATATAAAATTACCTACTATGTACGCACCAGTCTATATCGTTACAAACAGTGAATTACAGATAAAACAGTTTTAATATCATCGCTAGCACACTGGAGTAAATTCTCAAGCTGCAACTCATTATCGCGCCAGCCTGCAATAACAGATGTTCGCCGCGTTATTAATACGATACGAATCGCCTATTTATAGGCCTCGCTATTTTTAAATACAGTGTTTGTGAGGTCTATGAATTGTGATGAGTTGACTATAGATTGGGTGCTTTGCAAGATGTTTTATGATGTTTGCGATGTAATGGCCGGTTTATGGCTTTAAAGACATGGATTAAGTCACCATCTTCGTGGAGCAGAATTATGAGGGAGCTAAATTTGTAGTTTTAACTTTCAAGCTTTAATAAGAAGTAAGAAAGTGACCAAGAATTCGTATCAGGTACCTAATGATGAGTTTGCTTGCTAGGAAAACCATAATATTGTATAAAATAAGGATGGGGTAGTTCTGAATTTGTGGGATTGCGCAAGTGGACGGTGTGTAAAAAATTCAAAAGAATCCGTGTTAAAAACTTCAAACTGTTGGCTCATAATTCGGCATAAGAATAAAGAAACAGCTTAATGCAAAGCCATATTAAACACCCTATCACCCTACTAGTATTCCACAAAAAGTACAAAATTCACATCCAAGTTCTATCACCGAGCTTTCATTTAATATAATAATTCCACACGCATGTTAGAATGATCATTTCTATTTTACCTACCATAAGTTCAACCGACCGTTTCGTTACATTTGACCCGCGTTGGGGGCAAAAGAACAAAGTGCCTAAATTCTATTGAAACACCATTATATCTGACGCAAACTAGAATCATGGTAGCTTAAGCATATATATTATGAATATGTTTGAATTAATTATATTACTAGAAGTTTAAACTAGAGACTTTTCTTTGAACGTTGAGTTTTTGGAGTCTAATGACCAACATTTAGGAGGTGGCTTAAAAAGACTAAATCAATAATATATTATTATATAGATAGTAATTATGTTTCTTCTATTGCTTATTTGAAAAACCAACAAGTTAGCTTTGCAGTTTGGTACATATCGTGTCCTAAGAATATAAGGATAATGCCATCGTAAACGGTAAATTTGCTGTTCGTTGATAGCGGTACCTACCCGATATCCCAGTATTATAGGTGGGACAAAAAGTTTTTCTATTCATCTCTCGTATATCTGTAGATTTCTTAATGTTTCAGTATCCACCTGGATTTTAAAATGTATAATTTGTGAGCTTCTGATGGTCAAAAACAAAGCTTGTACTAATATTTTATTGTATAATAAAGGGCATTATTTTATCTATTCACCAGTAGTTCTTAAATCTAAACCTACTTCTAAAATTACACATCTAGAGATGGAACACAAAGGTGTAATATGAAATTGAAACTGTAGTATGCTATTTTAAGAGTTACCACATCAGACTGATTCTACAAGTTTCAAGCAGGTTCTTTTTACCGACAAACTCTATCTAATAACTGGTTCCACCATCAATCACCACCATGGCGGAACACGTCCCGTCTCACTTCCCCGTCATTAATCAGTATCTATAAATATGCCGACACTTGTGTATCGAATTTTGAACTTTTTAGTAATGCAATAAGTCGTGCATGATATTCATGTTACGTTTACTGGTTAGCCAGCCAACTATCACACCTGGTGTTAAACGATGATGAGCTGTATGGTGGTAAAAACGTTAGAATAGGCTGATGATTACTGCAGAAAAACAATGTATTGGTGGCAGATTTTCCTCGCGAGGGCTATTTTAGCTGGCCACGTAGATGCAAGGTCCTACCACTTGGAAAAAAAGTAGGCATCAATAATAAGACGCAGTACAATAACAGACGGAAAACAAGACAAAAAGAGAATCTATTGTTTATTTTAGACACAAAACTGTCCGCTCCGTTAGCTAAAACAGAAAAGTACCTACTTGCAATCAGAAAAAATACAAAACACATACAATCACTGCTATTTCTATTTCAAACCGTTCAATGTCTAATTTTATCAATACTACGGAACACTACATAGTATCGATAAAATTAGTTAACTAAAGCCGATGCTGTAACGTTCGTATTGATGTGCCAAACGAATATATTGCATACCTATCAGTTTTATGTTCAGACACTTCGTTTAATGCTTACAGAGATGCACGGCATTAGTTTGCCGGGGATTGAGTCGTTTGTAGTCAGTCGGTCGGTGATGCGATACTAAATAGATGAAGATAAATGTAAAAGTACTAAAGATTATATCAATATATCGCTTAAGGCAACTTTCAAGTAGGTAACGGTCATTTTCGTGTTGCATTCTGGAGTTCAAACTGGTTTCATATGCATACTTTGAGTCAAGTCCTTATTTTGACTATTGATTTAGGTACTCGTATAATCGAAAAGCTAAATTATTACCAACCGTTTACTTAAACTCTACTACTTATTATATATATTTTTAATAATTTACATTGATGTATATATTGTAATGTGTTTAATATTATGTTTAGTTAAGTATAGCAATTTTAACAAAACAGCAGAACCACACAACCAAATCACTCCCAGGAAGTAAGATTAGTATCTACTTCACTTGTCGGTCATGACAGAAATAATTTTGTCCAATAATAGGGGAGTCCGCCCTACGAGCTATGCATGCGGGCTGAGTTGAACTGTCTTAGAATAAACCGGGCACAAACTGAATCTTATCTCGATGGCAATAAGATATACGCTGTTTATATGTAGTGTAGCATAGTGGCATGCAATTGGGATCGCGTTTCGTTGCTATTGCATGCCGCATGCCGATGTCGTGTTTTGATAGAAGCTCGATACAGGCTTGCGACAAAAAGTCGCGTGAAAGTTAAGGATCTAAATGAAGTATTGCGCTTGGTTGACAAGACAAAAACAGTAATTGTTCTTCAGATATGATCTTCTGAAACGGTTGTATAAGCATTTATGCGAGCATTTGTGTTCGTAGCAAAATCTTCTGCAAGTCTATCTGGGATTCTGCCTTCCCTAACGAAGACGTTCAACTGTAGAGTGATAATTATTATTGTAACACTAAAGTACTTTTCGCATCAAATATTCTACTGACTTTTAGTCGCAAGTTTGTTCTACGTTCCTTCTAACTCTAGTATTCTTGTGTTGAAATCCATTTGTCACCATCGATCGCTTGTGTTTGTAGTCCGATTCAGCTCTAACATACAGCGGAATAGGTAATGTTTATTCTCTTTGGATCATTCTTTGTAGTATGATTGCACTTTGATTGCAGATAGTGTTTTGAGCTAATAACCGAGGACAAAGAGGACTACTGCGTAACTGAGGAAATAAAACTAGACTAGCATATGCATTGGAATCAATAAGATGTGCGCATGAGTTTATCACTCCTTACTCAGAGCCTTAAAACTGGTGTATGAGTTTTGAGGAAATTTGGTGGTTAAGTAAATACGTGGGATACTTTTCATAATCATCATCATCCACAGCTTATCGTCATCATAATCAAGCCAGGTGAAGCCCATAGATAAAGCTGGTATATTAATGTATAGTTAATGAAATTATGTACAGACCTATCTAAGTATAATATAAATGCAATATTTGCGTCGATCAAAAGGTTAGTCAATTACTTAATATTCTCATTTACCTACATAATACCATAATAATTATTGCAGGACTTTCATAACAGCTCATAAATCGTTACTCGCACACTTTTTTCATAATACCTACCAAACAAGAGAAAAACATCGAAAAAAAAATGGAAGTGTCCGATCGAGTACAGTGGGCGTGTACGGACTGCATTCAATGAATGGAAATTATTGATTGATACACTCAATCATTTAAGACACCCTCACTTCAGGTATGATATTAATGATGCTTATTAATCGTACTTAGTTAATCTTGCAATTAATTTGTTGCTATTTTTTTATGGGTGTTCCGTATGAGTGAACAGTGATGTTGTTATGCTTGTTAAATAATAACAACCGCTTAAAAAAGGTAAGAAAAAGTCACAGGCCTTTTTGTTAGTATTTTTGCTTGTATGTAACACAGTTTAGCGTTAAATATTTTAAAGGTACGTTCTTATTTTAATACAGTAATTATTATGTTTTTCCCAGTTTGTATTTCTGTATTTCTATCACGAATTACTTGCCACGTAATTTACATATATTTAAATATTTTTAAGAGGCTATTAATTTACATAATTTAAAATTTTTAAGTTATGTCAATGTCCGATAGAGTCTCTAGCCTAAAAACACTACTAAACTTCACTTCTTACTTCGACTCATTCTATAAATATACCTATTCAGATCTCCATTACCCAATCTTAACAATAACATTACCGCACTTAGTTTACGCAATAAGTCTTTCAAAAACACGTTGCGTGGGCGGCGAAACTCCCTTTGTTGCCGGTTGAGCGGGCTGATTTCTTAAATAATGTCGGTAGGTAGGAGGGAACCAGGGAACCACATAGCAGGCGGTGGCGGGTGGCAGGCATAGGCGAGCTACGGTGCAATCAGTCTTATTCCGCGCGGACGCGCCTCGATTAGTCAACGCCGGTTGCAGAGACAACCGTGCCCGACTCCCCCCGACCTCCTCTCGGGTGAGTATCGATTGGTGGTAATCGATTTAGGTTCGCGTGGTGAAAACTATCGATTGTAGAGTTTTAATTAAATACTTGCCTTTGGAAAAGGTAACGTTTTGGAAAGATCGAGTAGAAATTTCTATGCGAAATATCAGGGTGTTACCTATAATCATCTGTGATGTCGACTCTTGATAACGGCCCCTTTAAAATTAGACGCTATGTGCAAAACGACGGCCATCATCGATGTTAGGGTCACTTTAATGTGCCTAAAATGGGTATACAGTCAACGAGGAAACAGGGGAGGGTAGTCGTGCCCAGTCATAATATTTCAAGCCCTATGGCCTTTACTGGCACTTCACAAATCACTGTTATTTGAAGCCTCCATTTAACTAAAGCTTACATGTAAGATACTTTAACTTGTAGAACCGCGGTCCCAGTCGCCCAATAACGCTTTTAGAATCAGGCAACTGGCATCACAAACCACGTGACGTAAATAATTGATTACATTGTAATAAAAAAGTATTTAGACATATCATTGTACTTTGCTTTATGTAAACAATTTATGTGTCGGTTTTACATTATCGTTTGTTAGTAAGTCAATTATCAAACCTTTTGACCTCTTTTCTAAAAAAATAATCTTATCTCCGCTATCTACCCACATTCGGCCCTACTTCACCAAATTTCATTAACCATTATTTTATTCACGTACCTGTCTTTTATCGTGACTTTTCTCACTACAGCATTATAATGAAGAGTTTAAATTTAGGAGTAATGGTTGACCAATAAGATAAAAGCGAGAGGGCTAAGATTGCAACGTTAATTTTGCTCATCTTATAACCCTTATGCTAAAGGAAATAAGATAGAGTATACATCGTTTTGAAAATAAAAGAGTGTTGGTGGATGGGTAATGACGGACGGTAAGGACGGCATACAAAGTAGCCGGCTACCAAAATAAAGTTATCTGGCGATACATCCCCATATTAATGGCCAACTCGTTACTTGAGTATTGAGATGTTTTGGGATCACAAACCCGATCGTTAAGGTTCCGATGTTTTGGAAAATAAATAATGAAACAGACGTAATGCTACAACAAATAATTACAATTATATCATATTTGTCATGTTTTAGGAAGCTCGTAATAAACATTAAAACGTTATGGGAGGAGTTAGTTGATAATGTAGAAATAGAAATAGGTACGTGTAAAAATTATCTGTACCTCCTTTATACACTAGTAGTTTTAATTGTGCTCTTAAAAGCTGTTAACCCTAAAGCTACAAGAAACGTTGAAAAAAGCATCGATACAAATCAATACTTAAACACCAAAAGGTGAGTAATTGAACTGCCAAAAAAGCAAACTAAAATTGCGGACGCAAAAAATTAAGTTCATAATAAAATGAACGCATTAAATAAAGCTTCCAGTTTTAAAAACAAAGTTCGAAGAGTGGTCGACTTTGTCGATGGTTTTCGGCCACATAATGCCTACAAGGTTTGTAAATACGAGATAGCGGAGGGAAGTGTTTTTAGAAAGTATTTTATTTGGACCCAGCCTTACTAACGAGAAGAAGTTTTTTGAATATGTTTGTATTGGTCGCAATGTGAATCACATTTTTGATCTGTGAGGAACGAGTATGTATCAAAATGTTAAATAAGGTGATTTTTATATGTACTAGAAGAACACACAAAATATTTAACTAGCATACATGACAATAATGGTAACCATAGAATAAACTAATAATATGAATACTTCGACTACTTTGCTATACTTATTGTATTATGCACTTTACAAACTACGTTTACGTTGGTTCCACTATTTACCTGGTTCCACTTACGCCTATCTAAATAACGAAATTACAAAATTGCGAGCGTCTTAAACTACATAAACAATATAACCTAGTATCATTTCCAAAGCAAAACCGGGCCTTGTAGAGCAAACTTAAACCTACGTGAAAAAGCAGAGACGCTGTGAGGCATGGTTTAGAAATAATTTAAGTCTGCAAACAATGGAGTTTGGAGTGCAATTCTTCTGCAACGGTTTCATATTGCGACAGGTTCCAGTCACCATAATGGGTCCTCTGCAATAGACGCAATCAGCGCGATCTCTATCGCTCGGTCCATAAACACAACCGCGGCCAATGTCTGCGGTCGCAGGCTATAATTTGCCAGTTTTCGCCGCCTAGCTGCAATTTTATAAGAACATCGACCGTATTGAAGACTTCATTTTGATATATTAAGCCTTCCTTTTTTCGATACGGATACCAACCATAATGATCGGCCTTCGGTTACGTAATTTTTGCTTTAAAGATCGTGTTTTCAAAAACTTGTTTCACATTGTGATGTAAATTCTTGAAGACAATCTATTGGGATAATGTAGTAATGACACATTTTTGTTGTCTTGTTTACACACGTAGTCTCGGTTCATAGAAACTAAATCTGGTAACCAAATGTTCATTCTGATGCAAAAGACCTGTGGCTAGTGCGTTTAGCTTTCTTGAAAAAATCGCAGTGGGCGAGCGTTGAAATGTGTTGAGCACACGAACAGTATTCAAATGAAGCGTGCGTCATAAAACGTCAAAAATGACACATAAATCATAAAGGATGTTGAGACAAAAGAGCCGCGACGGGCCTTGGAAGTGAAACCAGGTCAGGATCACATGTGCTCCTCATTGTCCCGCATTGTGCAATCTTCCGGGGTTTGTGGCGCCCATTGTGAGATTGCATGCAAATTTTTTGCAGCTAGTTTTTAAATTTTTGCATTGTTCTTGCTCCTTTTGTGCGAGTGAATAGGACAGTAGCAACTTTTGATTTGCCGTCCGAGTTATTGAACTAAATGTGGCAATTAGTACTGCTTAGTGTAATATTGTAGTGCGCTATCTTTGTAATTATTCGGTAGGTATATTTATTCTTGTAAAGTGTTGCAAGTCAAAAGTGTCGAATAAAAAAGTTATTGAACGATAATTTGACACAATCATTCGATATGCACTCAAAGGGAACTGACCTGTAAACTTGTTTTGAAACCTGCTCTATAGATTAAACACGTTTTTGTAGAAACGATCGGTTATTCCTAAGTATTCGGATTTTTAAAACCTACATTCAGAAAACCAAAATATGCACCACAACACATCAATTCCGAGAACATAAGATTACCATTACAATAACGTATAAACGTATCGCAAATCGAATTCATGGGAAGTCGAACGCGTCCACCAAACAAATCACCGTGTCACTCTATCCATTTACTTGCAAATTTCGTGCAAAACTCGTGAAAAAAGCCCGAGATAAAGGTACAAAAGTGCTCTATTCTAGTCGCCGGATGAATAATTACCTTCCACGTCGCTCCTTTCAATCCGCAGTCAGCGATCGATCAGCGTCGCGAGAACTCTTTCAGTCGCGTCACCCTTGCCGCCACCTCAGGTAAGACGCAATTAATCTGAAACATCCCAAATCAGTATTACATTAAAAACGAAATAAAAACCCCGCAGCCTGCCGGTTTTTTCGCCAGCGCGTTTTCTTTTCCATTCAGATTTTTTTGACACCACGAAAAATGAGGCTCATTTATTTGACTCGTACACAATGTAGGTCTGTTTGAGTACGAGTATTTGCTATAAATACGTATTTTTCTCTACATCTCCTTCGTGGGGTGAGCATTAGCCTCGGAAGGGAGTCTCACGTGTTCTCTTTGTTCGATTTCGAGATTTTAGGGGAGTGCTGATGCTTATTCTCATGAAATCCATCAAAATAATCGCACGCTCATGTATAATGGATCGTGGTGTCGGCGAAGTTTTGTATCATTAAATATTGTCACACTTCAAAATAGAGTGCAATAATGTACCTACTATTTAAAATGTATCAAAACATTGAGATTGATGTTGTTTTTTACAAAAACGTTAATGAGACTACGAGAAGGACTTGTTTCCCGTACCTAGGCTACGGTCGCACGAAGCGAGTACTCACTACGAAATTAATCTTCACGACCAAACTTATATTAAGTATGTACGAGCTACCCGTAGCAATAACCTACTCACTACGCGTGATACGTGAATTCGATTCACGTTAAATTATCACTAAGCGTACTCGCCGCAAGCGTGCTACTCGCCGCAAGCGCGCTACTCGCCGGGAGTGCAGCACTCGCACGAGTCATATATCACACCTTTATAAGGTAGGTACTCGCCACAAATTGCTATTGTTTATGCGCAAAGAGGTCTGCCTGATGACATAAATCTATGCTAGAAGTAACACAGCGAGTAGGTGGCAGCGAGCAAACTCTCCTCATGTGACCGTAGCTTAAATTGGACCAAATAAGTAAATTTTATTTCATTGAAACGGCACACGCCTTGAAATTACAAATCTTCAAACATACTATCATCTGTATTTAACGCATTGCAGAACACATTGGCAATCACATAAAAGGGCAATTGTTTCTTTATATTTTTGAGTGCAGTCTTTTGTTTTGCCAAGCAGTGTGAGTGATGCGTTGTCACAGAAGGTTCTTTCTACCATATTTCGTTGTTTCTATTAGCATATATTCTAAGCTCGATTTTTAAGGTTCTTTCTTCGGCAGTGTTCTCGTCTGGCCGAAACATCGGCGCATTGTTTGACAAATCGCTGAACATAAATACTGTTTTGTCTTAGCTCATTCAGTTGTAATTAGGTAGCATAATTTGCTCTCTTGAATCGGTAATGAGCCAGTTGTGCTCGACTCCTGAACAATGAGCGGTAAATCAATTATGCATTGCGTTCACTGTATTTTTCACGGCTTTTGACACGTGAATATGAATAATGCGTATTCTTGAAGCCCAAAATAGTATTGGCAACGAATGTTTTGAGTTTGCAAGTCATTGTTCAGTCTGAAAGTACGTGATGTGTGTAGGTAAACCAACCAAATAGGTTTTGACATAATTATCATATTATAGGTATACATCACTATTTGCACATCTTCTGGGTACTAATTTTGCAAATATACATAAACAGTAATAAAATATTCCAGCGCACATCACATAGAAACCTGTTATTTTTTATCGTGTTACTGAGCTACGAGACGAACAGATCATTTATTTGATGGTAAGTGCCACATCCGCTCCATTCAGGACCAGCCAGAACCACCAGTACCAACACTAGACGCCATTACCAGAAGCAGAACTAACTAACCCACTAGAACCAGAACTAAATACCTACCAGAATCACTCAGGACTAAAATGCTCTTTACTTTGTTAAAATCTTGTGCGGCACTGAACTGCACTCGTCACCTTGAGATACTAACTAACTAAGGGCACCCTAGCGTCACCCTATTATGGAGCAGATATCTCTTTGTCATCAGGCTCTATTTTAATTATTATTAATGTCATTTAATTCCACAATTTTTATCTAATTCTAGGTAAGACAAGCAGATTTCTCAATCCACGCCGTGGAGCTATCAATCAAGTCCCAAAATACATCTGTGGCAACCACTCGGCGATTTGTTCAAATGAAAAATTTATTTCGCCGATGATTAATTTAATGGTGTACAATAAAACGTAATTGCTGTTTCGAAGTTTTTACATCTTCCTCTTGTCTAAATTAATTTGTTTGAACGAACAGTGGCAGATTGTAATGTAACCCCACTTAAATTTTAATGATCAAGAATTGAATCGGTGTAAGGAGTAATATAAAGTGTATTTTTTCTTCATTTTAAAGCTCAAAAGCTTTGTGAGCTTTATAAGTTCGTTGACTGAAACAATATTCAACTATTTACAATGTATTAAAAATACATTTTACAAACTGACTCAAAGTAAATCCCAAAGAAATAGACACTTTAACCTAACGAATGAACTTAAAACTAAAAAGTTTGAATTAATACAAACAGACGTCTATTATAATAGAATAATATGAAGGCTACGCAATACCACCAGGGGTAATAAATTATATATTATTCAACCACGAATTTGAAACGTAACTAGAAGACACCCATTGAAACCTGCAAGCAGAAACAATCAGGTGACAGCATGAGATATGACATTTCGTAAAACAATGAAGCGGGATCTCACCGTAATAATGGGATGAAATATCTGTGGTAACAATTTATATTCTAGCTTTTCGTGGGTGTAATCAGGATTTCATATTGTGGGGTACGTCAACGCATTTAAAATAAAGCGCCTTCTGTAAAGTGAATTGTCATTATTAAGTAGAGTGCGTTTTTATATTTAAAAAAATTTTTTGTTTATAACCAGCTGAGTTCTGTAACGTCTAAAGCTGCTAACCCCCAGTCCTCCATCACTTGACTACATCCGTGAGTTCTGGATTCAACTTGACAATTTATTAATCAAACCGATTACCTCCCTCGCAAAAGCCGGGCCTATTGTGAAAATATTGTCGGCCAAAACAATCCTATGAATAATTAAGGATTTAAATTTTAACACAACAAAGGCATAAAACAATAAACGCCCTTCGAAGTGGACAAAGGCATTTCTGTCAGTGGCATTTGGGAGCCCTCGTGGAGATTTTAATTCGAGGGGTCGGCTGAGGTGATTGCTGACCGAGAGGGTCTGGGCCTCCGAATGCATTAGCACGTATTTAGTTGTTGAAGTATTCTTACAACATTCCTGATATAATAGGGCTTTAGGCCAAACTGTTGGGACGTGATTCGGTTTTTGTTTTTGGGAGGATTTATTGAATAGGTGGCGATGTAGGTAAAAAAAAAATTGACAATTTCGCTATTACTGCTTGGCGTGTTTGTTTCATTTATTAGTTACTAGCGGCGCCCCGCGGTTTCACCCGCTTTACATTTACCTACAACTGTTACTCCTATAGGAAGCTATTTAAAAGGTTTGTGCATATTATTATTGCGTCATCATAGTTAGCATCCGGTACTGGGGCGACAGTCTGTACATTAGTTAGCTTCCGATATCGGTCGCTAAGTCATAACGTACCGAAAATGAAACAGTATGAAAGCCACATATAATTATTGAAATTCTCGGATAAACCGAGATCGTGGGACAAAGTTAAACGTACCTAATCTTACTACAACAATGTGAGTTAGTGTGTGTGTGTATGTATGTTTGTTAGTCACATAACTCTCAATCTCTCTTTTCCTCCCTTTCCGTCTTTGGATTTCTCTCCCTCTATTTCAATAGGTACACTTCCCTCACAATCTATCTCTTTCCCTCTCTCACTCTCTCTCTTCCTAGATCTCTCTTCCTTTATTTCTACATATTTCCCACTCACTTTATCTCGCCCTCTCACGCTCTCACTCTCCCTTTATCTCCTTTCCTCTTCCTTTTCTCTCTCCCTCTCCCTCATTCGATCGCTCTCCCTCTATTTCTATAAATGTACCCTCTCAATCTATCTCTCTCCCTCTCTCTATATCTCACTCTCTCTCGCTCTCTCTCTCTATCTCTCTCTCTCTCTTTCTAGAATCTATATATTTCCCACTTACTCTATCTCTCCCCCTCACTCTCTCACTCTCCCTTTATCTCCTTCCCTCTCCCTTTATCTCAATCTATATACTTCTCCCTCTATCTCTTTTTCTCTCACTCTATCTCTCTCCCTCTCCCTCTATCTCTTTCTTTATCGTGTATCCATTATTATCTATTCCCTTGCCAAATTGCATGACGATCCGTTCAGCCGTTTATTGTGGTCCGTAGAGGGTGCATCTAAAGAATATCTCATAATTTCAACCCCTTGCCTTGCCCATTTAGGGATGATTTTGCAAAAAAGCTGAAACCCGTATTTCTTTATTTCTTACCAAAAGCCTAAATATAAATTTTCAGATTCATAGCTTGAAGCGTTATAAATCACCCATACAAACTTTCAACCCCTATTTCATCCCCTTAGAGATTATTTTTTGAGACAAAAGATAGCCTATGTCCGTCTCATAGGTCCAGTCTACCCCTATACCAAATTTCATTGAAAACGGTCCAGCCATTTGAGCGTGAAGAGCTAACAAACATACACACATACACACACACACACTCACAAACTTTCGGATTTATAATATTAGTAAGATTGTTTTAATATACTTACTTAATTCTTATTCGTGCATTAAGTTATTTTATTATGAAAAATATACAAAAAAATCAAGTAGGTAGTACGTATCTAGTATACTTTAAATTTTTTCAATAAGGTACTTAATATTGATATTTTTATTTGATTTAAAGGTCGATACTTTTTTGGAATAACTGAAGAATTTTATTGTTTTTTTTTCTAACTTCCAAAAGAGTTAAGCTAAAAATGTCATTAATATTAATTACTTAATAGGTACTGTACATTTTTGATTCATATAGAAATCAATTAAGGGCACCATCGGTTTCGTCTGCGTCTCCGACACATGTCGGTCCCCACTACCCTCAGCTTTTTCCATAACGACCTGTGAGCCCCTCCCTTCTTTAGAGAGAAAAGCATAATCCATCACTGTACGTCACCCCTATTTTGGTTCGCCCCGTCACTCTCCTACGCCTTAACATGTACTATGTCTTTCCTTGTCTCGCCCGCTAGGGGTAGTTTCTCTCAGTCGCCGCTTGACGGGTGATCATTTTTCTTGTGCCGCGTTCAATCATCGCGTCACTACTCCCCTCTCGCTTACTCCAAACCGGGTTCGGTTGGCTTCTCGCTCGCACAGGCCCTTCCTGTCTTTTTGTGTGTCCCTTATTTTCTGTTAGCGGTGCGTGTACCACTACGTGCCCGTCGACCAAATATGGCGTCTTTTGTGTTTGATTTTGACGTTTTAATTTCTGTTAATAAAGTGGTTCCGTTTTTGTAATTAAAATTTATTTTTTGTTGCATTTTATTAACATATCCGTTGGACTGGTTAGGTAAGCGAATTTTGAGTCCTGAGATAATTAAGTAATTTCTCAAGATTTCAATAGACAATGGTTCGTTTAATTACATTTTCTAACATTGCATGCTCTTTAATAAATAAAGTTATTAGTTAGTACGAATCGTATTTTAATTGATTTGCTCAGTATAAATCTACTGAGATAGATTCGGATTGGTATATTAATCCAGCAGTCAGAGGTTCGCCGGTGTAGGAACGTATGCAAATACTCTGTATGTGTTTAATAAATGTAGTATACGCTAAAATTGCAGAAATAACTACTTTTCCTAAGAACATTTTTATGGTTAGGAATTACATTTTTAAGTCAAAGTCAAAGCATTTATTGTAAATAGGCAATAAAATCACACTTTTACAAGTCAAACAGCTACCTAATTCTCGTTAACAAAGATAACCATAAAACATAAAATATGGTAAATGAAATTAAACAGTATAATTGATTATGGTTTGAGTTTGAAAAAGGATGTTTCCCTTTCAAGCACTGTACCAAGATTCTGGACAGGAAAAGAACTTCGTTGGCTCTACCAGTGCTTCGGAATACGCCCGTTAGACGTAAGGCCTGTAAGGTACGTTTAGGTTCATTTGCAGTACCTAATGTATTATAACTATACTCTTTTTTTATAGGTAACCTTATTATTCCTGAAATAAAGTGAGAGTACAGATATTTTTCACGAAGAATACTCAGCCCAGATATATACCTCGTAGTAGTGACGTGTACGTACAGCTTGGAATAGATTTCTGTAAGACGGTTCTCGGATGCGTATATATCTGCAATTTATACTGCATTGTTGAATTGTAAAGATAATCTAGGAACTGACTATTCACAACTTGTAGAGGCATGGGTAGCAAAAAGTCAACAGCTTTACCTTCGGAAATGTGTAAATCCACCGCTGCGTCCTGTAATAATTCTGTCTGCATTTGTAACGTTTACTATGTCACAGGACGCTCGCAGTCCGCGCGGGCAAGGACCGCCTGGGACCCTAGATTGACTTGTCAGAATATTTGAATTTTAATCCAGTACAAACGGACAAGCAGCTGCTTGTTTATTCATGAGTCACGTTTGTTTAGTTTCTATTTAATTGTTATATTTCTTTAGCAAAATCTATACATGTGATATAATTATGTACATAAGTATACTTTATTTGATAATAATATTAGTTATTTAGCATGGAACTATTTTTTAGCTTTACTTAACTTCATTGATAAAACTAAGAATTAAGTCAATTTTACGAAAAGAGTACATTATGAGTTTCTTTGAATATCAATATAATTAATTGGAAATAAAAAAAAGCATTAAATTGGAAACATGTTTTATGAAGTAAAAGTAAAGAAAAAGAGTCATAAAAGGACACTAGTATAAAATATGGTTACGAAAGATTAATGCAGTGTTACTCAAACAAGATACAGGAAAACAAAACTGTAGGAACCCAAGAGTATAATGTAAAACTGCCTTTTATATATTACTAAAAACGTTGGATAACGGTATAACAATTTTATAGTAAGATAATACGTAATGTAAGAGAAAATAATGATGTTAAAATTTAATGTATTACTACACAGGTCCACGCTGATTGCAAACGCCTCCGGCTTGGATGTATCCACTGCGTTGCGTATACTGTGGCGAGAGACGCGTTTCACTTGCCACCATTCGGGATTTCTTGTAAGCATTTAATTTTTTTTTTTAAATATTATAAAATACTTGAAACTATTTAAGATCAATTTTATAGCATGATACATAACTTGAGTGAAGTGAAGTTAATCAATTTTGCATTATGCTTACCAATACTTAGTTTTGAAATTATTATGTTATTTATGTTCCTAACAGAAAATAAAGAAGTGTTAGTGTGGCTAAAAATGTTAAAAGTTTTCTCTTTGACAACACAATTTGATTTTAAAATGGCATTATATTCATGCTTTTAAATATGATCTTCTGTCCTCTAGTCGAAATAGTCGAGAGAATCTCATTGACATTTAATCTAACTCATCTCTTATAAGAACGCGTTATCTTCGTTCTAACTGGAACTCACCCCAAACCTTTTCAAGACTACAGACCTATAGGCGGTAAGCGATTGGATGGGTTTTTAATAAGTTGCCATATATGGTGGGTTCGAAATTTAATTGAATGCCCATTTGAGGCGTTGCAGGCGCGCGCTTCGACGGAATGGTACTTAGCGAAAAGGCCTTAATTACTCGCAATTTTAATGGAAAGTAATTAATAACTTGAAAAGAGCAAGTCAAAGTTTTAAATATATTGTATGTAATATATATTGTATATAAATATATTGTATTTAATGTATATACTTAGTGGAGGAGATGATATTTTAAGTGGATTATTCCTCAGATGACTTCATTTGAGAGATAATAAATTCTAGGAGAGCGTTTTCCAATGGGGTAGGTATGGGTATAGCCCATGGGTATAACAAGGGTAATGAGTTTCATACGTATATTATATTATACTATTTAAATAAAATAAAAATGCTTGTGGTACACAACTGAGCTACAGTATCATATGAATCTTCGTTTGTTTTTCCTATTCTATGTATAAAAGGTAAATGTACGGGTGTTATCCGTACGAGCCTCAAAAGGCGGGCCGCTAATCTAATTTTTTGCTTTTGTTTTGACGCGTACAGGGGAGAGATAGTGGGCTCCATTAGCGCTACAAGGTTGAATAAAGAGCCAGGCCAGTTGTCAGGGAGCATCCTACATAATATAAATATTCAATAGGGGTCTGAATATGTTAATGCACCGTCTCCTCATTGGGTTGTAGATTGCTACGTCGTTTTTATCTTATACGACATTTAACTCCGGTAATTCAATTTAGTGTATTTGCATAATGTCGCTTGCTTTCTAAAGTAGGTGAGTGCGGTAATGATACTGGGAACGAAATTGTATTTTGTTTGTGATGTTTGACTTTTATAGATTGAGTTTGGGTTGTTTTTATGGGGCGAATATCATGCGTTATAACTCAATCAATAACCGTTTTTTTATTTTGCATTATAACATCAGTATCTACGTACCTACCTTAGTAGGTACCTAGTTATTTTTAATAGATATTTCATTCCGATACATTAACTGGTTACATTTTCGCAACGTAAATGTAACCGGTTATAATTCTAAGTATAACCGGTTTTGCTTTGCCACGTATTCAGATCTTCAAAGTCCGTCGAATATACTCAGCATAGTTACATACAACTTCTGGATTTTGCGACACTATTCAGACTTCAGACACTCCATTTCAGTATTACAACACTGTCGCAGACATATTGCGACCCAAAAGTGGGCACTAGAAAGTACGCGATATTTCATACACCAGCCCACACAGCGTTGTTAACATCGAATCAAAAAGGTTTCATCACACTGTTCCGTGCGTTCAAATGGAGATATCTAGTATTAATCGAGCACTGAAGGCACACAAAGCCATGAATTATGACCCGCTCGTTGTTCACAATGGCAACGTCTTCATCACGAACGCTATTGTTTTTTTTTCTCCACACATCACATGGATTGTTTTCTGTTAGTTCTATTACATACGTTGTTGGGAAACTTGTTCTCTCATCTCTATGGTCATTTGTCTACGCACTTCGATCGTACTGGCTGGTGATAAAAATATCTGTGGTGTTGGTAGTAGATGTTATTCTCGCTTTGTGAGATATGGGGGAGAGTTAGTGGACGTATTTAATATTAACCTGTGGAACCTTTTCACTTGTGGAGGTACTTTGCTAACGTAGGTACTTCTTACTTTGCAATATACTTACACGTAACATAAAGCTTTCATTGCAATTAGTGTACCAATAGAAACCATCGACATCTAGACACACAGATATTATACAATACTCATTTATTTTCTTTGTAATCTTGAGAAGGCTTTTATAGAAAACGTTACGTATACCTATTTGATTAAATCGATGATGTGCTTTACTAGTTTTGAAACCAACGAATTCTGTCGTCAGTACGATATCTGAAGCATCCCCAAATGGGAGGACTACCCACGTCTCACGGCACGGTGCAGCTCGGCACACAATAGACCCAAACGATTCATTCCCGTTATCAATCCACCGTGATGCCATCTGGGATGCCGACATTACTCAATTTCCTTTCGCACCAAAAAAGCCCGCCGTATACAGATTGAAAAAAGAATTCGTATAGAACAAACATTTCAAATAAGGTTTTCACTTTTTCAGGTGTCTGTACGAAGTTTGTGTTTATGATAGTGGCCAGTATGAAAAAAATAAAATAACAATTAATACCTAAATTAAAAAATCTAATACCTATAATGTAGGTATGTTGCCTATTTCAAAATGAGACAGGTTTTATGATAACAGTTTAATCAAACGTGTGGATTTTCTCATATAAGATTGCCTTATTAAAACGCAATTTGATTACTATTTTCAGTAGAAAGGTGCACCCACGCATAGCCCGAATTAGGATACCTACTCTTGCTGTGTATGTTGGTAACACTGAATGATAATTTAAATTCATTCTCTTCGCCGCCCGCGCCATCATTTGGACAAATGCTACGTCATTTGTCTGGGGGACTGAAAGTGGAGAGCGGGGAAGGAAAAGCTCTCGCATCCTTCTTCAAAATTGATCCTTACCACTATATAAACTGGATTCAATTTGCAGTCTTCACCAGTGATCAGATTCCAAAAACTTCTGCGACAGCTAAATTACGCAATATCAGTCTTTAAATATCGCTTCCTAAAGTCCATTAACGCTTGTCCACTCAAAATCTCATTTCGTAAGCTTCCGAAATTATTTCCGCAATGAAAAATGAGACTTAAAAGAATGTTTTGTTGGTCGATTTTTGATCGGCCAAGTTATATTTGAATGGGCATTGAATTAAAACTTGCCGTATTTGCGCTACGATACTAATTAATTTAATTATTTATCTCATTGTGCCCATGTTTATTCAATATACAAAGTTTTAAGAAACGTCTAAGTTGGGCGAGAAATCTTACTAGGGCCTACTTTTTTAAATTTGTATGACCTCCTGAAAAGTATTTAATGTTAAAAAGGGATAAAAAAATATCGTGGTAAAATATTAATGATTGTTGGGCCGTGAAAATAATAAAACCTTCATACAGGAAAAATTCTGCAAATGACCGAATAAATACCCACCCTGTAAATGTTCTATTAATGACCATCCATTTGTGTGAGTGAAATAAATTTGATGAAATCAAAAAAGGAAAAAAACGGTATGAATAATTGATGTTTATGGGTTGGTACACTGTGCTCCTATACGAATTCTACGTTCATTACATAGGTACCTATTTATATTTTTGATGTTTTTTCAAATAGTTCTTAGTACATAGTGTCAAGGTATTTTTTTTAGACTTATTTCACGCCAATGCTTGATAAAACAAACTGAATCATTACATTCCTCATAGCCTTAACTAAAACACTTACGTTTTAGGAGGTAGTAATAGGTCATTTTAACGTTTAAACCCTATACCTACTTAAGTATAAAAAATAGATTAAATAATGAAACTCAGAATTTAGAAATCTGTTGAATAATATGCATAGATGAATCATTTTCTCATAAATTAAAAACCGGATTGTTTTTGACGTGCAATTTTTCGTAACCATACACTTGCAACCCCAGTCTCTTCCCTAACCAATCTAGTTTGAACCGGTTTTTTTGTGTTGTCTTTTATCCGGGTTTTATCTAATTGTGCCCGCGGTATGCCCAAGAGATGGGGTGACGCGTCGCAGAACTCTACAGTGGCCGGGCTTGCCGCGTGAAAACCAATTTCGGAAGACCCAGAAAGATTACAGAGAGGCACTTGTCCAAACATTTTATTGTGTAAAATGTCATAATATAAAAAAAAAACATTACAAAAATAACTAGCTATGGTGGAATAAAACATCACCCTTTGGTGACGCGGCTTACCTATGTCTTTTAGACAACCTTGTAGTAAATCAAATAATATGACTATCGTGAGAATGTCTAAAAATATAGTTAAATTTGAAGCTTCAGTGAAGTTGCTGACAAAGGAGCTGAATGGAAATCTTAATAATAACATAACAAGACAAAAGAAATGTAATCCAATAGAATAGTAAAAGTTGACCTTCAAATTATTCGCGTTTTTCTGCCTATATCAATGTCTGAAGTATGTATGTATAACCACGGTTCAAAACAAAATTTAACTGCGATTTCGATTTAACATTATTTTACACTACAGGATTCTCAACTAAGTTGTAAGATCTCGCTGAGCTCGAAGAACAATGCCATTTGAAGTTGCTTAATGACCTAAACAGACTCCAACCTAATCCATTAACCAAACACTATCTATATATATACAAACCAATTTCCACGCTACACAAACTCCAATACCGAAAATGTAATGCAGAAGGATAACCAGCTACGACCCTGGCGGAAAACGCCCCAGTCCGCGAGTGACACTGACGAATCGGCCGATATTAGTCATAGTCGAACCCCCCCTCTCTTCCCCGCCACACACCCCTCACACACCCTGTTTATTTACTTTTTGTAACGGTATTGATGTTTAATTATAGTGCCGGCCCTAATGTAACTCGCCTAATTTCGGCGTGTAATGTTGCTCTTACAATTTTTCATTGGTACAAATATTTTTGTTTGGTGTTCACTATTTTTATGGATTGCTATTTTTAAGATGGTTTCGATTTAGAATATTTTAGTTGGTTATTCTTGTACATTATAAGCGGGTATTAGAGTGTGATTAATCGGTTTGAACATGCAGGATGATTTATTCAGTTATCGATTTCAAGTTTACAGAATTCCAGTAACTTCTAAGCTCTACAGTAACTAAAAACATGAAGAGTACAAAATATTATGTTAACTAGAATTTAAGCGGGTCTAATTCGCGCACAAACTAATATCAAAATATATAATTTTAGTCTTCTCGTGACCACGGTCGATGTAAGTCGGCCGAAACGTCGAGGTATGTCATAATTATATAATTCGATATTAGTTTGTGTGCAAATTAGACCCGATTAAATTCTAGTTAACAAGTATTCAGTTCGCGAAAAATAATAACTTCCGAAGAGTACAAGCTCATAAAATAAATTATAAATAAATTAATCACTTATTACAACACTAATAACCACACAATTACGCTCTATTAACATTTCTCAGCAATTTTCGAAATGCTAATAAATAACCAATAAATACTTATTTCATCAATCAAACTTCCGCCAATTGATTTCCCATCATCACTCTACCCTACCTATGTAATTACATGTATAAAGTATCAGTGACTCAACTTCACACAAAAGCAGTCCTAGGCGATCGATGGCCATCGTGTCTTTCACGTATATTTGATTGATTAAATTTAATATACATTGATAATGTAATAATATTCATTTATGAATGTGTCGTAATTTATATTTAATTATAATTAATTATTTTAAATGAAACTCGTTCGAAGTCGAAACAAAGAATATTTTTAAAACTAAGTAGGTCTGTACCTTTAGTTTCCATGCGGTGTACAAATTACCTACAGTCAGAATAGCCACAGTTTTCGCATTTTCCAGAAATTAATAATTAATCCAATATAGCTATAAAATGAATGTTTGTTTATTTGTTTGTCTTCTATGCAATCGCGAATTGTCCATACAATTGAATTGAAACTAAGTGCAGCTTTTGTTGGGACTTCAATAAAAATGGATTTCATATACCTACGTATAAAGTAAAAATCCCGGTCCTAGCGCGAGTTGCATCTTTGCCACTGTTTTCCATTGCGTTACCTGCGAACTCCCTTATCATATAGCGAGAAGACTGATGACTTCTCCTATCTGTTAATTAAGATTTTCGCGGCATCTCACGTGCTAACGGATGCTGGCAATTTAACTTCGAGTTTTGGGACTTTGTTTGATGTTTGACGATGTGAGAAATTAATTGAAATTTAAGTTTTATTTAGAAAAATCTCACGATTTATCGTGTATTGAAACACCGTCTTTATGAATTTTTCCTACAACATTTATACTAAGTATACATACATACAATAATTAGTAAAAACACCTACCTAATACAAGGGATAGGTTGAGGTCCAACCCATCCCTTCTAGTTAAAAGTGACTGTCATTTGAATTAAACTAAGTACATAAAAACTTACACCTAAGTGCTAAGTCATCTATGTACATTGTACAAAGTTCAGATAGTTCGCTGATCACCGATAGAGGGCGGGTCTCGAACACCCATTTGTCAGGACAGGCTCATTAGGGTCGAATCTGGTTGAATCTCCAGGGATTAAGGGTCCAAACACAACCCTGCTCGGTGTCTTGCACTATCCAAGTAATTCTTGAGGACTCTACTAACGCCCTCTCTTTGACTTGAGTTTCGGCACAGTCATAGAAGAAAGTGAAATAATTTATGTCTCTTTGAACTTCTGAATGATGTAGATACACTTATCCCCTTATTCCATACAAGTTATGGTATCTTGCTTGTAAACTAATTTGTTTTCGGTGCCGTAAATTCAAGGGTCAAACGAGAATACCCAGTTACACAGTCGCTGTTGTCATAGCGTACGAGTATGTTACTCTATCCAGAAGGTAGAGTAACGTAAGAAGTGAAAATCATGAACTATTACTATAATTATTACTCATGATCCTAAAAGTGAAAGAGAAAAAGTTTTGAATGCCAGGACATAATTATGGTAAATGGATAATCATCATCAGCAACCCGCTGAAAATCAGTATAACCAAGTTATCAAACAGTAATTTACCGAATATATACCACGAAAATCCGTATCCCAACTATTATAAAAACATTAACTGATAGACACAAACTTATCACGACCGCCAATCACAAACGAGAACTCGAAATAAATCGATGTAACATCCAATCATTACTCTACGTCAGGATCGACTCAATTAAAATATCGTTAATGTACATGAGAATGAGGGAAAACAACTCTGTGGGACATTTGATAAGAATCATTTTCGAATGGATACATTTTTACCTTGCAATGGTCATTATGGTAAATGCAGTGTAGTATAAAACCACGAAATCGGCGTGTCGGAATCGGAATAAAGGTAAAATAAACAGTCGGTAAAGCCACGCGGAACATGACGCTTGGGTAATGTAAGGCTGGCATTAAAAATGTATCAAGCCATGGAGATCAAAGAGGCAGCATCCATCGTTGTGGTGGGTTTTTTAAATAACGTGCACTTATATATCCGAGGTAGGCTTATTTACTCGTCTAAGTACAATCAGTACGATGTGTTAAAAAAATAATCGTATCACACGGTAATATATACATTATAAATTATGTAAAAATATTCTGATTTTGAATCAATGTTTTACCCACTGTGCTTTGAGATGAGCAGTTTTAGCCGAAATTTTGCAATTGCGTTTTATTCAATTCCTTTGGTTCTAAAAACGTCTCGCGCACTTTGGACTACTAGACTGGTTCAACCAGCTTAACTTGCTACTTGTCACTATTAACTTAACTTGCTACTATGTTTCAACAAAAAATTAACTACATAATAATATACACTATATTATTCTTATACGTACTTATTCATTATTAAAACCCAATGTACCTAATACAATGAAAACATAATTCATTCTCCTCTTATTATGAAGTTTCAAACAAAATCCCAAATCCTCATCCAAAAATGATTGTCGACAGCATCACCACTTACCAGGGCTTACAATATCGCCTCGTCAAAGATTATCAAACATTCATGCCTTAAAAATATATACACTGAAAACGCCGTCGCTCGCGATAAATTACTTGTAATTTCGTACTCGGGTGATACCTGAGCTCAGTGAAAAAACACGAGACATAGACGTCTTGGTGCGTCGCAAATGACGGTAATCATCTTCTCATCAGGGCGTGGGTAAGCGTTGATGTATAGGAGTGGAGCGCACGGAGGGTATGTTGACGCGGTCACAGAGCAACCCACGGAGATATGACAGGGATCTGGGCCAAACTTAGTAGACTTACGATACCATGAGGATAATGATATTCTTACTCAGATATAAGATAACTTCTAACTCCGCACCTAAATCAAGGGACCTTGCATTTTGCCTGTAGTATTAAGTAGTACTTATTTGTTAGCAAAAGAAAATCGAGATGTTGATGCAAAGCACGTTCATGTCATTGTAGGTATATGTCATGTAGGTCATGGATCATCTCTCCATGAGGCTGCAACGCTTTCATATTACAAATACAATGAATTTACTTTACTTCATTCGTAGGTAATAATGAAGATGTGACTTTTCTGTCTGTTACATAGTTTCAATATTCTATGACGTAAATATAAGCACCATAGCGTCAGAAAGAGTTAGCTTGAAGAGTAAATGGGCGTTCAGTGTTAGGTCTTAAACTCAACTAAAGGTTCAAACTGCGCAAGAAACAAATTACAAGGAAATGAAATCATCGGCGTAGCGAGATGTAACATTAAGCGTTATTATAATAAAATTTGCCTCCTAGGTGGATGCCATTACAGCTTTTTGTGATGTGTTTACTCTTGAAACATTAGGCACAGTTTTATACAAGGTAGGTTAGGCTGAGACTGCAAAGAAGTAGGCTGAATTGGGCTCATGATAAGACAGAAGTTTTACATTTTCAGCATAACCATTGGTCGTTGTTTCACATATAGGTAACGTCGACGTTGCGAGGTAGTGACATTTTGTTTTCCAGTTTTTATGATAGGAATAACGATGATCAAGGTGTTTCTTGTACTACGTGTCAAAATGATTGCAACGATAAAAATGGTTATAATGAAGGCCCAACATAGACCATCATATCAAAAAGAAAAGTTTACGTGGTAATAAATAGTTAAAAATAAGAATATAAGCAAATCCAATTGCCCTGAAAATGTCTTTATTAAAGGTTTTATGAACAAACCAACTGAAGTTTGATATATTTCGTGCTAATACTGGCAGCATTATTTTAGGACCATCGTTTTGATTCCTCCTTTTTCTAATTAAGATTATCTGTCTCCAAAAAATTTGAAAAACGCGTTTTCCGCCATTTAATTCGATACAATCTTGAACTATTTAACCTAATGAACTACTTCCAATAGATCCTTACGAAGTATAAATACCTAAATTGATATTACACGCCGAAATGTATATATAATACTAGTCATTAAAGTATTAGAAAGGCAGTAGTGCCGGGTGACGGTGACAAATCGGACGGCATGCGTACCGAATCGGAATGACGTTGGAACAATCGGTTCCATCCACGCGGCTACACTGCCGCCTGCTCCTATGGTAGCTTGGGTGCTGATTCGATGTGTAAATATCCAATGGTTCTGTAGAAAAATGTCGTATAGATTTTTATATACAAAGAGTTAGTTGAGGTTAGGGCTAGGCTGATCGACGAGGATGCGTAAAGGAAGCCGTTGGAAGAGAGGAACCAAAGACGGTGTGTTTTAGGAGAAGCTATGTCCAACAATGAACTGTCACAAGTTGATGATGATGTTGATAACTTTCACACTGATGATGATGATTACTGAGATTCGTTTTCACGAAACCGCGTAGAAAACACGATGTCGTACATGTTAGTAAACGAATTATTTACGGATCCTTACTCTACATATTTTATTTGCCTTCTTCTACTTACCTACAATTATCAGTATACCTAGCTAGATCATAAGCCTTTCTACAGAAAATTACTTTACAGATGTCCAGATATAAATTCATGTTTCGCTGATTTTGGAATAACATGACGAATTCACAATTGAATCTAAATTGTAATAGAGACTAATTTCATAACATTTTACTTGAAATAAAAACCTCAAGATAACAAGCAAGGTAGTTCATATGCCTACCCCTGGGTACTTTATCAGACATCTATTCAGGAGCCTCAAAGGAGCCGATGCCTTCCTCTATCCTACATTCACATCCCTAATACACAGTTTTTACACGCAAAGCGGTAGTTGAGTGGAAAAAATACATAAATTACCGAAACGGATTGTCGGTAAAAAAGTGGGCCGGTCCGTCAGATCATTAGTGTGAGCCAATGGTCGTTACCCAAAAGTCATTAGGATCAACTTTTACCGTAATTTGAAGTCGTACACATCACTATATCAAAGTATGTGTAGCTATGTACCTACTTCATGTATATACATATATACAATCATGGATAGTCCATTACGTACTCACTGAAGTTACACATCAAACGAAAGTGGTAAGATGATTAGATGATATTATTTATGTTTTTTGTAGATACTATAAAGTAATTTTGGAAGGAAATATAAAACATAGTAATTGAGGCGTACGCATGATTTTCGCAACAGAACAGAAAAGGCTATTTATTCCTATAACCACCAACTTTTTAGAAGCAAATCAAACAAAATAAAGAAATCCACAAAAGAAAAGGCATCTCATAACAACACCTAGCTACAGAGCACTTTTTGTGTAGTCATGTATTGATGACTGACATGACTGTGGCATACAAGAAGTTAATATAGCATGAGAGCATTATTATATGACGTACATATTATTTTGCATTGAATACTTCGCTGTTGAATAATTCGTAATGTTTTCGATCAAGTAATAGAGTCATTATAAACGAGCATGCCAATTCTATTTTTACTGCACAAGCTTATTAAGTCTCAATAAAAATTCATGAAAAATAAGTATTATCATAATTTATGCAAAACAACCAATTTTATATTATTATTATGAGTGTTGATGAATAATTTAGCGGTGAAATATCTTTGAAACAGTTTAATAATACTTTTGCAATATCTTTATGCAACTTTTTGTCCGTTTTATTGGAAATACAATTTTTTTTTTTAAACTCCATGTTTTTGATTCTGCAAAGTAAATGAAACTTATTTGAAAAAACGCCATGCTATATTTACACACAATAAGAAAGTTACTGTCAATAATCTGAACAAACCAACATACTCAAGTAAACAGTTCCATGTACTTAACTCAAACTGTCACGCTACATTAAGCCCTAGAAAACCACATTTCTCAGTTTCCCATCCAACTGAAAAAATGAAATCATTATCGTAATAATTTTGTTCTTTTTTGCGACATCACTATGAAACCGATTGTTATAATTACGCGGCGTCCATTACGGTAATGTCTTATAATCATGGGGCGATTTGTAATGACACTGCCCGATCGCAATGAGGTGTAGAAACGAACCGTTTTGCGGCCGGGCTTTCAGTCATGCGATATGGTACAAGACAAAAGCGACGCATATTCGCATTATTGTCACTATTGGCGAAATAAGTTTATGAATATAGAGGGGTTAATCAGCAACTTGACGGATAATAATCGTTATCAACCCCATTGCCTTTCGTCATATTTATAGCCAGAGAAAACAATTAGAAAACACCATACCAAAAAACATTGATAACCGTGTTACATTTTAACAAGCTCCAGATAAAGGAACTCTTCAACGGTCAACCGAGAGATACAAAGTATTGTGTAGGAATCGGTTTTACTCTGTGTTTGATCCTGCATTCAGGGTTGGGTCCTGCTTAGAGAACTCCTCCATGGTTAGCAGGACAGAGATGAAGTGTTGTTTCTATTATGATATCCCATTCCAAGTGTTACCATGACACTGCTACTGCATTTTCATAAACGCTTGTCTGGGAAAATACATTGAACAAATTTATTAGGACTTCGCTTGCGTCTCGACTACCGACACACATCTTTAAAGTCACCTAATTATCGGTCAGTCCCGTAGCTCTAGAATATTCGAAAGCTCGTAGGATGATCTTGTTTCAAAAATCTTGTATTGAATCTGTGAATTTGTGGGTACCTTTATTATGCTATAATATGACGAGGTAGGAGTTCTAAGGGCCAAAAACAAATAGGCATTTGTAACATCTATCAGTTTACACAGGTATGTCGCTAACGGGCGTATTCCGAAACACTGTTTTCCTGTTTAGTACAGTCAAGTGCTTGAAAGGGAAACATCCTTTTTTAAACTCAAACCAAAATCAATCACTGTTTAATTTCACATAATATTTTATGTTTTATGGTTTAGCTTTTTGACTTTGATGCTTTAACTTTGACTTTGGAATTTGGCTGATGCTTTCTAATAAATTACATGCGATGAATGGACGAACATGTAGTGTGTAGAGCGGTTTATATCAGAAAATAATATCTTATTACCTAATACTTGAACCTTTACCCCTTTGTTTCGGTTTCATCCTATGCTTTGTACCATTACCACTTAGTACATTATTGTTAGAATACCGTCTGTTTCGTTGATGACCAGCTGTAGTGGTGCGGTTTAGGAATCGATTGGAGATACCATTAATTTAAATTTATTTCCTGTACTGGACTCTTCGCAATTGTTTTCTAGTTTAAGTAGATATAAATCTTTCGAATAAAAAGGGTCTTCATTAATTCTGAAGAAGACTATATAAGTAGCCCTGTAGGTATTTCAGTAAATCAAATCATGGCTAGTTTTCCAATTTATGAAAGTTTAATTAAGGCCCTAGCTATTGTAATTCCATGCTAAGTTAAGTAAGTATAATTTAAGAAAATGAAATCTCGCTCTTTTACTATTAAGGAATTGTTAGGAACCTATTATGTAGAATTTTTTTGTTTTCCTATCTCAATGTTTTGATCTTAAGATCCAGAGACAAGGTATTCATTCATTAAAATTTCTAACCAAAGATGTCCGAACATGCCATCCTTCCGCTGACCGGAGTGAAAGTAAAACTGCGGTAGCCAAGCCGTATTTACCACCGGAAAATTCACTAAGCTTCTTTTGCAAGCTGAAAGGGTTGTAAGTACAAAGCTTAAAACTGGTGTGTTTATTAAATTGAGCTGTAATGGGCGGGAAAAAGCTTCACTTGCGTAAGAATTGAAACAAAATCCGTATTTATACATAAAGTATCTAGTAAGTAAAGTCTCTAAAGTCTCTAGAACACAATATAAAGATTTTGCCAAATCTTCAATACGGGGTTTCTTCTTCAAAATATTCTACTTTGGGCTCTTTTGTTTTCAATACTATAATTATTTTGATAAAGGTAAAAGGGTTCAGTAGAAGCACATCACCTTTGTTGTGGTTCCTTATTCAATATGCACGTATCTGATATTGGTGTGCAAATATCTCTTTTGGCCTTAGTAGGTACAAGTACGATTTCAGCCTGAACAGTTCAGTATTTTAGGTAACCACATAGTATAACTACCCACATATTTTTAATGAAGAAGAATGTAAAAGATTCCATAAAGAATCACATTAAGTAACTGCTCTAGAATTCGAGTAAAATCTAGTGGAGTCGTAATTACAGTTGCGTCCAATTAGATTCAAAGACAATGCTTAGCTGTGAGCGTTGTGTTTTTTGATTACTACAACTATTCTTCTTTGTATAAGATTATAAATACTACCTAATAAATTGTAGGTATTTATAAAATTTTCCTTGTAATCTCTCTAATTATTGTATCAATTTCAATCTACATGCTGCCTTAGTCTTGCTGCATTACCTTGCATCATCTTGCATTATCTTGGTGATACCTTACGTGCCTAGTAACACATGCTTCTTTAAAACTTACCAATGAAACAAACAAAAGAAAAACGTTTAATTATTACTAAATGAAAAGAAAATAAATGACACAAAGGACGAAAGGCTAATGTCACAGAGTAAATAATAGGACTAAAACCAGTGGTTAGTAGTAAAAGTCCAGTACCGTATGTATTGTTGAATATTTCAGCTCAAACCACTACAAGCACACTTTATAGTCAATTTTGTTCAACCTAACATAACTTGGCATCAAAAGCGGCCACCATCTTGCAGCGACATCAAAACGCTAATCACTCGAATAAACTACATTATGCTGTTCAGATGTTCAGTTTTACAGCACAGATCAGACGATCCTCGCCGGGGGAACGCGGTGGAAACTTTTAATTGGTGTGCCATTAGACCGGGCGAACACTAAGCGATTTGTGGTGTACCGGCCTGGCTCTCTGGAGGTTTTAATTCCTCACCTCTGCGGTTGATTACGTATTCTGTGTATGTGTTTGGTCTTATGTAAAGATAATACTATGTTGGTAAAGGCAATTAACCGTAATTTTTTCTTGTTATGGCATTCGAGAAACAACCCGTCCACATTCCACATTTTTAACTTTTTATTTTTCAATCGAAATTTCCTCCAGCGCCAATGTTGAAGCTATGAATGATGAACTGAATGAGGATGCCTACAGACGTGACGATGGGTTGACTCTCATTTTTTTGAAGATGCGATGGTCTATTAGTGGAGACTACTTGCGTCGTCACTCTGGCACCATCTTGACGCCGTGAAAATGTGTCTAACGCCGTGGCTACTTCGGTAGAGCACTTCAAAAGGGGAAAAGAAATATGCATTTCGTGGCAGTGGTAACATATTTTGAGCCATTTTATGTTGAGAAATTGAGTCTGTGGGCCTCCAAGAACCTAATTACCACTGCGTAGCTCTGCAGAGCTGATCTCATCGTGTTTTCACAGATCTATCTGGTACTGAGGTGACACTTATGCTGGTACTTATTTGTTAGTATTGCAATGAAACAGAGCTAAGTTCTACCAAGTTTTCTAGGTATGCTGCCAACTACTGGGCTAGAACACTTGAGCTGCCATTATGCAATGATGACTTATCATGCAGCTTGTCCATTGTTCTTAGTCTGCTTTCTTTCTTCATGCTCTTTTTATTATGTGTAGTTGTTGATTCATAATCGTTAAAAAAAACGAATACAATTAATATTAAAAGAAAATTTTATTTGTATTCAGGTCCGACGTGTCTACGCGTGTTTTATAGGTTTTATACAAATTCCGGGCAACTTCACGAAAATTGCGAAGAATCAGCGTAGGTGGGTAAAGTTTTAGCATAATTTTAGTTTCGCGTTAGAGCCTCTTACATTATTCATTGTATAAAATATTATCATGAGGTTATTATTGGAGATAAAATACTTTTGGTCGAGAGCCGGGCTGTCGGGGGATTAAAGTTGCCAGAGACAGCGTATTTTTTCTATTTAAATGATAACCAATTTCTATTTGGTGGTTGATTAACGGATACCTATATAAGTAATAAACTATAGTTAGAATATCTAACTGAAATATACCTGAAATTATGGACTACCTCAAAACAAGACTAGTTGTTTTTGTTGTTATTTTAAATCTCTGTAGTGTATGTGAAAATTGATGTGTTCAGGAATAATGAGGACGTGTGTTGCCTACGATTAATAATTAATAATCGGATTATTATTGGGTTATAGTAGGTTTCTTTTGTGAGATTATTTCTCTTTAGGAAGCACATGCTCATCATCAACATAAAATATGTGGCTGTTGATATTACTCAATTACTCATTCTAGAACCTAACAAACAACAATATATACATCTACAATTCTTATCTTCTTAACCCTGATGAATCAGAATTTCGACCGCTTCACTCGCGTCGATTCCAGTTACGAAATGACTCAATTACTTTCTAAGTTTTTCAAAAACAATTCACCAAGTCAGCGTGTCTTCAGCCGTCTTAACGAGCCGACATTACCGCCACAAATCTGAGACATTACAACGTATTAAAACTCTTGAAGTTTGCTACGTTTGCCATTTAGTGGCACAGAAACTTTGTTACATCATCGCTGCGATTTAAATTCGGTGCGCGTGGAAATGTTTGCTTGGTACTAGTTGGGTACGGTAGTTCGCTAATTAAAAAAAAAAACTTGATGTTTAGATACAGAACCATATTGAGATCAAGACTTCGGACTGGCCTTGGATAGAAATCGTAATGGTCAAAATAATTGTACACGTTTACCGTTACTCAAATACTCACTCGTAATCGCATGTTTTACGAAACGTTAGGTAATTTTGTTTTTGAGACCTTATATAAAGTGCAGTTTTAATTATTATTATTATTATTATCATAGAGGGTAATGGAAGCCCAGTAGTTACGGTTCCTGTCTACTTACTTTTTGAGTGTGAATTTACTGTTCATTTTCTCTTAGCACGCAAATAAAAATTGTGTTCTTATATTTTTACACATTGGTTTTGAAATACATTCCCATAATTTTCAAAATAGTCTTGAAAATCATGATGACGTGATTCCCGCCATTTTTACCATCTGTCATAAGTGGCGCCATTTTGCAGATTTTCTTTTGCAACCCCTAGCAGCGAGGGGATGCATTCAGTTCCGTGTACCTCTCAGAGATGGCGCGCTGGCTGGCTTGCTTATTTCTCTAAGACCTGAATAGATGGCGGTAAATACGAGTAAACGATTGTTGAATTTTGCGGTATTTAGTAACACAGTTATTGTTATTACAGTAAGTTTCTGTAGAAACAAAACTACATTTTACGAACATTTCAAAATGAAAACTTTCTAATTAGCTCCAGCTGTTTTCAAGCGATGCGCTTACTAACGCATTAAAGTATAATTTTAGATTTTTATTTTTAAACATATAATATAAGTATTAAAAAAAAGCCTCATTCCATTTTCAAAGGTTTAAGTTATTCTGTTATCGCCGTGTGACGTTTGGGTGAGCGCGGAGGCACCGGCTGCTGGAGATTAGACACGCTAGCCGGAACAATTTTTTAATATCCCCAAACAAGGAAGGCGAGACGATCAAGTGTTAGAATAATATGGATAAGAATCTTATTGACTTGAATAAGCTAATTAAATTTAATTTGCCCTAAGAAAAATCATGAAGTGCTGTGCTGAAGTGGCAATGGGCAGGCCACATCGCTCGTAGAACTGAAAACCGATGGGGAAGAAAGGTTCTAGAGTGGTGACCATGGACTGGAAGACGCAGTGTAGGTAGGCCTCCCATTAGATGGGCCGACGACGTCAAAAGAGTCGCAGGCAACCGGTGGATGCAAGTGGCAAATTGTCGTTCGATGTGGTGGTCTAAGGGGGAGGCCTATATTAAGCAGTGGACGTCTTCAGGCTGATGATGAAGAAACAATTTCAATTCCATGAGTGAGCCTGAGCACTTGACCCACTAGCAACTATGACTCTATATCAACTCATCATGCGAAGTTAAAGAATTTATTTCAACTGAATCGGATAATTATAATAATATATAGCTACGTTAATACCTATACCTACATCATAATGTATATACCTACGTATAAATAAACAGTCTCATAATGATTCTGTGTAGCACATACTATGGCATTTTCAATTTAGATAAGGGTTGGTTAGGATTTCATACTTTTCCCCCGTTGATATTTCTATGGTTACCATAAGCCTTATCCACACAAAGCTAGCACATTACTCCGTGAGCAAGCCCGCCGGCGACAATTCGTGTCGTGGCTGGAATTAGCATACACACTTGACGCTTACACTTGTCACCAATAATATTGTTATGCGGTTAGTTTGATGTATGTATAGATATACCTAGATAGATAAACTTTTTGTTGACTCTTCTTTACTGTAATTTTAGTTGAGGCCTTTTTCGATGCTTTTTTTAGATTTTGGATTTAAACAATTTTGCCTTTAGCAAGTAGTGTTTTGATTAATTAAAATTTTACATATAAATATTAAAGAAGGTACAAAATCAACCACAACTCTTGTTTGGCTTCCACACTCAACTCCAAAAAGGACACTTGCATGATGTTGGCTGTTCTTGATGACATCAATCATGTCAAGCAAAGAATGCTCAGAGGATACATGATAACTGGAAGTTTCATGCCAAAGTGAACAGAAATTATTATAGTGGGCAGAATCCTTCTTCCTGAAGACATATGTTTTTAGCCTACATCGAACTTGACAAATATTACCTTTCTCTCAAATCTATCTCCATAGATTTGAGAGAAAGAAAATGAGCCATGAGCCTTAATGGCGTAGTTATTCGATTTATGTATATTTTTATAAGTTTTGATAGATATCACTTTTATGAATGACTTTACTTTGTACGTTTGGTCGAGTGGTGACTCGACCGCATGGGCGAATTTATTCCGGTCACGATAACAACCATCCATATACTTACAACTTAGTATCTTATAGTTATGATACAAACTAATAAGAAAATACACAATTTGGTCTACTCGTGACCACGATCGATGTAACTCGGCCGAAACGTCGAGGTATATCAAAATTGTATAGGTAACTATTTTGATTTTCTGTTCGTGAAAGTTTAAGGACTTCTATCTTATATTAAGTATCTATAATACTCCACTCACATAATAATAAAGTTACATCACCTAACCCAAAACTCCTAAAATCAATAACAAGTAAACGTTTAATTTTTAGCTAACAAAGCCTCCGAGGCGAGTGGCACCGCAAACATGGATTTCCAATTAAGCAGGCGACTGATTGGCAGGTCGTTAGTCAATGCACTGAATGTGGAGCTGTTCGGCTGCCACTTCACCTCAGCTGAGTGATGATGGGTATGAAATTCTAACTTTGAATACGCTCCGAGTTGAGACCGGAAGTTGAAGGTGATTCCCAACTTAAAACGAGGGTAGCTATGTTCGTCACGAAAAATAGCATAGCCTCTTTATATTGATGACATAATTTTATTTCTAGTCTAATATAATTATATTCTTGTTCTGCTGTGACAAATTGTTGACTATTATAGTTTGGTCTATTGGTAAATCATATTATTTCTTTATCATTTTTAATTTTTACATTCAATTAAGGTTTAAAACAATTAGTAAAAAAATACCTATATATATGTTTTAGCCTGTTCGGACGAATAAATTGGTCAAGCCTAATTTCATCCCTTTTTGAATAAAGTGCTTGTACTCAACCTGTATTTAACTACTAATTATGAGCTAGCGGTACATAATGTAAATCACTGTAGCCTTTGAATGAGTATCACAAATGAGTCAGAATAAAAAAATGTGCGTACATCCAGATATCTACACTGAAACATAGCTGTCTCCATTCATGATTGATTACCTTCGACGTATCTAAATGAAGATACAGTCGAGGAAAAGAACATTAAGTGTATTCCTATGTCAGTGATATCATTTTCATAGGCCACCGAGCACCGATACTGCAGCCCTACCCTTGAATGGAAGAACAGGGAAATATATAGAGAGTGCTTTCATATTAATTTTCATATTTTATTTCGTTGCTTTTCTCGTTTCTATGATTTTTTTTTCTTAACCTATGCTGTCCCACTGCTGGGCAAATTTATATGATTGATACAAAAAAAATGCTGCATGCCAATGAAATACTCGTAGGTTGCCCCGGAGAACTATAAAAACAGTTATGCATACAAACGCCATTCTGTTTCATTTATTAATAAAAAGGTTTCAGTTATACCAAATACAGGGTTTCACGTTCTAGATTGAGCATGTGACATCATACCTTCGATCAGATTGGAACTTATATAGTGAAAAAAAATTTAAAAAAATACATCGATGCGTAAAGCCCAGAGTTTTTGCTACTCTTCAACACTCTTGTTCTGCCAGACGTGGCAGAATGCCCACGATATGGGAAGGCGAAGGAAAAAACAGAACGTTTCAATTGACTTCTCTTCATCAGTCTTCGTCAAATCTTCAACTCCAGAAATGTTCAAGAAAAGTTGTTTTAGCGTATCAAACAACTTTTGCTAGCATTTCAATAACCTAAGAGCAATATTGTTTTATGTTTAGATACATAGTTAGTTATCTTAATATGTTATTTTTTTTAATATTTTTTGTGTTATTAATCTTGTTCCTCAGTATACATATTAATGTGCGGTGTTAATATTCCACCATTACTGAATTGTGACTAGATACTTTAAATGTCACAGTATGTTATTTATGATAAACAAAATTTAAACATTTTCAAATTACCATTGTGGGCTGACAATGATTAAATAACAAAACTTCGAAATCGAGAACATCCTTCGAAACTATTCTCCACAGTTCTATGCAAATCTATGTTAATCCCACATTTTCACGTTTAATTTTATTTCTGGCCACATTTCTCGAATGATATTGTCTCGTAAATCAGTCGTCCAGTGTTTTTCTTGGAGCTGGTCCGTCGTGTTTTGTTTAGAATCACGCACACCCTGTTCGCTTCAGTGTTGCTATTGTGATTTATGTGCCTGGAATTGTTTTAGCACTAGTTTTAGATATTTAAAATTAAAATAATATTTCGAATGGAACTTGAAAGAGAATTGTTATGCGCAATTTGCTACTAGCCAGTGCAAGGTTGTTTATATCCTGGAATCACTTCACTTCAGCGCCATATATTTTATATGTAATTTGAAAATATGTAGTTTATGTTTAGATAACACTTATATATTTTTTTGCGATATCAAACATATCATTCTACTTGATTAAGACACGCGACAAATTACAGAAAACTAAGTACAGTTAACTTTTCCTGATAAATTATTCTCAGACAAAATAATTTATAACTGAATAAGTCAAATCCGAACTGAAAGTTGGATAAATAATATAAAAGTTATAGTTTAGCAGTTATCTCGAGTCTGTACGAAATCAAAAATTAAAGCATCCTATGGCGTAGTCGGGAGAGTAATTATTGTTATTGTAATGGATCGTATGCGAACATTCCCTATTGTGGAAGCCACGATCGAAGGCCTGATTAATGATCAGCTGGACAACCAGGGGCTCCGTGCTAAAGCGAAAAACATTTTTGTAACAGTAGCGTTAGGAGAGGTTACTGCTACGTTATAATAAGTTTTGAAACATCCATATTATGTAGATAGGCAATGAAGTTACGCATAACATCTAACTTATTTGTAAACTCTGTGATGCTTCTATCGTGTAGATGTATAACTTGAAGATAGGTACACCCTGTTTAACTCTCCGTCTTGCTTATCTAAAGGTTCTAAGCATTGTTTTTTTGAAAGACGGCGGTGTCGTCAGATGTCTTTGCATTTTTTCACTGTTTTATGCACTCATAATTGCCTGACAAAAGAGCATTGTTTCTCGTCGTTAGAAAATATTGGTCAAGGGCGTTTCAAATAATAATGTAGTTTTGCGAATAGCGAAGGGTATCATACGATCATAAAGTTGGGCAAAAAGACATACTGTTTTTTTTTACGCTGGACGCATCCCTTTTTTAACCGATGTCAAAAAAAGGAGGAGGTCCTCAGTTCGTCGGAATCTTTTTTTACACAAGAATGGTTTCCTTTTCACGTGAGTTGGGAATAACATGAAAAAAAATAAGGACACAAATTGTTTAATACATACCTATTTAATAAGTAATGGCTAAATGAAAGACGCCAAAAATAAAACAAACCTCTCTTTCTTATTAAGCCATATTTTCATACTTAGAATAGCTTACTGTTTGAGCATTTTAGGTGTATTTTTATTTATTTGAGTTTTGGCAACGTTTACATAGTTCGATTTTTCTCATGCAGATGACTTTTTCTTGGAATTCGAAGGATCTTCATTTAACTCAAACAGAACCCGTTTAATAGTGTCTCTTTAACAATTGAAACTCCTGAACGGTACGTCGTCAGTCCCGTTCAGCGTATATGTCGTAAATCTTCAATTTTACCACTTTAACTGTCTGCAGTAACACAGTTGACAAAATAATGGAACGAGATAATGTTTAACTAATTCACCATCAAGCGGGACTAACTTCACTGTTTTAGTTGAACTTGGACACACGCTTAGGATTTTGTGACTTTCATTATAACGATAGTAGAACGTGAACTTTTCATGCTTTCATCTAATTGTTATCGAAAACTATTTTTGTTATTGTGCCAATAATTGACAAATATAATTAAATACGAATATAATGTAAGTTAAACATAAAACTCGCTGATTAGGTAAGTGTTTCGCCGTATAACATGGAAATAAGTGAGGATCTATCTTGTGCATTACGACATACAAGTACATGAAGTATACCTCAAAATTCGAGATACCACCTATACCTAATATGCCACAAAATAACCAATTAGTTCAAGCTACTATAATAGTACATATACTTTTAATTAAGTAAGTCTTCTTTGTGGTACAATATAATAAACCATTTCAAGTTTATATTACTCCCTGCCTTCGTAGCGGCATGGAGAGTAGACCAAAGCACGTGGAGTCGACCGTTTAACTGAGTTCTTTGATCTGTTCGGTCAGAATACGTGATCTTGATCACATCCTGTATGATGACGCCAAAGCGTCTCATCTGATCACACGGTCCAAATACCACCACTCTACATAAAACATCACATAATAATGATGATCGGCAAATCGTTTGAAGTAACCGGGTATAATTATATCCTACCTTAGCGTATTGTCTATCCTTATTTTGAAGTATATTTGTCCCGAGCCGATAACATAATCTTCAAAGTGAGCTGATAAGGAATATCTAACCTTCTAAAGAAGCTTCGCATTTATATATGGCCTGAAAATTCGCAAGACTGTCTCAGGTAGAGAGTGCTCCGTTTTATTGCACCCAGACATCGCATCGGTCGCTCAAAGGACTCGTGGGGCATTATTAGTAAAGAAAGTATTATATTGTTTTACCACCCCTAATAAACTTTCAAAAGTTGTTTGTGTTTTAAAGAAGCCGCCTTCTGTCACTCTCGGGAATGCCGACGAGGATAATAATGCAGGGGCAGTGAGAAAATAGTAGTGAGCAAATACAATTTTGTTGCTTTAGTTTAGGAAGTTTAGGAACCTTTTTACGGACTTAAGTAGGTAGCTTATGTTTTTTTATGAATGGTGTCGGACCTTTTTACTAAAGTAGGGTTGATTATGGTCTTCGATAAAAATAATCCATAAACCAAATTGTAGGTCACCCGAGGCTTTGATATGTTTCGATGAGAATGTGTTTTTGGCATTGTGACATACGACGTACTGAAGCAAGTGTAAGTATATGGATTCCTAATACGTACATGATCAAGATTTAGCAATGCAAAATAGTGGTCGAAAATATTTAGTAATCTGTGCCATAACTGTTATAGGCAAATGATGCGCTTACTTAAGGTAACTTGTTTGGTTACTCTGTAGAATAGAAAAATAATTTGTATCGCTTATTTTACATATTGCTGTACAAATTGTTGTATAAAGGAATTTATATTGACACCACTGCTGCTGCACTGATGGTGAAGCATTGCTATTTGCTACCTACTAACTCCTTTGTATTTTTTACCTATACAGCGCAACTGCAAGCCGACAGATGTCAACATTTTTTCGCGTAAACCATAAATTAGAGAAAAAGATCCAAAGTAAATATCAACCGAAAGCCCCGCGGCAAAACCAAATACAATATTCTGAATAAGCCATCGATTGATTTCGCAAGATAAATGGTTGCACATTGTCAGCTCCATACCATGATTATGACGAGAGTTTCAGACAAAATTGTGCAATGAAATTGAGTTTTATTGCGTTAAGAATAAGAACTATAACATGTTATTTTTAAAAACCTTCTGAACTGACGGAGCAATGAATGGTCTTCTGTGTTTTACTGCTAACGCAACGTAATCTAAAGCACACCATCTAAGTTATAAAGTTCAATTTTGAATGTAGAACTAAGCTGTTCTTTGCGCTGTTTTGATAGTAAAGATAGAAGAAGACTTTGGGGTCGATAGAAATTGATTCTGGAATTCAGTGTGAAATTGAAATAAAAGTTTTTTTATAATCATTGCGGCTTTAGTGTAGAGATCGGCTGCACGCCTAATCGAACGATTTAATATTTATTTGTTTGATTTAAAAACCAATATTTTTATTTGCAATTGACTTTTAACGTCATTGGAAGTAATGGGTTAAATGTGTATAATAAAGATTGAATTTATTGAACCAAATCTGTTGAGGAACTTTATAATTTTTATACACTACTTACTGCTTGGGGCCAACACCAGAGTTCTGTTTGCGTGTATTTTGGGGGAAAAAACTCCACAAGTTTTTTTTTATAATAACGTAGGTAATACATGCATTTGACCCATCTACCATTTTAAATACTTAAACAGTTAGTTAAGTAATCCTTGTAGAAAGCTTGTTAAAAAAAACAAAAGTTCATACTGTAACAGTTTGCGGAAGTAATAAATCCTACAAGAACATAAAAATTCAATAATTAAAACTAGTAAACTGCTAGGTACTAATTTTCCATAAAGGTAATGAAAACAAAACGTTACCTACTTCAATTACTCTTTCATATACTCTTTTAATTACTTTATAATACGAAAGCATTCCGGCAGCTTATGTTTCAATTTCAGAACACAGATTTTATTGTAAAGCTCCGTACACAATGGTTGCAGTATGTGGGTGTGCGCTTATCCAACAGATGTGAGCCCCGATTCGGTCGGGAGGTGCGTTTAACAATGGGTGCATATGTCGATGTCGCAGCGAGTGTGCACAGAGGTTTACTATTGGGCAGTGAAAAGTGTCGACGAAGCATGAGTTGTCAGTTAATGTTATGTATTCCAACGTCTATGTTTAAATGCGTTATTATAATTGTAAATAACGTTATAATTAATCAGAAAACCCAATTTCTCATGTTACTTGTAAGTTATTTTTATGAAAACAAGGATCTTTTTTTGAAATAGTCAAAGAATCATCCAAATAGATTGTTAATCCTGGATATAAAATGCATAATCTAAAAAAACAAATAGTGTTGCAATATTTGGGTGACACTGCGACTATTATAAGGAAGCGAAGCTCTTTCTATCAGATGCAGGACCAGCTCGACTCATTATTCAGTAACTGAAAAAAAAAATGATTTTCTTCCAGTTAAAAATAGTTATAAGGGGTAAATTATCCTAACAAAAGTTCCAAAGTAACATTTTTAGTCGTCGTTGAATACCAATAAACGAAACTAACTATTTTTAACCTTGCTACGTGGACTCAATGTACTAAATACATCAGTAAAGCCGATGCTCGGCAAAAAGTCTCACCAAAACAAGCAGCCACTACTAACCACTACCAACTAGTAACGAACGTAACTAAAAAGGCTGGCAAGTTTGCCATCGCCACGTTGTAAGGCACAGCTTAGTCTTTGGACAAAATCAACACTATAAAGTGCTACATATAATAATGAGTTTTAGGGTGCTATGATTAACGTGCCTTTTCCGTTGGTCTTAGACGTTATTCCTAGATTTCGTGGCACAGAACGTCATTAGAATTTACTGATATTTATCAGCAACAGTTGATTACCACAAGCGAGATGACTCGGGTGCGACGCACGCGCTCACGCGGCGCTATTGTGCAGTCCCCCGATTGAACTGTTACACCACGATGAGTTATGTGCACTCGCTCTTATACAAGATGTTTTAAAAATATTACTTTCTAGCCAAACGAAAAACAGAATTGGTAATATTAATTGAAATCGCCATTCTTTTTATTTGAGTAATTATCATCTTCAGTCTAAGGCATTTTAACTGGGACGCAAACCGTCTCTCTAAGCGTTGAAAAATCATGAAACTAATCAATATTTTAAATTCAAAGTCAAGGAAAATCATTGGTAGTGTATTGTTTCAAGATTGCTACCTAAACAACTGGAAGACATTGCTACCGTCTTGTTGTACTTATTATCAGACTTGAAAGATTCTCGTTTTGACTCTTATTTAACACATTGTAAAAAGGTTGAAAGAAAGAGTATAAAATTTGTAAGGATTCACATCAAAACACCAATAAGTACCTACCTATCATCATAGTTACTGTTAATGTATTGTTGGGTAAGATAGTAGGTATCGTCTATATTAAAGCACAAACTAAATTTTTCAATGTTTAAAAATGTAACTATTATATGGTTTATTTTTGACATACGTAAGCACTAACTATATAGTCACATTATCATAAAAATGTAGCGATTGACATCGAATGGAAACAAAAATCAACTCCCTGTATAATTGCAGTTGCCTATGCAGCACAGTGACACACATACGCGGCTTTACACTAAACCAATAATAGAATAAAATCAATCTATACCACCCTCTCTTACTTACACCAATACATGCTATCAGTGATAATACGTGCCTACACAAACACACACAGACGCAGCTTATTGGAAATATTGGCATTGTAAACATTGATGGAATATTTGCAAAGTATCCCCCAAAATCTCTCACTACACCTCTCCCTTTCTAACATGTAACACAGAATGCGCCGGAGCACAAAAAGAAAAGGACGGCACATTCAGTTTTACAACTTCGCAGAGGGACAATGGCGACGCTATTGTTGAATGTACCCCTAAACTTTTTTTAGGTCACATAAAAGTATTACATTTGTTAGGGACGTGCCGCCTGTATGCACTTACTACATTCGTTTCGCAGTCCACGTAGGAGACGGAGCGCCGTCGCCCACGCAGTCCAGTTTCAGTGATAAATATATCTATGACAGTGATAGTGCTACAAAACCATACATGTCCGTCATGTCCTCAGTTGCTACTACCAACCGTGCTAGTGAAATGTGGAACAACATAGAAGTGAACACTCAAAGTGCTGCCAAACATTACGGCTACAAACAATACCCAATAAACAATTACTATAATTACCAGAACAATGGTTACTCGCAAAACGCCGATTATGCAAATGTGACAAGTGCGGGATACCCAGCAAAAATGTACGGACACAATCCAAATGAAGCTATTGTCAAGACTGAACCAGGTAATTGGCAAGGTTATCCTAGTTACATGAATAGTCATATGAATTCTGAAATGATTAACAAGTGGAGAGAGATGAATTATTATTCGCAACAACCGTATGAAGATTGTACATTTGATCAAAGATTGAATTTAATGAATCAACAGTGCTCAGACGATGCTAAGTCTATAAGCTCTCCCGGCCAATGCAGTATTCCTGATACAAGCTATGGATCTCCACAAAGTGCATCAAGTAATGTGAAATCGAAAACTCCGGAAGCAGATGATTCTCCAAGTTTGCGAGCGCTACTAACAAAGCCGCAAGCCAAGAAGACGTCAAACTATTTTGGCAAAGGTGACAAGTCGTATACGCAAGAAATACTCCAGCGGATGATGATGAATACGGGAGAGATTAGTAATTGGGAAAAAAGTAATGAAACAACGGCGGAGAAGGAATGCAATTTGTCGCAATTTCATGGTAGATTCGAATGTGAGGGTCAGACGTCAATCAAGGAAGTTGCCGTGGGTGGGGCTCAAGTTCAAAGCGAAGTCGCGCCGTCATCGCAGGAGCCCACTGAACGCTGTCAAGACGTGACGAGGGTTCAAGCAGGCGGGGACAATGCGGATTACGCTGATAACAAGATGGCCGCTGCACCTGAAGTGCAAGGATTCTATCCATGGATGAAAAGCGTTAATGGTAACTACCGTCATTTAACTGACTGTGTACTTCTTTTAAAAAGGTTGGTCTGAATACTATTTTAATTAAATTTCTGTTAATGGTTTACAGGTGACGAAAAAAAGGAAGGCTCGAAACGGACTAGGCAAACTTACACGAGATTCCAGACCCTTGAGTTAGAAAAAGAGTTCCATTTCAACAAGTATTTGTCGCGGAGAAGGAGAATAGAAGTGTCGCACGCTTTGGGCCTGACTGAGAGGCAGATTAAGATCTGGTTCCAGAATCGGAGAATGAAAGCGAAGAAAGATGGCAAATTGAATGCTTCGCCCGATCCATATGGGGTCGAAGATGGAGCTGCCACTAAACTAGGCACCATGGTAGACTATAATATTGACATTAGGCAACAAATGTCAGGTTTAGGAGAATACCAGACGTACCAGAATAATGTTGCACCAAATATGGGTCAAATGGCCTCTCATATGACTCAAAACTTTATGGGCCCTCTTTATGGAGGTGCGGTTCCTAAAATTTAACTGCAGGTTCAATAATGTACGCGTGGGATTTTTATATTATACTCTCATACAATCAAAGATTTAATAACTTTAAAATAGAGAATTGATTATTCGAACTAATTTCAAACTTAAAACTGTTAACATAATCTGATAAAACATAAATCTGTATCTTTTGAAGACGTATTTATTTGATTTTACGTCAATGTTTTTAAGAAATACCTGATTATTTAACTATTTTACATACTCGTAAGTATTAATTAGACAGCATAAGTAATTGTAAATATTAATTTTAAGCAAATGTGTAGTTCCTATTGAAATTAAGATTAATTATTACGATAAGGTTGATTATTTATAAATAAATGAATATTTTGTACTTCTCTAGTCAATTAACAAAGGCGCTAATAAATACAGAGGAGGTTTAATTCCGAATCAAATTAATGTATTTTTAATTTTCATATTCGATCTTCTAAAACAACGCATACGGTTTTGGAAATCAAAAAACAAGTATATTTTGCACTAGGTAGTTATACTTGTATACATTTCGTCATTAAGTTTCGTAAAAGTTAGATTCAAAGCGTGAATGGATTGTCTTCAAGTTTATTAATATGCTACTTAAGAAACAAAAGTGTACCCCGAAGTCATGTTAAAATTTCAACATTTTATACAAAAATATACTCTATTGTTCAATTTGATAAAAAAATAAAAGTCAACTCTAAAACATAACAATTCTTATACGTATAGATAAATTGAACAATTAAAAATTTCAGAAGCTACAATGTCAAAAAGGAACGAACTTGATTTTCCAAAACCCAACCCAACTCAACGAATCAGCAGTCAAGTTTTCATCACCGATCTCCAAATTTAAGCTCTAAACGTCAAAACAAGTACTGATCCGTTTAAAATTAACGTTGAAGCTCTCGAACAATGGCGTCAACAATGTGTACCCTTTCGCATAGTTGCAAAGGGTCTTACCGTTAAATACAGTTAGTCAATAATACTCTAGGGATAGTTTGTTTGGCAAACGCCGTCGGCGATTTTGACATGTTTTGACTGTTTATTGGATTTGGAAGGCTTATCGAAAAGTGCTTGGTAATGCCGCTACCTGTGTTACTTCTTTGGCGGTTTCGTTGTGGTTGTGAAGTTATTGTTTCAAGAAAGGATCAAAAATGCAGCCAATTGTCTCGTCGGATGTGGGAACGAAAACAACGGATTAGATTTAAGATGCTTTTATGGTTTAACAGAGTAGTCTAGAAATGTAAAAGTAGTTTGTTGGAACTTAGTCTTAGAGTACCTTCCTTTCTTACGGCATTTTCACAAAAGTATTAAAACCACTTTTGTGGTAAGACTGTTAGAATAAGTTAAAGACCAGATTTAAAGACAGGTTTCTAAAATGAAGTTCGACAAAATCGACGTCAATCACTCCCGTTTTCTTACTCAATCCTGGCGTATTTTATTATTTTACTTTTAAATTTGTTATTGAGTTAGAAAAAGCGAGAGTTAGACGTCGATTTGTGGAGGAAATATTTAGATTCATATGTTCAACTCTAGTTTAAATATTTTGTGGTTAGACCGATAAAGTTACCTTGCATTTGTTCGAGGTTGAAGTTCACGACAATAAAATGTTTGAGGGAATAAATCTAAGTACACTGATTATCCGAAAGAATAGGATTAGGGTTTTCTGGTAATCAGTTTAGTACGCAAAATCTAACTGTTTATATTTCATAATAATTGTACGTAATATCTTTTGTTTCAATGAGGTAACTTAAAATTATATTAATTTAAAAGAAATACCAGTACGTCACTTTTTTTAAAGTTACTTTTTATAGCCCTTGTGAATTTGTTTCATTTGAATATTCCGCTTCACAGATTTACAGCCAACTTCACACCTAACTCACCCTAGCGTTAGAAAGTCAGCCCTCCGTTCTTTTGAATAGAGAATCACAATAGAGCTGGTCCGAGTAGGACAGAGAATACAAAAAAACTGTACGAGAGAAAGAAACAACTGAGTTAACATCCCTTTGTCCAAGGGTGAGTCCGAACTGCGCATGCCCGGCGGACATTTAACAAATATGGCTGCTTGTGTTAAGTCTTGATTTTGTTTATTTTGTTCTAAAATATAGTGTTTATCAGGTAATCTGTACTAAAATGTCAGCGTAAATGTGCTACAAATATGGCTTAATCGCCTTGGTAAGAAATTATGCGCAAGTATATACAATTATTGCTATTTTAACTACTAGTTGATACACAGTAATATAACAATTAATGAAAGATGTATTATAAGTCTTTGTGGCTTTGCTTGATAATTTAAAGGAGTTTTTACAATGTAAATATCTATGTGGTGACGAAATTCTGTGGTCATTAAAACGGATAACGATATATAATAGAAATGTTAAAAAATACCTTTTAAGCCAACTCTCTTCAGAGTGAAACTGGTAGGTACACTTATTGTAGCTAAAAATACTTACTTACAACTTAGATTTACCTACTTATAGTTGGTATCTGTAACTGTAACTTAGTATTAGTAACTGTAACTTTTTGCAATATTATTAAATCAAGAGCATTTTTTTCCTTTCAATTTTGGTCACCATTATGTTTGCAGCTGCCTGTTCACCATTCAACTGACCACCTACATATCAACGCTCTAATGACTTTAGGAGGGCCACTATGAAACAACTTACTTACATCGGCTAGAGCTAAAATAATTTTCGGAGTCAGATTTATTTCATTTATTAAACATCATATCACATAGCATGCATCGCATTTGCGTACTTTTGGGCTAACCTTAATTGAACTCCTATTATGTATTATATATTTGAACTCGCATACTTTCGATATAGCGTGCATTGGGATTTCTTATTTCGAACTAGAGTAATACGGTCGTCCATGAGGCATCGGTGTAGGTGTGAATACTTTTTCTTAGCATACTATGCCATACAGAAAACTACAAAGATTTTCCTCACCCAAAACTTTACGACGCTCTAGAAATTCAACGCCAAACTTCTCCGCTGAGTGTTTTACAATAACCCTCGCCTAACTTAGTACCAAGTTGAACTTAGCCCGTCCGCGCGCGCTTTGAATAGGTGGGTACCTACCTCCATGCTTGAATGGCATCTCTAATTAATCTTGTGTCGAACCAGGAGGTTTCATTGAAGCCGGATGAAAGAAACCTCTAATGTATATTTGAATACTCCAATCGTCTATTTACCTTCACACCGGGCTAGGTCAGTTTAGAAATTATAGATAATCCACGACATAATGACTCGCAACAACTAGTCAAAGAACCAAAGAATAAAGGAACATCAAATCTAAGGCTGATCTGTAGATAAAGCTGCTTCTGTAATGATTTGTGTATTTTTATATCTGCAGTGTGCACTGTGCAATAAAGCATTTTCTATTATATTCTATTGTAGCATTGGGTGTTTGTTAGTTGTTGAGACTTTCCGGGTTGGTGGCACTATATAAATATTGTCACAAGAACAAAAGTCAACATTATATTTTTTGGGTGTAATGTTGTCATGGTCTATCTCTGCCATCAAATCAGTGATTCATACGAAACAATTCGGAGAGCTCACCAGTAGGTGCTTTTGTGTCATTTTTTCGACATTGTAGATCACTTGAATCATTATCAAAAGCCAAAAAAATTATAAGGTAGCGCAAAAACTAACAAAATAATGCTTGTTATTGTAAGATGAAAAATGATGGTTTTGATAACTCATTAATTACTGTTGGTTAATTAGTTCGATTGATGAATTTGGGTACATTCAGGACGTTGACTTTGGCCAACTTATCGTGTTTCAATGTCATTTTTTTGTTCTAATGATAATCTAACATGGTCTTATTCAATTCACATCCTGTTTTATTTATTTGTTTGAAGGACAATAGAAACGTTAGGACGAAGAATTATTTATATAATATGTATTATATAATATATTAAAGGGTTTTTTCGAATGTTATATACATAATATAACTGTTTTTCTTAAGTTTATTAATACGCTTGAAGATATTTTCGTATAGACATATTTTCGTTTAGTATATTATATAAACTGGAGACGGTACTGGAAAATAAAAACTCAATCATAGAAGGCGTGAAAGAAAAATAATTGCTATTAGTAATTATTCTGTGGAAATCGCAAAATACTATAAGAAAGAGAATCAGTTTTGATCATAAGATTACGAATATGAAAGTTAGTTTTCGGAACACCTAACCTCTTCCAGTTAGTCCAGATAACCTACTCTATATTATATAACAATCTACCTCTCTCTCTTAACTCTCTATTCAATTTATTATTAAAGCCTTATATTTTCTTCATATTGTATGCATCAGAACGACTCATACTACTTACTGTGTTTAATTTGCTCCTTATCACCACTGAAAGGTAAACAGATGTTTTCTTTGATCGTACAAGTTCAAAGTGGTTTCTTATCAACTGACATAAATAACAACATAATTAAACGTAACGATCAATTAATATCTGAGTGGAAGGAGAAATTAATAATTATGATAACATTGCTTTTGATGTAGTTAATGGAAATGTTATCGCTTTTATATTTTTAATTATGATATACGTCTGTTGAATGTTTTTTTTCTGAGTCCGCAATTTCTCAGTTCTCTGAAAAATATCACTGTAGGAACGTCCAGTCCAGCTATTACTATGAACTGAGTAAAAATGAATCTTGTCATTTATTTTGGATATTTGTTTTCGTTCTCGCTGGTGAGATTATTATAAATGAATCACAACTTTGACTGCAGTTCTAGCTTTTCTATATTCTATTCGATTTACTTACGCTCAAAAGGGTGACTCAAATGCAAAACAACATGAAAATAGCATCGACCGCGTTACCCCAAAACCTACTCAAATCGATACAACATTACCCAACGTCCCGTGCCGTCTCGTCCCGTCCCGTCACTGTCCGTACAAAAAGCTGATCGACAAAAGAATCTGCAGATCGCATTGTGTCGGCCCACGGCATCATTTATCAGCGACGCTCGAATGAAGCTGGCGAGCTGGTCGCCGACCAACGTGGGAGCGATTAAAATTTTCGCAGTTCGCGTTGGTTGCATAGTTGTTCGGTTGAATCTCAGATTGTTCATCCAATAGATATGACATTTAACTCAAGATCCGGAGAAGAAAAGAGACAAGTGTATAGAAATAGACAAAGGAGTAAGTAGGATAGTAGGTACGATGATGTTTTGTCTTTGTCGGCGTATGCACTAATTTATGCTGTGCTGCAGGAGCAGACCAATCTTGACATTTTAGAATGTCGCACGAATGATTGGAGCTACACCTAAATAACGTGTATTAAATTTGTCCGATTTTTCATTGCAGCAAAGGTGTGTCCTTCGGGTTTCCGCTATTGTCAAGTCTATGGGTAGAATACATATTTCGCTACTAAGCGCTGACTATCCATACTAATATTATAAATCTGAAAGTAACTCTGTTTATCTGTTTATCTGTTTGTCTGTATATCTGTTTGTTTGTTACCTTTTCACGGCTAAACGGCTGAACCGATTTCGATGAAAAATGGTATAGGGGTAGATTGGACCTATGAGACGGACACATAGGCTATCTTTTGTCTCAAAAAAGAATCTCGAAGGGGATGAAATAGGGGTTGAAAGTTTGTATGGGGAATCCATAATTCTTCAAGTTAGGGATCTGAAAATTCTTATTTAGGCTTTTGGTAAGAAATAAATAAATACGGGTTTCCGCCTTTTTTCTAAATCATCCCTAAAGGGGGAAAACAAGGGGGTTGAAATTATGAGGTATTCTTTTGATGCACCCCCAACGCACCATAATATACGGCTGAACGGATCGTTATTTAAAGGGGGAGAGTGCGATGGGAGGAGAGGGGGAGAGTGCGGGGGAGGAGAGGGGGAGAGTGGGGGGAAAGGGGGAGAGTGGGGGAAAAAGGGGAGAGTGGGGGGAAAAGGGGAGTAGATGGTAGAGTGGAGGGAAAAAGGGTAGAGTGGGGGAAAGAGAGGGGAGTGCGAGGAGAACGAGGGGAGAGTGGGGGAGTAAGAGGGGAGAGTGGGGGGAGAAAGAGAGGAGAGTGGGGTGAAAGAGGGGCGAGTGGGGGGAGAAAGAGAGGAGAGTGGGGTGAAAAAGAGGGGAGGGTGGAGGGGAAAGAGAGGAGAGTGAGAGGAGACAGGGGAGAGTGGGGGGAGAAAGAGAGGGGAGAGTGGGGAGAAATAGGGGAGAGTGGGGAGAAAAAGAGGGGAGAGTGGAGGGAGAAAGAGGAGAGAGTGGGAAGAAAGAGAGGGGAGAGTGGGGAGAAATAGGGGAGAGTGGGGAGAAAAGAGGGGAGAGTGGGGGGGGAAAGAGAGGAGAGTGAGGGGAGAGTGGGGAGAAATAGGGGAGAGTGGGGAGAAAAAGAGGGGAGAGTGGAGGGAGAAAGAGGAGAGAGTGGGGGTAGAATGAGGGGAGAAAGAGGGGAGAGTGGGGGGAAAAAGAAGGGAGAGTGGGGAGAAAGAGAGGGGATAGCGGGGAGAAATAAGGGAGAGTGGGGATAAAAAGAGGGGAGAGTGGAGAAAGAAAGAGGGGAGAGTGGAGGGAGAAAGAAGAGAGAGTGGGGGTAGAATGAGGGGAGAGTGGGGGGAAATAGGGGAGAGTGGGGGGAGAAAGAGAGATTGAGTGCGAAATAGTATATAGAAATAGAGGGAGAGGGAGTGAGCGAAGGAGGGAAAGGGAGAGGTATAGACTGAGAGGGTGATGGAAATAAATATAATGGATGAGATGGACAGGGGTAGAGAAGGCGAGAGATTGAGAGTGGAGAGGGATATTAATGATAGAAAGATAGGGAAAGATATAGAGATATTAGGAGAGGGAAAGAGATAGAGGTAGAGGAAGAGAGATGGAAATAGCGAAAGAAGGAGAAAGATAGAACGAGAGCCAGAGAGGGAGAAAGATAGAGGAAAAGGGAGAGAGAAAGAGACAGACATATTCTTACCTAGCTGTTACCCACAACATCAATTGATTTTTTAAACAGTTTACAAAAATGCGAACGAAGTTGCGGGTATCAGCTAGTTCTATATAAGTACCTATGTTTTTCAAAAGCGGTTGTGTGCGCTTTACTATCCAACGGCATCAAGTTCATACCCTTAGCTGTTCTACTCTCATGATTTACATCACTAAGTGTATGTATAGATTTCTACGATGCTATAGCTAATGTTGAAGATAAACGCCGTGAAGAAATTAATCGGAATGGGTAAAACCTACGAAGATTTTAAAGAATTACATTTTCTAAATCGTAGTGGATTTTAATACTAAAATAAATGGAAAAGGCTCATCCTTTCTTTTTCTTCGGGAGAAGATTTGTATAACATAAATGCAGAACATAAGATACTTTTTGACGGAACGTTAAGCGATTAGCGAATATTTATTACGTTGGTAAAGCTTAGGTTATTTACCTGTCAAAACTATGTGTAAAAGCTAATTTCAGTTCGCTATTTTCAAATGAATTTATTACTTCTCGCTAAAATGCTCCTGACACTAAAATAAAAATTGTAGACTGCTAACAAATCACTAAAATGTAATTTTGCAAACACTGAACAAGCTTCAAAAGATAGGAATCCAATTTCAGAAGCACTTTTAGGCCTCCTATATAAAATTACAATAATATGCTTGTAGTTCCACTATTATTGTTTTTGTTTTGCTTGCAACAGTGCAATTATAGAGGGATCGTTTACCAGCCACTGTTTAATAGCAGTTATTATAATTTCGCAATTTGACGCCTTTGCGAAATTTATAATAACTCAATTTAAGGATATACCGCAGTTTTTTGCAGTGCAAAATTGCAATGGCTTCCGAAGCATCATTATTTAAATTTCGTTTCGAACGTTGAAGTTACATGAAGCTGTTAAAATAATATAGACCACTTTGAATATCAAAGAAACCTCCGATGATTGATCAATTCGTATGGATAAGAAAAAAATAATCGTTTGTTAATCGATCTAAATCCTATTAGGTACTAAAATTTTCATTAGTAGTAAATTTGTATTGACTTTTAAGTTTTGTAAAGATTTGTTTAATATTATAATTAAGTCGGAAAACAAAGAATACTTTTACGTCATGTTTACCCTAAATATTGTTCATTTCAGGTGTAAATCTATTTCCACAATAGAGAACTATTCCATGTACTCGCCATGTTCAGGGCTAGACTGCCAGTCACAGTTCAAATCAAAACGTAACGTCATTTACCTGAGCCTAACATAAATTGACGGGCTCGCACAGAATTGCGAAGTGACCGACCAATTAAACTAGAACCCAAGAGTTTAAAGGCAAGTTTAGTATTTGTGAAGGATCGGGGGTGCAAGTAAGGGTGGTCGGTATCGGCGTCAATGTCACTTATGTGCTTAACCCGGCGAGAGGATGGAGGAAATGATCGATGGTGTAGCAAGCGGGCCGTTGCTGTAACAGCGTGGAACTTGAAAGATTTGTATAGAGTTGTTAAAACTTGAACAGTTTTACCACTAAAGATTTAAACTAGAGTTGAACACTGAACAGTCTAAATATATTCTACACAAATCGAACTCTCGCTTTTTCTATCTCAATAACAAATTCATAAGTAAAATAATTAAGAATGCCACGATTGAGTGGACGTCGATTTAGAGGAACTAAAATTTACAAACATATGTTTAATTATGGTCTAAAGTTTTGTGGTAAGACGGTAAGGGTCTCACTCACCTCAAAAGATTTAAACAAGATTGAGTTCGACATTACCAGCGTTAGACGTCGGTTTTCTGGAACGAAATTTACTAAATGACAAAATGTTGTCATGCAGTAAACATTCATAACAATTTTAAAAGTAAATTAAGTAAAAAATTTACTTTGTAAGATTGCACATTGAAAATGTATTAATTGATTCACCAACAGTTTTTTCGGACGTATCTTGAATACTGTGTTTGTTTAATAATGTGGTTGTATCCACTCTATACACCTCCAAGTTTCCCACTGTACTCACCCGACCCTCGGCGCTCACCAAATTCCAAATTGTTTTTGACTGACAGCTAAATGTAAGTTAGCATTGTTTGAGCGACGCATACCGAGCTCTCTCTGTAATTATTTTTGTTTCAGTATTATGGAGCTTTCTGAAACTTTGTCTTAAGAACTTGTATCTTGATACATCTTTCGAAAAGAAGGCTACTTCTTACAAGTTATTGGATTACGTTAAAATGTACCTATTTCTTTTTTCGTGTCTCTAAATATTATTTCGACAGCTTCACGTGGATAAGAAGTGTTTACTACTTAAAAATTAAACTAAACTTAAAAAGCACAAAATTTCAGTGGACAAATACGATACTACGTATTACCTATACCAAAAAAATTAATACTATTTATATCAATTAAATATTTGTGTTGGCGACAGCACTGGCCATTTTGTCGCCTTCCCTTTTTGAACATATTTTACTTTTCTATTTTATATTGTTTTATGAAATATTCAGTCTTCGATAAACAATGGTGAAAACGAGATGTTTTATTGAAGTTCTCAACAATTTGGTTTCATGAAATATAGGCTTAACGCTTTCATTTTAGTAATATGTTTTATTTTACACTTTGGACGATGCAGGTGTATGCCTCCAAATGAAAAATGTCAAAAACCAAATTAATATTTTTTTTTTCTTTTCAGATAAACTCTACGATGCGGCGCCTGTCCTTCAACAATATACCTACCTACAATTATTATTATGAAAGTCTTTATTAAAAATATGGGATTCATTGTTGTTGTTTTTCATTTATCGCAATCTGGACTTTATATGGATAGTTAGCAGGAAATAAATAAGTAGGTAAATAAATAATGTCCGTAAGGATTGAGGAGCCACTTTTGAAAAATTAACAATTTCTAAATGGAATTTCACGCAGTTTAAATGTAGATGTGTCAATAAAATTTGTACTCTAAAGCAGATTTTAGTAGATTTTATGCATAAAAAGTTCTGTTACTGTAAAGGTGGCACCTCAATTCAGCAAATCAGGATTGAGGTGCCATTTTTCAAGTGAATAGAACTGGTTAAGTTATGGATGAATATTTCTGAAAACGCAATATCTTTACGGACCTGTTGTATATTGGTTGCTCCCAAATTCTGGGGCTTGAACGGCTTCAATTTAAAAAGATATATAACATTCAAAGTGGCGCCAAAATCTATAAAAAATCGATTTTAGATTTTTTACTTTTCGTTGATATAACTAGTCAATTTACAAAATAAACATAATGGAAAATTTGTAGATAGTTGGCTGAAATTGTAGCCAAAGAATGAAGTAATAAAACCAAGTGGTTTTTTTGCTGCGACTAATTTTATGTGGCTCCTCAATCCTTACGGTCTGGAAATAATATTTCGCTATAACTACGTGACAACAAAACGAAATCGAACGATGAATATCCCAAAAAAATGTAGATATGCGCACCTTAATATTCATATATAATTTAATCACTCTACGTATCCTATATTGGACAAAACACACAATTTTTTACTTTCTCATACAAATTTTCTTAAGCGGTGACCATAATTTAAGTATGTAACCAGGGACATGGAATCCAAGAACTACTTACGCTTTTTTGTGTTGGACCCGCACTGTCAGTGCAGTCAGCCAGTGTAAACAGCTCGTTTAATAATATATAGGTATCCATAATATTAATAAGTAGTTTCAATTAGGTACATAGGTATTACCTAATTTAAATTTACACTATAACTCAACATGAAACTTGGGTGAAAACATTAATTAATGTACCTAACTACCTACCTACTGACTCGTTTTTTTGGTGTATTATTATTATTATTACCTATGCCAACATTTGAGCATTGTGTAAGAACGTTATTAGTAGGCAATGATTAATATTATATATACCTACCAGCAAATATAGCACTTTTACAAACCATTAGATTGGGTTACACAAGAGAAGAAGGTAAGTAGGTAGCAAGCGGCAATTTGTTTTTTTATAATATGCAATTCTCTCCTGTGGTTGTTATGGTTATACGTAGGTAGGTACTTACCTACATACAGCTTAGCAAAATATAGCAGAAATTAATAGGAGCGCCACTATCGTATGTGTATTTATGAACTGGTAGGTAGTGTACGTTAAACATCGATAGTCTATCGATAGTATCGATAGTTTATTACTATCGATACTAGGTATCGATAATTATTTTCTGCTATCGATCTACTATTTTTCATAAACTTTGCCTTCTCTGCCTTTGATTTTAACTATCGATAATTTTTTACTATCGATATGTCGATAAAAATCGATAGTTTTTGGCTAACTATCGATAACAATCGGAAATCAAATCTATCGATGTTTAACGTACACTACTGGTAGCCCTCATAGTACAACGGAACAATTTTGATACTTTATAGTTAATGAATATTATGTACCTATGTGGATGATGTATGAGTGATGTATGTGTATGTGAATGAAGTAACGACATCACATTTAACATACATGCACATAATATTAGATTATTACGCCTCTTTCCCGAAGGGGTAGGCACTTTTATTATTATTTTTTATTTTCATATTACAATATACAAGGTGTAACAGCAAGGTGTAGTAATACTGAAACTACTCATACACATACATATTTCGAAGTAGTCTGGAGGTACTATAAATCTGTAAGTAGTTACGGTAGTAGCTGCAGTGTATTATGAACCTTATAATAGTGATCTTAGGTTGATTGTAAGTGTTAAGCATTCTTTCGTTAATCTTCGGACCATACTTTCTTTTCTGCGCGAACGAAGATTCACGACGCGCCATATAACTTGGGTACTACTGTACGCTTTGTTTCGTTACTTTTACACCTCTAGCCGGCGGCATTACTCAAACAAAACTAGGCCCGCCGTCAAATCCGTCAATACAAAATTCGTAAAAGTATTAAGGGTTCCGTTTGTTTTTTAAATAATGTTTTTTACCAATTTGTACCAACCCGGACAGATGCAACCTGACAAAAGTATTTCTTGGCGGCTGAGTGATATCGGCTCCGTGTAATGTACCTACCAAAATTCTATTCTAAGGCGGTAAGTATCTGAAATGAATTTTAGAGGCTTTCAACTTTGTTACAATACTGAATCCTAAAATATTGTCGGCAAATTCAAAGAGCGCGGCGCACTTTGCGGCAGAAATAATTCAATGCCAGTGACCCGCGTAACGTGACGTCATCCGTATCATGTTAGGGTTGTAATATTTAGTTATTTTGTCAATTTGAGTGAAAAAATCGATTATCGATTTCAGGTTTTAGTACCCTGGCAAATGATTCATCACCCGGTACAGATCGCGCGGCGAGAGTTTGGCTTTGACCTTCGGGTGGAGGGGATTACTGCGCATGGTGTGTAGGCGCATGCGGTGCTCTGATTGTGTGCGTGACAGTACCCATGCGCAGTAATCCCCTCCACCCGAAGGTCAAAGCCAAACTCTCGCCGCGCGATCTGTACACATACCCACATTTCAATATTACTACACCTTGCCGTTACACCCTGTATAAACTTAAAATAAAAACTATATTTTTTATCTATATTGCCCCACTGCTGGGCAAAGGTCTCCCCATTTCCTTCCATACATCTCGGTCGCCAGTGTACTCCGACCATCCTTCTTGGAAGACATCGACGTCATCGCGCCATCGTGGCAGCCTTGTTCCCTACAACAGCTACCTATTCCGGTTATTATTTTTGTATTTAAAAATATTTTCTTCTCCGGAAAATCTTCCAAATATTCAATTCCTGAAAATACAGCATGCTGTAACAGTATCAATCTCATCTTCTGATTTGGATGTTTCATCAGGACTACTTTCAATTTGCAAATTTAGTATGAGCCTCTCAATATCATTCTATAGAGTTACACTCTTTTCATAATTCTCTCTATCTATTTTTTTTTTCGTCATAACGTGTTTGCATGATTTTTCCAATAATTCCATTCGTAGAAACTACTTGAAATGCCTGTTCAACTATTTTCTGAAAAATAATAAGTCAATAATGAATATAATATTCCATATTATTATAGAATATAATATTACTGATTATAATGATTTATTACCTTTATGTCATGTCAATAGAGCGAATGTTTTGTGAGGCAGACAATTACGTAAAACATGGCGCACAAGTATCAAATCAGTTTAGGTACGCTATAAATATTTCGTCAAAGATAACCTATTGTTGATAATTTATTGTTGGTTGAGCAAAACATATTATACATACCAAATCTTGTAATAATTAATAGGTACGCTCTTATCATGCTATGATAAAGGAATTGTGTTATTTAGCACATCCTATCCTACTAATATTATAAACGCGAAAGTTTGTCTGTATGGATGGATGTTTGTTACTCTTTCACGCAAAAACTACTGAATGGATTTTGATGAAACTTCACAATAATATAGCTTATACATCAGAATAACACATAGGCTACAATTCATAAAGATATATCGTATATTATCCAAACGCGGGTGAAACCGCGGGGCGCAGCTAGTAGATAATAATATGTTAAAACAAGAGAGTAAGTAGGTAAGTACCTACACGATTCCAAACCTGCCATAAATCTGCAGTTCTTAAACAAACATAGGTAATCGAGTTCAGGCAGAATAGTTTGTGCTTCAAGTTCTGCCCTAAGTTAAAAAACACTACCCTAATCGAACTACGTAGGTAACTAGGTAGGTGTAGCTTTATTCATTTTTAGACGTGTTTTGTTTTAGACGTACCTAGTACCTACCTACCTACCTACATTTATTACCGCAAATATTAAAGTTTGTTTTTTAGTTGAACAACACGCTTGGTTTTACAAATTTCATTCGCTGACTAGTTGATAACCACACATAATAATATGAATTATGAACTTTTATGACTATAGCCAGAACAAAAAAATAAAATATTTCCGTATCAAGACTTTTCTGCCAAGCGAACTAAATAGTTATTATTTATTATTAGTTAGGTAGGTAGATAGTAGGTATAGCGCAAAACACTGCCACTGGCATCCGAACAGTGTCTAAGCCTGGTAGTTTATGAAAAAAATAATCGAATGACCAATACATTCGTCACTTTCTCGGTTTCCCGCCATAAATGGCTTTTTTTTTGTAGGTACCTACCTCCACGTTCTATAGGAACAGTATTGGGGTTTGGATAAAATGTATGTAGGTAAATACAAACCTACCTACGTATAAGTGCCTAATAAAAGAAAACGACACTGGCTGAATGCAAAATTCGTGCATAGTCAATATAATAGTATACTACATAATAAAAAAGAACTTTTGGCGGCATTCTTAAATTCTTTCGTAAGTACCGACCTACCTAGTACCCTACTGCCGCCGAAAGATAAAATCAGAACACATTATTGGTATTGTCTTGCAAAGCGCAAATGAAATATTACCCACCCTGGCAAACACTTCCTACATTTGTGTAAGTACAATCCCTATTTTTCCCTACTCACATTGTTTTTTGTCTTGCGTGCCGGTGCCGGCCGAAAACGGCTACTGTGTTAAGTATGTTATCAGTAACTTACTGCTTACAAATAAGTAGCAATGCCTATATCAGTTAGCCGTTAAGTTTTAGGCAGTTTCTTACCTAGGCACCTATAGGGATTGCAATTGCGGGATCCATTACATTTTTAGTCCGCCTCTGGAAGTATATATGTTGCAGGTAATTAGTATCAGCCGTTTAACTAACAGCCTAGCCGTTAAACCTTAAATGGCACCAGCTAGAACTAACTAAATTCCTGAATGATATTTAGCCATGTCGACAAAGGTCATAATAATTGTTACTTAAGTATATTATGTTTATTATGATTGGAAGCATATATAGGAGCTACAGCTAGTAGCATGGTCGTTGTCAGATGGCACCCCAACTCTACATGATCTGACTCCTTACCACCGGGTGTTTTTTTAAACAGCACTAGTCCGGTTACGGCGAGGAGCAAGCGGTCGAGTAGAGCCTGGTGCAGAGATTTCATGTAGGTATGCGGCCATATCACTGTTTTCCCATATAAAGGAATTATGATTTGCAGCATCAAACTTGGGATTAACACTGAAAATTCTATATTCATCCTTATATTATATTAGGTACCTGAAAGAAAACCATTAAATTTATTATTATATTATCTCAAAATTACCAATTACATTGAATTTTAACATTGAAAAATATTAGTTACTGTTGATTTACCTTGTGTCTGGCAGCTGGGGAGCTGCCAGACACGAAGTATAATCAGGAAACTCAATAGGTATTTACAAAATCTTTGTGGTAGAAGCCTGCGTCACCTCTTTTATGATACACAGTCATGGTTTGTGATGTGTGCTATGCAATTCCATCAGACCATTGATAGAGTCCCATTACCAAAAATAATGGAGCAGTGAAGACCTGCAAATATAAAGAAAAGAAACTTGTTAGGTAAGAATATTATAATGTATATTTATTTTTTGCTATTGTGGTAATGAAATTAAATAAGGTGTTTCACACTTACTTTAGTTATGTGCCAAGGAAACACGCTGTGCATGACCTTGTTTTTCAATCGCCTAAACTCTATTAAGACCTTAAATATCCTTTGGGAAAGTGATATGGATCTTTAAACTGCCTTTCCATGAGGTCCAACAACATTGAAAGACACTCGAGATCTAACTTCTACACTAGTGTTTTAGTTGCGGTAATCTCGTGCCTAGGCCGCAAACATCCTCAAAGCCAAGAAAAACAGTCTTGCTATATTTTCTTGACTAAGTTACGATGAAACAAGACTATTTCAAAGTACCTAACACTTGATATACAATTTGTCCTCACTCAACACTTACTGAAAAAAATGAAAAATTGTAGTCAGAGCTTCTCGTGACAGTGTCGTTTACTCTATTTTTATTTTTTATATAATTTTCGAGCTGTCAAAAATGGCACTGGCAGATGGCACTCACTTGCTTGCGACGACCAATCACGCACGAGCGCTCACGTCATGCACCGTTTGTGCTCTATGGTCGATATCGACGAAGTAAAAAACTTTTGCACTCACGTATTTTGATTCCGGTGACTGACACTAGATGGCGCTGGTCTTATTCCATACAATTTCAAGTTTACGCTAACCGGATCGAGCTCGTAAACGTAATTGGATTAACTCACACTAGGTAGGCAGACTAAGTACTAGAAGCTAGCACAACCTCATACGACTCACAACATCGCGGTTGATTAATTACCACTAAGAAATTAATTATTACATAGGTATTATACGTAATTATTTCAAACTAGCTGGTGCCCGCGACTTCGTCTGCGCAGGATTCGTATTTCGAGTAGCTATTTTGGCTATAATGGCTTACACATAAGATATTATAGATATTATAATATACTGTGGCGGACTTCTTTTTAGGACTAATATCTGGATGACCGAGCTTTGCTCGGTATTTTTTATAAATTGTGTCTTTTGGAAATTATATTTAAGTACGAATTACTAATAAAATGATGAAATATGAATAATATTTTTCGATCTTACCGATAGAATAATAAAAAAATATGAACTGGTTATTTAAAGAAAAAAATCATAAAAAAACACGAATAAAATGACATTTTCTAAAAATGATTCCTTGCTAGGGCGATTTATCGTCCCCGAAACCCCCTATATACTGAATTTCATGAAAATCGTTGGAGCCGATTGTGAGATTCCAATTAAGTATATATATAATTATATATATACAAGAATTGCTCATTTAAAGATATAACATTTAAGATAAACATTTCCATCATACATAACATAAATTGTATAGCTCTAGCGGTTTTGGCAGCGCACGCCAGAATAGCTCGCAGGTGGCAGATTTTTTCCTACTTACTTGACACTTATCGTCATGTTTTGGACAATTCCCACAATATCTTTATAAGTTGTAGCCTATGTGTTATTAAATTCTGATATACGCTATATTATTGTAAAGTTTCATTAGAATCCATTCAGTAGTGTTTACGTGAAAGAGTAACAAACATCCATCCATACTTACAAACTTTCGCGTTTATAATAATTAGTAGGAAGTAGGATTAAAATATGCAGGTGCTAACTAGATTACAATATAATGAAAAAAATAATTTTGCTGTTTGTTTTTTTACCCTATGCGAAAATTCAGCTAGATTGATAAATCCACTGAATAAAAAGTTGCAATCCCTATTTAATAGGAACTTATGCGTTCATAAATAGAACCCATAGGTACTACTCTATTTATAATATTATGTATATACATAAAAATGAACCCCTAAGACAGAGAGAGAGAGAGAGAGAGAGAGAGAGAGAGAGAGAGAGAGAGAGAGAGAGAGAGAGAGAGAGAGAGAGAGAGAGAGAGAGAAGGAGAGAGATAGTGGATGAAGGAGATTGAGTGAGAGAGACAGGTAAACGGAGAGAAATAGAAGGAGAGGGAGAAGGCGGAGTAGGGGTTGAAAGTTTCCGATAACACCTAAAGATCGCGCAAGCAATGGCCAATACGCCGCATAAGGTTTATTATTATTTCAGTTAGGTACTTTGTTATGAGGGCTTATTATTTAGCTTAATTATATACCTATACAATATTATTATTATTGTTACAGAAAAAATGAAGCGTGGTCGTAAACCGAAATTAAATTTTGAGGTCCTGCAACAAATATTTATGAAATATGCAGACGTATTACAAAAACCTCATATTAAAAGTTGTGACACAATTTTTGACACTATGGCAAAAGAACTTGAAGGTCGCATGTCACCGTTAGCCTTATATTTAACATTAAGGCGCAAAAGACGAACCATTTTCAAAATAGAAAATTTAATACTTGAGAGCAAAACTACTTGTCATGACGCCACTGATGAAATAAGTAGCAGCAGTAATGACAGTCTACCAAATAAATCTGTTGAAAGTATCGACTATGATTTAGAAAACAATGTAAATAATGAAACAAAACAATTTTCATATCAAATAGACATGTATGATTGGAAAAAAGTTCAGCCAATATACGCATATCAGAAAAGACCCGATACATCGACATACAAGAAATACAGAACAATGCCAAAGTACAAATGGTCTAATTTTTTGAAGGAAAATATCTACAAACTTACTAGACTACCTTGCACCTGGACTCTGAAGCGACACAAAGTGACAAATACCACAATATTTGTTAAAGGAAATTGTTCTCAATGTTTTGCATCTGTTGAAATAAAAAGTTATGAAAGCACTGACAAATTTCACACAATTAACTGCAAAATTAGTAACCTAAACAGGTCTATCAAACACAATCCTAAAAAGAAATCTAAGTTAACACCATTTAAAAGACAGCAACTAGCAAAAATATTAAAGTATAAACCTGCAATTGCCGTTCATAATGAATTGGCATCAAATATCTTAAAAGATAAAGACGAAAACGACATCACAAATTCATCAGTGTTGCCTTCTCTTACTTGTTTACGACAAATAAAATCTGAGGCTAGAAGAGGACAGTGGCTAAATTCTAATCCAATTTTGTCTTTACTGATTATGGCGAAAAGTACACATAACAATATAATCCGTGCTATTAATGTGCATCCTAATTTCTTTGTTTACTATTGGACCGAGGAACAAATTGAGTACTATAATGAATTCCTACTGAAGAATGAAAAAGTTACTATGACAATAGATGCCACAGGCTCAATTTTCGAAACAATGTGTCTCCCCGATGGAACTAAGGTCACCAAAAGATTGTTTTTTTACGCAGGTCTTATTACAGCAAATCCTAAGTTAAAATCTGTACCAGTTTTACAAATGGTAACAGATGCACATGGCAAACAATCAATATTAGATTGGCTTAATAAATGGAAAACTTCAGTTCATAGATCACCTCACGAGATAATTTCGGACGATTCGTCTGCCCTGATTGCCGCGAATGTTGAAGCCTTTACGGCGTTCAAAGATGTGAAAGCATATATACATGCAGCCTTTTCAATTTTGGATGGGCATTCTTCAGAAATCCCTTCTACTTATATCAGACTTGATACAAGTCATTTTATAAAAACATTGCACAATTTGAAATGTTTTGAGAATGCAGATCCACGCATTAAATATTTTTACATTCGCTGCACTCTGCATTTAAAACAATGTGAAGACTATGAAACTGCTAAAGCAGTCATCTTTGATATAATTACAGTATGTCTGTGTCAATATAATGACGAGGTAACATCACCCGCAAAAATCTCATGCCAAGCCGCCAAAAGCAGAATTCAAAATCGATTGAAGTACATTGAAGTGGATCACACAGCTGATGATAATAATTGTGATTCAGGTGAAGGTCTATTATTATCAGACGATAATAAAGAAGAATTGAGTACTGCCGATATAGAGTTTTTTGACTGGTTTGACAAAGCTGTTCAAAGACAAAAACAATCGAACGAATTGTCCGAAAATAATGAGAATTTGTATTATTATCCACCATTCATATCCACATTTCGAAGAATTCTTTTTAAAATGCCATTATGGTCAAATTTATTGCGTCATGTGTTCAAATCCGATGATACCGCTCCATCATCATCTGGCATAGAAAGCTATTTCCGAACTATTAAAAACTTGATATTTCAAACCAAATTACAAAAATACCGAATTGACGAATTTCTACAAAAACATTCTAATTACTTAAACGCAGAAGTGAAAATTGCTAAAAGCCATCTCGCAAATGATACACACAGTAAAGATCCTAAACGCAGCAGGAAAAGGAAGATAGTTTCGAAAACTCCAACACAAACGAATAATAAGAAGTTATCGAACCGAAAAAAAATATCGACATCACAAACATATTGCCAGTTTGCCACCGAGTCAATATTTTCAGACAAACCATCGTTTGTTGAAAATTGGAGAGGAGAAGCTAAAACCAATATAACATCCACAAACACTCAAGTAAAATTTGTCAAAAATGGTAATCTCTGCAATGCTGTATCCGTCAGCAAAAGTTCTATCAAGGTTGACTTAAAAAACACGTGCTCTTTCGACTCTGTTATGTATGTTTTAACCCTGGCATACAACCGAAGTATCAGTTACCATGAAAGATTAAACACATTTGTAGAGGATTTAATTCCTCAATACATACAATTTCTCTCAGATCCTACTTCTGATGACAATGACATCCACAAACAGAGATCCGAACTAGGCGTGCTCTATTTTGACAAAGATAAATGTCACAACAAAGATTGTGTTGAATTTGCTTGCAATGTCTCTTTTATTTTTGAACATATAGCTTTGAAATATTGCTTTAGTGCTGTGTACACTAAGACCTGTCAAAATGGGGAGTGCCTATATGTTACAGTGTCAAGACAAATTGTATTTTTGCCCATTAATATAGATATAATTTCTATTTTTGGCATTCAGAGCCTAGAAGACGCCATTGCAATTACAGATGAACTTAGCATTTGTGCATCTTGCAATTATCAAGCTCGTTGCCGATACAGTCTAACCAACCTTGTCACATTTGAATTGAATGGTTGCGAAGCGATTTTATTTAAAGATATACCCGACACAATTATAATTTCTGGCATAATGTATACTTTTATAGGTGCTACAGAATTTATCCCTGCCAGTAGTGGCCTGGGCATTGGCCACTACAAATGCCACTACCGTAATAAAGGCAAAATGTGTTGTTACGACGACTGCGATACCAAAATCCGTAGTAGCACCAACCAACCTGTGTTTCTTCATTCTTTAACATATACCTAGTGACATCGAATAATAGTCGTTTTTTTAACAAGGGACGTAAACGACTCATTGATACTCGATATGGCGTAGAATCGAGTATGGATGAGTCGTTTGAGATCCGCGTTCAACACGAAACTTTTCACGCACGTAAAATAAATTTGTAAATAATTATGTTATAAACTTGTGTACCCTTGTAAAATATATAAACTTGTAAAATATATAAACTTGTAAAATAAACATGTACCTAAATGTATTACTTGTAAATGTAACCGTAAAAAGACACGTTTGTTATGTATGTACGGACGTAAAATAAATTTGTAAATAATTATGTTATAAACTTGTGTACCCTTGTAAATATAAACTTGTAAAATAAACATGAAAATGTATTACTTGTAAATGTAACCGTAAAAATACACGTTTGTTATGTATGTACGGACGTAAAATAAATTTGTAAATAATTATGGTATAAACTTGTGTACCCTTGTAAATATAAACTTGTAAAATAAACTTGTAAATGTATTACTTGTAAATGTAACCGTAAAAAGACACGTTTGTTATGTATGTACGGACGTAAAATAAATTTGTAAATAATTATGTTATTTATAAACTTGTGTACCCTTGTAAATGTAACCGTAAAAGGACACGTTTTGTAAACATGCACTAGTAAATGTAGGTAAGTACCTACATAATAATTAGCTAAAAACGAGTATAATTCGCGAACAATAATATCAATGTATACAATTTTATAGCACCATGCGACCTAAATCCGCACCACGCTTTGCGGAGTTTAATTAAAGTAGCCTATTCTTAAACGGCGTAAAGTTAGTGTACTAGTACCCAGCGTAGTACTAAGCCAAAGCTAATTAGTCCATCTGTACACCACTTGACAAGCCTGACAATCACCACCTGTACCTCTAGTATGAGTTTTTACTAGCTCGACATAGTACGCGTTAACTAGCTCTTTGTATGAATATTTAGCGTTCATAAACGCGCCTGTAGAGGTGCTGTACAATATCTTCATACAGATGCGCTAGTTGACTCGTACTATGTCGAACTAGTAAAACTCTTACCAGGCGTAGGTACTGATTGAAAGTTAATCTAATAATTTCACAGATTTATAGTAAACGAGAGAAGATACATCGATACCCGCAACGTCTGGGCGCTTGACGAAAACGCCAATGTCCTGCCTGTAGCTCTATATTTCTGCATGTTTGCATTTTGGTTTTCGTCGGGAAAAATAAATATTACGTGAAAACGCTATAATTGAGCAATATTAACCTGTATACGCGTTGTTATGAAATCTTTCTATCCGATTATATAATTATTGTATCATAAAAATACACTTATTTCTTGTTGTTTAGATAATTTTTTACCGACACATGAACTATTTTCACTGAATAAACACGCTTTCAATTATAATACAACATGTCTAATACTATAGTCTGATAGTGTGCACAATGCACAAACCAGATAAATCACAGATTTCTAGATCAGGGTAGGTAATCACTTCACAAATAAAAAAATGTTTATAAAACGAAAGCGTAACAATATAACGATACGCAAAGATATTTTTCACTATTTTTTAGTTGTATAACCTATTTGATTAATTATTTAAACTGAACAGTATTAAAACTGATACAGTATCACATAAAATTGATAAACCACGAACAATAAATATCTATGCATACGAAAATACTAATAACCCAAACACCAAATCTAGAAGTGATACGGGTAGGTGTGGAATTGAGTTGTCACGTTTTCTACTGGTGGAATGCTAACAAATGTGGGTAACATTTGTGTATTTATTGCTAAGAGTCAAATGAACATCTATTAATTACATCAGGAAGATTATTTGAAAATAAATTATATAGATGGCGGATTATGTCACACGCTACATAGTATACGATACTCGCGGTGTAAGTAAGTCTATAAATGCACACCAGAAGTTAAGTCACGCCGTATAGTTACTACTTAGACCGCTCGTATCGTATTGTGCCTACTACCTACTTACTTTTATTTGTTTTCTATAATTATTATTGTATGTCATAGTAGGTAGGTATGTCATAATAATATATGAATATGATGTGACATTGTTATTGATTAAATTTTTTAAACGTGTCCTATGTTTTTCTCAAATATTATGGTCATCGCAGTGTAATTTGTATGAGAAAGTAAAAAATTGTGGGTTTTGTCCAATATAGGATAGTAGAGTGATTAAATTATATATGAATATTAAGGTGCGCATATCTACATTTTTTTGGGATATTCATCGTTTGATTTCGTTTTGTTGTCACGTAGTTATAGCGAAATATTATTTCCAGACCGTAAGGATTGAGGAGCCACATAAAATTAGTCGCAGCAAAAAAACCACTTGGTTTTATTACTTCATTCTTTGGCTACAATTTCAGCCAACTATCTACAAATTTTCCATTATGTTTATTTTGTAAATTGACTAGTTATATCAACGAAAAGTAAAAAATCTAAAATCGATTTTTTATAGATTTTGGCGCCACTTTGAATGTTATATATCTTTTTAAATTGAAGCCGTTCAAGCCCCAGAATTTGGGAGCAACCAATATACAACACGTCCGTAAAGATATTGCGTTTTCAGAAATATTCATCCATAACTTAACCAGTTCTATTCACTTGAAAAATGGCACCTCAATCCTGATTTGCTGGATTGAGGTGCCACCTTTACAGTAACAGAACTTTTTATGCATAAAATCTACTAAAATCTGCTTTAGAGTACAAATTTTATTGACACATCTACATTTAAACTGCGTGAAATTCCATTTAGAAATTGTTAATTTTTCAAAAGTGGCTCCTCAATCCTTACGGACATAATAAATATATAAGTTTGAAAACTGGGAATTCAGGTGAATCAGCAACCTACTACGAATCAAAGAACTATTGTGTATCTATTATGTTCTGCGTACACATATTTAAATTTCGAACAAAGATTCCACAGTATCTTATATATATATAAATTACGCGTCACGTCGTTTGTCCGCGATGGACTCCTAAACTAGTCAACCGATTTTAATCAAATTTGCACACCGTGTGCAGTTTGATCTAACTTGAAAGATAGGATGGCCTACATCTGAATTTATAGTCGCAATAACAAAAACCTTAGCCACAGCAACGCGTGGCCGTGTCTGCTAGTATAATATATAAATTACGCGTCACGTTGTTTGTCCGCGATGGACTCCCAAACTACTCAACCGATTTTAATCAAATTTGCACACCGTATGCAGTTTGATCTAACTTGAAAGATAGGATAGCTTACATCTCAATTTATAGTCGCAATAACAATAACCTTAGCTACAGCAACGCGTGGCCGTGTCTGCTAGTAATAATAATAATATGAAGTCTTTTAAACAAGGCATACTTTTTCTCTGGGTTCGCAAGGAATGTCAATAACATCACACGGTTTCACAATGTCAATAACCAGTACAATGTTTAGCTGTATTAGTATAAGGTCGGCGAAAGGGAGCTGACAAGGGGCGACGGCTTGACTAATGGTTGCAGCTCTCTTACTTTCGATGCATTGAGGAGTTTGCCAGAGGAAAGGAATTGTTGGGTAAGTTTGGATGCGAGGAACAAGTCAAGGCTGTATGTTGATTGTAATACAAGCAACATGTTGGGAACTTATCTTTGTTGGTTTACATAAAAGATGAGATTGTTACCTGTAATATTTTTCTGTATGCTCAAGCTATGCCAGTCTAGCGTGCGGCCGCAAAGCCTACAAACAATTAATTTAGATGCATTGTACTTAAGTAGGTATTATTATGTTATCAGCTTTAAAGACGCATTATAAACCTCAAAACAGGGAAAATAGCATGGCATTGTAGGTTTTATCTAACGTCATTACAAACAGACTGAATTAAAGGCCAAAAAACGTTTTTAGTCTCATGCCACTTTATTGAAATTTTCCTCCCGGATCAAAAAACTGCACTAACTAAAGATATCATAAGAAGCTATGGCTACTACTATGCCGGATATAATTAAACCAAAGGAATAAATAAGTAATGTATCTTTTACATTTTCTCTACATTTCACTCTGTTTCAAACTGTATTCTTTCTAAATTTTTAGACTTTTTTTTTACGTCCATTAAACTATTTGATCTATAAGATCATTGTCTAGTGTCTACCGAACTTAGCAAGTACCTAAAATGAAAATAATATAATGTTATATAGATATTATACCTACATGCAGGTATAGATAGAATCCATGTAATAATAATTATTTTATTCAGTATACATAGAGTCTAAATAAAAAAATATTTAAAATATACATAACATATTATAAATATTTGTCTGTATAATATCATTACTTATTTATCTATCTTACACAGTCATCATTATATTTTGTAATCTTTTAACAGCGCCATCTATGTAGCAGCTAAAACTAAGGTAAAGTATCTAACTTAGTCGTTAGTGGCGCCTCTAGCGACGAATTATGAAATTCGGAAAATACTAGAGAAATAAAATACTACCTAATTAGTACTCAATAACTACTAATTATAATACAACAGACTATAATTATTGTGCTCTAGATCACTATACCAGCAAATATCGTAAGTATCTTCCCAATAATATATTATGCTTGCTCTTTGTAGTTTTGCCCAGTAAAAGTGCAATGCTAATTCAATAGGCCAAATAGGTCGCAGTTGGCATCGGCCTTGTGTTAAGTGCAGAAATGCAGCATGCAAACGTTTCAATATCTACCTTAGATATTGAAACGTTTGCATGCTGCATTTTTGTGAACTTCAAAATATATTTAGGTAGAGTCGTAGAGTTTTAAGGAGTAGAGCTGTTATTGTACGACGGCTCTGATTCTGACTCTAACGGCTCTTCTTGCTCTACGGGCTTATTTCCAGAAATTTGGTAGAGTACATATTATTATAGAAAGTTACCTACTTAAATACACAATTATCAAAGTTTTATTAATAAAGAAAGATGTGAGTTGACTAGACTTTATATAAATGCAATAAAGTCGATTTCGCAATATTATGTGTTTAGTTATTTAATTTTCCAACTACAGCGACGATTATTTATGAGTTTACTTTTCCTGTCCGAGATTCAAGCATCAGTATACATGAATGGAAATTGCAGTTTCATGCTCAAACCGTAAGGTAGGTTAGGTTAGGTAGGTATACCTACTATCTTAGTATATTACTTCAGTGATTTATTTAATGTAGGTAATGTGTAGATAAGCCATAGCTCAAAATTGTAAATAAACAACGCAAGGACACCTGAAGATTCGAAGATGTGACATCATCAGTGACACACCACACGTGTACCTATATATGACACTGCTACTAGCTAGCAAAGTAGACCTCTACTATGTCCATACTATGAAAAAGAGTTGTGTCCCAACCCTGAGAAATATTTAATAGAATGATAATCTTCTTCGTGAATTATTAAATTAGAGTTAATTTTTCTTCAGTCAATGGATCTTGAACGCGGTAGTGACATGCTTTGATGGTGAATGCCAACACGACATTCTTCTTATAGGGTTTAGTAGGTTCAAGTCGATAGTGCGAAGGCATTTCCCGCCCCCCCAAAAAGGTAGTAACATGCTCTGGCGTCAGTTTGTGAGACCGCCTAAAGCATCTGACGGTACACGGCTTAACGACTGCTATCAATTGATAACAATCAGGGCCAATAGGTTAACGTACACGAGTCCCTCCATAGCACGGAAATGCTTTGATGTTATCATACTAAGCCATCATCCAATGTTGATACAGCTGGGACTTGGGTCAACTGTAGTAAACTGTTTAGATTATCCAGTAAAGTCTACATCATCATCATCATCATCAGCCTGAAGACGTCCACTGCTGAACATGGGCCTCCCCTATAGACCGCCACATCGAACGACGAATTGCCGCGTGCATCCACCGGTTGCCTGCGACTCTTTTGATGTCGTCGGACCATCTAGTGGGAGGCCTACCTACACTGCGCCTTCCAGTCCGTGGTCGCCACTCGAGAACCTTTTTCCCCCATCGGTTGTCAGTCTACATGCACTTGTTTATTGTGAAGTTAGTCTGATTGTGGTGACGAAAAAATATGATACAAGAATCTTTGGTGAACTAAAATTAATTTCATCAAAGCCAAATATCGTTGAGTTTATTGTCTTTTTCAATAGTTATATCAGCATACAAAAAAAACTCATGGTTTTTTTAGTTCTGGGGGCGTATTAACTTATTAAGTCCCAGGCGATTAATTTTACGGCCATAAGCTGGATTGTTATTTTCGTATTATGACCTAAATTATGTCAAATTAAAGTTCGTACTTAATGCAAAATTGCCAGCCTGTTAATAGGTCAGAAAGTAGGTTTGACTGTCACGTGACGTTACTGGCTGGCATTAGGAGTTCATAATACGAAATATCCAGGCAGTTCAGTTTACGGCGTAAACTGACTGCGATTAAGAGTTCATAATATGGCCCCTGAAGAAAACTCATTTCAGTAATCAGTAAGCTGCTGGCAGAGGCTAGACGAGGAGAGTCAGAGATCAGGATCAGTGACGTCCGCTAGGAGAGGCCTATGTGGGCCGATGACGATGATGGAGTGAATGAACAAAATAAGTGAAACAATAAAAAATATACTTACCGTCAATTTTTATGATGTCTAATAAAATCCAGATTCTCTACCAGGCCATTACAAGTGATTGATTTATCTAATAAGATTCTATAACAGGCAGTGTATGTGTGTAATAACATTGGTCTAATAAGTGTCATACCAGTATTAAATTTTGAAGTCCAGATTTTAATTTAATTTATTTATCATACACAAGACAGTAAGTATACAATCATTTTTCATAGGATTTTTATGGTACTTTTTTAGTTAAGTTTTTGTAATGAGCTCCTGAGAGTGAAAAAAAATTACGAGATATTGACATTATAAAGATAACTTAGTCGTTACATTACCATAATAAAATTTGTTTCTGAGTAACTAACGTAAGTATGATTAACATATAAGTGCATAAGATCTAAATACAAAAAAAATCAAGAGGTGTTTTAACTTACTTTGTCACTTCAAACTTTATTCAAATACAATCATAACTAACACCTCCTATCTGCTGCTTCTAAAAAAGTTTAAACCTTTTTTGTAAAACTTACCCATTTGGAGCAGTTGAACTATCTCGTAGCGTTCTATTGTTTCAAAACTCGCACTCATTCCAATCACGTCCTCAAACAACGTGGGATCAAAAAAGAAAATTTTGTATAATTTCAAAAAGTTTTCACAACTGTAAACTGTGAAGTTTCTTCACACCCCACCGGATCCAATATTTTGACCAATGGCAGCGCGAGAAATCACGCAGGCAGCCGCGCCCACGGCCACTGCAATACGCATGCCTCGATGCAAAACGAACTTCATTCGCTCGCCGTCTCTTTTCCCCCTATACTTTGAAACTCTACGCGACAGAGACAGCAACACATTTGCCATTATGATTACATGCAAATTTTTTATTCAATTGCAAATTAAGCGTTGCATTTTGTAATTATGTATTATTATGTGGAATCACGATATACACGGTTAGGGAAGAAAAGAATGCGTGACACAAGAGTTATGATGTAGAGTTAAGTACTGAAGGTGGATAATTATGGTTCTTTATTATGTAATTATCTATATAGAAATACAAACGGACAGACAAGATATTTATTGTGTTTACGTTCACGATTTAGGTCATCGAAAGGATAAAACACGGTATTTATTTTGTCGCTCTACTTATGTCTTTGCTTATAACGTTTTCTAGTTGGATAATATACTAATTAGAAGTACCTATTTGAATAAATTTTAGTCAAACCCAATTCAATGTCGATGAATTCCAGAAGAAAAAACCATTAGGTACAAATCATAATAGATGATTATTTTCAGAGAAATAGAGATTTCCATTTTAATATGATACCCTGATCTATATTTTTAATGTCCGTGTTTTTAGACAGTATTTATGTGATTTAAGATAGATAGATATTATTAGATATTTTGAAATGCTGTGAGCTCTTATCAGAAACCTCTATCAAATCCAAATACTCAGCATTCTCGATATCCCTTTTCCAACCACAAAAACGACCAACATCTTTAATTTCCGAACCCTTACCCCCAATATAATTAAATACCAATAAACGAATTTTAAATAAACACACTGGCTCTCCGTCCTTCTCTTCGGTATGACTTCAGAGGGGGACAACATTGACCCCTAAGGTCGTAAATTATTTTGGAGTCAGTGAGGTGGCTTAGTTAAGCTATGTGTTAGTGACATGTGTTCGCGTGACCTGTTCTTATTAAGTTGTAATACATTCTGTGGCTCATGGGACATAGAGAAGGTGCTCTGGACTGATTAACAAACTGTGGTACGTTCGATATTTGAATACTCTACTATAAGAATCTGCTCGGGAAAGTGTACCTACCATCGCTTTTTTAGATATTTGCAAGGCGCGCCTGGTTTGGTAATCCAAAATTATATATAGCAATGCAAATAAAATGGATAGTCGTGTTCACTTACCATAAAGCAAATCTGCTTGTCTCATTACTACACTTTATAATAGCACTTAAATCTTTTCCTGAGCTAGAATTTTAACCTAGAGTACAGTGGATATGCGCTATGCAGGCTACGCTAGGCGTCCTAAATAGTATGGAGTCTAATAGTAATGAGAGGGTTTTTAGGTTCACGGTTTGATATGCCCATAACTCCTACATGTAATAGACAGTAAAAGTAAACGTTTTAAATACCTTGCAATTCCATTAAATAAGTTCCATAACTGAAAAGACATGACACACATCTTGACATCTTTACATGGAATCTGGCGTGGTGCCAACGCTCATCGAAATCCTGGCTAATACCAATTCGTATTTGCCTACTCGTGAGCATAAGTTGTTTCCAATATTCTAGTAACCCTCCGCTACTGGATATGCAAGAGTTATGTGCTCTTCACGGTATTTGCTTCTGAACTACCAGAACTTCTTGATCCTCTTAAATTCTTGTATTCTTGTACACCAACAGAGAAGTCAGCGAGGTGTATTGGTGAGTCTAGAGGCGCCACTTCAATGCGATTAACAGGGTCGTAGTAACACGCATTACCTCTTAAAAGTCACATAGTGATAGGGAAAAGGAGACTTCATGCAGCTTACTGTGTGGAATGTGGCAGTTGATGATGGCGATGATGATAACAGAAATAAATCTCTTTTGAGATATTATTGTCCATAACAAGGATCTTATGTATGTTATAGAGTACAAACTAACTCGAAAATGCAACATCATTATAAAATCAAGTAGTAAAATACATAGAAACTACGCAGTCACTTCAGTTCTCAGTTAGCAGCGTTACATTAACATAATTAGCACTTAATTATAATTAAACCTCGAAACGCGTGTAAGACAAATGCGCGTCATTACCTATCTGATTCTTTTTATGGCGAGACTTTTATTGTGATGAACTGTGAATGAACTTCTATATATAATTTTGAGTACGATCAAATGAAACCATAATGAATTGTACCAGAGGTTTCCCTCTTATTCATAAACAAGTTACGTTTAATTTTGGTTAGTTAAAATAGATTTAAGACAAGGCCAAGAGGACCAGTATGGTAGACTTGATCTATTTTGGCTTGCACAAAAAGCTAACATATCTAACTATTTATAAAGATGTAATATATTATTTGCATGCAAGAAACGTACAAATAGCAGTGTTATGAGATGACATTTATACAATAAAGCAACCTCAGATCTGATTCTCGTTAATTCTTCATATTTATAGGTACATAGATACTTTTTTAAATGTATTATGTAGGTACATAAACTTCCGCTCCTTAGTAGTACTCAGAAAAATAACTAATGCCCTAAGATAATAATAAAAAAAAAACTACGTAATAATACCAGTTAATTTAATTACTTATTCTTTTTTTCAAAAATACCCTTTTAACGTATATCAGAATATCTTTAAAATCATATCTATTAATAAAAAAAATACTCCCACATTCCCTAATTAAAACACAACCGTCCCCGCACATTTGCATGTGATTATAAAATAAAACAGAAGTACATTGAAACGGTAGGTAATTTTTATTCTTCAACGAGACACCTACGTCACTTGATGCATACGACATGTCCGGTACCACCAGACTGGTCTTTAGTTCTTAGCAACTGACTGGTACTAAGTACAGCGTATGAAGAAATATAGTGCGATGCTTTTGACATTTCTGTTCGTTTATTATTCGTTGTGTAAATGTAGATTTGGGTCGTGAGCGGTCGTGGCTTTATGTAGTGATGTTTAAACTGTGACAGTGGTTTCATGGTTACAGTTCCGTTTCATTATTTGGAATATCGAATCTTTTATTATCCTAGTGGAGTCGTAAGACTTATACTCTTTGAATCAAATATGGTCAAAATATGCGCTTTAGGATGAGATTGACCCCCTATTAGACGTCTCATAAGTCATGATCATCAACAAATTAAAAAAATAGCATACTCATACTTAGATGTTCAAATATTTTAAAGTGTCACTCAATTAAAAGGTAAAATAAAATGCATCATAAAATTATTTAAAAAAATTGTAATATAAAATAATCATAAAAAATGCATCATAATTATATAATTATTAAATGAATATTTAACTATTTTTAAGGTCTGATAAATAGATGTGATACTGAAAATGTATACGAAGCCTATTTAAAGGAGGCGATTATTAAACTTTGCTGCTAGACAAAACATTTGCTAAATATTTGCTGCTTGAATATTTTATGTGAAATAAGTACAGATATTTTTATTTTTTGTGGAGTCAATAATATCTAGAACTTACCTGCACATTTTTCTTGCTCTACCACTGGTTTCAGTATAATTTGGTAAGAAATGTTATAAGTCGATAAGTTTAAAAGTTCAAATATTTCAACACAATGACATATCAAGGAGTAAACATTTTCTTTTCCGAATTGTGTTTTATACTATTGTATACGTATATGGAAATGAGCCGAATAAATTAAATTCAATAGTGACAATTTCTTCTAAAATAATGATGAAAAAAATTCGGGACATCGGTAATTATCATAAGTATTTAACAGAAATATTTCTCACAATAAAATAATTTTGTTAAACATACAAGTGAAATCACATATCCTTCAAAATAAATTAATACTCCCGTAGCAACCGCTACGAAACTGCTACGAAAGTTAAAAATACAAAAATAAAATTAATTTTTTCGTCTCGTCACTAACTTTTTTCGTTTTTCTACTTAATAATAGTTAAGTAACATACCAAGCTTTATCTTATACAATACCAAAATAATCATCAAAGAAGCACCGAAATTCAAAAACAAAACCTGTTATTGTTATTCGTTTAGTGAAATTAAAAAAACCTTCAAAGCAACTAAGCTGGTAGACCCACCTGCAATCGTTTAGCATCCCGCATGATCACCGTCAATCGGACCATTGAAATCCTATACGTGTTGTGGCGTAATTACGCTAATGACACGGCACAGGCGGCAGCGGGCGCGGATAGCGGGCACACGTGGCGGCGCGGGCTCAGGTGCGCCCCGCCCCGCTCGCCCGCTCGCCCGCCCCGCCTGCCTGCCGCTTCACGCCGCGTCACAGCCGCTCACCTAATCGTCAGACGCGCTCTGCACTCACGCAAGAACGCCGGGAAAACACCGACCGTTTTCCGCCGCGACTAGAAAACTTCGAAACTCAATTCGAATTTCAAGTTTCGATATTTCGCACTGGACGTTAATTTTAAAAAGTTAATCGAACTGGCTGGTTATTTTTTAAAATGATTTATTTTTTGTGAAAGTGTACGGATTGACTTGTGGGATGTTTTGTGATTTTTATTGCAACTTTTTCAGTTGTGCTTCCATGACTTAAGTTCGCTTCAGTTCCGGTTGTTAATTGTTGACTTTAATTGGAGTAAGTATCATCAATCATCACCTACCCTATATAAAAACTATTACATACAATTTTCTCGTAAAATATGTCTAAGTATAGGTAATTAATCCAATTGATATGAATTGAAAAGGCACGATGTCATAAAATCAAAGCGTGTCGCAGTAAATCTCTTCGGACTTTGGGATTCAAAGTGTCTACTTGTTACGGGGCATTAAAAGTTATTATATCCCGGATCTTTTGGCATTAGTGGCTATTAAATTCGCTTTAAAGCTAAATTTGTGGCGTCTGAAGTGTTCGCTGTGATCAAAAGGTCAGGAAAAGATAGTAATTTTATTTGAATGTAATAATATTTCAATACTGTAACTGGATGCTATCGATACTGTTATTCGTTTAAATTCGGCCTAAAGCTCTTGTATTTCATGGAGATTTATTTTGTTATAATATGTACTTAATATGGGTACCTGGTAAATCTTTATAAAATCAAACGAATGTAGCAATTATGAATACACTTTGCGAGTCATCAACTGATCTAAACTTTACTTCCTTTTTTGAAGAATGAAATACTCACAGGACAATTTTTATCTTGTTAAATCTATACGGAAATACGCAGTTTCAAAATAATTAGGTATTTACATTACCAGCACACTGACAATAATCCTTCGAAAATGTACCTACCTACTCAATTTCAATTTACAACTCTATTAACAACTTATACAGTTAACTACACCGTCGTGCCTACGTATCACCTAATCCGACATCTTAAAATGCAGAAACTTAAGCGCCTACAAGCCATAAACCGGCAATAAAACTTAAAGAAGCTAGATCAAAAGCTGCACAATAAAACTCATCAAACAACCGAATTAAAATTAAACCAGTCATCCAAACCATGTTGCCTCATCAAAGGATGTCTGGGAATAAACACCGCAGGAGAAAAAAACTAAGAAAATGAACAAAAAGCAACGAAATTGTTCGGCCCATTTAATGTGGACCGGACGGGAGTGACAAAAATTCTAAACTGAAATAAACTGAACACATGTGTCTTGATGTCAGTTGAAACAATAAAATGAATAAATAGGTAGACAATGCTACATTGGCATCTTAAATACTATATCCTTGAGGTCGAGGGAGATGAAACTAGACCGGTTAGAATGTTAGTCTAGCAGCTTACTGCACTATAACTGTGTAGTATCGATCGATAAGCCATTATCCTGTGAAGATGATAAGCTATAGTTAGCAATAGTTTGTTAAATTTAGTTTCGATATTATTGGTTTTGGTTACTTGAATTCTTACAATTTAAATTTGAAATCAGGATAACCTCATAATATGAATTATATCAAAGGGATAATTATGGTTATAAGAATAAGTTAAATGCACGACAAAAAGGTGAAGTAAATTAATGTACTTAGTGTACATTTCAAATATTATTACCTATATTAATTATTTAGTAAAGATGGTTTATCTTTAATTATGCTGAAATTATGTAAGAAATATAGGATGGATAATATTACGCAAAATCGATTATGTAATGCTGGCTAATTCTATTAATCTCATAATTTAAGTTTCAGTATTCGGAGTGTAATAGGCACAAAATAGGCCCAGGTTTTCAAAGATTATAATTATCTACTTTTTTTAATCATCGTTATAGCTATAGATTGCCTCAACTTATCTATCTTCTCGTATTCATCGGATCTATGTATTGTAACCATCACTTACTTGTATTTGTCAACACTTTAAAATCTTATTACCGCGCTGAAAGTGTCAAATAAACCCGTTATTTATCATTGTGAGATGCAAAATCGTGCAATACACAAAATTCGCACATTTATCACTCGTTGAGTAAACGCTCCGAATAAATCGAGTGCACAATGACTGCTAATTTGCTCGTAAAGATGTATGCACTGCGCGAAGTACATAAATTTGGTGAAGTCACATTTGGCCTACCGCTTACACTCATAAACCTCCGCCGACACTTTTATAGCCCGACCACGTGGCGGAGAATTTTTTCGGCACTTGACTTGACATGTGTACCAAGCTTTAAGATGTCACGGCCTTCTATTAATTTATTGTTTTAGAGTAGACCCCCTGCGTGCAAAAGTTCGGCTGTTTTTGATTTGTGCAACGTGTTTCTATTCAATACTTCTTTTCATACACATTCTACCTTCCTTTGTAAATCATATGTTCAAAACTTAAAACGTTTCGTAAATTACCTAACACAGAATTAATTTAAATAGCTTCCAAAATAATTTGAATAAAATATGCATTATTACATTGTTTAATCACTCACCATCACAATTTAGGCTATTAAAATTCAAAAAGTTCCGACAAAATCACTGACTATAACTTTAATCTTAAACACCGACACACCATTTTAAATCAAACACTTTAGATGGTATCGTGCGATACAACATTCATCTCTAATAACGAGGCTACACTTGACCAGCTAATGTGTCTCATTTTATCACAGGTCCATCAATCAAGCTCCACTACTCGGGACAATTGAAGCGGACTCGCATCAGTAGCACTTAACATGTCCAACTAGACTATTCAGTGCTCGTCTAAACGATGACAAGTGTCGAGTGATCTTGAGAGAAACGGACACTACAATCTGTTACCAATGAACGACCTGAACTATAACGCCGGGATGAGCTCCTACCAATTCGTGAACTCTCTGGCTTCGTGCTATGGGAACCAAGCGCCCGGTCGCACGGGCACACCCGTCGAACAAACCGGACACCCGGGACTGCCGACACCCGGGGCTGATTACTACAACCCAAACGCGGCGGCCTCGGCTTATCCCAATGCCTGTTACTCACCACCGCAAGTGGGGCATCATTATCCTCAGCACCCGTACGGAGCGCCCGCTACCGGAGCCCATATGCAAGCGCAGAGCATGATAGACTACACTCAGCTGCATCCGCAAAGACTCAGCAGCGCAGCGAGTCACATGCATCAGCACTCGAATCCGAGTCCCGGGGCGCTGTCGCCGAACCTGATGTCGACGCCGCCCACCCAAGCGGCAGGAGCTAGTTGCAAATTCGCGGATTCAACTTCTACTACTGGAGTGGCATCGCCACAGGATCTATCGACATCATCAGGACCAGGAAGGACTTCACCTGGCTTCGGGGGCGTTGGACAGAATCCCGCTGGAACTACGAGCACGAAATTAGGCCTGACTACTCCTATCGCATCTCCAGTAGAGCACAAAGCGTCTGTGAACCAGAACATCTCCAGTCCGGCGTCGAGCACATCGAGCAACGACAGCAACGAGGCTAACAACTCTAGTTCTAATGCGAAGAACTCGAAGTCGTCAACCACCTCGGCGAATCCCCCGCAAATCTATCCTTGGATGAAGCGAGTGCATCTAGGACAAAGTAAGTGCCTTCTATTGCTATTTGCGTAGGCTTAGATCGTATCGGCACATCCGTTCTCATAACTAAATTCTCAGCTGCGAGAATTATCAATTTCGTAGCGGTTAGATTCACGCTTTTTTACCGGCAAGCGTGAAATTACAAATGATTCGACTTCCTTAAAACAAATAGCGGCGTTGCAACCACGCCTTCGAAAACCAACAGTTTAGTGTAGAAAATAAAACAATTCATCAATTGGTTGGCGAGGTGGAGACAAAACAAATTATATAACTATTTATAAAGCGTTAACATGCATTAATGTTGGATCGATATGGTTGGCTGATGGATGGTGTTCATAATAAGGCATAATGGCTTTGTTGGCGGGCGCTTGCAGCTAAACTTCGGAGACTTTTTTCTTCTGGTATCCTAATGATGGGGAAAGCGCAGCGTCACCGTGATTCTTGATTTGACGGTTTCTAACCTTCTGGTGTTACCGAGTTGGGCGTGAATCGTCTTGTTTAGGTGTTAATCTATTTTAAATTGGAATTTAAGAGTTTCGGCTACGTTCTATTTGCTTTTTGTGTTAACCGTTACATTTAGTGGTTATTCATTTTTATCTTGAACACCTGTCGGCTTGCTTGCGCTTGAATGTCTTAGAACATTTGCGTTGGTTATACTTAAGCAATAAAAGTATTCGTATTCTAATTAGAGAATATCTAGAAAAAATCACACGAGATTACTCATAGTGTGAAAGGCAATGATTAATTTATCCGGACGTGTAAATAGAAGGTTATACAAAGATGGAGCCAAACAAAGATAAAAAGTCTTTCGACAAAACGCAAAATGACAAATTCGTCGTATATACAGACTTATATAGATAAGTACAAAATTTCGAGTTCGATAACTTACGTCATCGATCTCCAACAATAACTATGCCAAACTTTTAAAAGACATATAAAAATACACATTGCTTTTAAAAATACAGGTTTAATAATAACAAGAGACATGCGTGAAACTCCGGTCACAACTGTCACTTGTAGATGTCCCGAGATAAAGACAAGCGCAGATGTCCGCCGCTGCTTCGGAGAAAACATCGGCGCGTTCGTTTTCACAACACTAATCCTCTGTGACCTTACAAGAGTTACAAGTGCACTTTAATTAGCTGAGAAATTTAATAGTATAGCTATTTATAGTATATTTACATTTTATAAAAGATCTAGGTCTGAGATAAATGACAACCGCAGATGTTCGTCCCCACCGTTTCTGAGAAAAAAATCGCCGCAATAGTTTTCGCTACGATATTCAGCTCTCACTCTACAAAGGTTACCAATGCAATTTGAATGGCTTAGAAATCATTTACGACACAAATCCGAGATAAATTTGCAATAAATACTTGCAAGTGTGATTTGCTTTTATTGTAATTTAGTTGCATATTTCACATTAAGTTTTTATATCTTCAAGTGTGCTTTGATTTGAGATATAGGTAAATGGGTTATGCCACTGCGCTCCACGGTTATTATTGACAAAGGAGTAAAATGTCCATACATGGATTCCACTTCGCTCCACCGAACAAAAGTTACAATAATATTTTTGGTAGATGTCGCTCCACGGAAATTTGAGTACAGATAGCAATGGAATGGTTAAACAAATCGAAGATATAAAAATAATTCCGTAGTTGCAGTTCACTATAGCGACGTAAAAATATAATCTCGTGGTTTTCAGTGCTCAATTCCAAATTTGACCTTGCGAGTTACTAGACATATTATACAAATGCTATAAAGTGGTGATTGCGTATATTTGGCGCAGTACCAACTTGAATGAGGGAAAACCATTTTTTTTTATTTCGTATGGTAGCCACCGATGAGTTTACTCTCTGTTTATAGAAATCAACTATTTTACAGCAAGTACTCTGAAGGTTGTTTTGGCTGTGTGTGATTTGTTTCTGATACATAATAATATTATTTAGTTATGTACTTAAATTAACGTCTATAAATAGACAAGTTATTTTATATCTCGCTATTTTATATTGTGATATGATACTTATCCATATTCTTACTTCTGCTACCCTACCTAGGCATTTTGAATGAAGATTATATTCAAACAAAATCAGTAAGAAGTAGAGTTTGTTCGTTCATTCACGACGTGTTGGTTAGAGCTCTATTATTAACCTAAACAAGTATGTGAGTATGACGTAGAATTATTAAAAGGTAAAATTTCAGTCGTTAGGACTTTTGTAGACGTGCAAATTTATTTATCCAAAATATTATCTATACGTACGTATACTTAAAGAATGTCAACAATTACTTGGGTGTAAGTATTTACTTTGTATTACCAGTGTTGCAGAACATTTGACACATATTTAACAGTAGACATATAATTTATTAGGACATGATACTATCCTATTTTCACACACACAAATTACGTTGGCCTATCATTACAGATCCATTTTTAGCTATGGAACTCTTAACAAATATCTATTGCAACGACAACTTGATGTCGCTAGTATGTGTAGTATGTATGCACGAATAGTACATAGCACAGCTTGGTTCAGAATCATTCCGACCAAAATTTATTTTCTGATTTTAAGAAAAAAAACTTCAGTTCGTGCTTTTTCGCAGCACTAGAAGCAGCCTAAATGCAAATAGCCCAACACAGCTCGCAACCCTTACATGTTTAGCCACCATAACTCAAGCGGTGGTTGCTTCAACCCCCGTGCGTGCAACCTGACGACTTATAAGAATTCAATAGTGCTATTAGTAGTGGTTAAAGTGGCAATATGGGTATTAAGCTGTTGGGAGATAGGGGTAGGTTTCGATTGAGACGTCTAACAGTAGTGTGGTTAGCACGATTGTCAAATTTGATATGGATAGCATATTTTTCATCCAAGTAAATGGTGCGATAGCAGGATAGTGACACCAGCGAGATAGATATGACAAAAGGGAAATGCGCTCAACAACGGATTGTACCAATCCTCCAAGTCCAACTAACGCGCGTACCAAACCCTACTTCAATTAGGATTTGCAATCCATAAATTACTGCAAAATTTGCTTTTTAAAAGTAAGGATTATTAATATAGTTTCAGAAATCTCGCAGCCGAGGTAACGTTTTCAATTATAAGACACTTGAATTAAGTTTTTTAGAATTAGTCTAACAACATCTACAAGTCAGAATGTGGAACAAACAACATTTAGAGTTCACAAAAACGATTAACGAGAAAAAATCTTTGTGAATTATTTTAGCTTCTCTTATGAGTATTAAATCAGATCTAATAAAGGTAATTCTAATTTTATTATAAAGCTTTAAATAATTTTACCCATAACAACCACCATGAAGCAGGCAAACACCATTCCATTAAGAACCTTGACTTCCAAACGCAAGCGATAACGAATGCACGCGAACGTAGCTTACAAAACTCTACAAAGCCTAAATAAGCTTAGAGCTAGAGCCCTAGTTAAATTATGTAAATTAGTTTAAAGTTAGTTTTTTTTTACTAATAATTACGCTGCAATTGTGGACGCAAAATCCAAACTTATTGCCATTGTGTGCATTTGTGGAAACAGAACAATAAATAACCATGAATATGAATTACAAGGATTCTGGACACAGGACACGTACAGATTAATAAAAAAAAATTGTAACGGAGTTTGATGAGACGGAAAGATCCACCATTAACCTTTTATTATTATGTTATGTTATGTATCAAAGTCAAAATCAAAGCATTTATTATAAATAGGCAATTAAATCGCACTTTTACAGCACGTTAACAAAGAGAATCATAAAAACATAAAGTAGGATACATTAAATTAAACAGTAATTGATTATGGTATATTAAGTATGTTTATTATTATAGGTGACGATGATTAATTATACCAAGAGGCTACTGCGTGCGTTTTGCGCCAAAGTTGCACCAATCCCAACCTTTTAGCCTTTTAAGGCACCATCAACGTCCAATACCAACGCCCTCAGAAAGAGGAATGCACATTAAATCAACATAATTTGTCTCAGATTTTGAAATCAGATGCGAACTCTACCTGTTCCGAGAGGCACCATGAACGAGGCACACTGAGACCGATTAGTAAATAAATAACGAATTAAATTCCAGTAAAGATTAGTGGTCGAGTCAGTGTTCGCTCATAAATAAATCAAGTCGCGCCGGCTTCGGCTACGGTAAATTATGACTCAAATAATATTATGCTAAAGGCTAAGGCATGCTCGGTGTGTACTCGCAACTTTAAAGAGTTTAAAGAACAGTTCTTTCTTGTACATTTTGTTTTTCAAGGCTTTTGTAATTGGTCTCTCGGTTTTTTCGTATTGTAAAGATGTTTCGTTCTGCATGTGGTAGGTTACCTCGTTATTTACATAATAATATACTAAATGTGTAGTGGTAAAGGTCATGTCATGCACAACATGGTCAATAGGCGTACAAAAATGTGTAGTTTTATAAAAACAAGTTAACTATCCTGTTTAATAAGTTTCGTGCTATAATAATACAATTTATAAATCTTGTAACTGACTGTAAGCATACGCATGAGCAATTTAAGCACTTAGCATTGTTCATAAAAAAATTCGTCATTGAATTACACCATGCGTCAATCAATACCATTTAGTCTTATCTAATACGACAGGCTTATGAAATACGAGTAGCTTGTAAGACGAAGTAGGTATGAACTGAGTTTCTAAACGCGCACGTAACCTTACAATCTCGCTCGATTGTACGTATAGACAAAATTACTACGACAAAATGAATTCCCAAAAGCTCCCCGTGCCGCTAGACTTTAAATCACGATTTAAATCACGAACAAATGATATCTAAACAAAACGAGACACGTATTAATTGCATAGCTCCAACTAAGAATCAGGATCACGATAAAATCGCATTGCAAGATTCCTGTAGACCCCGCCCGGCGCGACCGGCATCTTTAAATATGGTAAGAAAAGAAAAGAAAAAGCCGTTTTTAATATGCAAGGGTTACAAACATCATGTTTTGTAAAAGGATTAGTTTGCGACGCGCGGTTGGTCGGTCCGTTTTGCAATGGCGGCCGATGATTTTGCAAAAAAACTGGTTGCTTAATATTTACTGTCTACCTACTGTATGATATAGTATACCATCAGCTGCATACGTCTTAAATTAATTTGGCGCTATTAAGGTATGTTCATGTAACAGCATTTATTTTGTGTATAAACTACTTAGCTGTAGCATTTTGATGTATAATCAATTTGTTTGAAAGTAATAACCAAGTATTGTGTGTTAATGTGATTTTCATTTTTGTAATTAACCATTGAACAAATCATCCCTTAATAGACAGCTACTAAAATTCCTATTAATTGAGAAGATTGTTCAAATTGCAGCTAGAACGTGAAATCCATGAATCTTATATCAAATAAAGGTACCTACACATATACATAGGGATTATCGGAAGTCGTCTGGTTGGTCGATTGGCGGCTGACAATGATTTTGCAGAATTCCTTGCTAAAGTCCGCCCTCATAGTGTGTGAGTGGTTCTAATACCTATAGAATTAGGTAGAGTGCAGATTTGGATGAAAATATTTTCAACTTAGTAACTATGATAAATTAAGTTACAGTATACTAATAGGTATCGATCAGATGGCTAACAATGTTTGGTAACAAAACAATTAATATACTTATCTAAAGTTTTTAGTCATAGGTTTAGGGTGAAAAGGTTTCAGCAAATAAAAACCTACCTGAAACATAATGACTGAAAACGTAATATTATTCTGATGTATTTTTAAAGATTATTTACTTATTCACTTATTCGTGTATACAAAACCCGATGAAAATAAAAATTTTAATATTCTAAAGGCAAGTCTACAAACATGGAAAACTATAAGTCAACATCGTATCACGGCCACTAGTAGAGCCGCCCTTCTCTCTAGGGATTGTAACTTCAATTATTGATGGCAACTTTTAGCCTCGATAAAATATAGGGGAACCAACACCACTATTTTTCATTTAGTTTACCTTTAAACTATGTTTTATTTATGTTAGTCTCACGCGTAATTTATTGGCGGTAAATTAAAAACGAGGTTTGCATATAACTCAAGACGATCGTCAGTTTATAACTTGTTCTAAAGTTTAGTACGCCTATATTACGCAGGTGTGTCTTTGGCTTATAAATTGTATGAGTATTGGTGACATTCTGCACATGTGCTAATGAATATTGCATACATAATGAAACAAAGACAGTTGGTGAGACGTTAAAAAATAGATGATAATTATGGAATTTACAAGGAGAAAAATGTGTTATCCTTTTTCCCTGTTGATTTGAATTTTCATTTTTTATTTATGTAGGTATACATACTACAAAACCTTTTTTTTTTAGAGAATTAGTAAAAGGAGTATTGAAATCATCGTCAATAAAATACATACACTTTTATATTCGCTGTCCTCGGCAAAAAATACTCAATTGCTCATGTATGAGTAATAAGGCGTATATTCAGAAGAAAATTACAGTTTTTAAAATACCGCAATTACATTCTGTAACACTATACAATATACAGTATAGTTTTTTCCCAATAAATAACCCTTTGCCCTTTTTTGTAATAACAGTTTTTATTACACACTCATTATTGAAATTCATTATAAATAAGTCCTCATGAGCAATTACAGCAATTTTCGATGTACACGTATTTTACTACAATTTTACACTATTAAATTTGTATTTCTTCACTGTTATGATCTTTATTAAGCGTTGCAATTATTTACTTTTTATTCATGATAGTGCAGATTTAGATTTTTTACGGAAATAAATAAATGAAAGCTTGTTTGTAGGTAAATAACGCACTCAGGTAGAGTAGTTATCAACTTGTTTGTTTGTAGGTAGAGCAGCTGTAGAGTAGAGTACCTACTCATATTATAATATATCGCAACTAAGACAATATTTTAGTTAAACTTAAAGCTGTTTTAAATTTTACTAACAACTCTGCTCATCAAACTATCTATTGTTTCTAATTTTAAGTTTATCATCCAATTATCGATGTAATAAAATATTTTTGTAAATTTTATTAGCATATTTAAAAAGCTTAGTCGGGTTCCCACCTATATATTATAATATTGACCAAAAACTTTCGCAATTTCTGTCATAGCGGATGCCACTTGGTTGGGCTCCAGCTTTACAGGAAATGCTGTATCAAGTTGCATAATTCGTTCTACAGTTCGTATCTATCTGCAATCTTCGTTTTAATTAAAATACGAATACAAAACTGAACAGTATCACCACTAAGCCGTTTTAATTTCATTTCAATAACCCGTGTCGCCGCTTGACACTGATTAAGCTTCGCATAAGAACTGCACTGATCCTGCATATAGCTGTATATACACACGGAGTGTATGTATATTGAGTGTGATTGTATACTTGTATGTGTTGCATATGCATTTGGAATTAGCATACGCGAAGCAGTTTGCAAGTGTGTTGCCAACGTACTCGTAATAGTCTATTATTTTACCCGTCATTTCGTTTAACAAGTTCCAGTCTTGCGTATTATTTGCAAAAGCTGTGTCTTAGTCGTTAGTTTCTACTATCCACATGAATGTAGAGCAAAGTTGATTCTAATTTAACCATAACCAACTGTACATAACAGGTGTACAGACAGCTACAAAAGTAACTAAACATATGACTTCTGATACTAAACTAAACTGGCAAATTCCCGATTGAGCGTCGTATCTAAAACTTTACGCATCAAAAGTTTGAACATGTTCAGCCACTTTAGTCACTACTGTGCAACGGTAGGTTGACTAAATGTAGCGGCTAGTAGAGTTACCAACAAAAAACATTACCCTCCTTCGACAGTCGGATAAAAAGTTGCGTTCCAAGTTAATAAAAACGTATTAAAAACTGTATCAATCGAGACATTGTCATGACAATGGAGCACCACAATGCCCTAACTGTTGAATCAACTCAAATGAACTGAACGTCTTCATCGAAAGGGAATGTTGCAAAAACCCAAATAATACAGTTATTGCTGTCAAATGTGAAATAATGGTAACACTACAATTGTTTTCGTGACCATAAATAACTTTTTACAAAAGATCAGCGGTTTCCTTAAAAGCTAAACTGGCTGATAAACTTTTTTTTATTCTCCGTGAGCCGACTTTCCTGCGGCGGTACGATGCCTATAAATATTAATACAATCAAATGTTTTGACGTGGGCCTTTTTTAAGCTTTTATCTTGTGCCTTCGCTTATTTTTTGTAGGATCGATTTCGTTTTTATTTCGTGTTAATTTGGACAGCGAATACGGCATTTTAGCAGATCGTAAAGTAGAATGCGAAGAGCGATGATGGCGCCAGGTGCTTGCTGGAATATTCTGGGGAGTGTAAGAAATATTGAATGAAATAGCAACTTTCTATTAGACATTCTTTAAATGACCTATTTATTATTATAAAGTAGGCAGAGTTGCTTTATACATTGCTGTCTATGGTGAATTTCTGGTAAATAATTACAATCCACGATTTACGTTAGAGTTTAAATTATTCTAACTTCTGTGCATGCTGTGTTTCTAAACCGTTATCTAAAGTATTTTTATAATAGAAAAGAAAGATCAATCTTCCAAATAATGATCTACCTACATATTTATAGGTACTATAGCTATTTACAAATGTTTCACACATGATAATTAATAAAATTAATCCCACGCGAACATTTATTTCGCATTAATATTTTTTTAAGCATCATTAATGCGTAAAATTATAATAAAATCGAATGCTCGCACACCATTAAATCCTAAATAAAAACATAAATCTCCGGTTTGTCTCTAAAAACTATTGAGCAAACACCCACTAAATAACCAAGGATGTTAATAAAATTAGACTTTATCAGCTATGTCATAAGGTTCAATAAGCTGTCTAAGAACAACAGGTTGTAATTCTATAAGATCTGATCAAAGCATCTAAAATGGTCACAGTTAGTGGGTTAACCACTTTAAATTGTCATCTAACTGATTTATTTCTGTTTCTTTGCGGTCAACACATTTTTTCCACAATTCTTTAGTATTATTCGATATTACGAGTACACATTTTACTTCAAACACTTACCGATAAAAAATGTACTTAGTAGCCTTGTCATAAATGTTATATTCGCTTAGAATCTATTATTATCATTTGCAAGTTTTCCAATTTGCCTTTCGAATATATTGCAAGGTGCGTTAACGGGTCTCATTCGCGCAAAAACTATAAACTAATACTATAATATCAAAACATAATATTATTGTATACTCAATATTTTGATATTACCTTGTTCGTAAATTATATTAGTTAATAATGTTTTCCGAGAAAGTTTAAAAAGTTTTCATCATCATCATCATCAGTCTGAAGAAGTCCACTGTTGGACATAGGCCTCCCCTATACATTTCCAGGAAGAAAGATTCTGAGCTCTTTCCATCCATCATCCAAAAAAGTTTTATGTGCTGTTATTGCTGACAAAGTTAATTTTAACAATGAAGAAACTAAATTATTATTTTCCTCTTTAGAACGTAGCTGGAAAAAGTAAGTAGGTATAGCAAAATTAAAAAAAAAACTCTATTCAAACAGTAGTTAGTCAGATTATTTAAATATGTTGAATAAAAAGCTCTAGACTAAGTGAAAGTTCTATCAAAAACAAAACAACCGGGAACAATTTTGCAGCACATTAGCTAGGCACTACCAACGTTAAAAATGCCAGAGGCGGATCCAGTGAAGCGGTCGTAAACTATAATCATTCGCGGAGTCCATAAATAATTGCGCAGTCCGACCCCAGTTTTTGTCGGTAGAGTTGCGCCCGCGCAGGTAATATAGTCATAAATTTCCATAACCGCCACACGATGTTATCAAACATGGTTTTAATTTGATTTCGGAGCCCCACGTGTTGAGGCCGTTTTGGAGGCGAGTTATGGTCGTAGGTATAATCGACGATTTGTATGTAAAATAGTATATTTAAGAAGCAGGCGACTCGTGTCATGTCTTAAGATTCGAGTTATTATCCAAATATATTCTTGGAATAAATTAGGTTATTTAAAATAAAGATAATTATATATTTCAAATGGACAATAAGAGGAGAGGAACCATAATATTCATAAAAAACAAAATGTCAATTCATAATATTGAAAATTATATTTTTTCGATAAGCTTATTCTGTTATAATAGTAATCAAAATTACCGTTTTAAAAAAACTGTGTTGAAACTTCTCTGCATAATGAATAATAATGCTTCTAATTTTGTATAATATGCATTATACAAAATTATAATATTGTATAATGCATATTTGCTGACAATAGGAATTATTAATTCTGCAAAATTGCACTACGCGGTCATAATATCTGATATCTCTTCATGGCAACCTACGCATACATCATACAACTATTAGATAAACTCACACCCCCGTAATATTCAATAGCCTATTGATATAATAGTAGTTATAAAATCAAAAGCGTTACAAATTGTTGTCAAACGTAATTGATTACAACGAAAGCCTAAATCGACTTCTAATGATAGGTTTTTAATGTAATGCGTCACTAAATGTATCGAGGAATATCTGACAGCAATATGTCATTAAATTCTAGTCTCTACGTTATAAGAGTGGACTGCCTATGACACCGTAGTGTAACATGATAGACACGCGACTGTAGGTTGTGCAACTGCTGAATTTAATAGTTAGATAGATAGATATCTTATAGAACACAAAAAGGAAAACTTAATGATAGGCTAATTAATGCTTGATTTAGACGTAAAATGAGGCCTCTCTTTTAAATCATTGCATCGTTTTTCTTTTTAAATTCTTGCAATTTATTAAATTTCTATTGTTATTATTTTGAGCTTTTCTATTGATGTCCTATTTATTGGTCCAATTGACAGTATGATTCCATCATACTCATTATCTTATGTGATTACAACAAAAGTATACAATTTTAAATCCAAAAACTTTACTAGTTGCTCTATATTTCTATACTTCTGTACTACGATTTACCTCATCAGAACATACAAGCAGTTTAGTTTTCAAAGAGTAGCGTATCTGTATAAAATATTTTACTTTTCTTACGTACTCCGCCTGTGTGATAGATTACCGCGTTAAATGTCTAAAAACTGACCACCGCTTACGAAATCACGATTTACAACCCACAATTCTTACTATCTAGTACCAGAATTTAATCCATTTATCACTGCTTTTGCTTACGATGCTAGCGTATCATCGACTATTAATTATAATGCGTTCTTCACTTCGAACTTTGACGTTCTCGCTGTGTGACAGACTAGAGATAAGAATTTTAATGTTGCTCGATACCTCTGTAATTCAATGGTAACCATTGCCGAGGCAATTTCCACCTTATGCCTAATGAATTACGCTTCATTGTAAATCCGTCCACTTACATATTAGTCATCAATCAATTTGGAACTTATTGAACATCCATTTAAAGGCGATAGTCCGCTGTGTGCATTCAAGAATTCAAAAGTTTCGATGCAGAGCGGAGCTTAGAAATTTGATGGATGTGGTTATAATTGTTTCGGTATCGATTATGCCATTGATAAATATTTCGACTATTGCTCATTTTATTAATGACGTGGAAGCGGAAGAACGGTCTGGGTCTCCTAACGACAGCGTAACTTCACAATTAATAATATCTGACCTGTCATAACATCTGTCGACAGCTATACGGACTATAGGTGCGGTGCAAGCATTTCATTTGCTGCGTAATTCAATTTGATTTAGTGTACCTGGCAACCTACTATCATCTCTCTCATGCAAGTCTTTTTGTCATTCTTTCACTTCATAGTTTCATACATACTACATAGTTTCATTTGGCAGTATGAGATGTTTCGTCTTCTATTTGCATACATTGTTGTTTTAATTAGTCTCTTTTACATCATGATACTCGCTTCGTAGCGCTGTTGTTTTTATTAGGTGGTTATTATTAAATAAAGCATTGTGCTGTTTCATTTTATGAGAGGGATGATCTAATTTCTAAATATCATTGTCCCAAGCAAAGCTTTGACTTCCGTCTACTGAAATGGTCCTTCGATCAAATATATATACTATAGATACACGCAGTCTCTATAAAAATCAAATCTCAAAAGTCAATGCGGGTCAAGCCGATATTGTTTCATCTAATAACGAAAGTTAACACACTCCAATAGCTTGGAAAACATTTGTGAAAGTTTTTTTTAAAACAATGCATTCATTTAATAATGGACCTTAAGCCACTGTAATAGCGTTGTAAAACAAGGCATATAACGGCCATTTTTGAGCGGCGATCGGGGATCTACCCTATATTTGATCAAAGCTTCAGCTACTTCGCCGCGCGATCTGTACTAGCCCACTTTTTACCCAACTGCCAAAGGAGGGTTATGTTTTTAGACAAAAGAATAGCATATTTCACTTCATTTATATTATATCTATGCAATCAATCGTCAATCCGTTGATCTATTGCTGCATGAAAGAAGGACAAAGCAACAAACATACCTACTTCCGCTTTTATAATATTAGTGAGATCGGACGGAGTGGTCACGAAAACGCATTGGGATAATGAAGTTTTACAAAGTAACCAAGAGTAATGGAAGTTCAATTCAATGTTTTTGTCCTCGAACTGTCATTGTTAAGAACGATTTTACTGAGAAAAGTTTTACGTTGCACGAGCACAATACATTCGATGTGTGTTTGCAACGATGCTACAACATTTCTGTTTTGTATCTTCTGTTTTTGGTAATACATATATTTATTTTAAACTCATTTTAACATTAGAATTAACATTAGAGTTATTTACCAGAGAGTAATTTTATAAATAGTTTTATCACTAATTTGGTAACGATGCGTTGTACGTGCCAATAACATAATTATATTATTTCGAGTTAATTTGAACTGTGCACATTTTGTGACTATAAAATATATACTTAGTACTTTCAATTCCAAAAGTAATATTTCATGTGTATTTAACTTTTTAATAATAATTAAAAATAGTCCAACGATTAGACTTATTGAAAGCAGAATAATATTTTTTCCTTCATTTTAGTTTGTATATCTCTTGCCTAGCTTTCAATACATCCATCCACAGGGTTGTTGTACAAAATCAATATTAACCCTAATTTTGTCTGAAATTAACGGCTCCGTATAAACCATCGACGCAACGAACCGTACTGGAATTTAAATAGTCTGAAGACGCCTTTACCACCAATGCCAACATTGAAAAGATCTAACTCAATAAACTTGATTTTTGAAACAAAAGCTTATTGCTACAGAATTAGAGTCTGATATAAAATGGACGTAAGAAGGTGAATTTTCCGATACTATTGCAGAAAAATCATTAGAAGTTTGCGGACGTCCGTCTGCGGAGATAGTTCAGAATAATTTTAGCCCGAAGGGTTTTATAACTTTCTTGAGACTAAATTTTTTATAGCTTTTTTTACTGTTTTATCACAAAAGATTTAAACCAGAGTTGAACAGATGAGTCTAAATATTTTCTCCATAAATCGACGTCTAACGCTCGCTTTTTCTAACTCTATAACAAATTCACAAGTAAAATAATTAGAAATGCCATGATTGAGTAAGAAAACGCGAGTGATAGACGTCGATTTTGTGGAACGAAATTTTAGAAACATCTGTTTAACTCAGTCTATACTTTTGTGGTACGACGGTTAATGTTCTATCTTGATTATGTCCCAAACATCGAAATGAAGAAACAATAATTACTACATTCGTCGCGTCATTATGTTCTGCTTAGAATAATAACAAAAAATCGAAAGCATGCTACACTTGAAATGTGAACCAAATTATTTTCCGATAACATCAAATTAACTACAATAACTAGCCAACGGTGTTCCAGAAACTGGCTTAGAGTATTAAATTGAATTTTGTATCAACAGCTAAATTGCTACCTTTAATCTGAACGTTCACTAGTTGGTACAGTCAAGAGCACAGCGACACAAAAGCCTAACACGAAATCTCATGGCTCTTAAAATAAGGTCGAAATTTGTTGAGATGCTTTGGTTGTAGACTGTACGATGCACCGAGATTGGAAACAAGCTTTGTAGGGAAGGGATTAAAAATTAACTTCTCGGTTAGTCTAGTGCCTCCACGGTGCTATGACCTTTCGTAGCGGACACGGCTGGTTTATATAATTATACTAGCTGTTGCCCGCGACTTCGTCCGCGCGGACTATATACTTTACCATAATTCCAAATAACTAAAAATAGACCATGACCTCGAGTTCGACATCGACATCCGATATGCGATATCCAACATTCTCGTACGACATCCACCATCTTCTATCAAAATTACCATTTTATACAAAAACCTGGCATTTTATACCAAAATCTAACATTTCATACAAAAATCTACCATTTCCTACCAAAATCTACCATTTTCTACCAAAATACCATGTTTTACCAAAAGCTAACATTTTCTACTAAAGTCTAAAATTTTCTACCACAATCTAAAATGTTGTTTCTAAATCTATTATTTTCTTTCTAAATGTGCTATTTTCTACCAAAAGCTACCATTTCCTACCAGAATCTACCATTTCCTACAAAAAACTACCATTTCCTAAATTAAATCTACCATTTTAACCGTAATCTACCATTTTACCATAATCTACCATTTTAATTTCAAATTCACTAATATCTACCAAAAGCTACCATTCCTTCACAAATCTACCATTATTACCAAAAATCTACCATTTCCTACCAAAAATCTACCATTTTCTACCTTTAATTTATCATTTTCTATCAAAATCTACCACTTCCTACCTTTTAAAGAACATAGATACCTACTAAGTTTGAAATTGATCAAACCAATAAAACACGTGGTTCCATCCAAACTTTGCAACCCCTTTTCACCCACCTAGGGGTTAAATTAAAAAAAAAAATCTTAGTGCACACCTACGTCTCTTAAGGAATATGTGTACAAAATTTAAGTTTTGAACTAAATATTTTGCATTGCATTGTTCAGTTTTGGACTAAATTTTCTGATGAAAAATATTTTGCAACTCCTCTTTATCATTTAAGGGGCTTAATGTTAAAAAACTATGAATGTATTTAAATAAATCTTTTATATAATGTAAATGCCAAGTTTGAAGCTGATCAGACAAAGAAAACACGTTGTTACACATAAACGATACAACCCCTTTTCACCCCTTTAGGGGTTGAATTTTAAAAATCACATCTTAGTGCATTCCTATGTCACTTTAGGCATAATTGAGCCAAATTTCAAATATTAACTAAATCTGATGAAAATATCTTGCAACCCCTTTTTCTCACTTTAGGGGTTGAATATTAGAAAACGATGAAACACGTGTTTAATGAAATGTTTTAAAGAATATAAATGCCAAGTTTGAAGTTGATCGGACCATGAAAACACGTTGCTCCATACAAACTTTGTAACCCCTTTTCACCCCTTTAGGGGTGGAATTTTCAAAAATCCTTTCTTATTGCTCGCCTACGTCACATAAGGAATATTTGTGCACAATTTCATGGTTCTAGACCCAGTGGTTTCGGCTGTGCGTTGATCGATCAGTCAGTCAGTCAGTCAGTCAATCAGTCAGTCAGTTTTGGCTTTTATATATATAGATAGATAGGTTTTATTAGTGTTTCACTTCTTACAACGCTTGTTAAACATTATTTGTCATGGCTTGTTGTTTTTGTGGATGAATACATGATATTTGATTTACTACCAGGCTGTTTATTGGCGAAGATTGGTGCTAGCCATATTTGGATCAGAGTCCATCCGCTTGTTTCGTTTTTCTTTTACTCATAGACATTAATCTGAATGTCTCAGATGCATTCTGTTCTCTTCAGATAATTTCCTTACGAATGAGTATAAAGTTGTAATACAACTCGAGGATTACAAAATAAAAATCACATAAATTCATTATCATCATCAGCCTGATGATGTCCACTGCTAAACATAGGCCTCCCCTGAGACCACCACACCGAACGACAATTTGCCACTTACATCAACCGGTTGCCTGCGACTCTTTTGATGTCGTCGGCCCATCTAGTGGGCCTACCTACACTGCGTCTTACAGTCCGTTGTCGCCACAGAACCTTTCTTCCCCATCAGTTATCAGTTCTACCATTTTGTAGTAGTTTCATTGCCATTGTCAATCAGACTACAGGACGAGAGCACGAAACCTATCCCATCGAGACAGGGAGATGTTATTTCTCCGAAACTGTTCACATCAATTCAATACTTAGGTACACATAAAATCTAAGCAACCGCCACCAAACGTCAGATTACCGAAGAGGAAACATCAGGGAGTTCGGTTTACTTCAATTAATCAATCCATCAATCTGGTATTGGCGTTTTAATTGCGCACAGTTTATTGCGCTTTAAAAGCTGGGGAAAGGAAAACGCAACAATATTTTTTCCATATAACCATTAATAACTGTCGGTTTTGTTCCCTTGGCGGGTACGCTCGCCCCACTATGCGGTGGAGGGTAGACAGCCACGCCTAGAGCTTCGATGATAATGTAAACTAGGCTATCGTTATATTTACAAAATCCAATAAATACATTCTACATGAAATCATATCTTTACACAGTGACAAGTCAACCGGAAATTCTGCTATAGCAATCGTGTTAAAATTCGTTATTGCTAGATTTGGTTACTTATTTAATTTTGTACTCTACCGGTAGATCATATTTTCGTGATCAATACTTTTGCTACACAATCTATCCGTCAGCGAGCTTGCTTGCCCATTGATCGGCAAGAATTAATGAAGTGAACATGCGACCCCTGTCGGCTGTCGAACTGACTCGGGCCATGTCCTGACCCGCCGTCGGAATGTTTATACAATACGTGTCGGGCGAAAGGCAGGCCAGAGTTATTGGGCTGAAAGTGGAGATATACAAGTGCCAAAGATGGAGAAGCTGGCAGGATGAAGTAAAAAGAAAACTCTTCCTAAAAGTCTTAGGTTTCAACAATTGTACTCTAAGTCGGATGCTCGTGGCGACAGTGTTGGCCTGCTGGTGCTGATTGGAGTTATACAGGTTGTTTTTAGAATCATACAGATTGATTTATTACTCGTACAACACCACGTGGGAATGCTTCTGTCGTGCTTATTAGAAGATATAGACAACTTAGAAAAGCATGTGGCAAGTAATCAAACTTTAATTTTTAAACTGAAAAGTTTCGGAGAATGTACTGAAAGTGTTGTTAGTTTTATTTAAAACGTAACTGGAAAATGTTTCATGAAAAATTCTACGTGATGGTTACGAAACCCATTCACATACCTACCTTTGTTGATTTATATAATAGTTATAGTCTATCTATTACACCATTTAATTTTGTTATTAGTTCCACAACAGAAAATTTACGAAAAATAATGAAAATTTAATAAACTATTTTCTATCAATACATTCATTAGCGCCCACTCCAATTAAGACTAGCAAACCCAGTAGTGCAATTTCACAGTCAATTCCAACAACTCGATAAGGTGTTATCTGATATGCTACATCGTAGCTACGAATGGCAAACCAATTAAAATGGCGGCGATGGCTTGTCATACCATAATTGGTTAATTATTATTCAGCGCTGGGCGTGGTCGGTGCAGTGCTGCATAACCCATAAGGTATCGCGAAGTTGGGGAAAAGAAAATCTATACTTAAGGTTTAGAATTTTACTGAGATCTGAAATGTAGTAGGTGCAAGGATCTCTGTATTTGAGATTGCACAGTGGCCATCTGCGAGAAGTAGTAAAAATAACATCATTATTGTATTTGGTATCGATGATTTGTTGTGAATATAATATTAGTGTTGGACGCACTTCTAGTGAACTTTGGATTATTTTACGTAAAACAACTAAACATAATGCAGAAATAAATTCAACCATAACCTAAAGTGGTTGTGTATGTAGCATCGCGCCAGGCACACTTGCTGCATTTCCGCTTTGAATAGAAGTTTAGCAATAATGCTACAAGCACTTTCAGTATCAAAAGATCTTAAAACTTTATAAGTATACGAGGTGACGTTCCGGTATGTAGCTAGTGTTGCAAGCCCCTGTAATTTAAAAGTGACGCATTAAGTAATCGTCTCGTATCACCCACATTCGTAATATACGACGACGTCGATGTTCTAAACACATCATTAAGTTATGATTAATGTAACTGGCAACCCAGGGGACTGCACTAGGTGGCGATGTTAATGTCCATTCAATTCATAATTACGCTTTTATCATTCATTTTTTACAATAACACTTGTCAGTGTTGCCAGCTATGAATACGTTCTTAATAAAATTATTTTTATACCACCCTCGTGGCAGCTGTTTTCACCGGGGAATTAAATGTTGATAATCATTAGTTGCATTTTAACCTAAATAATTTTGTAACTGTAATGTGATAAAAAGTAATAAGATCAGTAAAAAATAGTGTTGTTGGATTTTTTACCTACAACATAGGTAAAGTAAGAATTATGATGGCAGTGTTTTGTCCAAATTAATTCATCATTACAAAATGTAAAAGCAACTTGTCCATTTTATACATGCTTTTATTCTACTCACTGTATTAGTCAGTTGAGAATGAATGTAAATAGATATATCGATAGACGGATGTTACAGATATGACATTTAACTCAAGATCCGGGGAAGAAAAGAGACAAGTGTATACAAATAGACAAAGGATTAAGTAGGACGAGGATGTTTTGTCTTTGTCGGCGTATTCACGAATTTTTTAATTGGCTGCAGAAACAAACCAATCTTGACATTTTAGAATGGCGCACGAATGATTGGATCCACACCTAAATAACGTGTATTAAATTTATCCGATTTATAGGGGTTGTAGCCAAATTTGTCCCTTTCAGGTATACGCTTTTGTCAGGTCCATCTCTGATACTAAGTCCATGTACCAACACTTATAATGCTTGTCTGAAACAGTATATTTTCCAATAAAAAACTACACAACTTCAATTTTCAGTTTAGAGCTTTTACCAAAACCTTTTATTACGCCACAGCTGGTTACTATAAAAGAATAAAATATGTATATAAAGCTCCTCATCCCGCTCAAATTATAAAACTACAAGCAGAAACGTCCTAGTGTTTTCTATATTACGAAAACGCTCGTTTTATGCGCACAGTGGTTTACACGTCGATCTGAGCAGTCAAAATATGTACAAACAGTATCAAGAAGCCAGCAACACCCGCCCGAGCACCGACGTCGGACCACAGATTACTAAATAGTTACTACCCAAGTCTTGCACTGAAAGATTGGTTTGTTTTGAGACGTCGTGCGTCTTCAGCCGCTCGTTTCGTGTCTTGATGAATACATTTTGTTTATAAATTTTGATACTATGATGCAATTAGAAATCTTGATGATTCATGAATCCCACGCCAGGAATCCGTGAAAATAAGTAAGTAACGAAATAGAGATTTTATAATAACTAAATACTGACAGAAACATTTGTATAATTTACACACAAATAGTTAGTTCGTGATTTTACAAAATATTTTTTTTCGTTTTTTCATGACAAAAGGTTTCTAGAATGTCTCATTGCATGTAATTTGATTCAAATTATACCTATTCGATGTTTAGTTTTAACAATGATACATTTCAAGTATGTTATCGAAACTGCTTTTAGACAACTATAAACACCGGGCCTATTTGACTAACCTAAATATCCTGATGTTAACGCCACCAACATCATGTCTAATATTACCAAAACAGCAACAGAAATTAATTGCGAGCTATCAAAATATCATCTAGCATAGTTTTAAATAATTTTGCCTTTAACATATTAACGTCATGTTCCCACTGTCCAGTGGCTTGAAGAGAGGCGCGCGTGCGCTGGGCTACGGTGTCATCACTGACAGACTCAGTCGATATTCTCATAACCGACTGTAGCACATCGAGTTAAGGTTTCTTTTTTAATAAACGTGAACAGCCCTGTGAACATTGCTGTGGATTATACAAATCCAGTTGCTAATATTAAAAGCTTGTCTAAAGTGGATTCGATCCTGAGGTATTAGTATTGAAGCCGAGGTGATCTTTAAATGAATCCATTTAAAAACGATTGTAAAAAGTTTTAATTGAAATAAATACCTACGGGATTTCCTTTAAAAAATTTTTTAATTTATTTTTACTGTTCAAATGTTTCACAAATAAACTGTTCAGTGTAGATTTTAATTCAAGGAACGATCAGCTGATTAAGTTTGTTATGATTCTCTAGCGCGCTGCACTGACTGGGCGCAGACACAAGCGCACCGCGTTTAGAGTTAATAAAGTAAAACAGTTACTAAAACATAAACAATCTCTATCCCCGCAGTCAGCTCATCAATCGACCAACAAATTAGTCGGTGTCACTACAATAATATACAATAAAGAGTGCACAGTGGTGCGCAAGCCTCAACCCGTCGCATAAATCGCTCAACACTACAGAGTAATGTTTTGTATGGAGATTTCTTTCGACAATACCGTGTTGTGGCCTTTATCTAGTCTTAGGCTTAGATTAATGTTGGAAATAGATAAACGTTGCTTCTTTTTATAATCGTCGGCTAACTCTCGCTTGTTACTATTTAGTCTAAGGTATTGATATGCAGTTTTGTCGCTCTAAATTCGTTTATTAGGATCATAGCCAAATTGCTTGCTAGATAATATTATGATATCACGTTCTATTCCTGTCCCATTATAGCGTAGGTACATTGCCATCCGTGCTCACGCCGAGGTCTTTATACTCTATAGCTCTATACACTCGCGTCATCATTGTTTGTAGATACAATAGAGTTTAGTTACTAATGCATTCATTATTACAATCTATTGTTCGCTGATGTCAATGTGTTTCTTTAGTTTTACGCTCAGAGACTTCACCGCGAGCGGTCTCTCTTGAAACCAACTTGGTCGATGCTGGGTAACAACAAAGATAACCTCCTAAACTGCATAAATCACGATTCGTGCAAAAATTGGCAAATGTTGCAAAATGGGACAAGGTTAAAATTTGGTTCACTTTTTTCGACTTTGCAACCATTGTGCAGCTTTGTGCAGGGAGGGTGAGTTTGAAAGACTTTCTTTGGGGAATGTCACAGTAATTAATCTACTAATGCGCGTATTGTGGAATGTCTATTGTACTTTTACTTTCTTTTGGAGCGTGTGATGGCGACATTATTTTTAAGAAAAAGTTTTTTTTTCTTTTTTGGAAATTTGCATCGGACCCACCTCGTGGCAGGTAGTGTGTCGTAATCGGTCGATTTGTCTTATTGTCTGAGACGTCGTATGTTTGTGCACACTGACCACGACTGTGCTCGAGATAAAAGCAATAAATTAACTGAAACGGAAGGTGTTTGTAATGGTCCCCGCTTGAGGTGTGGCACGAAACATTAGGCGACCGCGATAAAACAAAAAAAAAAACAAAACCTACAAATGATTTCAATTTAAAACGACGCCGCCTAACAATAAATCGAGAACTCTTTAAAACTATTAATGATCAACTCTTGCCAAACGTTACAAAGTTAAGTTATAAATAAAAGGCGGCGATACATACGAAGTATTACGAAGACTCGTTCGCCAGATTTATTGTGAAATTAATATTCAATTAGCTTTCCGCACATGATGGCTATGCGTTGGGCGTACGTATTATTAAATTTAATTTATGGCATCATTTACTGGGCGATATTTTTTAAATTATTACTGGTCTCACGGCGTCAGCGGTAATTGTGCAGCGATCAATTTTAGGAAGTGGACGTAACGGAACATCAAATAGTAGACGATTTTTTACAAAAGTTCTTTTATGTGATCACGTGCATCCTTTAGAATTAGTTTTGATAAACAGATTAGCATTTTATTATCAACTTTGACATATCTAGGTTTGTGTTAATGTTTATATTTTGATGGCATTCTCTGACTATAACTAGCCTCATATTCCTCTTCCTATGCTCATAATCATCCTATGCTCATAAATTAGGTAAGTATAAAATATATTTAAATATTGAAATAGCCAGGAATGCTATACCGCCGGAATAAAATATAAATTTATAAACACAATGAATAGACCAATATACCTAATATTGAATGTTTATTTGACTAAAATATAATATTACGCTACTGATACAGTTCATAAAAGCCAAATCTCTCATACAATAATTTTGAGCTTATCAAGTAGTCTTAAGTAATTAGGTACTCTTAGAATATTGAAAAAATAGTACAAACTATATAAGTACATGATACTTCTAGAGATGTCTGTAAAAGTTGTGGTGGACGCTTCAAAGTCTCATAATAACCTCGAATCAATCTTCAACAAGATGTGTAAACAATACTGTCCTTAATCCAACATCATCGATAATTCCTCCAAGATTAATATTCTTGCAAAGAGAAAAGACACTTTTTGCTCACGTCCATAATTATGACTAATGTTCGCTCACCAGGACACAAGACAATAAATCAGAAATAATCATACATAACATTTGCCATACCTACCAAGGTTTTGTACTGACTTCCTTAACCGGCGTCGGAGGCATACCGGTTTCTCTGCTACCAAGCAAAGATAGATGAACGATTAGTCTCCGAGATATCTTTGAACCATAAACGAGTAGATATGTACTGGATATAGACTAATGTTGATGTTGTTTACACGAATGACAAATTGCTAAAAGCGATTCGTATCAATATGGTGCTATCGGAATAAACGAGTGTTGGAACGGACGATATTTTGTTAACGTTACAAATATTCAGCAGTTTCACAGTTGCCATTTTCATGACCAACAATATTTTCACTTTGCAATAAAATTATAATATCAATCGTAATTTTTTCAAACTGCATTTACTTGTACGGCGCAACTTATGTTCAAGTGGGACTTCGGATACTGTTAGTGTTGTATGTCGTGACGATTATGTTTTGCAAGATCAAACGCGGGTAGTTGGAAACAACACCTGCCGCTCCGGACGGTGATACCCGCATTCACCAGTCTTCTCGTGACCACGACCGATGAACTCGGTCGAAACGTCGAGGTATGTCAAAATTATATAATATTTTGATATTAGTTTGTGCGCGAATTAGACTTGTTTAAATACTAATTAACATGCATTGACTTGATAATGATAATGATACATTACAGGTGAACTTTTGAAAGCGGATTCCGTAGACAGGAGAGATTTCTCACCAACTTTCAAATAGGATTTTAACAGGCTTACTTACTGGTAGCAATAAATCTGTAGACCTGCAAACTATAATCTGTAAGCGATTCTAATAGATACCAGACCGCTACCGGTAGAAAATCCTTCTAAAAATCACCATCAAGAATTTATCAGTGGCGCTGACTGCGGCTACGCAGATTTATTGCGTGTTATGTAAATGTGCACAAGATATTTAGTGTCCTTAATATTTCTGCGTCACGATTGCCGCTCAGAGCGTGAGATATCCACTTTTAATGCTGCAACGTTCGTGATCTGCGGGAACCGATCAGGCAATCATGTGATCCGTTTACACGCTCTATGGAATCTTGGATCTGGCCCCAATTCTGGCGCAGTAGACATAAATGACGAATGCGACTACGTCGGGACAAAATAGGAAAATATGATTAATAAATGTCTATTTCGTTCACATTTACAGAGACCATGTGTTTATTGGACCAAAACTTCGAATTTTAGACGTAATTAATCAAATATACCTACTGTACTTAATACTAATTAATTATTCGTAGTAGTATTCTGTCTACTTGTTTGTTTTCTGTCTACCAATTTTATTATTCCCATCATGATGCCAAATATTGCAATGGTGTTTTCACTGTTTGGTAGCTTTGAACCTGTATTAAAAACGAATGCAGGTTGGTTGCATCTAATCGTATCTATCTGATTTGGAGGGCAACTGTCTTAAAAAATCCGAGATACCCGAACCTGAAAACCATAAAATATTTGGTAAATATTTTGAGGCCAAAGATGATAAGAATTTTAGTGACGATAATTTAAAATCTTGGGATATTTTTACAGTCATCGCTATGTGTATCAAAAAACGCTTTACGCCACGACATGAATCATCACCATGCCTTTCATGTAACATACAGTGGACAGGACACATTCTTAGAGCAAACTTGAATAATAATTAGAAATGATATATCTCGTTGTTTTTATTTCGTTGCAACAGCGTGTAAGTACTAAGCATAGCCGAATTTCGATGTTTCGATAAATAAATTATTAATAGCGCATTAACTTCTGGACGTTAAAGTTAATAATCGCGAGGCAACGAGCCAAATAATAACCAAAGTGGACTTGGAGCCACTGACATTAGGAGTAACATAACACGATCTCGCGAGAGCTGATGACATAATTTGAAACATGCGTGCGCGCAGACTTCGTCGCTATAATTCATCTTGAAACGGTACCATGAGTTAGATCGTGTGTGGCGTCTCAGGAATGGTGCATGGACAAATAAACAAAACATTTTCAACTATTTCTGAACACAGTCATGATATGCACACAATATATAACTCGTATGTTGACAATAGAGTTGAAATTTAATCATACGTACGTCCTACACCCAAACTCAATGATAAATTATATTTTTTTAAAAGGTCACATAATCTGCAACATTGTTCTGTGATCGTGGATTTAGTACCGAAATTATGGCCTGACGTCACAATACCCAATACGCGGATTCAATAAAGGCCACGACTCCCAAGCGTTTCCATTTAAACGAGAAAGCTGTGTTAAAGTAAATCAAAAGTTCCGTAAGAGCCACCGCGGGACAGGCTGACGCATGGGGCTGATAGCCGCAGAAGATACCGGTGGAGTTACCGGCGAAACTTGATGTTGGTAGCTTTTATCCAACACGGTGACTATACCTACCAGTTTTTGTAGTAGACTGAAGTACCTACTAGTGACTCGTACGGTTTAAAATAGCATTATGCTATCTTGGATTCTTCCTAAGATAACTGCAGGAGTTGGATATATAAATATGTTTATGATAGCTATAGCTAGGACCATGATCTAAACTAAAGGTTGCAAATGTAATGGTAAAATAAATGTTCATAAATTTACTGGATAGTTTTAAGATAATAAAATAAACTAATCAGTCAATTTTTTACCTGCCGTGACACATGCCGAATAATCTAAACTACATAAAATTAGCACTACTAAATATAAATAAAATAAAATAAACTAAAACTAGCTTAAACTAAACCTTACAAATCTAACAAAAGAGGGCGCCATGTGGCATGGTACCAAGAACACTGGCTGCATTACCTCGAAATAATAATAACCCATCAAAAACATTACATGTACAAAAATGCACAAGTCTCGCAACGCAGTTTATCTGCCGTAAAAAGTTGTGAGATCGAATGTAAACCAAGTCGGTTAATTTCAATACCTACCTATACCTATCTATGAGAGCAGTTATATCTTTATTTCTTTAGTAAATAAAGTGACTTGGCAATTGCACACGGCAACATAAATCTATGTTAAGCGCTTTGTGCGTGATTTTGTTTGAAAGTACACCTATACGGAAGACTATATTTAGATTGCCTAGTAGATTATGCTGCCGTGTACAATCGCCAAGACACTCTATTTACTAAAGAAATAAAGATATAACTGCTCCCATAGATAGGTATAGGTAGGTATTGAAATTAACCGACTTGGTTTACATTCGATCTCACAACTTTTTACGGCAGATAAACTGCGTTGCGAGACTTGTGCATTTTTGTACATGTAATGTTTTTGATGGGATCTCATTTCTTTTTGTAGGTTTTCTTTCTTTATTTCGTTTTTTGCGAAACACGCATATAAACGCGCGCCCCGCGCCTGTTCGGCCGGGGCCGACATAGGTCATGCTCATATATTATCATAGACGAGTGTCTTTGCGTGTCCACAGATGCGTATTAGGTATAAGGTACCTAGGTACCTATTTTAATGTACCTAGGTAACGAATTTGTTCGACCTATAAAAGTGTAGGTAGGTATAGTATAGGGATTTGTATCTCTCTATCTGCGGTAGGTGTACCTATAGTGGAAGTTTTTAAAAAGCGCTCAACTGTCGAATTTTTTGAAGCCATTTCTCATTTTTAACCCCTGTTACCCATTTCATTCAATTTCAATGAAGTCTAATTATGAACTGTAAAAGTAACTTTGTAATCACATACAATTTAATGGGATTTATATGGGAATACAAAGTTATTTATGCAGATTATATATCTAGAAAACGGGATGAAAATTATGGAATGTCAGAATTTTTCCTTGGTTTATAGGCTAAACAATAGCTATATTCAAAATTTGAAACTTGTGGGACGGCTAGAAGTACCTTAGAATTTTGATGATCGGTGAGTCAGTCAGTGGGCAGCAAAATTTAGGAACTTTGACTTGCAATAATTCTTAAACTACTGGTTCAAATTTGATGTAATTTGGATTATTATCTGTAAACGTGATGCTCTCTTGGTCACTAAAAATTTAGGCTTCTAGTTTTATCCATAACGAAGTTACAGGGGGTCGAAAATGGCCCGATTCGCTTCGAGAAAAGGATAGTACGGCCGTGCCTTTTGTTTTGCTCGACTTGGCGGGGGCACTGCCGTGCCCCCAGATAGATAATAATAATTATATACTACAACTAAAACTTGACAATAAATTGTTTTGTAAAATCAGTGAACCATTGTAATTATTAATATCAATATTTTATTACAATCATGTATACATATTCTATCTAGGTTACAACTTTACTTTTACTAAATATTAACTTCGTGCAACAATCCATTTAGCTACATCAACAAAGTTAAATACCAAAGTGTAATAACTAAGTCAAACTCCAATGAATGTCGGTCCCCTGATCGATGTCTCCTATCACCCATCAGGATGTTTCCTTCACCTTTTTGACACAACTGTCAGTTTTCAAGTCTGCTCAAGATTGACAGACAACACATGTAAATATTTAAACCGGCAGGTGGGTTGCTAAACCGCTTTGAAATGTAAAGCACTAAAACAATGGTTAATAGTAAAAACCTTACAGTTACCGAACTCTATTGAGCAGGTGGTATAGAAGCGTAAAATATGTCAACTTTTTGCTATGTAAATTGTATCATATTCGTGTGTTTTATTGTAAGTTATAGAAATAGTCCCGAGTGGAATTTCAATGAATGTGTTATATGTATATGATTTTGAAAACGCCGGCATTACGCGAATAGCAGCAGCTGCGTCATTGCAATCGATCTGGCTGTTGTAGACATCACAAAGTTCAACCAAAACGGTTCGCTTCAACCTAATGGTTGAATCATCGATTTTTTTTAAGTATTTGACTACTCTCCATCCAAAAACGAATATGATTAAATTATCAATGCATGGACGTCATGGAATCTCTGCCGCACTTTTATTATTTCGGCTTCCTTGAAATTCAAAATAGCCAGTCTATGCTAGCGGATATAAAAATTCACCCGTTACGTGATTAATGGGGCTGCTCACGTGTATTGAATATTATAAGATGACCTGTTTGACGATGCACCGACTACAAGTAATGGGCAGATGTTATTCATTCACAATCGTAATAAAAATGTAGACAGTATTGAAGATTGGGAAACGTTTCTAACTGAGAGTCTTCAAATATAAATCGACAAAAAATAGTGTATACAGCCCTGAATACAACACCTAAACTATATTTTGTATTCCTGCAAAGCATATCATGGTATATTTTATTCAGATTGTCCAATCGTTAACACTAAAGTTATGTTATTAACAACTTTAGTGTTAACAATAAAGTTTACACGTGTCACACACAAGATAAAAAAAAGCTTTGTTTAATCTCAATTTTTTTTAAAGTCACGTTACGGTTATTCCCAGAGTACTCCAACAACATTTCCCGTTTTACTCCATGAACAATACGAGTATATAAAAAAATATATATTATGGTTCATTCTACTCCACGAAATATATAAATCTTCCCATAGTAGGTACTTCACGCACACTACTAGGTACATTCAAATATTGATGACATAGGTAAAGTTATAACTTTTGTCATGAAAGCTGCATTGTCATGATATTCTTAGAGTGTATGTATGTATGGGTGCGTAAGAATACATGACATCATTTTTATTGAGTTCTCATACTGTATCTATGTAGTATCTACTTTGCATTGTAAGTGTACACTCCATGGCAACTGAATTCGATTTAATTTTATATGATACTTTATCGTCTTCACTTTGCAAAATCCTATGAAAATGTGCATTCTGCACACTTGGACATTGATGTAAACACATGATTCTTATTAAATTATTAGATAGATTTTTCACTTCATGGAAACATCGATGGTATTGAGATAAGATTTTGTATTGTAAATAAATATTATATTATATATACGTTGCATGAATGTTGTACTGTAGAACCAGATTCAAATCGATTCCCTCGATAGTGGATAAATGTTCTATAAAACACGAATTATCAAGTGCATAAATAAAAAAAAGATACATTGCTCAGACTAATAATAATACAAACACTTAAACATAAATAACTCTCCAATACAGACTGATTAATATAGCGGAGAAATGTTTATCGGTAGCGTTATATAATTAGATTTACGACTTTTGATTATGTAACCTTGATTTCGGAAGTATTTTAGGAGTATATAATAACTCCTCCCCTTTATGCGTAGTTATTTATTACGTATATTGCATTAAGCACCTTCATACATAGGTACCAATGAAATGATTGAGGCCGTTACATATAGGCTTTAAACACAGTTGACACACAAATTATAAAATAATTATGATTTCACTATTTAATAGGTATTTTATATATGCAATGGTCCTTGGGCGGCCTGAACAACAAAATGATGATATAGGTACAACAAAGCTGAACAACGAATTATATATAGGTACCTAGAGTTACTAGTCAGTAGGGCATAGCGTACAACTTGCACTCTAAAATTATATCACCAAAACTTCTTACGTAAATAACGTTAAAAAACGAAAATCTCTACATTTATATTTTATATCAGTTGCGTAAATAAATTAAATAATATTTACGATACAATTTAATTAAATTAGACATGTCTATTAGCAAGATTTTAATGAAGCAAACGATATCTTTGATGCTGATGCTACGGAGGATCACGTAAAATAATAAAAAGTAATAAAACACGTCGAATTAGATGATGGCAGTATTCCACTGATCACTGAAACACAAGACTCGAAAACGTAGTACGCATGCAAGCCACAAATAAAAACTAAATGAGACTATGGGACACTTTTATTGCATGTAGTCTGTTTTCATCCTGATATCATTAGTCTTGTTCTCTTTGATGTTTTATCGCTAAACATTTTTATGCTACCGCATCTAAAGTAGTATACAGTTATTTAAGTACCCTGGTGATGGAGAGATTTCAATAATTGATGGAGGTTAAGTATGCTTTTACTATGATCATTATGTATATACTCGAAGCCTCAGTCTTATCTAAGACTAAAAGTATTTAATATATAATTTGTTAACACGACACCAATATCGATGCTAAATAACGCGTAGTACAAATAAGATCAAATCGCACAGACATGATGCAATTTTCGGAGTGGCATTGTTTTTTCAAGCCATGCCTGTTTTTGTAAGGAAAATACCAGAATTCAGAATTTTGAAATCTTATATTTCCACGGCATTGGAATCGTATAATAAATTTGAACACTAAATTTAAAACATTTAACACTAGATCGGATTATTCACATTTACCTCTTTGCGATCAGTGTTGTTGACATTCTCCGGCGATAACGAGATGACCTGTGTTATTTTTGTTATGTGTGACTTATGTGGTGTTAGTTTAACTTATGTTATAATATATATATGTATATATATATACACACAAATGTTATGGTACAACTGCGACTGGCGACTGCAACGTGCGACAGAGCGACTATCGTTCCTTTTTACCGGGCTTTCAACATATAACCACTAGTAAGGATGCAAGTAACGAGTGTGTTGTATAATGTCCATGCCACCTTTATCTTATGTGATAGCTTATCTAAGTTATCGATGTTTCCTTGTGTAATTTTCTTATACGTTTACATTTAAAGTGGTAATTAAAACGTCTATTATAGGCCACTTTGCTGTGCCAAACGAATTTACCTATTAAATATGGAACACTTCAAAAAAAGTCAACCGAAACCCGTCTTTTGACTCCAGACGTTGCCTATTTTAGATTTCAAATTTGAAAAGTCTCATCCATAAGTAATGTGATGCCATTCGTTTAAAATTCGACCATGCAATATGTCTAGACGGAATATAAATGATGTGTGACCTAGAATTACCTACCATGGCCATAAAAATCTGTCAATTTATATCAAAGCATAATACACTGCAAGTGTGGGATCTATTTTCCACCTATTTATCTTGGGTTGGCTGTTGTTGTTATGAGGTATCTTAATCCCAAATCATTGGGTTGTGCCACTGCGCTCCACGAAATCGTGGAAGTCGCTCCACGACCATTAAATTTGGTTTAAATATTAAAAACAAAAGCCAGTACATTTGTTCTTCAATGGAAGCCGGGCACTTTTTATGACAGGAGGTATACAAGACCTACTGCATGCTTGATTGTTCCGTTTTTATCCTTGACTAGCTCAACGTCTGATGTAACATTTTAATAATCCATCCATATTAAAATATCTAATTAGTTATTATAATTATATATTATGCGATAGTAACTCTGTTTGTTTGTATGTTGGTAATCTACTTACCTTTTCACGACTAAACGGCTGAATGTGTCGTAATGACATTTGGCAAGGATATAAACTGGACCATGCGTGAACTTGGAGAAGACTTCGGACTCGAGGTCGGAGAAAAACTTCAGAAATATATATGCGAACTTAACTCTGTCTGTATGTTTGTTTGATACATTTGCACACCTAAACGGCTGCACTGATCTCAATGAAATTTGATTAATACAGTGTTACAGTGGTAAAAACAGTGTTATTCGTGCCCATCCCATAAAATGATATTCGATGAATGATCATCTTTTTTATCATATTATTATCAACTTCACTAAAATATATCAATAAATACCTTTAAAGTAAAAGCATGTGCACTTCCCGAATAAATCATCATATCAATCACATACATTGGAATTACAATATTGATGTAAACGCTCAATCAAATTGAACTATTCGTGTGTTCGTATTGAAATTCAAATTGCCCCGTATTGTGTCCATTCGTTTCGTTCCTATACAAGGATTATGTTAAAATAATGCTGTCCGTCCGATGTGTGTGCATCAAGCTGTCACTAACATTTCAATCTCGTAGGGTTTTTGCTGCGGCTTCAGTCGTCCACTTTTGTACTGTACGATAGAATATTTATAATTTCTTAAACATCTTTATTGACACGCGCTCTGACAACTCAATGAATAACGGAAATCGAGCTTTTAAGTGAATTTGTATTCGATAATAGTCCGTCACAACGTCGATTTAAAACGTTTAATCCAATTTGATGTACAGGTCTCATCACACCGGTTCAGGTCAGCAATAATGATGAGACCAACTCATTAGTGGTACCGGCTGCTTAAAGAAACGTAACAAATGATACAGTTTAATTTGGTGGACACACCCGAGACACGAGCGTATCTATCACGACAGTACTGGCGCTGTTCCAAACGACCAAGCGGTGGGCCGTACCGCCGACAAGCCGTGACAGGTGCGGCATGCAACCCATGACTCGAGAGATGCCGTACCTTCACGGCACTCCCTCCTTTGATTTTGATATACGGTCATTCGTTTCAAACGGTACATGTTTTCGCAGCCACCGACATTTGCGCCTCGACACACTAAAATAATATCCATCTAATCGACTCATTGCGCATTGGAAGCGTGGTTGATAGCGGACGTGACAGCGACTAGACAAACAGTTTATCTTGGCCCTCGGCGTACTCTCGAAACAGGAACGTGTATGCCAAAACAATTATTCGAAAAGGTGTCACAATCTAGATACCTACGGGGTATAAATTTAAAAAAATGTGACAGCTCTACGAAATAAATTCAAATTAATTGCATAGTGTTTGTATTTCTGAATAGGAACCTCGTCGTGAGCGCAATCCCGCGAGCTGTACATCACAATCGAGCAAGCGTGGCAAGGCACGAAGACGATCGAGCCAACTATTCATTGGCGCTCAGCTAACATTCAGTTCTAAATATTAACGTACCTCGCGTTTTGTGACCAGAATAATACTTAACAAACTTATATGCAATGTATGTGCCAGCATATCATTATTTATTTTGACACCACACTCACGAAATGTGTCTTAACATTTTCAGGTACGGTAAACGCGAACGGCGAGACAAAGCGACAGAGGACGTCGTACACGCGGTACCAGACGCTCGAGCTGGAGAAGGAGTTCCACTTCAACCGGTACCTGACGCGGAGACGGAGGATCGAGATAGCGCACGCGCTCTGCCTCACCGAGAGGCAGATCAAGATATGGTTCCAGAACCGGCGCATGAAGTGGAAGAAGGAGCACAAAATGGCATCGATGAACATCGTCCCGTACCACATGAACCCGTACGGCCACCCTTACCAGTTCGACCTTCACCCGAGCCAGTTCGCGCACCTCTCCGCATAGGATCAGTGGAATTTTTCGAACAGCGGATAACTGATTTATTAATGTAGACAGTCGTCCGTATAGGCGGGGTTGAGTGTAGCATCTCGAGTCACTCGGAGTGACTGAGATGATACAACGACCAGACTGGTCAGTTATTCGCTGTTCGAAAAATTTTGGGGAACAATTTTTAGTTAAATTTTGTTGTATTGTTATTACGTGACGAGTGACGTTCAAGACAAAGTGAGTGCTGAGTGTTTGTGCTTCTAATGTGTGACACGCCGGCGGTTGAGTTGTGACCGGTGAAGACTATACACGGCAAATCGTGAGAAGTATTATAATAAATAATAATAGGTTAGGTACATGTAGACGTCCCGTAAAGGATTGACTTTGTGTATTGTACACATCATTTAAATAATTGTATCTTTATTAGTTTCACCTCAATTAAGAGTGATGTTGAAATTAATTGTAGAAAAGAATTTTACCTAGTCATAAGTTGTAATTTGACTTAAATTGCATAATTATTATTCCTAATAATGTAAAGTTATGAGCTATTGGTAAACCGAGTGATGTAAACTATGATTGGTATGATTTAAATGAGGTTAAACATGGAGTTATTAATAAAATAAATATCAATGAAAATAAGTAGCCATCGTACAAAATAACAAATTCGGTATTGTACAGGGACATAGTAGATTACGTGACGTGGTATCATGACAAATCCAAACATATTCAATGGCAGTATAAATATGCACTAAATTTCTTATGTAAGTTTGGTAAGTACATCACATTGAAGTCACTTTAGCAAATTATGAGCCTGCATATGGCCAATTTCACATTTTGACTATGAGAGCATTGTAAAGTATAAACAAAATTACAATGGTACCTATATAACAATTAATGCATTAAAAATGTGTAATGCATTTTTATGAAATGGATATTGGATACAACATAAATAATTAAAAATAATAACACAATTTTATTTTAGCTACATACTGCTTGAAAAAGCGCTGTGAACTTAAATTTAGCGATAATAAGCTCAGTAACTTATAAGTTAATGTGAATAGGTAGACTCTCCCTTCCTATTAATGTAAATAGTTTTATAGTCTTAGAGTATTATAGTTATGAAAATTTTAATATATTTCATCAGGTATATTATACTTCCCCAAGAACTGTTTTATGTTCCTGTCTTTAGTTTATAAATAACAAAGTAGATATTGATCATGCTATAGATGCAGTTTAAGATTATTTCTAACAAATATGTACCTAAACTATAGGATTTCAAAAATGTCCACAAGAGGTACCATTTGAATATTTCCTGTAACTTCTACTTATTGCGTATTACTAAAGTCGTAAATGTCGTATTGTAAAATGTACTTAAATGTTAAGGAATAAATAAGTGATTTTTCCTTTACATTGTTTTCAAAATATTTTTTATCAATAATTATGTTCTTTATGACGGCGATATCTGTTTTTATTATTTTGTTGTTGTCACATTTTTTTTTGTATTAAAAATGTCGTGGTCAACTGTGATATTTTGTTAAATTTTATTCTTAAGTGAAGCAGTGCGATCGGATTTTAGTAGTTTTTTCATTCAGTATACATTTTTTAAACGCTTATTGATTTATTTAAATGGTTCATTTTGTTACTCTATTTATTGTTTGTAAATAATATAGATAATTTTAAGGTGTTTAATGACATTTTCAAATTCTTGAATAACTAACTCCAAACGTCTTAATGTAAATTGTATTACTGTGCAATAGGAAGTGGCCTAATTTGATTCAGTTTTTTGTCGAATTTGTAAAATATATCATGTATATTTTTAATTACGTTATTTCTTTTTACTAATACGGTAATGTTAATCGTTCATTCCAATTTAAATGAGAACTCTAGTGACGTACTATGGTACTTGATCATTTAAATTATTGTATTGTATTAATAAAGTGTATTAAATTTGAGAAATCGGTGGAGATGATAAAATAAATTATGACGATAAACATTGTTTTTATTTTCCATTCTATTTCTATTGGAACTAGTCTAATAATTGTGGATGCAGATAGTCTATGTGACATAAATCTCTACTCCTTACATTTAACGACACAAGCATTAGTATATTTAACTCAGTCATGTGAATGTTATAAAGAGTTAGGAAACGTTTTTGCAATTACAAGTTTTCGAAAGCCATCCGACAAAACACTCGATATTATAGAAAGTAAGATCAACTTGATGTTTGCTTCGTCAAAGGCACGGCATATATTAGAAACAAATCCAAACGTTCCTACTGAAACAACACTGCCTTTAAGCAAGCATTGTTATAAATAATGACCGGTCCAGTAGGTGCGCTAAGTAGCATATCATGATAATTATTAACCAAACATAATAGATGGATAGGTAGGTACCGTTTCCAATTGTAATAATATTAATAATAATGAATATCCTCATACCTATTGCTTCAAAAATATATTCGTAAGTTCCTTCGCCTTTTTTCATGGTCACTCATGGTACTCATATTAATACACTAGCTGGGCCCCGCGGTGTTACCCGCTGTTACTAAAAGTAAGTGTTAATCCAGGGTGTTAACTACCTCAATACCAAATTTCATCAAAATTGGTCCAGCCGTTTGAGCGTGAAGAACTACCTAACACACACAAACTTTCGCATTTATAATAGTATTAGTAAGATAAGATTCTTTCAATAGGTACATTCCCAAACGAAAGTCTATCGACTAGCGCCACCGTGACGCCGCTTGACGGCAGTATTGAGAGATGATAAATGGACCGTCATGACGTGACAGCCGAACCTGGGGTACCACGTGCCAACAAAGGAGTGTCGAAAAATGCGAAGGTTTAGTTTGTAGGTCGCGAATATCGGAGGCTGGACCTATAAATCATTCTGTTACGGTGTACTGTTTTGGTGGAGCGCGTATGAATGGAGGCTGTTTGGATACTGGTATAGCTATAAGTAGGTACACGATATACTAGCTATGTTTAGCTTTTCAATACACATCTGTATGCCAGTAATGAGTTAGAATTCGGAAAGAACGCCAGTTTGATTTCTGTAGTACCCAACTACAGACAGCTGCTCGACTTATCTCTGCGTCGAAATTTCAGGGTTCTACCCCTGTGTTATTTCCTACTGTGTCTACTATTGTAACTTTAGTACGACCACTGACCAAAAGTAACTTGTAATCTTGTGTTATTGAGAGATCCTTTTACTTATTTTATGTGAAATGTATACACAGTATTTATAGAGCTATACAAACTTGATTATTTCTTTAACCAGCTAAAGTATCTTCAGTTGGAACCACTAGGCTTGCATTCTTCAATTGAGAAGCTATCAATTTTATCTGTTATATTATATATTACTTGTTTCTATCTAGAAAATAAGACCTTCTTCATTGCTGAGTATTTTTCTAATTTTACTTTCAAATGTTTACTATTCCGAAGAACAGATATACATCCTTATAATAATAGTACGTACATAATTGTACCTATTTGTACCGTGTAGCCATGGTACAATAATGAGTATTTGTTTCTTCTATGCTTATACTTGCTCATAGTGACAGAGCAGGTGGAAGGGAAGAGGGTAAGAGGCAGAAGCCCAAAATGATGGTCCGACCAGATGTCTGAACAGCTGAACACCAAGTTGAGCGATGCCATCCATTGTGCCAAAGACCGCCGGAGGTGGCACCAGATATCCAGAAAGAAGAAGTCGGGATCATCACGAGGCTCAGCAGTAAGCTCACAACCTAGAGGAGGGCTAACAAACTCAAAATGTGCCATGTTTCGATACTAAAACATTTTTGCTCCAATACTCCTCAGCTCCCAGATATGTATCTAAGAGCCGCATCACAATGACTAATATTATTAATGTTGTCCTGTCCGTCCGATTGTGGACATCGAACCGCGAGACACATTACATTAAGGTGCGTTCAATGTGAGAATTCATTTTTCACTGGTCGTGCTTCGCGATGGTGGTATGAAGTTGGCGTGACAGGTGCGATAAGATTTTTCTGTCTCGAACTATTGAGTTGGTGATATCTTTACGTTGAAATCGGGGTTACGATTATTGAATTTCGATTGTGTCTGATTTTTTGAACACCAAAGTTTAAAATAAGTCTAATTTTTTAATTCGATTTTATACTTATTAGCTTTTAAACATAACAATTTGTAAAAGGTCCTTAAGGTATATTGACAATTATTCTGGGCAGATTGCGGTCATGCGTGACTTTATCTGCGGTGGTAAAAACCCCTTAGAAATGATAGTTTATCAGCTGGTATCACGAATTCAAACAACTTTTGGTATTGACTTTATTTCCGAAGTTCTGCATTTATATGGTCAAGCTTTTTTATTATGTAAAATGTTGTAATGGTTGTAACCTAAAAGTATCTACCTGTTGGCATCGAAATGAGATAAAAATCCCCAACAGCTGTATGAAAATTGGTTCATACACAGTTGATATACCTAGTCAGGTCATAAATTCTGTCACATGTTTTATATAAAATAATTGAAACAAGTTTATTCATTATGTAACCATTTATATATACCAAAATGAACTTAATAAAACATAGATTCTTATGACACTAAAGTTTATTCAAAATGACCTCCGTGATTTTGAATACAGGCCTTCAATCTGCGCGGCCAGTCGTCTATCGCAGCACGAACGAGGTCCATGTCAATATCGGCGGCTGCCTTAATCAAGGATGTCTTGAGTGACTCCAAATTGGGATGAGGCTTTGAGCACGCCTTTTCCTCCAAGTGTTGCCATATCTTGTAATCTAGCGGATTCAAATCTGGACTGGAGGAGGGCCAGTCTTCGTGCCGGATGAAGTCGATTTCACGCGCCGCCAGCCAGTCTTGTGTGGTCTTCGCTCTATGAGCTGGCGCCGAATCTTGTTGGAATACCCAGTGCCTGTTATTAAACATGGTATGAGAAACAGGTTCCACAAGGTTTGTCAGGACTGTATTTTGATACACAACTGCATTCGTTTTTACACCTTTCTCACAAAAATGTACCTCTGTTAAGCCCCAATAAGACACTCCCAACCATACCATGAGCGAGGATGGAAAATGACCTCGTTGGACACGCGGAATACGGTTGCTCGCTTCTTCACTACTGTGTGCGTACACCTTATCATTTTGTTTGTTGTAGCTCTCTTCTACGGTAAAATTTTTTTCATCCGAAAAAATAATTTCCCGATATTTTTTTCCCGCGTACCGCTTCAACAAAGCGCGGCATCTCTTCAGTCTCAGGTCCATTAGACGAGCATTCAAATGATGTCCTGTTTTTCTTCGATATGCCCGAAGCCCTAAGTCTTCATTTAACACCCTTTTCACCGTGGTTCTGCTTAATCCCATCTGAAGGGCCAACAGTTTCTGCTTACGTTTGGGATTTCTTTGAATTCGCGCCTTCACAGCTTTTATCACTGCTGGAGTCCTAACAGACCGAGGGCGACCACTTCTTGACCTATCATCTACACTAGAGTCTTCATTGTATCGTTTGATGGTACGATAAACGAATCTCTTGGTTATATTCAAATTTTTCAGTATGTCAAAAATTTGAATTGGCGCGTAACCGCAACGATGCAACGCAATAACTGCAACACGCTCTTCTTTAAGCGTCCACTCCATATTTAAAAATGAGTAAAATTCTAAAAAGTATACATTTTTATTTTCATGAACAATTCGAAATTCGAATTCAATAAACTTTTTTGTGGCCAGCATTCTAAAAGAAAAGTTTTTACTGTGTGACAATACTTATGACCTGACTAAGTAACATACACATGGTTTGATACCTACATCTAAAAATACTTAGGTACTTACTACCTATTACCTATCTACCCTGCTAATAAAGAAGTTTCCCTTGAAGAACAACAGCTGTAAATTAACAAAATGTAGTAGGTAAGTAGGTACCTAACTAATTGAATAGGAGAAAGCGATTATTATTTATAAGTAGGTATACCAATGATTTTAAGATACATTATTATCCTCTAGTAATATGACGTCAAGATGGCAGGATGAGGTAGAACTTAGATTTCAATAATGGTTGAAAGAAAAATTTTTTTTTTCTAAGATACTTTATTAGAACTTCTTAGTATAGGTAGGTATACCTGCATAATAAGGTAGGTGAAACATAGATAAACATTGAATATTAGTATTTCTTCTACTACTTTCTACACAGCAAAAATCTTTGAGATAAATCCACAATATTATTTACGTTTCAAGTGTAAAAACTTCCTACACAAATTCCAATGCCAACGATGGAAGTATCAAGGGGAATTGAATACAATCGCAAAAGAGGATGCCCATCAATCACTATGACTTCATCAGGATTGAGCTAAGTGCACCTTGCCTTTAACTTAGTAGACAAAGTATAAAATAATGCAGAATTATGTTCATTGTGTATACCTACATCATAATATTATGTAATATATATTTATAGGTTAAATGTATGAGAATCATGACATTTCCAACAAAACAGAAAATAAAGTGGAAAATAATATTATTATAATGAAAGTCTTTGTGGTTCATACAAATATTTAATTTGATATTAGCGACATCTCTGCAATCCTCATTAAACGATTACGAAAACTAAACCGGGAAACGTTTTCAGCTTCTTTTACTAGCGCCATCTTGAATTTATAGCTCTAACTTCATTATAAAGTAGGTACCTAATGAAACAACAGCTGTCCCTTATTTAGTTCTAAAGTTTTCCGCTGGCGTCATTATGCCGCTGGTGTCGCAGCTGTCACCAATAAGAAATACTATTGCTTTTTGTTTTTTTTCAGTCTTGTAAGAGCTCTTGTTAGAGAAAAAATAAATAATAAGCAGTTAACGGTTATAGTAATTTTCCAAGAAGATTGTAGGACGTAGATACTTGTTTACCCATAAGCTGGTACAATACACTGCAATCTTATTAACATTTTGTGTTTCCGGGCATAGTAAAGATTTTCTTCAAATCGCCGCAGTGAAACATGTAAGTACATAAAATAGGCTATTATAATCTTTTGTTGGTCAAAATACTCTAAACTTCCTACGATGTTTCTGAATCTATTAGGATCAAATAAAACCTCTTTTTTTTAGATTCTTAGCTTGACACCGTTTTTTTTCTAATAAAATTACTGTTATTGTAAGTAGGTAGGTAGGTGCCCATTAATAAAATTGAAGCTGAACAATTTTCAGACCATTTTCTTATCCAATGTTTCTAAATGTCAACGTAGTGATTCTACTCAACGCTAGGTGGCGCGCATCGCAGCACAATGTGATGGTAAAGCAGCGCAAGGGGAGTCTCACGAAGTTCGAGCGGCTAGCCAAGCTTTCTCACTCGGTAGGTATTATAAGCTTTGCGTTCCTTTTCGTGTTGAGTGACGGTTGACGCATAACATAGGTAATTTTTAACGGCCGATCCGGTGCGCAGACTTCGCTTTACTGCAATGAAAGTTTCTGGTAAGACAGATATTGATTTATTATATTAAATAAGGTGTTTAATAATGTATTTTTCATCACATTCACCCAGATCTGTGGTCGCGTAATTTCATTGAATATGTACCTACCTAATATACAGGTAGGATACTATATAATAATATGCTATAATATATTAAGTATATAGTAATATATGCTACTTACGTAATTATAAAATATCAGCGATCCTATGATATATTTTTGTAAATATTATGGTTGCTGGAAAACGTTTATGTTATGCTCTAATCAGTAAAAGAGTTCTATAATAATATAGGTATCTAATGATAATTATTGACAGAAGGACGCTTACTACTTTATAATATCTTGCCTGTACATTATACCTGAAAACCAAATAAGTCCTTCTCCTTATTTGTTAAAATATTCGTGTAATCCTTGTTTCTGGTCTGGGTGTTATGTGTATGCAGTGACCTAATATTGGCTCAATCTGTGTATGTTACATTATAATTTATTGTGTGTTTACCCACGACACAGGAGAAATCTTATTGTGGGGCTAAGTATTTTTTTTTTACTAAAACTATTATTAGAAAACTTATAAAGGAAATTAAGAGAGCTAGCTTACCTAAATAAATAGGTAGGTGGTACCTAGAAGCAGTTTTAGTAGGTAACCTAAGTAATGTAAATTATATAAGTACTTAGTTGTTTTGAATGGCCACAGAAGTTTCTATCATTAATATATACTTATATCCTATGCGGGATCCTATGATATCCTATCACGTTAAAATATTATATTTCCTGGGTATTAGATATTATTTCTAATAGGTATCAAATGTCTACTTAGTTGATTGATGATGAAAATTTTCAACTACCGGATGGTATGTAAGTTAGTTGACAAAATGTTTAAGTACCTACCTAAGTAAGTACATCTACAATAATATGGGCATTGAAAAAATATTTTTATTTATTCATTCCAATTTACAGTGCCTTACCTACTTTAATATTTCTAAAGTGGCATAACACATTTAAAGGCAACATCCTGGAATGTCACTCACTATAAACCAGATGAGATAATAATATGGTAATAATATGTAGGTATGCTAGTATTGCTAGTATTACAAATAATACTTGTATTACTATAGTCAAATTAGTTATTATAAAAATAATACATTAAAAAATTAAATAAAAAAATATAAAAAATTAAATTAAATATTGATAATCGAGACGAACACCGGTTAATCACCTATATTTAGGTACTTAAACGTTTTCCCTAACATCTGCAATGATTTTCATGGTAAATTTAGTTTCAACAAACCCTAATATTTAATCTGTTTATCCTATGATCGTAACAAAATAGTGTAAAACATTAAAATCATAAAATGTAAACCTTATAATCCTATCCTATTACCATCAAAATGCTTGGTAGGAGCCGGTTGCGTTTCAAATGTAACAAAAACAGACTGCTGTCCGAATCTTATACCTGCATTCTATGAATGGGTTGGTGTCTAAAGCCGTTGAAAAAAGAAAATAAAATGGCCGCCACAAAGGTTCCCGTGCGCCTGTGCTGCCGATTTGGGCCGTGGGCATATTGAAATAGATCAGACAAAGAAAATATTTTAGAAATATTCTATTTAGCAGCAAAAAAAAAAGATAATAAACAAGAGCACAATTAGTAATTGTTATCCTTAAAAATTATGAGCAATAATTGAAATGGAGCATACTGACTGGCAAATAAATAGATAACGATGAAATTAAAAAGGCTCTGTTTCTATCTTTTGGCCTTTGTGTCAAGAATCGCAAACTCATTCAAATTCCGAACCTCTTGCTAACCGACCTGAGGTCTATCAAACAAAAGACTGACGCAACAGTTAAATAAAATATTAAACAGTGACTTTGTAAAACGAACACTCAATAACGGCAAAGAACTAGCGGAAAGCCGGCTGTCGGCCAAATCGAAGGGGAGCGGATTAAATTGAAATTCCTTTTTTAAATTCACCAATAGGGGAGGGGTGACGCGGGATTGGCTGCGAGCGTCCGAATAATCCGGTGTCTGATTGACGTAGGGCGCTGCACCGAGTGCAACTTTATAAAATATCTACACTAATATTATAAAGAGGAAAACTTTGTTTGTTTGGTTGTAATGAATAGGCTCCAAAACTACTGAACCGATTTGAAAAATTATTTCACTGTTGGGTGACATAGGCTACCTTTTATCCCGTAAAAATTAATGGTTCCCGCGGGATAGTAGTTAACGCGGGTGAAACCGCGAGGTGCTTCTAGTTTTAACTAAAACTAGCTGGCCCAACCATTGTGCTAATATTATACGTTGTCCTGTCAACTGCCAAGCAATTCCCAAAATGTATATAAAAAAGTAACTATTATTCTAATATTTCTTTCAGTTTCGTGAATTTTTCCTATTTTTAGTAAATAGTTATTATGCTATTCGGAACGGAAACCAATCCAACAAAGCAAAGCTAATCAAAATTGGTCCAGCCGTTCTTGTTTTAAATGTTTATATAGATTAGTAACCCAATAAAGTGAGATGAAACAGCTTGGTATTTTTTTTAAACTAGTGGCACCTATAAGCAGTTAAGCACTGCATTGTACGAGTATATTATTACTCTTAAAACAAAGGCTAAAGTGAAATCGATACAACATACATAAGCGTAAAGTGAATTCGTTTACCAACCGATACAAAACTTGCGTTTGAGAATCGAAATTCTGACATTGCATTTTGACCTCAACCACCACAAAAATAAGATACACTGCACCATGGAGCACAGAAGCGCTCGTCGCGTTGCTTGTTGCCCAATCGTAATACATTTAGCATGCTTCACTGAGTTTGACAATAAGAATTACATATGAAATGTATTCAGTCATAGAAGCGTTGAGATGCCATATGGCGTCGTCCGACACCGGACGAGCGGTGACGTCATAATAGAGCTGTGTTTACAATGGAAATACTTCTAGGCCGATAGCGTGTGCGATTTTATGCCTAACAACTTTCATGCTGCTCAGAATAATCAATGTTTTAGTCCCATTGTCAAGTGGATCTATTTATTATATAGGATGCCATTACATTTCTAAGATTCTTTCTACGGTGGAAATATTTTGCTTACGGCTTAATAATATAAAAATAACAAAATATTGTTACGTGCGCCTACATTCGGCAAAAGTGAAATGTTTAATTAACAAGACGTGCATAATAAATACAATATATTAAAGTGTTGTTGTGTTTACCAACGAAATAATATTTATACCTAATAAAAAAATATCTGGGACTTGACTACCTACTCAGAACTCTTTGCCATAATATATTTTGTATTTACTAGCCCCTATGTACGGAGAATTTGAGGTGGGTTTGCATTGACGCAATTATAAAATCAACGCGACCAATTCAAACCGCTACCCCTGTCTTCTGTCCCATCATAGCTTAATAGCAAACGAATAGACTTGCTGCCTTGATTATTACAAAATGAATGCTTAATTTACTGGAAAAAATATATTAAGTCAACAATATAATATTTTGTATTACTTATGTTACTTCGTATTACCATTATTCAACAGTAAACTTGTCGATTTGACATTTATCGGGACCCTCATAAGATCAATATTTGCAGTTAATTTTTTGATCAAGTTCATAATTAATCATACGGTATATGGGTAGGTTAGGAATAGTAACTAAGCACTGCGACAGAAAATACAGAAGGGTAACTTAACTACGACTCGTGCGTGTCGCGCGACGCGTGTCGCACACATTTCGAGTTCCATATGGACGCGTCCTGCGGAACTCAGGCAGTGTTGGTTACGTCACTCGACCGGCCCCGTAACGGTTCACTGTCAAGAGGTGAACACATTTTCATACTTTAGTTCTTTGAACATGTTTACGCGGTTTAAATTGTGCAAGTTTCCGTTAAAAAGATGTGTGATTTATTTATAGAATGATGGCTTTAGTTCCTTTTTTAAAACTGAGGTGACTTTTTAAAATAATGTCCATGCAAGCTTTGTTGTCATTAACAAAAAAATATATAGGTAGGTACTTAGTGGTAAATCATTTAGGATATTTAATATTATTTAGGATAATAATATTATTATTATATTTGTCTATCATGAAAGATTTTTTACTATCAATTAAACTGTGCATACTGTCTTAGTAATTCGTTTCATAAAATACTTGCAGCATAATTAGCTTCATTTAATCAAATTGTTAACATAATTGCTTGTACTTGCAAACCTAGTCCATAGAAATGACTTAATGTAAGTAGTTGAATTTTCATATCAAAATTAAAAGCAATTAAAAAATATTAGGTTTCGCTTGGCACCCGGTAGCGAGGGGTAGCTGGCACGCAAATCTGGGGGAGGGCGGGGTGAGCGGGGCGGGGCGGAGGGTGACGTCGCCGGGCTTGTCGTCCGTGGCACTTCGCAAAGCGCAGCCGCCCCGAACTGCTCCGCGAGTCCGCACCCGGTAAGCGTCCGCCATTATCATATTTTTAATTTGAATTTTAGTGTTCCAGAACTCTTATCATATTAAGAATAACATATCTAATTTTTTATATTCCTATAGTATTTTCTTGTGTTAAACATCAAGCTATTTTATTGTTTCGGAATTCATATCGCAGTTACCTAGGTTTTTTTGCATTTTTTTTCTAGTGGTGTTCCCAATGTTTTTTAGTTCTACTTCTATGTCAATTTTGATCACCGCTTACAATATTTTCATCCATAGTATATAATATGTATTGATCAACCCTATTATTTACGACTTGTTCAATAATTGATTAAAGCGATCGCGTCAATTGATATGTCAGTCAATAATGTGTCATTGATACCCTTTTCGGTAAAGACTGGTTCACAGTCAACATGTAGCCAGACGAATAGATACATTTAAATTATTCTGATGCCAAAATCGATACCGTTATTTGCTTTTAAGTGTAGGTAAGTATATTTAATTCTATTTAGAGATTTCTGTCTGTGAATCTGGCCGTAAGTCTCTATTGTCTCACGCATTATTTGCTACTAAAATCGTCAACCCTTGTAGGCATTCCAGGCTTACACGTTCCCGACATAAGAGCCTAATGAATAATTCCATTACGTACTCGTATCTAATTCATATACGTTACAATACTCTATTGAGTAACGTTTCGAAATCCATCAATAACTCTGTCAGCCCATTTTCGGCACGTATCGCCTTGTCAATATTGGTACTAGCAGCGAGGTCAGCACATCAATTACATTGGGTGTCGTAAAAGAATCGTATACTTTGAGGACTTTGGTCCTTTTGTATGAGTACTTTATTTTCGGGTCCTCTTTGCCCCACTTTCCTCGTACACACTTTGACTTATTCTGTGACATTTATATACTATATCGGTTAGTTCCAAATACTGCCACAAAATAAAATTGTCGTCCTCTACTCGAGTAGGCATTCAAATCGGGAGGGATTGTATTATTTTTATTGTATTATTTACTGGTCGGAGACTGCGCGGAAGGGGGATGGCCCCGCCGATGCTCGGTTTCAGTCGATACTTTGCCCTCTAGTACGCATGTGCGGCCTCGGCCCGGGGCTCTGATAGTATTCTGATTTCTCCTTTATGCATGCTAATGTTCGATAGCAGGGCCGACCTTTCTGTCTCCCCTTTTCGTCGTTAAAGGCGCTTGACAAACACACCGTTATCTCTTTAGGGGGTTTCATTACGGTGAAAATTTGAGAATTTATAACCCCTATCTCCTCTTTTTGTGATAAGTATCTTGTTTCGTTCGTTAGCTACATATAATATGATGATCATAATATAATATGATGATGCTTAATATGTAAATATTATCATGTTATCATATTCAGCAGGTATATAATAACCACGAATCATCAGTTTAATTGTAAAAAAAAAACAAAGTTAAACGATGTCAAACCCTTTAAATTTTTGACCAATAAAGAAATTGCTCCCAAATCATTATTATTATATTTTACTCGGTAAACCACAAAAATTGCATACCATTTAGCATAATAGCTATGATAATAGTCTGAAAGCGCTGAATACAAATGGAGGTAGTTAAGTTTTTCCACATTTGCCTTGCAGTTTTGAACGTGGAATAGTTCGTAGACGTAGAAAATGGCCTTTACGTGTTAACTGTGCAATTAGTACTTTCTAGGTTTTATAATTCCGCTCTCTCTTTAATCCTAAATGAAATTGAGGAGTGCAATTAACGATATGAGAACAACGAGCTGATGTGCTCAGTACAAAATTTATTAATTAATGTTGATTTACTAACTTCATGATTAATAAAAGAATACAAACAGACGGACAGCTTTAAAACTATGCTCAAGATCAATTTGGTCTTTGATAAAGATTACCTTGCACGCACAAATAGATTTCAATTCTAAATCAACAATTGAGATTTCTTCACTGTCTAATCGAATTAAAATAGCCTAGTACAAAAATGTAACGTTGCTACGACACAGGGTTCCGTTTAGACACTTAGCAAATGAAACCGCTAAGCGGTGATATGTTTCATTGTGGCGTAATACCAATGTGATCGCTTCCACCTAGGTCACGTGGTTTACCAAAAATATTAATTTGTCACTAGTCAAATTTCAGCTAATGACTGAAATCGCCACGTCACCTACGTTGGCATCGGCATATTATGTTGTTATTATTAAGTCATGCTCGGTAACAATTTTAGTCTACCGATCGACTAGGGACTAGATAGTACTTTCTCATGCCCAACGCATCTAATCATGAATCAGTTACATTCCTCACAACATGAAAACTTTCCGATATCAATTCCACCTGAAAGGAATAAAACGCCCGGAAATACGAAGTCGTGTACTGCACCGCTGTTCGTTTCAAAAACACGCAACTATACAGTATACATTCAATCGTTCAAACCGGCACCCAACAAGTACGTGACGAGAATTGGTCGCCTTTACGACTTGTGTCATGGAATGACGGGACATAAAATGGCGGAACTTTTGAAATAATAATGTGTTTTGTAATTCAAGGAACAAGGGTTACCCGTATCGTTTTACTTTCTTTGTAAAAACTCGAGACGGAATGAACCTAGAGTAAGGTTCACGTTTTAGTCTTATCTGAAACATCAAATTGATGATAAAGTTAAATGAAACTAACTAGAGCTTGGCCTAGATGGAACTCTATCTAGATTATTCTAGATAAGTAGATAGAGTCTGAAAATGTTCGCAGTTCCATTACGTAATATACTTACAAGGAACTCTTATAAGATCGCCTAGTCTGGTCCGTTCGTCTATCCGTCATGCCGTCCTCGTCTGACCTCTTTCATGTCATCATCATCAGCCTGAAGACGTCCACTGCTGAACTTAGGCCTCCCCCTTAGACCGCCACACCGAACGACAACTTGCCACTTGCATCTACCGGTTGCCTGCGATTATTTTGATGTCGTCGGCCCTTTCATGAGTACCTATGTTGTTTGAAATTCACATTTCGTTCTAGACCCCGACTACTTGCGCCTCGACTCACACACGGTTGGTATCTGAAAAACATTCCTTGAAACAATAACGCATTCTTCAAACATTTATCTTAAAAAATACTATGTCTAGTACAAAATACGCAATTTGTACTCAGCGGATTCATATTTTCCTTCCTTTATAATACCGCAAAGGCCCTCCAGAGCTACGCATGAAGACGCTTTTATCCTCAGGGGCGAACTCGCGTGACAAACTTGTATAAGAATTAATGTATTTTTATTACCTTACCTAAGTTATATTCATTAAAACTTCCAAAGTTCATAAACAGCCCTGTAAATAAATAATGGGATCTCGAGCCTTGCGTGCCCCTCTGATACTTTATATTTGACTTATCATGACTAAGTTTTACTGTCGCTTTATATTATACAATATTTATTTGCTGTATTCATGCGATTTCTTCAACTATATTTTCAATATTTACACAAATAACAACGATATTTTCAACATTTTTGAATAGATATTTTTTTATGTTTGTGTCTGGCTGGATTTATTGCTTCCTGTTTCTTACGGACAATTGAAACTTCCGACTCTGTATGCACATTTAAAAAGTAATTGTCGGGTTTAAAAATTAAAAAGTTGTGTTTAAAGGTTAACATAACAAGTAGTTACTGTAGAATATTATAATACTAATCAGTTAAAGGCTTCTTATTTTAATTATAATTCTGTTAATTATTTTAAGCACCTATTAAGTAACTAACGCCAAGACGTGTGTATGACTGTTAGAATTTATAATTATACATATTATTTGTCACGAATTTATTTAACAGTTTTATCTATGCCCATGTTTTTGCTCTAACGATTTTGATAATTCATTGTCGTGTTCTCATACCTACCTATTATGCCTAAATTATTTTGCTACTGTCTTTATCACATCGTCCTTTTCCGGTCAATGTATAATGTCTGACATAATATTATTATGTATTATTATTAGGTATAATTTTCTTATTAATGTTTAAAATATAAAATACAAAAACTTTTTTTTTAATTTCAATAAGAAAACACCTGCTCAGTATTTTTTTTCTTGGTAGGTATAAAAGTTCTGACAACCGAAAATTCATGGAAAGAAATATGCGTTTAGAACTCACCATAGGTATACATCCTTGAAAAATATATCTAATACAAACGACTATCCTGCCAGAAGCTGCATTATCTATCTCAAATATAATTTTATCAGCCAGAACAGGTGACAAACAATGCCTAGCACGTAATCTGCGTTGATACGATGCTTTAATCTGAAAGCAAACATTTGATGTGGCAGCTTCCGTTGCCTTAATCTGTTATCTGTGATACTGTAAACTAAAACCAGGTTAGTTTGATAAGTGTTCGGTAATCTTGGCTTAGTAGGAGAGTTATAAAGTAGGTAGAGAGACGAAGAGCCGACGTACAACACGATCTGTAAAAAATAAATGAGACTACATTAACAAACTCCCGATAAAAGTAAAAACCCCTGTACAAGTATTCAGCAGTTAGTATGGTGATGTTACGTATTCTGTCTGACTAATGTAAAAAAAAACTACACACTGGTGCTACAAAGCATTTTGATGTAGGTATGCAAAGGATTGAACATCATTTATTGAAATAGATCAAAAATAAATTCTGTTTATGAATATAAATATTATTTTACAAAACATAAAATAAGTAACGTTCATATATTGTTATGAAATGATAACCCAACTAATAAAAACCGGAAGTCGGGATTTGACAACACACGGTTAATAAGCGTAATGGTCATAATGAAGCGACCGGAAATGTATAATAAAGCTCATGTCAGTAACGCTATAGTAACACCACACCTAAATGGTAACACCGATGTGGAGAATTACATTGGTATAAGAATAATTCTTGATAAGTTGTCTTTGTTTAATTTTTTAAGATTCATCTCAATTATTATAATAAATCCAAGTGTGGATTAGTGTCTTTGATAAAATACTCTGAATAAAATAAAAATATGGATAAGCCTTCTTTTCATTCTTGTGCTGAGTTTTAGCTGTTCAGAGACGGACGGGATCGCAGCAATGTGGCAAAAATGTCGTTCAATTTATTCCCAAAAATTTAGGCTTCCCTTTTTGTTAACATCTGCGCGTCTCGCCGGCCCGAAAGTCCAGACAGCTCCACCCTAAAAACCGTTTAGACCATGCTCCTACTCCTTCACACCCTTGTCAAATCCGATATTGTTATCTCTATCTAAAAGTTTGAACTGCCAGGACCTGTCGTCTGTCTCTTTTTTGCACACGCACCGGGACCGCTCTATCCTTTCTGACTCGTGGCAATTCGTGTATTTCCGCTTCCCACACGAAGGCAGCCATGTTTGGCGGGACTGTCAAGTCAACGCCAGTTTGGCGCGTATCGAGCAGGAAGAACAAGGTTGGTTTCCATCGGTGGAAGGGTTTTGTAGGATCTGCAACATTGTAATTGAATTTGCTATCATAAGACATGATCAATTATTCCATTTAGTAACGTTTGATGTGTAACTCGTTTCAGGTGATGCGTGGATGCTACCGAGGCCTAGGCTAGCGCACAGCAGCATCATTATTGATTGGGTGAGTAATGTAGGATTATTGTAATAAGTATATGGTAGAGTAAGAGTAGACTGTAGAGGCTGAATAATTACAAAACTATTTATGATAAACAAATGTGTGTGTAATGTTTTTTGAAAATCTAGCTTTGATTTTTGTTGTATTTTCCCAATCACTCACTAGTTCCACTTCTTGAGATTTTATCTTTATATTATGTTTATTCAAACTCTGCTTTATGTCGGAATTCTTCAAATGTTCCACCATAAAACTTTCTTTCCCCAGATCTTTTTCTTATTTCAACACAAACGTTTTATGAACAAGAACCATAAAAGACTATAGATTCATAGACAATAGTTTCTATGTGTTCGGCGTTAAAAGTCGTAACAAAGCGTTCCCGTTAATTGTTGTTGTTTGAACAAACTTTCTGGGTCGGTATTTATTAGCGCTAACGAAGGTTCCAGTGTTACTCATCGCTTCTCGTATTTTTGTCCGTACCAACAACGCATTTGCAGTCAATATTCTTTAAATTTTATTGTTAATATCAAATCCCCTATCAGCCTTATGAATTCAACTTTTGCAAAAACAATTGCAAGCATTTTAATCTCATATGGCATGACGTTATTTCATTCAAGTATAGGCGATATGACATCATCAAATCAGAATATAGCAACAGTAGTATCTTTATTTGCATCTATTAATTTCAATGCTACCTATTGCTTCTGTCCGTCATCGAACACATCTGTACAAACAGCATTGTGAATGATCTAACCCATTGTCTCGTTATAAACATATTCAATAGCAAAATGCAAATTACACGTTCGTAACTAGTTTCTTATACGTTGGCATACGCATCAATACATATTTTGCAAATGATCATTATTTTGTATTGAGTCTTTGACCGGAGTTCATGGTTTTCTATTTATTTATGTTGTATGAAACATTATGTTTAGAAGGTTAACACATGATTTTGCGCTCAAACTACGAGTAGGTAATTTGTCAAGAACATTTTCAAAAGATTTCACAAGTTTGCATGGAGTGATAATTGTATTAACACGAATCTTCGTTTCTATTGCGACGGTATTATAGTAGCTAATCAAAATATGGTTCAGTTTCATAATTCTTCTCCAATGATGCATTATCATCATTGTTTCCACTGTTAGGTCATAGTCAGTTTTAGTGTATAAAAAATGGTAATTTATTAGTTTGCTCTCATTATCATTTTATTTCCTAATTTCCCAGTTCGTGGCTAACACGTTCTATCATCTCCCATGCAAACAGGCGGCAATTATGCAGGACAAACTAACGAAATGTGTAAATGGAGCAATTACCGCCGCCTATGTAGGCTACCATGCAATTAGTGGCTTACTAATAGTTTTCATCACCAATAGTTTCAAGCGATACCGCGCGTGGGACCGCAGCAGATCGGGATCGTCTCTCGTAGTGATCACAACAGTTTTTGGTTGCGAGTTTTTTTTCTACAATTATGTCTATTTTCAACTATTTCGAAGTTTAATAGACTTTTAATAGACCTGCTTCGTGTTTGTGAGTTGTCCTAATGTTGCCTTTAGTTTTTTTCTCAGTTTCATGTTTAAGTTCTTGGTAAAATTGTGATTTGGGATCAGTTATAAATTCAGTTCTAATTTATTGTTTTTCGGGTTAGGCTCGTAAATTCAAAGATCAAGTTAAGCGTTCGCGAAGTGGAGATTTATTTGACAGAAGTAGGTCACCGCTGCAGGCTTCTATGGTAGAAACGTATTACGTTTACCCAGTATTTGGAGCGCATGAAATTTATTACAATTACTGCGGAAATGAACACAGATCCTTTGTTTTACTTGAATTATGGTTGGCTTACTAATTTTCTTCACAACCCTTTGTTACTGTGTCTAAAATTGGGTCTACTTATAACTACCGAGATGAAGGATGCTCGATTTTGCAGATGTCGAAGTTTTAAAGAATCTCGATCGATTTTAAAAACAGTAACTCGACCGTTGGCTCCCAAATCCGGTTTTAAGTTACCTACCTTAACATTAATGGATGCGGACTCGCTAGCATAGATTTTTATTTGTTGAAAAACTTGCTCACTTTTAGTTTCGGTTCAGAATACAAATTATTCCAGAGACGGCTGTAAAAAGCTGATGCCCAAGACTCTTGTTCCATATAATTTTAGTTGCTTTTGATATATAACCCTCGAAATAATAAAAATAAGCAAATAATTAACTTCAAATAAGCTAATTCAAATGTCACTGAATAAACCAAGGGCAGTTTAGTTTTTGTATTAAATTAATAAGATTCAAGGTACCTATTGTACAAATTGGAATTCTCGTCTCATCATTTAATCCTTCATCTCAATCAAGCCAAGTAGCAGCTACCCAATCAATGCCTCCGCCAAAGCGAATCAAAAGATTCGCTTAGCAACTAGTGGACAACTAAACAGATTTCCTCGACAGCTGCTTTAGACCAGACAAAGGAGCTCCTTTAGTTACCGAGGGAGCAGAAAACGTTCGGCCACGATCTATTAAATGGGTGTAGGATAGGGGAGGTCTGGCTCCGCTGGTTCAGTGGGGGCCATTCATTGTCCCGGCTGGCAGGCCGAGGGCGGTGTTCATTGGCTGCGTCCGGGCGCGCATGCGTCCTGACCCAGTTGTCGGCCGCGCCGCGGCGCTAGCGTCCTCGTTACACCAAGGTTGGCGAATCAACGGCGAAATTCTCAAGCAGACGTAGTGACGCGACGCGATAGTTCGATGAACAGTGATCGGATAAAATTAGACTTGTGTTTTTGCCATGTAGACGGGTTTGGGCTGACGGCTAAATATAAGGAACAAACGCGTTTTAGAGTTTTGGTGAGTCTTTTTCTTTTTTGAGGGTTTAGCCCGCCAATATTTAGTGATATCGATGGTAAATTTTTCCAAAACTAGACTCCAAGGTATCATTATTTAAATTAGATTTGTCAAGTTCAAATTATTAATACAAAGTTGGCAGTATCTTCACATGTTTTATGATTCTTACGGTTCAATTACATTGTCAAAACAATTATTTTGCTACAAAAAAGATGACTCAAATTTAGTGACGTAACAATTGCCAAATGACCAAAGCATTACGTGTCCGTCTGTAAACATTGTTTCGAATTGATTAGCATAAACCATCTAAAATACATTCTTGGGCTTGTTAACAATTTCCTTCCGATAACTACGCGCTACGGTGTGGTATTGTTTAACAAAACTTTCCCTTTTGCTACTTTTAACCTCATTTTCATAGATAAAGCCCATTGGGCAAGATAGTAAATGGGAAAATGTTAGGTGCGGCTTAAGTTAGTCTATGATTTTAACGTTTATCTAGAGAACTCTTTAGCTCTTCTTTGTTTTTGCTACAATCACTTTTAATTCTTCAATCTCTTTTTAATCCACTTTCTCAAAATTGCGTCTTTGTCCTCCTTCAGTTTTTAAGCAACGTCAAAAAAGAGGAGGCTTTATGCTGTTTTTATTCATATTACTCACATGACGTCTCATTTCAGACTGTTTAAACATTGACGTCCTCACTTGTCGTAAAGTTTATTTTGGTGTAGATAACCTACCGCCGTACGATGATCGATCGTGACAGGCCGCTACTGTCGACATTATACGCTTATTATGGAATTCGATTGTGGCAGTGGCGCTTGGCTTATCGGGCAGTTAAATATCGATAAAAAATTCATCACGTGACAACACTATTAATTATGATTGATCTGTGTTTTGACAATTTGTTTTAACCGTAGTGGCTGGGTGCAGTTCACTAATATTTTAACTATGGTTAAACCGTCGTTACCTTGTAACTGTCATCATTTTTTCAAGGTGACCATAATTAAAAAATGTTTATGAATTCCAGCCTTGAAGTTTTAAGAGGACCTTGGACTTTAATTTTACTATTCGTTATTATTTAAAAAGCTCTACATTGTTTATCTATCTCATTTCAGATGCAGATTTTCTACTTGCAGTCACATCCCTTGAAACGACAAAGGATCGAGAGAAGTTTTATTCAATTAATTTTTACTAACATCTAGGAAGACTAAAACGTTATAATATTGAACAAAATAGCATCGGACAAAGATCGCGATTTATAGTTTTTTTTACATACCTAAGCATAGAGCTATTATATAACAATAATTTATAATAATTATCTGGTTATTACAAAACGTTTATTAAAAAAAATATCTCGAGGTACCGTACTAACCAGTTTTACTCAGTCTAGTCATGAATCTTAAATAAACATACAAAAACTCATACGTTAATATTATTTAAAATACTTAACAAAGTAATCTCTATTAACTTGATATTTCTATACTACAGAACTAGAAAAAAGAATCAGAAAGAAGACGAAGAAAAAGAACATTGGTGCCCTTCGGCATCAATATTAGTGCCCTACATCTACCCTGTAGATCCGAATTTGTTTGAAGTGAGGCGACAAATTCGGTTCTAGAGAGGTTTGTGTGGTGCATGCACTGCGTCCATTCAAGCCCATTAAGAAGAAATAAGAGGGATCGAGAAGGAACCATTCTGTCTGCGCATTCATTCTTAATGTTCTATGTAGTTTCGTTCCGTTTGACATACATAAAATAATATAGGAGGTAATACTAGCTTACTGAAATGTGGGGTTTCGTTCAATCTTCTCTGTATAAAATGTATAATTTAAACAGTACTTTGTTACATTAGACTACCTACCACATAGTTTCACATTACGTCATGCAAACGTAAGACATAACTTTCTCATATGATAACAACAGCTGGTTTTTGGTCTGTATTTAATATAAAATTAGGAATAAACGTAACAATGTTCAGAATATCGCTTCTGTTATCTAATAGAATTTTAGGCCCATGTACCTATGGACTAAGTTTGGGAGCCATTAAAGTAACGAACGAGATGGTACGATAGTAGCAACGTTAGTAATAGTGGCACTGCATAATAACAAAAAGCTTGACATTAGAGACCTCGACGTAAAAGAGCAGCAAGGCGCACATGTAGGTATTTTTTTTGTACGGTTTGGGTGCATAATACATACTGCGACTAACTGTACGTCGTCATCGCTTGGAGTAGAATGAAACTTAACTTTTTGATTTATTGAATAATATTTAGATGTAGTAGTGTGCGTGGAGTACTTTGGGAACATTTTTATATTGCGTGGAGTAAAAGGAAACTAAATTTATAAAATATTTTTTTGATAAGTACATTTTTCGTGGAGTAGATTGGGACATTTTCTTGGAGTAAACTGGGAATAACTCACCAAAACCAGCATAGAGATCAGAGATACCTACTTATTTTTCCTAAACAAAAAACGGGGTGATCTAGTATTATTTTTATAAAGCTGTACCTATATTTGTATATTTAGCATCGATGATTTGGTTACAAATTACAAAGCTTTTTAAATTACAAATGACAATTAAACCCTTCTGTAATCGGCCTGTTTGCAGGAACAGGAAAATTATGTAAAATTATCTGCCTTTTCTCTTATTAGTGGGTTCTCGTAAAAATGCTTTAAAAGTACTGTAATAACATTATTAAATATTGTTTATAGAGACAGGGCTGGGATGTCGAAAGCCACAAGCGATTGCAAGTTATTGCACCATCGTCATTTGCAATTAACATGCAATGCTTGTGTCTGGACTCGTCAATGACGATTGGCATTGCAGTTACTGCGTCTGCTTTAAACCCACTATCATTATGAATGTTAATAAATTAGTGTTTTTTTTAAACTAGTATTCATTATGTCATTTTGTATTAGTTTAGAACCGACGCCGATGGGAATGTTTGATTAGTGTAGATACTACAGGGATTTTGGGGTAATACAATGTTGTGCTGTGTGGTAAAGTTGTATGCACTTATTATATTAATAACGTTCGTCACTGGAAAGTTAAAGATCTAGAACTATCGTTATTTTATTGTTATTAAGCTTATATATAGGTCTTACCTACTCAAGAATCATGCAAATATTAATTTAACAAAGTATTAAATAAAACATCTGCCTATAAATGCTACATCAGCAATTTTTTTCTGGAATCTTAATTCCACTAAATTTTACTACATTTTATACGTGTACCTATTTTAATGTTTTTTTTAAGAAAATACAATTTTTTCATTGAATTTGACTGTATTTTTTCTGCGTTTTCCTCTTTCCTAATGGCTTGAAATCTTATTGCGGAAGCATCTTATCCATAGAACTTCAATTTACACAATTAATCCAAATTAATCGTAACTTTTTGAAAGCATCGCAATCGCAGATAGCAATGGTCAATGAAAAGGATCTTTTTTTTTTTTAAATTAAACTACAAATTTATTTTACAAAGAAATTAAGATGATAAATCGCTACCAATGGGCACCGTTCCCAAAATGCTGGCTGCATGGCCACGTTGTATGGCAATGCTAAATCTTAATTCTGCTCGATTTTGATAATATAATAGGTAATGAAGTTTTAAAATAAAAGTTCTAAAGTAATATTAATTTAGTACAAAAGTATTTTAAGTATTACAGAATAATTTGGATGTCAACATAAATGTTTAATTTATGTAAGTAAATATATGTATATTAGGTAAGTAACTAGGTGCCTACCTCCCTACCTTTGTAATAAAAATTATCATAAAATATTAGGACAAAGTTATTGTTATTTAATTTTGGCAAATCATTTATTTGAAATGAAATTATACCATTAAATACTTGAAATGAGTCTTATATACTTACAGAGTATGTTTCTAATAGTAACACAGCATTTCAAACACGACATTATCGCCCTCTCAAATAATCATGGCGTAGGCAGGGGAACCTGACTGGTCACCTGCCTACGCCATGATTATTTGAGAGGGCGATAATGTCGTGTTTGAAATGCTGTTGTTGAAGTTAAGAAATGTCCGCTACTGTTCCCCAAAATGTAGGTACCATTTTTATTTTATTACCTATTTATCACCTAGTGGGTAGTGATGCACTTTATACCCAACCTGATAAACTAACTTAAAATATGTAACTGCACGATCGTTTATTTAAATCATGAATAATTCATGGTTCGTGTACGGTTAGTTCTTCAAAATCAATAGCTGCAAAGCTTCGTTCAGTGTGCAACATGGAGCTTTTAGTTTTAAAAGTAGTATTGCTACTCGACGACAGATGGCAGGAGTGTTGGTGTGGTTCAAAGCTATAATAAACTCTGCAAAGCTACTCCCTACTAGATGGCGTCTTGAGCACCAAACCAGATGTTTTTTATTATCCGAGTCTTCACAGCTTATACCATTCAGCCTCACTTCAACCCAGTAAAAATAAAATAGGTAGGTATGTACTGCCATCTGTTCCGGTAAAAGTTAAATATTGTTTGTATTTAAATTAGTTGGCAACAATTTGTTGTTTTAATAATAAAACGTCTATCAAGAATATTGAAATGCTCAAAACGTCCGAAATGAGCAAATTGTTGAAACTTTTAACTGTAATAACAATTTATACATGAAAAATATTCTGATTCTGAAAAATGCGGACTTGCAAGAATAAATTTTCTGTTTAAAGGATAATTTATTAGGTAGGTAGCACATCTCAAAAACCACACCATTGGACCCTTCACACGGGCAGTTCCCTGAAAGCTGAAAGGGCGCAGGTCGGGCCAATTATGAAAATAGCGCACCTGCGCCTGTCAGACCTGGCCGCGCTGTCTGCTAGCCTATCATTAATCTTGCGCTCCTGCAGCTTATACATTCCTGGTACCACCGGGCGGCTGTTCTGGATTCTAGATAAAGGATTCACTTTGTTTATTCGTCTGCATAGCATAGGATCCCAGGTATTTTAGAATTCTGACAGTAGTCAGATATAGAACAAATCATTAGTATAAATTATTATACGTGCTTACCTACGTTTTAATAGGTTCGAAGGATGGTGCAGTCTATTTACATAATATCCCATTAAATATAAACAGCGCTTGTACATTTGTCTTTTTCGGGAACTGTTTTCTGATCATTGGTTCTTTTTGCAGCTTCATGGCGGAAGGTTGCTATAGATTCTGACACACCACCCATTGATTCTTAAACACAAATCAATGGGTAGCTCTGTCAACGCTTGCTTACTATAATCAGAATTTAATGATCGAACAGTATTGAAATTCTTAATTTTTTGAAACTAATATTTTAGCTTTGCACTATTTATGCATAATGTAGCTAGAGGTACCTATTCAGAAAAATTTGTTAGAATTTTGATCCAATTCCAATTCTAAACTCGCGGGGAGGTTTTTAGTAAGTAATTAAATTGGTACACCAAAGACACCTCAGATCTGAAGGAGTATGGCATTACGGTAGGGCCCTTTCTCTAACTCCAATTTTAAAATAATAATTTCAAATACAGTACCCACCTACTTACCGTTGCTAAGAAAGCATTTATAACAACTATTCGTCTAATCCAACACAAGACCCACATCGGATTACTGCACTAATTCATAAGCACTAAAGACAGGGATGTCACAGACGACAAGGCAATCTGACGTCACCTCACCTTTCTACCTAACGAGAGTTATTAATCATGTGCGAACCCTACTTGAGTGTCCGAAGCTTAAGGTTAGTGGTCCTTGGAATTTAGTTTCAGTAATTGCATTCAGGATTCTTAGATTATACAATAGAATTTCAGGTAGTTCTAGTCGAAAGGCAATTAACCAAATTATTGAGTAGGTATACTGCTTTTGATTATATAGTAAAAAATGCAGCAGGGACTTGATATTTTTAAGTCTTATGAGGCGCATAGCTTTGCCATCATGTAAATCATTGACTCATCTCATCACACGATTAAATATAATTTCTAAAAAATATTGGTATACAGGTACTTTTAAGAAAAAGATCGTAGAACTTAGATCTTCAACCCTCAAGAAAAACGTCATTTATAATATAACTTTGTACCAGCGCTGAATAATATTGTACCATTAACACATTGAAGACAATTATTTTAAACAGAACAACTTCCCGAGCCGACAAAAGTTGCCCTTTACCTTTGACAACATTTCCCAAGCATCTGCTAAGTAGACTCTAATTGACATTTGCAAATAAAAAAAAACTCTGAACCTGCCCTCATCCGAAAAAATTGTGTAACTGAACCTAAGCATTGAAAGCAGGAAGGGCTCTGTCAAAAATCACTATTATTCCCCGACACAAAATTAATGAACTGCTTATTCAAATACATTTGAAACTATTATTCATACCATTTACGTTTGAAATGTTCCGACTATTTCTTTGAAAGGACGTCTCTATATATTATTAATTAGAAAAAAGTTGCCATATGCGATTTTTAAATAGTTCTGACTCAAGGCGTAACGAATGCTGAGGGTAAATATCTTTTGTTGACAATTCTTCGCTAATTTCGTATGGTGACTTCAATTGTTAGAAAGCACTTCAACTATTAATAATATTTGAATTATGTAGTCAGAATATACCGAATAAAATATAGTTTCCTACAGATTAACTGAAATCTAGGAGTACCTAATATATTAGTATGAGGAATAGCATCTGCGTCTGGAAGCCTAATGATAATGCACATATCTACAAAAGCTGGCCGACAAAAACCTACAACACGAATTTTCCTTACAGGAAAATGTTTTTCGCTTCCGCCTTCCATACAAATAAACAAACGACCAACATACCTAGACCTTTTCCCCTTCCTTCAAAGTTGTTTAATAGGAGATGACGAAAGGAAACGCCAAACAAATAAATGGATCAAGCTATGCTGGCTACGTAAGATTTTCCACGGTTCTGTTTTTTCACGCGTTTCTTCAGATATTTTCTCTATCGTCGGTCTTCCTCCTTATTATGTCAGCGAATCTCAGAGAAAATAATTTGCGCTTTTCTGATATTCATGGATTGAATTTCCTATAAACCTCGACTATACGTTACGTATAACGTATAGTCGTACGTATAACGTATATAATATATACGTTATAATATCTTACTAATATTAAAAATGATTATGAAGATTTAGTCTTTCATTTATGCAAACCGGATTGACGTGATTTTTGGATAATAGGTACTCAGGAGAGTAATATAATTTGTCTTTTTGTCCCGGAAAATGTGTTGATAAAAACACAATGATACAAATCTCAAAAGTCACGTGTGTTCTTGTGTTAGTATTTAATAACCTAGACAGAATATTTTAGAACATTACCATTTTAATTAAACCGAGCGAACGTAGTGAGTAAACTTAGTTACAAATGCAACTAAGTTTGCAACTAAAAATAGGAACCTTGTTTAACTTAACGTACTACTTGTACTAGCTAAAGTTACCTATCTTAAGTGCCTATGCAGTCAAGAACATATTTCAAGGAGCAAAGCACAATGGCAATCATTTTCTTGAGTGCTCTGCGGAGACTTATAATATTGCAGTTTCCATATCGAAATCCCATTGCAACATTGCACAGAGAACTTTTAATCAAGTCCTGGAGAAACCATTTATATACCATGTTAATAGAATAAGTAATTTTCGACATGTGCAGAAGTGTCGGTCGCACATAGGAACATGCACGTCATATTACCAAATAGCAGATGTGTGGTAAACTTTTAGAAGAGTTTTCATGCTCACTAATACAGACTTTCTTCGAGATGCGAATATTTGCAAAAACAAACATAATCTTTCTTGATTGTAATATCCATTTGCTATGCACTTTCCTCCACAACTTGAAGATACCATTAATTTTAGTTGCAATAAAAAACATTGATTTATTTTATAAAGTTAATTGCTAACAATATTAAATACAAATGAAGACTTAAGACGAAACAGGCATCCAATTTACAGAAAAAGCTTTGTTACTACACTAGGCGCACTGAGAAGTATGTAGCAGTAACGCCTATTATATGTACTTAATAATAACAAGTCTATATAACTCCAGTGATGAAAAATACATGACTATCAAATTCATAGCCTCACAGAGGCACACAACCACTAGGCACCTTCTCGGTGTCCCATCTGCGCCGGCCGCTCTTTGCTGCGCGCGGTCGCAGACGTCGGCCGGCGCCCGCCGCAGGCAGCTCACCATTAATCACAACTTTTAGCTGCACGTTCCGCACACATCGCTAGATGCGGATAAAACGAAACACATTTTACTCTATATCCATTTTGATGCAGTCTGCTCTCGACTTTTTGTCAGGGACTGACATGTCGGCCATTAAGATGGCAATGTTTAGCTGGCATAGCAAGTGATCCTAGAAATTTTGCATTTAGTTAAATTATGCCTATCTGTTAGACGCAAAATGCTGATATAACAGAACTTTTGTCTTTGTTCTGTAATAGTAAGTAGGATGTACTCACTGAAACATCTACTCTAGATTTAAGAAATGTTAGTAAAATAGTGTAAGTAAACCTATCAATAGAAGAACAACTGTCAATCTAACTATTATTATCAAAATAGGTACTCACCTTTCGTAATACATGAAATGAAATGCTAGGAACTTAGCTTCAGGGAAATTATTCTTTACAGTAAAGTCAAGTAGAGGAACAAGGAATAGGTATCGTAGCAATGGTACACATTGCTACGAGAGCTTTATAAGTTGATATAATACTAAATTGTAGGCATTCTTATGATAAACTTATTGATTCAACAATTCTAACTATCTAGTACCTATCGGTCTTCCTAGTATTTTTTTTATTAAGATAATCCTTTATATGTATATACAAAACATAATTAATTCCGGAACACAGAAGCAATTATTTTACTTGCATACCCAAGAGGATAAGCATGGTTGTTGTTTTTGAATATTATTTTGACCCATGTCTTGCACAGAGAATAGCTAAATTGTAATTCATTCAAACAGCAGAAATTCTGTCAGTGTTCCTTGATGTTCCTATATGTATATAGCCTGAATTTGCCGTATGCATAAAAAAACATAGTGAGTTTATAGCTGACTCATTATCACAGGGGCGCATGTATCGAATAGTAGTTAACGTCCGATCACAGCGCCATATGGGGCGCAATTTATGGGAAAAAATAAATTACCTACTTGTTACACTGGGGAAAGTTCGCTGCGAGTTTTTTGTAACGAAACGACACGCCGCCGGATATATTATCTACTAGTTAGCTTAGTAAGTCAGCTTTACTAGTGTTTTTATATGATGTTAAACCACATGAAAAACTAAATAAGACTTTAATACATAATGGCAGATGTATAAATAACTGTCAAATACCTTCGTTTAAAAATAATATGATCGCTTTGATAACTTGACAACGATAATCTGTAAAATTAAAGATAGTAAGGTATTTACTTTTAAAATCACTTATACAAACTGTATAATCTAAAACCCTTTAAATAAGAATCCAGCAAGAGAAACGAAAAAAATAATATGAAAAATGTATTTTACGGGCAGAAGTCTGTACTTATAAGCCGCGTTGTACTGTAAACTATAAGTAAGTACTCAAAATGAGTCCAAACACACTCAAACGTCACTCAGGAGTCAGTAGTTAAATTAAAGTTTGTATTAAAAACTCATTTAAAACTTCTCCCTACATTAACAGTGAATATCGTGTTGCCCAATAATAATGATAAAGTCCAACTTTCAATATTTAAACCCATTTATTTGTAACCAATCGCAAATCTATTTTATCCAAACCAATTCCAAAAATTCAAGGAATCTGAAGCAACCATCCATAAAAGAAAACGGTAGTTAATGATATATTGCCAATAATAAACACTTTGTTACGCCCAACAATGGCAACCCTTTCTTCCATATTTGCAACTACCGTTTAGCTTTGTTCCAATTTTCGTTCTTTTGAGTAATTTATGGTGGCATATAGGTGGTCTGCACAATGGGGCATATTCTGCAAGTCACACGGCTTTGTAGGTCAGTTCCTAACTACGCTGCCGATAGTGTAATGGTATCACTTGGACAGTGTTTCTTAAAGTTTCTAGAGAAATGCAAGTTCGACATGTAATATTCGTATAAAACGAACACATAAAACATACTGCACCAGACATGACATAATACCTCATTACAGCAGAAGTAGAATTTTACCTGTTAATATCTCTGGTATTTAAGTTATTTTACCCCAATGACTGCATTGAGTATCTGCCTTATCTCAAAAAAACCTGTTTGGCAAAGTTTTCATTTCAGCTGTATACGAAATCATTTATTTCATTCCACCATAAGCAATCAACTTTGAGCACCACAGCCACAAACCTCGTGGCATTCCCGACAATAGCCCACTAATGATAGTCTTAACATTCAAATCGCCCACGCGCGCCTTTTGTCTCCGAAAACTACGCGTTTTTCATCAGCATAGCTATTTTTCAAGTAGCACGATATCACAGTGCACAGCAGTGACTAAACTTACAACAGACCGCTTAAATCAGATTTAGTGAGATCACAACGCACTAAATGTTTGTTGAACTTGTCGGCCTAGTTCATAAAACGGAAGTTCTGTTCTTGAATTATTAACAGACATTCTCAATATACAGACATACCTATATACCTACTTTCAAAGAGCAAACTCTAAAACATGGCATAATAATGTAATTTTCATCTTACCTAATATTGAAAGAGAAGGTCAATTGAAAACAGAAACCTACCTACTAATTTTAGTTACATGGATTACAATGGCCATTTGGCCATTGTAATCCATGCTTTTAGTATGCAATTGTAAAAGTTGGACGTACAGTTACACATCCGGTGAAAATAATCATTTTTTTATTATGAAGTGTCGTACATTGCGCGCCTTGCTGTTCGATTAAAACGCGACACAGTACCGAGTATTAACAAAATCCAAAATCAATCTCCAAAACTCAGAAGCTCAGCTACTGGCCGCACAATTACAGAGTGCCTCCTAAAATCACCATGGAATGATTGAAGGATTTAGGTCAACGGGTTGCAGCTTCACAGAGTTGGTTGCGACACAAAAAGCTTTTAGGAGGTGATCGGTTCATGGGCCTTACGCTCCGTTGTTTCGCTACTGGCGGCTAATTAGTCGAGCACGCGAAGAAACTGACGCAAAATAGAGAAGTAAATAGTTTCTAAATCTAAAATTATTATTTGTAGTGGTACTTAGGTTCCGTGGTTTAGATTATTTCGGAAAAAAAAAACTTTGCTGTCGTGTTTGAAATGAGCTACGATGATAGCTGAATTTCTTGGATCTAATTGTATTAAAACTAAATTTAAATCAGTAGATTAAATCGAGAACGAAAGGCCAATGCAAAAGTAGTTATACTTAACTGGTAAGCATGCTTGAAAGTGGAATATGGAGGAATAGGGGCCTACTTAAGAAAGTGGAAGAAGCGATAGAGGTGGGTGAGGATAGTCGGCGGCATTTGGAAAACCTACCCCAACGTGAAAAAGCGTCATTGTATGTATGTATACAGAACCTACACTGAAAAGTGGCCACTTCATAACATGAACTAATTTGTTGTGTTTCAACTATGTGTGCCTTAAGATAAGTAGGCTGTTGAATTTACTCGTAATTACACATAAGCGAGGCTATCAGTTTAGTTAACAAACGCAATGAACATCTTATAGGCAATAAAGTTTTCTTTTCGTCACTATATGAAGACAATCTCCAACAGTATCCTGATAGAATCTCTTGAAATAATAATCAATGTGCGTATAACGTCTAAGGAACTCCGCGACGCTGCCATATGACATCGGCCACTATTAATCATTCGCAACCCGCTTCGTGTTCCGGTCTCAACAACAGAAATAGTATTCGAAAATGTTACATTACGATTCATTAGAGCTACTTTTGTTTACCTGTGACTAAAATAATTGTATATTTTGGTAACAGTGTATATTTTGCCAAGAGAATGTGTTGATCGGTGGGATGAAACCGAGTCTTGAAAAGTTTCAACGGTATCGTGGATAGGTGTAGGCAGAAAAATTGTTGGCTACGTATTTTAAAATGTTTCTTGTACTAAAAAAGTTATATTTGTACCGTAAACATCAACGGTCTTGAATAATTTATAAGTCAAAAATTAAAATTAGAGGGTGATTTCAGAATATAGTGAGATTTCAAAAGAGTCTATGGTAGAGTACAAACGTTAACTTACAAAAAGTAAGGTGATTTTAAGATAACTCAGTTGTAACCATGGTTCGTACTTTAAATATTCACTTGTTTATTCGTATTAGTGCTAGGAGTAGAATACCTACTGTAGAACCGGGCAGGTTCAAAGCTCAAAGTTAAGGTGATATCAGACGGTTCACTCGAGTGAACATTCACTCGAATGAATGCTTCATTTTTCTTCGGCACTCTTGTTTCATTTGGGGTTCAGACGAATCATTTCGAGTGAAAGATGCCGAATGAAAGACAAAAATGAACGAAAAGTGAACCGTCTGATACCGCCTTTAAGGTGATATCAGACGGTTCACTCGAGTGAACATTCACTCGAATGAATGCTTCATTTTTCTTCGGCACTCTTGTTTCATTTGGGGTTCAGACGAATCATTTCGAGTGAAAGATGCCGAATGAAAGACAAAAATGAACGAAAAGTGAACCGTCTGATACCGCCATTAGCGATGTAATGTTATGAACCTGCTCGAGTTAATATTTGCGGAACTAAAAATAATACGCACGAAAATAAAACGATCTTAAAATAAAATTCAATAAATCGTGAGAAAGTGCCACGTCAACAAGATCATTAACAACACGTTGTACCCGAATTGTATTGTAAACGCGAAAATGGAAAAGCCGACGGTCCGCGAATCCGAATGCATTCAACAAAACAATTTCATGCATCATAAAACATCGCTGTAGAATTCGAAAATTCCTCCTCGAATTGGAATATCTCGAATCGAGCCGCTGGCGTCCGAATCGAATGAAATAAATCGATTTGTTTTCAAAAACGATGTCATTATTTCTTGACGGGGGATTGAAGGGCGTCGATGACAGACGGTTATATTTTTTGCCAAAAAAATACTGAAAATTAAATGGTATTTGTATTTTCTCTTTGATGTTGAGTTTTATTGAATGTCCCATACTTTTACATATTTTTATGTGCTACAAAAATGTTGTATTTTTGTAGCAAATACAAATATGTTTTGTAGTATGTACTGGCATATTTTAATACTGACTTATGTAATGTATTTGTCTGCATCATGTTTTAGACAACCTCTTCATGCTCTTTAAAAGACCAAAAGCGACCGCATGCGCGTTGCGCTATGTTTAGTTTTGGTTTTTATCTAGGTACAGGTTTTCATAAAACATTTGAAAGTGGCAATTATTTCGCTCTTTCATTTACAAAAGTAACTAACGCCCCATTGCAAGTGTTAATTCCAGTGATCCCAAAGGGCCGAGTGGTCATCACTGCCCTCGCTAATCCACTGGAGCAGTGCCAATCAACGCGCCCTTGCAGGGAAGCAGGCCCCTAGAGGGGCATGGGGGCCGAAGGGTCCAGAGGTTCGAAGGGTCCAGTGGATCCAAGGACCCAAGGGATCATGAAATTGTGAGTCAAAATGGACGCGCGACGAATTGTAAGGGGTAGTTGGTGGCTGGAAAGTTTATTGCTATAACATTTTTGGGGGCCTGCATATGACATCGAAATATAGTGATATTTATTTGCATGAAATAGAAAGACCCTTTATTTTCTTGTATATTTGTAATCTGGATAATAATATAGATATACTCGTAGTATTAACATTTTCAGTTTAGCACTATATTTCAAGCCAATTGTGGATTACTTTGCATATTATTTGCCTTCAAATAAAAATAAGTATAAACCTTTCTACACAAAATTTACTTTATTTTTAATTATTTTTATTTATTTATGTACTTTATTTTTATTTTCTAAGATAATCTTACAGCTATGCATAATAAATTGATATTAAAATACATACAGAAGGCTATTTAAATTTTAACAAAGTAAAAGTTACCCCAATTGGGTAGTTTCCCAACTTTGCTTTCATCCCATTCCTCTCGAGCTTTAATCACAGCTCCAGCAGGTAATGGCCGTTTTGGCCTTTAGCTAGGGTTATTAATTAAAAGTATCCAGAGACTAGCCGACCACAGTCCATTAAGCCTAAAACCCTGGCTTAGCATTACTGTTGTTTCTCCATGACCCCTACGACCGAAATCCCCAAAGTCCAGTTGAGTGCTGACCACTGACCACCCAAAAATGATCTACCCCACCTCCCCGATATTGCTAAAACTAGGATCGGATGAAGGGATGCTTTCAGAATTAGGGGTCTAGGAGTAATGGATGAGTTTCACGGCGACTTTTGTTTTATTCATCGAGGCTTTACCTGGTGAGAGGTGCCTCTAATTGGATTAAAGATTGTTGATAAAAGGCTTTTAATGTAAGCGGTGAGGCGGTCGGCAGCGGTGACATTTCATTAAGGGATGGCTATCGATTTTTCGCCTCTTGCACGCTATTGGACGCTCAGCTATGCGGCTTGGAAGGATGTTCACTGAAGTTAAATATCAGAACCGGTTGAAATACTAGGTACACGCTGTTTTTAAATCATATTTTGTAAAAACAGTGGATATGATGTCAATTGCAGTCTATTAACACGATCATACAAGTACTTTGTACAACGCGTGGATATGATATTAATTGCAGTCCATTATCGCGTAATAATAAATAAGTTATTCTCCAAAAGAAAATATTCTAGTGAAGATGTCGAAACGGCGATGGCTCTAAAAACTAGAGACTCCCAATAACTGCCTTTCAAACTAGATTTTAGACTGTACATTTTACATAATGATTTATCCATGCCGAATTATTAATAATAACTTACAAATTTGAATAATTCTCACCCCGTTCGAATGGCAGTCAGCTCTTGATTATTATAAGTCAAAACATCCATCATCAATCTACAATCAAAATTATGGAAGTCATCTCGAAGTAGCATTAGCGCACGTTAAAGTGTTTGCAATACAAATTACTTCCAATCCGTTGATTTATAACATTCTAACCGATCATATAAATAACTGATCAAATTATAATTTATAAGTGATCATTTGAATTCGTTCACGACTGTGTGGCGATTTGTTTGATTGTGTTTCGCCATAATATTAGTTGATTGTAATAAAGGTCATACTTTCACACCTGTTATGGAGTAGATCATTTATTTAAGTGTATTAAAAGTTGGTTTCTAGATGGCGATGGTAGGTAAAAAGGCAACCAGCCGGACTATTCTGAACAAAATTGTAATGTGTGGTGCGAGTGTGTATTGACATCTAAATGATTTTTGTAGAAAAACTCTTGGAGTATTATTTAAAACACCGCAAATATTGTGTTTATCTATAGTGTCAGGACAAAAAAAACTTTAATTTATTTGAAAAAAATATTTGCAAAAAAATATTTTATAACCTAATGTGTCTTGCATTAGGTTAAAACTACGAGGGAAAACACACACACAAGGGTTACAAGATCTCTCGTGATATCAATGTTATTTTTTGCTGAAAGACACTGTTTTTAAGTAGTAAGTACTTATAGTACTTGTGTAGAAAATTCGAGAAATAGACTACGTTAAGAAATTACGCCGTATGTAGTACCTCTACGTATATGAGAGCAAATTGCTATATAATATTTGCTTGCAATATTTTGTTTTCAGTTGATTAAAAGTATATTATTATGCTGCATTTGAAAGTACATAACTCTAGCTAAATATTGATTTTGTATACTTACGATATATAACAAAGTCGTGTTAGCTACACCATTTATAACTTAAGAACGCCTGGACGGATATTCATGATATTTGCTTTGTTGGATTCGTTCCCGCTCCAAACCGCAGAAGATCTATTAAAACGTGGAAACTCTTTTCGAAATAACGAGTAAAATGATAAAATTCATTGCCTCATACATTTTTGATAGGCCTAAGTTTGTCGGGTCAGTATGTTCTTAGATACAAAGCAAAACATAAAGTCAATTTCGAAATAAGTTTATAACATGGCAAGGTGGCTGTCACTCAGCATTATTGGATATCTAGAAGGTTGACGTGTTATCACGAAGGCTCTGCGGCTACTAACTTATTACGGACGTTGATAGGACGTGACGACGGCATGAGCTCAATGCGATTGAAGTTACATGTACTTGAATGTGAGTGTAGCTTTTGTAGAAACTAAGATTAGTTGGAGTCGGGTGTTGACATCTACAAATCTAAATGTTACGGAACAAGTTGGTGCAATACGGTCTGAGTTAATTAAGACATACATTTATGTGCCGCGCAGAAGCACTGGGTGGTCGAGTTACGACAGTAATTTTTCTTTTAGATACCATATAGATTCATATAATAACAAAATGTATTCAAAGTAAAAGTCTTTTTTTTCGTGACCATATTTGAAAGCAATGTTCAGTACGCACACAATAAAACTACGAGTAAAAGTACCGTACCTATGTTTCAATCATAATATTATTATTAACAAAACAGCGTCACAATCTCACGATAACCTACGAAACTTAAGATGGAAAATGCATCACGTACAGTGAATTGTATATACTTACATACTGTTATTTAAACCACATGCACCAATGTACCGGCCTCGGCAGACCGTCGGAAAGCCGGGGCCGGCTGGCGGCATGTCAAACAGCAGGAGTCCCCCGGTTAAATTGAAAAAACAATCTCCCACCATTTTCGCTCGGCGAACGTAATAAATCTATGTACAAAAATTCTACACGTTATTTATGAAATCTATCTGACGGATAGCCGGTCGGACGGATCTATCGGCGTATAGTGCTGGCCAAATAAAATGTTTAGCTTATTCTATTTTAGTTTTTTAGATGCGTTTTGAATGAAGTTACTAGGTCACGCAAGAACCAATTGGATGTCATGATATTATTAAATTATATGAAATTATTCTCAAACAGGCGTACAGCGTGACTTTGTAAGCGACCGATAGCGTATAAAGGAGACCACAGCCTAACGCCCGAAATTAATATTGTATCTCCTATCCAAGATTGAAATCGATCTTGGATTGCTGCCTATCGTTCGATCGATTTCCAATCTGCGAGCGTTTATAAACCAATCCACGGATCGGTTATTGGCACCTTTGACCCTAAAAATGGATTGTTATATCAATCCCAGATAGCAAAATTTGGATTGGATTGATTATTAATTTAGGCCGTATGACGGTCATACTCTATGCATGTACTTGCATGTACATGCATGTAAATGTACTTGTAGTACATGTAAAAATGCACATTTTTAAACAGATTGAAACTATTTCTAGCCGTCCACTGTACGTTCGATCTCGTGCGGCTATTGTGGGATTAATTGCATTAATCACTGCCAGTGACAGCTATTACATTTTTGGTGCTCGACTTTTGGTTGTGGCGGTTGTACGAGCTACGGTTTCATTTCCACTGGAACAATGTAGTTTCGTTTTTGGTAAAGTAATTAGGTAAGTTTGGGTTCTTTATAGTAGATTGGATTGTAAGAAGGAAACGATTCTATTTATTATATATCAGTTTTTTTCTTTTAGCAAAAAAATTTCGTTTGATTTCAGGAGGTTAGCTGCTAATTTAGGGAACATAGTTGAATATATTTTTTCGTGATATTGACATATTTGTATGTAGATATCCCCTTATAAAAATTACATTACTGCGTGTTGTTTAATTGGGGCCAGCATAAGATTTTTGAGTTTTGTAAAAAGTATCTATCATTAATCAGGCACTGATTTTCCTTTATAACGCAATTTATAATAACGCTGATGCTTTGAATTTTTATCTATTTTAATATCGTCTCAGTTTTGTCATAGAGAGGAAAAAACAGAATTATACAGCATTCTATATTTTCTTCCTTCCATACATCCTACGCAACTATTAAACAAAATAAAAAAAAATATTATATCAAAATTGCCTCATAGTTAATAATTTCTTGTGAAAATGCATGTCATTATGTCTAGACGTAGGTTTTGTGGTGTGTAAATGTTAGGTGGTCTTTATTACCCATAACTAGCAACTGAAAGTTGCAAAATCCCTCGTTGATCGATTAGCTTTTAAGAGGATTTGTCCATTAGCATAATGATTCTTCATAATATAATGGCTTCATTATGGCTATTTTCCATACAGTCATAATAACTTTGACGCGTCCTTCTGAAGAGAATTGAATATTAATTTTAAAACGAATGATCTTATATGGGTTGACGATGATACAAGCAAAATCAATTATAGCCTCCATATTTGACGTCGATTACATACCTTGATTACTTGACTTTTTAAACAAATTTAATAATAAGTATTTGCAACATCATACTCAATATAATGTACAAGCATAATGAATCTACAATTTAACCCGTCTTACAGTCATAATATTATGGTGATATGCAACATTGATGCCTAGAAATTCCAAGTGTTTTGATGCTGGAGAGTACTGAAAGTCATTTGAGGCTTAGCATGTTTGACACTTTCGAGCATATGGGCATGGCTTATCGAATTTCAATTCAAAGAGGCACTGCAGTGGACCGGCGTAGAGTGCTGAAGTCTCATTAGTTCCTCACGAACTTCAGGATATAAATGTAACGATCTGGTGAAAACCAAATGAAATCACAGAATCATCCAACAAAAGTTGAAACATCCAGATGAAAGTAGCTGTAGTGTCGGCTTGGGCTGATGTACCTACTTCCAATAACTAGGACAAGCTTAAATATTTTATTTCCTACGGCTTTCAGGACTTTTTGTCCATTTTTCCCCTGTGTAGTGTGCATGCGAAAACTGCACGCGCAGGGGAAAAATGGACAAACGGTCCAGAAATCCCCTTAACCATTTCTTATGAATGACACAAGAAATAAGGCCTCATTGTGTGTTATGCAACCTTCTGATATAAATAGTAGTCATACTGGATGGCACAAGAAACGAAGCCTCCTTGTATCCTATGCTACCCTGGTACTTCTGATATAAATATCTTTAAAGTATAAGTATAGGTGTATTAGCCACACCTCAGCCAAACTACCCAACCTGTGGTCCTATTTCCACACTAACTATCAACTGATCTGTGTTCACACAGGGCATCATCAATTACCAGCGATTGTAACGGAGATCAAAGTAGCCGACGACTCATGCGCAACGTGAATGTAAATTATGATACGCGTCGCGCAGATCGCGTGAAAATAAGGTATTGCTTGATGACAAGCGAAGATCGAGTGATAGTGCGGATTTTTAGAATAACTCCGGCTAAGGAAGTAGTGTAGTTATTATCCATCATAGCCTTCAAATTACGATGATCTTTTATGTTAGAAAGTTATCTTTTTATATAGGTAGGTAATTAGAATTGGATCGTTTGAAGAACTTGTCTAAGAAATACGTAAGTATACACCAGTGCTATAATAAAATTTTAATAATTTACTAATTGCCTTGTGTCTTTATTTGCGGTGAAATTTCACGGTCTCGGCTATTTCATTTTTCAAATGCAAAAATCTATTTTCATGTTAGTCCTTGCCTTATCCAACAGTAATCGCTTCATAGTTTTACGAGTAAATTTAGCAAGATTTCTTACCGCTTAGACCTCTTGTTTGATTGCAGCTATATTCTATCAATCTCAAGTCTCAACTGAACAATTCCACAAGAAACTAGGTTAACGGATATGAAGTCATACCCCTCGTTCGAGTACAAAACAAAAGTTTTAGAAGTACAAGACTCGTGAGGCACCAAGCTGATTTGATGTATTCAGTACTGCAGAATCGTGGGCATGCCCGTCTGAACATTTTGATTTATTAACCATCAATGTACAAAGATATAATGTCTATAGACCTATCTCTATAGACTCTATAGAATCAGTGCTCCCATCTTCATTCTATTGGTATTTGTTGAAAACCTAAATATTTTCGGTTAATTGATTAGTTATAACCAAGTAATGACAGGCAATAAATTCTTTGTTGCGGAACCATGATTTGATTGATTGATATACAAGCAAGTATTGGGAAACTGTTTATAGACTTCTGTCTGGGCGAACTACATACAGACATACATGTAATACTTATATTGCATAGTTTCATCCTAAAGTGGGGTTCGTTTAACTTCTACACTACGCAAACCTTAATATATATAAATTACGCGTTACGTTGTTTGTACGCGATGGACTCCTAAACTACTTAATCGGTTTTGATCAAATTTGCACGCCGTGTGCAGTTTGATCTAACTTGAAAGATAGGATAGCTTACATCTCAATTTATAGTCGCAATAACAAATACCTCAGCCACAGCAACGCGTGGCCGTGTCTGCTAGTATGTATATGTTTAGGATAATCATTTGCGTAATAGTCAGTTGTTCACATTAGCTGCATGATGTATGGCGGACGTTGATAATGAGTCTGTGAAATAGGAAGTTACAGGTTTAATTCCTAGTCGGGGCAAATGTGTGAACAACAGGTATTCGCACTGAGTTTCGATTTTACTAGACTCATAGTTCTCGTAGCACTGGATTCTCCTGTGACAGGGAATCCTCGTTAGGAGTCAGGATTTAAATGTGTGAATCGAGGCGCAATATCATAATATTAAACAGATGCTTCCAGTAGTCATCAAATGTTTCTACAATAGAAAGTGTGAAAAAATCCTAATTGTCAACGTGACAAAAACAGCTGAAGATTTCAAACAATGTATCGTCATCGTCTCTAATAGCCTTATTGGCCAAATAATTCTTGACCCAATTACACGCGAGATGACCCGTGGCCAAAAAAGCTGAATGGACGTATGTTTACAAACATCCTAACCTAGGCTAATGATGAACGACAGGGCGTGCTCGAAGGTAATCAGCGGGCCGATGACCCCCGGTAATGACTCGCCGATGACGTTGCAAGTGGGCACGTGCGTACAACGGTACACGGGTGGGATTGGGAAATGGGACAGATGACGGGTTTGGGGTGAAATAATCGAGTTTTGATAAGATTGGTGGGAACAAATTGTTTTTTCGTGGCTAAAGTTCGCGCGAGGTTCCTGCGTATGTTGGACTGTTGTTAATACCTTGTAAGCCACTTTGATCTTTATTTGTGCGAAAGCTTTTGAACATATCTTTGGATAACTATTAAGATGATGTGTCTATTAAATCCTTGATATCTTCAATTACTTTATACATTTCTGATATATAGAATGCATTCACTTATTTTAATTACAGGTGTTATCTATCATCATGAAACCGACAGCGTCTACTTTTGTTGTCTTTAATTTGAAGCGTCCCATTTCAATGCTGCATCAATTCTGCTACTGCCAGATTTCTGGTCGGTCTCACACAAACCAGCATTGAAATGTCAAATGAATGAAGACAAATATATCAATGCATGACTTTCACAAAACAAGGTGTCGGTGCACAACGCAAATTGAATAAATGATACAATTTAAATGCCCTAATTGTTAGTATATAAATGAAGTCATTTTGTTGATGCTATTGCATTGTGAAGTTTCTATTGGTAGCTAGTTTCCGGCGTTTTTTTGATCTGATAATCAAAGTGATGATGGTGTGATGTGATTAATATGTATTCATGATTAATAATGTTTCTTTCGGCAAGTGCCCAAACCAACTTTGCAAAATGTCGTAGAATGTCTTTTCCACGAATTGATACTGGAACTAGTGCAATAAGAAACCAGATTGCGTATTGCGTAGTAACGTAGTGCGTTTCAAATTCAATTGACATATTTTATTCCTCAGCAAGGACGTCCATCCATCGGACGGATTGCTATCATTTGTGCCTACATGACCGTACGTTGCGCTTGTCATGTTATTGGCTCCAATTGACATGTCTATCTTCATAAAGGAAGCTGTTGGATTACATTCGAGCCAATCTACTACGCCTTCCTTTGGGTCACTCTTTTTGTATGGTGTTCTGTATTTTGCTACTCGTAATGGTGCTTCTAATGGTTGTACGTTAGCCTTTGACCATGATATTACCTGTTATTAATTCACGATCTAATTAATGGTGGTAACTGAATGAAATAGAATGGAACTGGGCTGCCGGATTTAGATCAATGATTGCTACTCGTATCATTGTATTTTTTAATTCACATTCTGCATTTAGGCTATAGGTACGTTGATTCAATTTAAGTTGAGCTTACGAGTACATGAACTTAAAGGCAGCACAAGTTGAACCTACCTCTTTTACCGTAAGTTAAGTATATCTAATACCTATGCCAAATAATAATGAAATGTTTGTGCTCACAACAAATTTCATTTTCATTACATTAAAAAAAGATCTCGTCAATGCAAATCGATCACATTGCTTTATAGCTAAAATATTAAACACTACCACAAACGTTTATTTACCGATTTTCCTTCCAATCTTCTAGCACATACCGTCAATATTTAACTTTCATCTTTATACTCGTATATTATGTAGCAGTAACAACAAAAACATGTAGGATGTAAAATACAAAACAATTATGTTAAGATTAATATCAAACCCTTGGTACTTACCTATACAAATGTAAGTAAACATTGCTATGCCGGGTTTCCTCGATCCTTTTCGATATAAGCAAAGCAAACATGGACGTTGTCCTAAATAACAGATGATCAAATCAGATAATACCACGAAGACTGTCCTTCCTTCAACCAGTTCGTGTCACCGTAATCCGACAAATCCAAATTTACATAATCTCATTTACGTAGAACCCGCTGGGTACAATGATACCAATGACTGGCAATAGACTATCAAGCGGTACGACTGACATGTAAATCGTGATCGACCGGGTCTCGAACCCGCTACCACGGACTACCGGTGCCACCGCGCTGACTCAGCGGTTCCAGCCACACCTGCCTTTTAGCAGCCGCTCCAACTTTATTAGACAACCGCGAAGAAGAACTTTATACTTTAATGCTGAGCTCGGTAGATTCAATTTCCAGTGGACTCGAGATTTAATAGGGATGTTTTAGTTTTAAATAGGTATGGCTAATTACAGTATCAATAAAATTACTTAGCGTGCCGAAGACTTTGGAGAATTTGTCACAGCTCATTATCGAGTGTTCCTGCTGCGTGATCTTTTACTATTGTTAGATGGTTAAATATCACAAATTGCCATAGGAAAGTAATTGGACAGACATTTGGGCTTCCAACGCATGTAGTTAATATCACAGAGGCTCTTGTAAAAAGAAAAACTATAACATAGTCAACATGCGCATATCAAATTCTGCCTCAAAAATATTCCAATCAGGGTGGCCTTCCTTATATACTAAAATCCGGTTATTTTTACACATACGTAGCAACATTCGTAAGGCCACATGGCCGTATCCCACCGGCAGACCTTCGTCAAAACTTTATCTAACGCATTATAATCATGCTTGCCTCAAAACTTTTAAAAAACATAATTTCTTGATCCCAAAAAAAATTAAGACGATGTTTTTAATCTAACATTTGAGAGATTGACAGGCCGGCAACCGCCGCCCCTCGGGTGCAAGGATATCAGGTATAAACTTTGATTAAAAATATTCAGCGAAAGGTCTATCTGATGTTATCGGGTTGGAGCCTTTTATTTTTAAATTATTTTTAGTGTTATTTCAGCAGCTGCTGCTTCCTACGTCATTGCCTGTTGTGCAACATCGCATTGATAACAGAACAATTGAGTCTGTTAGAATATTTGGTGAAGAGTAGGTAGATAAAGTCATGTTCCGATTAATAAATAATACCAATTTTACAATTCTTATAAAAATTGATTTTCCAAAGAAATTACTGAACCTAACTTCATTGTGGCATTTATATGTGACCACCGTGAGCTCTACCTGTAATTAATAAACAATGGGTAGATAATCATTCCATAAATTCAGAAATCCCAAAGTCCTATGTTGAATTGTATTATTGACGTCAAATGGAACAGTTCATCATTTTATTATTAAAATCGCAGTTCAATAACTGTAATGATTTTGTATACTTACCTACTTAGTTTACTAATATTATGAAAACGCACAATATACTTACCAGTAAAATTGCATTAACCATATTATCGAAATTCTAGTGGAAAAACATATCTTAAATGTTTTATATCACAATCGCCTCAATCTCGAGAAAATTCCCCTTATAACGGCAGCCATTTCTCAAAACGCATTCGGAAGCACAGAGAGCGAGGACCCTTAGAAAAAATATCGAACTAAAACCATCCCCTAAAATTATTTTAGTGAAAAGAAAGGAACTTAATACAGTCCCCACTCTCCCACCCGGCGCGGCGCACCCCTAGCGGGTGTGTGTGTGCGTGGCATTGTGCTGTGCGTGTGTGGGTACGTACCGAACGGAGCGGCTGACACCTCAGTACGGGTGCACGAAAGTGAAATATTACTATTTCGCTTTTGTGTTTTACTAGCAATAAAAACTTAGGCATGCTTTGTCCATTATGTAGTTTTCTTTTTCAATGTACTTATCATAATTGTGATTATTTTTATATTATTTTTGTACGGCTTGGAGTGCAATAAAAACTGTTATCTTATCTTATCTTATTTTATCTAATCGTATCTCTTATTATAAAGTTGGCAATATAAATTTGTACAGCGTCTAGCCCTTAGAGTATAAATTATACTATTATTATAAGTTAATTATTACCTACTTCCTCCGAGATTATCAGATATAAATTAATACGATTGATCTACCTCTTTACAAGGTTCCGTCAATTTCAGTGGTAAATTGAGATTTAATGCAGGCACCTACTATCCAAAGCCCAACAGTTATTTTTATTAATAATTCATTTTGTTTAGATTTAGATTATTAAATTACGTTGTCCCCATATAAGCACCTCTACTAACACAAACTTCATGAAATAAGCAAACTCTAAATGTAATTCACAAAACTCAAATGCTTTTTTTTTAAAGAAAGGTCATATTAATTATTATATCGTCGTATTATCTTCCTAACACTTTCCGACACCCGTACCTCCGTGGAACCGTACCGGGCGGGCGCGCTGTCGGCTGTCGGGAAATCAACACACACATCAACATATACACGTCACCACATACATATATATTTGTATGTATATACAGCAGGGCACAAAGCTCGCCCGACTGACTACCGAGATATGTGCTATACTGTGGGGTTACTTGCTATACAGGGGTTTTGTTATAGATTTATATCGCTAGCGAGATAGTTTCTGTAAGTGTGAAGAAGATTGTACATAAGGTTTTAAATTGAGATATGTTTCTTCTCTTCAGTCTAATTATTGAGGTTAACTAAGTAGGTAGTAATTATTTTCATAAAATAGGGATAGAGCAGCATAAATAAACCAACGGGCGCAGAGCCTCCTTGAGCGACGTTTTGACCGATCCCTATGATTTTAAATACGTCCGGTCTCTGGCCAGACTAGCGGCCGAAATTAATAATCAATCCAATCCAAATTTTGCTATCTGGGATTGAAAGAAAGAAAGAAAGAAAGAAAATAAAATTTATTTGCATCAGTCATGCACATCAATAAATATAAAATAGGATATTAATAAAACAAAACAAACAAAAATTAATTAAAATTAAAATTACCCTAATTATTGATGTGCAACTCATACAAAATGGTCCCAACTCAGCATAATATCGACGAAGGTAGTTACCCACCTATCGCCGACGCTGGTATTCTGTTGGAGCCACTTCCGTGCAATCACGGCATGCGTACAGTGACATATACAATTATAATACGAGACACGGTATACAATAGAATATAATAAAATGAAACAACACAGAGTTTATATTACGTAGTATAACAATAAACAATAACTAATAACCAACAATAATAACAAATAAACAACAACAATAAATATATTAGAGAACCTAAAGCGACAAGAGTGAAACATTTTTTTATTTCTTTTTTGGCAAATGTAGAAAGAAAATAAGGTTAGGAGAGAAAGTAAATATATAACAAAAACGAAATAAAAAGAAGAACATTATTATAGCAGGTGTGTACATAAAAATTGACAAAATGTGAGCATTTTAAATAGCACTGGTGTCGAGTTTTAGATTGGCTTGGGTTTTCTGATGGTCAGTGAGAAACTTTTTTAACTTAAGTTTAAAACCTGCAATACTTTGCAGGTTCCTTATCGGCGGCGGGATGTTATTCCAGCACTTGGATGCAGCATATCGAAAACTGCCCCGGAAGGCTACTGTTTTATGTGGTTGTAAAGATAGCTGCATCGCACACTGCCGGGAAGCTAGGGATCTCCGACTGTGAACCCATGACAACTTGTCATACAGATACGTTGGACTTTTGTATTTTATAATGCCAAAAAGTATACAGGCTAAGTGAAGTTTACGCCGGTGCTTCATTTTTAACATAGAGTGCTTACTGAGGAATGGTGTCACATGTGCCCTTAACGGAATATCGAAACAGAATCGCGCGCATGCATTCTGAATCCGCTGGATTAATTTTTGTGTACGCGTTAGCAGTCGCGGTCCTATTACTGAGTCCATGTAGTTAAGTTTGGATAAAATAAGGGACTCGACAAGCTGGATGCGGAGCTCTTCTATTAAGAAGGGTCTAATTTTGTACAAAACCTTTAATCTGTAAAAACAGTTTGATGATTGAGTTTGAAGTTTGAAAAACAGATGGATTGATATCACAATCCATTTTTAGGGTCAAACGTGCCAATAACCGATCCGTGGATTGGTTTATAAAGGCACGCAGATTGGAAATCGATCGAACGATATGCAGCAATCCAAGATCGATTTCAATCTTGGATAGGAGATCCAATATTAATTTCGGCTGTATGCCAATGTCATTGCAGTGTAACCGGCCAGTGTTCAATCCTATAACCACGAGAGTTCAATTAAAAACTAGCACCATTGAAACATAACCACGAATCAAGAGACGCAATAGGACGTTGGCGACACAGAACTCACATTTCGTCATCTCACGTACGGCACTTCTCACAGAGTTGAGTATGGATTACATTCGCTCAAGACTAAAGCCACCCTACTGTTACTTTGCCATAACAGAAATCAGTAAGTTAGAGGCGGTAGCGGTTTTGAGGTAAGTGGTAGTCTTAGAGGAGAAAGTCTACCTCTTCCTCGAAACCGTTACTCAATAATAAAACTGAATAACCGGGATTTTACATAACGTTATTATTATTAATGTATCAAAAGCAAAATGTATAATAATACAGATCCAATTTCATTTGAATCCAAATTAACTATTATTTTTGGACGCGCCATTCAAGTTCATCATAAAACTGAAAACCGTATCTATCTATTTTTATCCTCATACCGTGTCTCATTATTAAATCTATATTGTGTATGTAATCATGACATCGCATAAATTTTCCGCAGCTGAAAGAATTCACTCGAAATAACCTTCATAAACCATGTGATCACCTCAAGAACCCAAACATTTTCGTTAACTCCAAGAACCAAAGAATTAATTCTATCATTATTCTCATAACTCATACCACAAGTAAAATAATCCTCTATATTTATATAGGGAGCTTACCCTCCCCAATGCTCCGAGATGTATTGAAATTTGTCGTCTCGACGACGCGCCTTCAGAATTCAGCCCTTCGTCTTACAGGGCAACAAACTTGCTGACTCCTTGTTTGAACATGGAATCTGCATCAGCTGTTATTAGAAACTTTGTTAATAGAAAGCAGTTTTTACTAGAAACTGTATACTGTATAAGTGTATAGTGTATACTAGTCTATCTTCGTATAGTCTTCTTCATTGATCAGTAAACGGAACGTTTGTGGCAAAGTTGCTACTGTTATCGTTTTGTTAGACAAGGATAATCTTTTATTTACTGACGATATAATCTCTAACACTAATTTTGACTTATTTTTTTATAGGACTACATGCACTAGGTAAAAGTCTTATGTCAGAGAATCTTCTCCCAGAGTAAGAAACCATGGTGATATATTTTTCCAAGCTCGAGTTTGAAAGCTCATATTAGGGTTGCGAAGTATTTTATGAAAATTACAATCCATATTGTTCAGCCTATCATACAAAAATCCGACGGCAGCATCAAAGTTCCGCAAGTCATGGAGTCCAGTCTTCCGTAAACCCTCCCCTGGGACGTCCCGAGGGGCTCACCTGCCAAATGATCTGAAGATTGAACCACCTTTTACTCTACCGCCTTTGTCTATCGTGTCTTAGAATTACTTTGTCTTTTCCCAGGGGTATTCCGAGTGAAATGCTAGCGGCTACTGAGCTTTTTGATACAGCTAGAGATTTTGCCGACTGAGTCAAAGTTATAATGTAATTGTTGTGACAGAAATGAAGTAAAATAAATTCCAACTGAAATATTCCACTAACTTTAGACTTTTTCTGAACTAATCGCCGTTTTTATCCAGCGCAAATACCTACTTACTTAGATATCTACTCTTGTGTATATTCTTGGATGCCTTTGAAATTCAATCGTACAAAACCGTGAATGTGGTGGGATAATAGAATTATGGAAGTTTTGGGGCAAGCCTAGATATCCTGCTAGAATAATTTTGTAAGACGCTCTGTGAGTAATTTGATTTCATAACTTTTACCGGCATCTTTCTTTGTAATATCATGGACAATTCAACATAAAAACTTGTAACTGCACTACTGTCTCATCCTATTGACGAAGATTCAAGCGACAGTTCACAGACCCTTATTGCCATAGCTGTCAAAAGTTACGGTAGCGTAATCTTGTTATTTTGCATACAAAATCTGCAACAATCGCATCTATTGTTTATTTGTCTTTGAAATCTGCAAAAATCTTAACCCTTTTAAAGCGGCCCGTTGCAAAAACTTCATTTTGTAAGTCTCAAATCTTTTTCAAATGAACAATGACTGTCTCAAATCCAATTTGTAAGTTTTTGCTCATGTTTCTAAAAGCTACTTGTTTGTGGATTTTTTGCAATAAATCCTTGGAGACCAATAGTTTCATGGCATGATTTTTCTAATGATTTCTACTGTTTTTACGTGCCTTCCTGAAGTGATTAATTGCTGGTTTTTTTCTCTGCTTCTAACTTCTGATTACCTTGCTAATAGAATTAAATAAGTACGTTTGGAATGCAAGACAGCCCTATTTTTTGTTTATGCTGCGAATTAGCAGTGAAAGTAGAACCATTACAGCCAAAAACTATAAGCGAGTCCATGTGACTACCTAAATCATTATTCCGTTCAGTCCTACTTTTTATTTGTGTTTTTGCAATTATCAGTTGTTTTCTTTTACTTATCGTACATCGTGAGTTCCATAAAGCCTGTACATTGTACAAAACCCAAAGTCTCGGAGTAGGCACAGTATAGTCCCGACATGTTGCGTGCGGCCACACAATGAGCCGCTGACGTTGATGGATGACCTTACATCCAACGAATACATTACGATTTTTGCTTTCGTTTCGTTCGATACGATATACGAATGTCATGAGGTTATGATATCGATGTGTTACGGGCATGAGTGAATGTGGGAGGTTTACTGGGTTTAGTGAAGCGAAAAGTTTTTATTTACTGCCTAACTATAAGTAGAGTGCCTACTGTCGTTTGTGATGTTGGTAATACACCATGTATATCGTATCATTTGGTTCATCGTATGGTCGTCAAAACTAATTGAACATACTATTATTGTCCTTACGTTCAGTAATTTTACGAAAAATAAAGTAGGTAGTGCATCCTAATTTTGCATAAGTATGTATATTATGTAAAATGAAATTAGAATATTTTCAGATATTTCTGAGGCCGACCGTATATACATACATGTACCTATATTACATTTTTAAATTTAACTTGTATCTGGAAATATTTACGACATTCATCTAGTGATGTCAGCTCATTATGTTTTTAAGTCTGCTAAGGTAAATAAATTGATAAAAGCTTATGAAGATGTTGACAAAATCAAGCCTAACAATCTGTGATGTTAAACCAGAGAACCAGAGGAAGATTTAAAAAAGTAAAAGACAATGATCTTGTTACTATATTTATTGGTTTTTTATTCACAGTTTTTCCTATTTTAGTTAGAAAACAATACTCGTTTTAAAATTATAATCCACATGTTGTACCTAAACCTAAGTCATTGTCTACATCACATAAGTCTCGTATATGAACAATATTAGTATGTACATCTATATTATAATCATAATAATGTTGTACACTTTAATTTATCTGAATAATGCTGTTGCCATTTTATTATGAACGAATTCAAGTGAAATAATTGAACAAATTGAAATTAATGTGGTGGAACGAACCAAAAATTTGACTTGAGAATAATATTATTAATAAACATAATATTACGAGTATATCAATGTGAGCTTAAAACAAAACAATCTTTAAACTATTCCAAAAGATAAAATACCGTGGCGTGGCCTAAAAATGAAATTCTCCGCAATTAACGTTGTGATGTAACAAATTATGTTTATCATGTTTGGTAGACTAAAAAGTTCCATTGCTTTGCAGACATTTGAACGGTTGAACTACAGATGCACAATTTAGGACAATGACTTACAGAAAACCATAGAAATAAACACTCGAGATAGGTTTTATGAGCTACGCTAAATTATGAATAATCACACTTTTGACATTGTAGAGTTCCCCACTTAACTATCCAAACATCCGATTATGACTGGTTAATCTAAGAATACTTACACAACTTAGATGTAATCTTAAAATTAAATTTATATCATCACTTTATTACACCTTATCGACACAAAGGAATGGTTCGTATTCAAGACAGTCCAATATTGAAAATATAGTTTTTGCTTTACACGTAAGATTATAAGGCGGTTAGACCGTAGTCAGATTTGATGAGAGCTTGGTTGCTAGGGTTGATGCCGGTGCCACAGCCCGCGTTGACCGGAGATCCGTGCGTAGAGAGATTGGCAACCATAGCCGGGTCCATGCCGTGCATTCCCATCATGTGTAAATGGTGCGCCGTCATAGAATGGCCTGCATTCATCTGGCTCCCCGGATGCGACATCGGACTCATCGCCGGATCGTGCGACAGATTCTGCGCTCCTAAGTGCAAGTCATTCATGATGTTATCCGTCACATTCTCTATACTATCCGGTCGGCCGTTGTTATTCGATTTCTTCTTATCATTGTTATTTGTATTCTTATTCGATCTACTCTTTGGTGTGCCCTTAGCCGTGGTTGTTGTTACTCCCGCTGGATTCGTTTTTCTTCTCACGTTTTTGGTGTTCGGTAGTTTGTTGTCCTTCTTCCATTTCATTCTTCTATTCTGGAACCAGATTTTGATTTGTCTCTCTGATAGGACTAGAGTGTGGGCTATTTCTATTCTTCTTCTTCTCGTCAGATACCTGTTGTAGTGAAATTCTTTCTCGAGTTCTAATATTTGGTGTCTGGTGTATGCGGTGCGCTGGCGCTTTGGTTCCATTCCGGGTTGGTAAGATCCATTAGCTGTGAACAAAATAATTTTAGTTAATTTTCAACAGAAACATATACAAAAAGGCTAGTCGAAGGTTAATAATAAAGAACCTCGCGATAGTTAAACAAAGAGGGGAAACGCATATACCCACATTTAACACAAAATGTGATATAGGGGGTACCTACAAACATTAATCAGAAGCTACCAGGGGTGTATTTTATGTGTTTCGTATTGAGTAACAATTTATTTATAGAAAACCAATCAACCATATAATAAATAGGTATCAAATGTCACTGAAAACATATACTTTTTTTAAAACAAATGATCCAACAGTACCTACATATTTCTCTATCATTAACAGTATTTTCTGTCCATTGTCATAATAAATTCATATTAATCGCTCCAGAAATAGCTGTAACTATGTTTGCTGCTCAACTAAAAGGCAGCCAGTAGCGTGCCGCACTACCTCCCTGAATAATTTATATGCCTTCATGAACCCCTATTTACTTTGAACCTTACGTCACTGACATAGAGCCTAATAGCCAAGGGCTTTCTGCGTAAGTGTAGCCTTACTCGCGTTAATTAATGTGCATAATAATTACACTTGCATGAACATGAGCTTCCTTTTTGCTTTGATTAATTATTGTGGCTGGTAAATTAGTTCACATTTCAGACACTGTGGGGGGAATGGGTGCGCTTGACACAGAACACCTAGCGTTATTGATCGGATAGTGTATACACTGGCAAACAACATGAACATGCATCGTGTAATCTAATGTTTGGATATGAATTAATATAATCAATCTCGAGAGAAGTCCTCTGATGCCAGACTGTGTTAAGCCGCCCTAAGACCTTAGCTACTGTTATCAATCGATAGTAAATGAGACCAATGGTATGTAACATCCCATTTAAAGCTCGGCTGAGCTCAGATGAAGCCAATGGTAGCCAATAGAAGGTTTGCCATTGGGGGCGTAACTTTGATCAACGCAACCACATCCCTACAGACTAGGTATTTGTTGTTCTTTACGCTGTGGTCAAACTACACCAAGAAACCTCTCAATTCATACCGTATACTCGTACAAGCTATTACAAGAGCGTATCCTTTATGATAAGTAATGCTTGAACCAATTGATACAACCCAGCATATATGTTGAATTTTCGATTAGTCACTAATCAGTTTGACCAATAATACCTACACAAGATACTCAATATTCTATGATGCAAGTTGCAAGTGAACTGAAAAGGAAATGCGAATGATATCTGTCAACATTATTAATTAGGTACCTACTTACCTAACAAAACAAGCGTGAAAACAATTTAATACAACAGCCTCCGAAACGTGAATAATCACCTCTATTCTGCAATGCAGCGGATATAATGCTCGCTTCATATTTCATGTTGCGAATGAACGATACGATGCGATTCCTATCAAGTAGTCACCGCCTCAATGTGCAAATGAGCGCAAATATTGTGATAGCCCCGTTGTAATTGTTGATGGTGTAGTCTACAGGTGGGTTGTTGATTATCAGCCTTATGTAGTTCCATTAGTAAGTTTGTTCGACTCTGAGGTAGATAAGCAAATGAAGTTGTCAAAGTTGTGGGCTTGTGGTAACAGCAATCAGCCCGTCGAAACGCAATCAGACAATTGATGAAGTAATTAATAAGAAATTGTCACTGTTATAATTGTGGCTACAAAAACAAACAATGGGATTCAAGTTAAATACACTATACTATGAAATGAGCATAAGTGTCCACTCTATTGGTGGCGCAACAGTAAAGTTAATTAGCACTCAAGACAAATTACAATCTCCTTTAAAATTCAGTAAGGTATTGGACGTTATACGGATTCTGGATAGTATCAGAGAAACCACAAAATAATCTACTCACGTAAGTATTCAGCTGTGTAACATACGTACCACCCTACACCAAATTATGGGTAGTTCATTACACCGTGAAATAGCAATATCTAGGTTCTAATTCAAGCTACTGCGGCAAACCTTAATCAACTTTCCAATAGATACCTACAAGTCATCAAGAAAACGGCATAGAACATACATTTAATCAACACAGAATAGAACCATCAAAAGACCTAAAGCTCGTACTTGTCGCAGAAAGGTGCCATTGTTCGATGAATCTAGCAATTCCTTTAATTTCCTCCGAAGGAAATTGCCTTTATACTCGGTGTCAAAGGAAAACTTGACGTCTTACAGGTTACTTTATTGGATTGCTAGAATAAATTAGTTTACAAGTTACTTCTTTTCAAAATTCCTTGCTTTAGAAAATGTGTGCCGAACGGTAGATAACGCAATTAAAGATCTTCATATCATAACATGTAACGTTAAATAAAACCAAAACTGGTTTATATTACAAAAGTACTCGTAATACATAACCTGTGATAGCCGAAACAAATACAGGATGTTATATCTTATATCATTGATGAACTGGCGAACTAAAAAGATTAAGTAGGTATAGTCTTAATTTTGTAACACACTTCTTAGACCTAGATATTCTATACGTCTTCAGTGCATAGCGATAAATATAAAAATGCATGTAATACATTTTAATTTACAATATTTAGGATAAATATAACATCTTGGATAGAATATCAATCCTTGAAACGAAGAGAAAGGCGAGATGTGAAAAGTTGTTAGAATTACGAAAAACTAATGAGAAATAAAAGTATAACCATCCATGTTAAATAAAAACACAGCCAATCTTTATATCACAAGAGCACAAAACCACAAAGCCTTAGCTAGAAAGAGACAGCACCCCAAGCTTGAACAATATGTAACGCCGCGGGTCCGCCCAGGAATTCTTTGAGATTCTCCGCGGAGGCGCTGGTATGTGCGGTCGGACCCGAGATTTCCGAGTGGTCAGTCTGACATTGAGTTGGGACTATAAGAGTGGGATACGAACTATCCCTTTCTGGTCAAGGTAGAAGAATTAAAAACTATTGTGATTCGTCTTGGACTTTCGTTGATTCGTTGATTAGCACAGTAAATGGGACTATTATAGTCTAGACGGTACCAAATCATATTATATAAAAAGCGGCTGTAACAAACGGATAGACAGACAGACAGACAAACATGACGAATCCATAAATCCATAAAAATGAGACTTAATATTGTAAACCAAGTGTCAAAATTTTACGTTTCATAGGTTTAGAAATGAACAGTTGTGCCAGACAGACTTGGAAGTGGTATTTTATCGGAATCATCATACTTCATTTATTGACGACGACTTCCTAATTACATTATATTTTGGGGCATTAGAAAAGTGGTCAAGAACCATGAAACGACGGACCACGAATAACCGTACGTAAATTTTCATAAACTTAGTATAAGCGACCCTCAATGCAATATCAACTTCGATATCAAAAACACAATAAAGCTAATGAACATTCAAAGAACAACAGTCCGTAATAATTCATCGTCGGATGCAAAACAGCGGAACCCGTTACCCTGCTACCGGCGACGAAGCGTTCGATCTTCGCTTCGTTAGCCACTATCACGTCATCAGGACGATGACAATCTGAATTGAATTACCGGCTACCTGCGACTTGCGTGTGGCCTCGAGTTGCCTCATGAGCCATCTTGTAATCTCAGCCACATCTCGGCTCCATCTACGCATGCGCTCTCGAGTCCGCCTGGTGGTCCCGCCTCATTACCAGCAATCTAAAGCTACCACTATTGTCCCGGTGAAAAATGTTGTCCTATTGACAGGTGACGATAAGAAAACTCCGAGATATACCTCAGAAAATTCGTTTCAAGTAGGTGTTAGGTCGAGAGATAGTAGCGGTTTTGGTTACTGGAAATGACTTCATGTAAAAGGCGGTTCATTACTGTGCTTTTAAAAAAGTTCAGGCAAAACAATATCAACTAAAAACATCATCCATCTTAGAAATAAAGACAAAAGAGGCTAGACAAAAGGAAATTTATTGCTATGATCCAAAATCTATGACCTGTGAAATCATGCGCAAGGTACTGACATACAGTTACCGACCTACAGAAATCTATGGTAGGTACTATTTATACATAAAAATGGCAGTAGTTACTATAAATACATACTATTAATTATCACAATCTTTCATTTCCAAATGCAACAACAGTAATTGTGTCTAAAGAGCAGACTATACCGTAATAAGATTATCACACCTCTCTCTGTCTAAAGATACACGAGTCATAATACAATGTCGCAAATTTCCTTAACAATCGATCAAAACCGGCTTCTGCTCTTGACCTGACGTATCGATGCAGATTCTTTGGTACTCTGTCATGTTCATTAAAAAGGTTTTTGCCATTGATATATCAAATAAGTTTTATCAAAGGTTTTTGCGTTATTTTGAGGCGTTGGTATCTAACCTTGTGGTACTGTCACTGACCTTTTGTATTTTGATTTTGAATACAAGATAATTTGCTATTGTTTAGGTGGAAAAGAATTTGTTAGCGTAGTATTTGTGTCACTGGACATTTTTTATTGATTGCGTATTGTGATGTGATAAATTAATAGCTAGTCGAACGTTGCTATTTTAAATATATGGGATAGATCACGTATGGTAAGTATATTCATTTTTAGATTTCAGTACTAAGATTATTGTCTGTATAAATTAGTTTTGTTAATCAGATGATACAGTACGTATACTGGTGATTGTCTTTGAACTAAACATAAGCTAGCATCTATTGCTCTACTTATATTTGTAAATGTTATTGTTGTTAAACTCTTCAACAAATAATATTATACTTATGCTAACAATAAATATAAATCTGGACGGAACCCTAAGTTAATTCCTGGTTCGACACGCACTTGATCAATACTAATTTTCAAATATCTCACATAAAACCGGACGCGCAGCTACTGTAGAGCAAACAAGCCACCTACCTACTTTCTAATTTAACAATATAATACACGCGTATTATGAATAAAGCTAGTGATAACAATCTAAATCTGCGTAAATTAACAAAGGAGGTAAAAATAAAACAAAGGAAATTATGTGGGTATTAAAATAATAGGTTCCAGTCAGTGACTTTCTCAAGTAGGTAGGTATAATAGCTATTTAAAGAACTGTTTACACGGCTATCATATATATCACAGGCAATTCATTGAATCACAATTTAATGTATGTGTCGCAGTCAACTAGTTTATAAAGCCATTCACTTTTTTACTAAATGGCGCTGATTAGCTAGTTTCCTGAATAGTATTCAGCCAATCAATAAAACAGGCTTACATCGCTTACGTTTAACTACTTGCCTAGTCTAGTCATTTAAATCTATTTCCACTTTCTGCCACCTGGCACTGCAACGCACACACTGTCAAATTTCTTTTATATGGCGTCGGCAAGTAACAATATTGTTTCTCAGTGTTTGATCTCATGATAATATCGATGATAATGACTACCTAATAAACAATACGTTATATTATATATTAGAAACAATTTCTAATAACAAATATTATCTTTACTTTTAGTAAACCCCCCAAAAAATACTTGTTTATTTTAGCAACAAATAATTAACAAATTCAAAGTATTATTAATGTATATGTGGGTGTGTAGTTCTGTACAGATTATTATGATAATTTTTAGTATGGCTAATATTGAGTAAGTATTATGTTTTTATCTCTGTGTGTCTGTAGACAAGAACTTGTTCAGTTGCCCCCTTCATTTCCAGGTTTATCCTACTACGCCCCATTATTCCATAATATACCTACTACCTATATGTGTTCAGGTACCTATTTTAATTATACATAATATTATGACAGGCTTTACCTACAGGCTGAATACCATTAAAGGAATCAGACCGATTATCGTTATAATATATTCTATCTCTATCATTCAAAAGCACCAGAAACGGTGGCTAATCTAAAACGGGACAAGAAAGTCGAAAAAGGCTCTTTATGACCGTAATAAACGGATGACAAACAGACAGAGAGCGTTATAGGATTACCATTAGAACCCTTCGCGCGACATCCTAAAAAGTACAATGGGGGCAAACTAGCAAAAACTGTTGATAATCTCCGAAGAAAATTCACGACCACAAACTCCTATTTAAAAGCTATAAAATAAATGGCACTCATTAACATGAGAGAAACACGCACAGATCTTCTGCTTCAACAATGGGACCCAATACTCGGACAAAGAGGTCCTGGCGTCTTACAGGACCTTTCTAATGACATCGCATTAGTAAAATGTCAAAACATATCAAAGGACACACGCCTCAAAAATCTCAAGTACCCGCAAACATTTCAAGGGTTATTGATCACTGGCAATTTGTTAATTCTTTTATTTAACATGCCGCTAACATTATGGCGTATTTTAAAATTCATTTTGCGGCGACGGCTGGTGGCATCACAATGGTGTATCATATGGGTGAGAGTGATATTAATGCGGGGGCATTAGTCTTGCAGGGAATTCAAGATTTCATAAAAAATATACTGAGGAAATCGAATTTCAAAGATACACGTTTGTTGTGTTAGATAAGTTTGAAAGGGCTTTGGGGGAGAGAAGCTCATTGGTTTGCAATTTTAATTTAGGTAGGTATGCTTACAATGTCATAATCATATTTCAAATATAAATTTTATTGTACAATATAATTATGAGGGCAATCTTACAAGAACTAGGTTATTATGTAGGTGTTTTTTCGTATTTTTACTACAAAAGACAGCTATCGTTAAATTAACTCAAGAATAGGCGCTACAGTCCGCCTCACTACAAAAAATTAAACCAGGGTTAAACAGGTGTTTCTAAAATTAATTCCACAAAATCGACGTCTATCACTCGCGTTTTTACTTAATCCTGGCATTCTAATTATTTCACTTATGAATTTGTTATTGAACTAGAAAAGGCGAGAGTTAGACGTCTATTTGTGGAGATAATATTTAGACTCATCTATTCAATTCTGGTTTAAGTCTTTTTTGGTAAGACCCAGATAAGTTAAAAGATTGTTTTCGAGCTTCCAGGGGCACGTTAAGCTTTCGATTTTGGTTTTTATCGATTGATAAGAGTCTTTAAGATTCGTCAGAGGCCCTTGGGAGACTTAATAACTCTAACACCAGAGGCCGGCTCTCAGACGACAAATAATCAAAGAAATATTGTTTCTTCTTCAGAATGACAACTACTGGTAAACAGCAACGCAGTTGTAAATCACAATTTGAAACTGCTTTTACTCAATTAAAACTATGACGGTCTTACCACAAAATATTTAAACCAGAGTTGAACAGATGTGTCTAAATATTATATTTTCTACTAAAATCGACGTCTAACCCTTTTTCTAATTCAATAACAATTTCACAAGGAAAATAATTAGGAATGCCAGGATGTAGTAAGAAAACGTGAATGATATACACGTCGATTTTGGAAACTTTTGTTTAACTCTGGTCTAATATGTTGTGGTAAGACGGTGAAATACTAACTGGCTTACCTAGCTATTTACCTACATCTCATTAATTGCGTTAATATTGCATTGAGATGCATCTGTTGGCATCTACCGATTCATAAAGGAGAAAAAGGCCGTCATATTTTATTTTTCATAGTAGGTACCTACCTACTGAACAATATGGGAATATATAGAATTAAGTATAGCCGTTATACTTACAAGCTCCGGCTACATGAATTTTCTTCATCCACGGATAAATAACCCTGTCTGTGTTATCCGAACATATCGAAGAGTCGTCATCTTCAACGGGCGGACTCTCGAGCAGCAACCTCTCATCGTCCATCTCAGATGCCGGTGACCCTTCCCGTCCTAAGGCATGAAGCTTACGACCAGCCGGCGCCGCTTCCTCTATATGCCTTTCAAGCCTTAGCCCCAGCTCAGCTAAGCCCGGCGTGGCTTCGTTATGAGGAGCGTAGCCGTGGTCGGCGTCAGATGGGTGCGAGGGCTCTGGCGGGCGAGGCGGCGGAGCGACCGGTGGATGCTGAGGCAGAGGATGGTAGTACCCCCCGTATCCGTAACCTGTTCCGATCTGGACCGGGGCATATTGGTGCTGGTATCCGTATTGGAGGTGTTGATGCTGGTAGTACTCCCCTGGCGGTATGTAGTCCGCTTGGCTGTACTCTTCGGACGGTGGGAACTTGGGGTCCGGCTGCGGCTGGTACCCACCGTTCATGAGGAAGGAGCTCATGGTAGGCGTGGTCGGGTCGGCGCATCACCTCGTACGCTACACGCCCGTCAATATGGCCGCCATACAAATGTTAACCATCCTTGTGTTTCTATCTGTTTTTGTCTTGTTTTGTCTAGTGAGAGCAAAGTATATGGTTACAAGATTTTGATATCTTCCAACGGTTAAAGGTTTAGGTAGTCCAATCTCTAAGAAGAATTAAAATGTTGAGAGTTTTTCTTAACAATTTCTCAATTCATGTTGAATTATCTGTAACCTGTCTATAAACGTTGGGTTCCAATAGCTGATAGCCGATATTCCACAAAAAAAATTGTAAATGTATATTTGTATCACAAAACTAAAGGTATACTCAAAATTGTATGCTTTATTATATCATGAAGAATTACTTTTTTTTATTAGAACTGTTTTCAGTCTATATACTCATCTGCACTGTGTCTTCTTTGTCCATAAAATATCACGTAACTCTACATCAACCTCACATTCACAAGTCTTCCAAAATTTTCATTTGTTTGATTACAATAAACACTGTAACCGCCTCAATAATATCACTTATAGTTTAGTTTCTTCACTCACTCGCGTCACCTAAAATGTGCTCTTCATTTACACTCTTAATTCACTCAAAGTTTTGTAAAATATAATATTGCAAAGTCATTTGATTTATCACTTTTTAATCATAAACAATGAAGCTAAAGGCGCGCTATCCTGCAGCGACATTTTGAGACAATATACACTGCCCAACAAGCCAGCGCACTCTGTCACTTTAAGGACTCCTATACATGTTCATCAATTTTTACATACCACCTTCCATTTTTAAGGCGGAGCTGTTCTTCAGCTGTCTTATTCTAAAGTGCCCAAGCAAATACCACTTTTACTAGTTAAACCTCAAAGCTCAATATTGCATGCAGGTTGCTTCAAAAGCAATAAGCCATAACAACGATCTTCCCCCTTCCACTTATTCAGAGCCCCATACGGGTAAACGAAACAGAAATAGCGGGTATAATTGAAAGTGAACTTCATTTTTATACCTTTATCTCTTTCTTTCAAATAGAGGTTTACATTGGAGTAGGCGAGACAGATTCTGAACCAAGCTTATTCTATTGGAGAGATTAAGAAGCTGTTTAGTAATAATACAGAACGAACATGGTCTCTGTTCATAGCGGCACGAGTATTTTAAATATTTAATATGCAATTTCCTTTTATTTTTCATTTTAATACCGTCCATTATTGTAATGGACGACAAGTGAGATATAATTAGGTAAGAATTAATAGTGTACGTTATAGACCGTGTAACTGCAGTATTATTACGTTTAATCATCATTCATCGCAATAATTACTTACTTACTAATTAGTTTAATAAATTGAACTTTAAATACAGCAATGCATTAACAAGCCCTTTATAAAACCTCCAAAGATGAACAAAATATTATGATTCAAGTTATTTAAGGTAGGTGCTATAAAAATAATTAATCAAACGACAACCACAAGAAACAATACAACAAGCGTAATCCCGCATAATCCTGACATCTTCACCATACAAGCAGTACTAACGAACGCAACAAAAACAAAGAGCATATTATTACAAGTCACGATACAGCGTATCATGGAGCGTAAGTCGCTAATACCACACTCACAGTGGCCGACAAGGGAGCCGACAAATAAACAAAAATGTACTGTGATTTTATTGAATTAGACGATCACAATGGTAGGAACCCGGTCATCCGACCAGATCCGCTGACTCATGGCTTCCAACCGGCTGCAGCAACAATAGGTGGCAACGCGCCGTCAATGGCTGTTTGATCAATAAATAGACGTGTTTCTTTTCGGTGTGCTATGCGGGCCTTGGGAATTGATTTCATTGGAGTTTTAAGGAAAGTAAGAATTTTTTAATCTGTTGTTTTTAGCTGCGTTTGTTTTCGACCTATACCTCTAAGATTACGTTCATAAATGGAAATGAACAGCTTTCAGATTTATTGCACTTATATTCAAATTGGGTTAATTTACTAAGTTTTAATTTATGTTTTAAATGCACACGTTTTTTTTCTCTTTATATGATTTATATCTCTATACCTACCAAATTTTATCGAAATTTGCTCAACCGTTTAGCCGTGAAAAGGTAACAAACAAACAAATAGATAAACATGGTTACTTTCGCATATATAATTTAATATGGATAAAATCTACAGACTATATTTTAATATGATAACAGAGTACATTATTGTACATACCTACTTGCCAAAATAATGCGAGGTTAAAGTTAAAATTAACTAGAGACTTATTTCAATATCTACTTCCGATGAAGATGTTCTAAACAAACTTTCTTGGGCGAAGTTCTGCGTTCCCCTTGTTTTTTCTCAACTCCAACAGCCTGCCAGCTCGTTCCATCCAGAGCAAACTTAATCCAAGTTTAATGAACAATACGACAGGCCTTTAATCAAACTTTGGATTTACTAACTATTCCATCAAACGAATCGATCCTTTAACTCTGGCCTATAAGATTTAATTTACGTTGTTGTTTTAGATGCACATCGGCCGTTCACAATTTAGTTTCTCAGCTGGAGAAAAACCTATTTAGCTGACTTTGATCGTATTATTTGTTCTCGTTTTATTTTTGGATACAGTTTTAAAGTATGAAAGACATCAAAAGTTATTTAAACTTTACAAGTTTGTGTCAAGACGAGCCTTGTTCATTACTTAAAGCTTTGTGGTTAAAGGAGCCTTAAGGTTTTTATAATGCTCTACAAACTACAATAATAATAACATATTACAGCTTTAATATATTATTTTTACAATATTTTAGCTATAATTACTCTACTAGTCTACATACTATTCGCAGTAGATTATAGGCAGTACGCCAAACCCATCACTATATCCAGATGAACTCCTGCCGTAGAGTCCTAAGTAGGTACATATACCTAATATATAAATATCTCAGTCAGTATACACTATACGTAGGCAAGTACCTACTTACCTACTTATAAAAAAATCATAAATGTGTATGCTATCATCTCTCTGTTCAATTATTGTTCTAATACAATTTGTTTTTATTATTTTAAGCCCTGCAAAAGTTGGAACAGAGAATGGACGGTCAAAATAAATAATAAACTGAACGAATTCCGCCGCAGGAACGTATAATTTAAAATTTCTAAGCGTTCCCGGTATCTTGATGGGTAGGGGATCGGGATCGGATAACCAATTTTCTTTAATGGCGGGTTTCGTTTCCTATCTTTGTCGGGTCGAGTGCCGGCGTTTTTGCAATGCCTCGCCCCTCTCGGCTGGATTCGAATTTGTGGGCATATAAATGTGTGTTACCTATCTACTCGCGTCGGTGCATGTGTGTGCACACAAGCTTGTGTATTTTCACCTACTTTAGTATATAGTAGGTAGGTACATTATTTTATCTGTGGGTATATTACAGTATTTTTCTTATACTTATTTACTTATTCAACCAGAGCCAAAGTATTTGTAAATTTGTCGTTTATAGTAAATTATCAAAATATTTGACTTTGAAAATAGAAAAATGCGATTTCGTTTTTACTTATACCTACTTATTAGTCAAAATGAGCATTACAGACAAGAAAACAGATGCCTACTATTTGGCTAATGAAACAGCCATGCCCCCACATAAGATATTTAATTTGACCCTATAAGCCATGCTAACACCAACCTATTTGAATGAATAAATGTATAAATACTTAACTAATGATGAGGTTTGTGAACGAAAATCAAAAAACTCTACATGGAATGAAACCCAACAATACTAAACGGTACCTACTGTATAAAATCAATACTACATTACGTGTTTACAATTTACAAGTCTTCTATTGTTATGTTGTCTCTAATGTTATTTATCTCTTGGGATTACAAAAGATCTGCCCCAATTTTCTCGAATAACACCCACCAAGGCACCGCCAACGCGCCTTGTCAAAACCACGCGAGTTTTTGACGCGTCATCGTACGTCAGACTTCTGACAGCTGACACATTTGCTACTTGCGCAGTTTCTTTGGTGACGTCACATATTTTATTAAAAGCAGTTGGAATTAACGTTGTTTTTTTCCAAAAGATACAACATGATACGAACTATTTATTTCGGGTGACTTCGTGCGCATCGCTCGCTGAAGCAGATACCAATAAAGTTGACACCGAGTCCGACGTCGGTACAGGCGTTGACACTGACGCTATCAAAAATGCTGGACATTGGAACAAATGCCAATGTCAGACTACTGACACTTTTGACAATGAATTGTTTTGACAGCGTCTTTTAAAATTGGAAACCAAAGCTACTGGTACTGCTATCCTTAGTTTGATAACGTCGCCCTCCTACAAGCAATCACTCGAATGCAAATGTAACGATGCTAAATATACCACTTATAGAATACCACACATTGTCAAACATGTTAGATACGTAGACGTAAGTAGGGGAAAAAAGCTGCAAGCTCCTCAATAAAGCTAGCGCTACCCGTCCACGATTCTGACGAGCGTCACCATTCGTTCGACGACTGACAGCTGTCACTTCCGCCCTCTCTTTACTTCTCTGACGTCACCCTCTGCAAGGAATCGCAATTTGCGAGCTAGATATAAACTTTCTGGAACTCATAAGTTGGGAAACCATAAACCAACCTTGATGGTGGAAATAATAATAATATGTTTATAAATAAAAATATCAGGGGCATTGAATATTTTAGCTCTTCTCTCTCTTTTTCCTACTAAGTGTATACAAGCATGTATAATAACATCGCGAGGCATGCGTCGCGATTGCCTCGCGATGTGTGAGTGTGTGCTCATTGTAAGCAGTTCTACAGTACAGACAACTGCGAGGAAATGTGCAGCGCACTGTTTGCGACGCATGCCTCGCGATGTCGAGCCTACACCCAGCAATGGGAGGATAAAGTAAGGTTGTGGTCGAATAAAAGCATCCACTTACACTGAGTGGGGCTCGACATTTTGATCATTAAATTGCATTAAACTGAATACTGACAAAATGAAAAAATACCTAAGTGGAAATTCTGTTACTTAAATAATATTGGCAAATGAAATCTACGGAAGTAGATACAATTTTTGCCTTCACTTTTATCCCTCTGCTTCATATTTTGCCATCTTTATGTGTATGTATGTCTCACAAAAACGTCAAATGTTACAGTGCCGGGGGAAAACGTTTGGTATTCTTAACTTTAGCGACTCGAAAGGTCCCAGCTACGATCGGACTCCAAGCCGAAATAAACCTTCCACTTCGAAGGAAAGGTTAAGTTTGGCTTGGTACGTGAATGGTGAGTTTGTTAGTTCACAGCTGAGTGAGCAAGTCTTTCATTAATCAGTGAACAGTCGCGACATTGCAGTGCCGGCGTCGTGGTACAATTTTTTTCCTCTTTCGCCCTTAGATTGGATATTGGACACGATTTCCTTGGAAACTTGGCAGAGACTGGGTGGTCGGTGCTCGGTGCGCTAATCAATATGTAGCGGGATTATACTCCACGTTATATTTAGGTTGTTTATGTATGAGAAAAGTTACGGTGAAAAATTATGGCTTAATCTGCCTCACGAAAGTGTGGCGAGATATCTATGCTCAGCAATAGCGGTATGATAGGAGGGGTATGTGATCATGATTATTATATAATTAAGATATTAAGATTTTAACTTAAAAAAAGGAAACAATGGCTCACATCGGGTCTTTTTTCATACAACAACCCCCATTCTTATAAGGGTTCAGATCACGAGTCACCATATCCACTCACCCCTCAATTCCGTCAAAGAGCATGAGCGCGAATTTACATTTCAATGCATAATTTAGCATTACATACTTACACCCGAGCGGTTGAGGATATCTTGAAATCTCGAAACAGAAGGACAATTTTATTTTGACCTCGCCGTGCGCCACTGTTCGCTTACATACTATTGCGTATTCTGTGACATATACATACGATTTCAATAAATTCTGAAAATGGCAACGGCCAAGACAAAATTGTCGGTGCACAATGTTTACTTTATCTCCCCTCAGTCACTCTACACTCTATCCCGCGAATTGTCCCTCCGTGAATAAAACGGGGGAGGATTTTTTGTTGTTGCTTTTTATTTAAACTGCAGAGGGTTAGTATCCCTTTTCCGCGTATGTATGTGGATAAGTGCTAAAGTGCTCGTATTGTTTCTTTAGGTACATAGCAACTGAGAAAAGATATATTTATGCTTACTAAAGTAATACTTACTTTAGAGAGAAAAAAATAGGAATCGAATTTTCATATTATGATAATCACGACACATGCGTCATTGGCGTGAAAGCGCAAACCACAATCTGCATCGCACCCAATCGATCAACCGCTGACTGGTACATTATTCTTTAATAAACTATAATTTTACGCTTCCACTGTACGTCTCAGCTTTCTAATACGGCCTCTGATCGATTGCCCGGAAAATTGCACCGAATCACCGTCAATATTTTGACACAATCCGAGCATCGTATGACGAAACAATCGAAGTTTTCGAACGCTTCGAGGATTTAACTTCCTTTTGTGAGGGGTATAGATAGAACTTAATATAGGAGTTGGACGTTTGATAGATCGGTCTCGGGGGAGCTGGGAACGGTAGCCGTGTCGCTTGTGCATCACAATGGTCCGCTGAGGAGACAACTGTCCCATTTGGGAACAGATAAGATTGTCAAATGGCTAAATGAAAAGATCTCATTACGTAGGTAGGTAGGTATAGAGTTAATACTCGTAGACGGAGATTGTTACTACTCGTATTTGATTTTGTATACTTAACATTATTATTTTTTAGATGTAGGTACCTGAGTATTGGGAGTTTTTATATGGATATTTAATATCCGCCCGCGCGTTAAACAACACGTCGCGTTTCGTCGCGTTGTCGTTCCATCGTGGTTTAAATTTTCTTTAAATAAACGATTTTTTTTTTGGTTCAATTATAATTATTGGAACAATAGAAAAGCGAAAGCAACTCTGTCTGTCTGTTTGCGCTTTTTTCACGCTATTTGGTACAGATATATTTTTTTACTCTGGTATAGGAATGCTCACCTACTTTCTTACAACGCAATAATTCTTTTTTTGGGGCAAACGAAGTCGCAATGACAAATCCCTTTATAAAACTTGCTTTCTTAAAGCCTATTTCTCACAGTTTATAGTATTATAATGCAGAAAGCCGTTGATATCAATGGCATCAATGCACATAGTTCAACAAACTACGAGTCGCATCGCAGGTTCACCGCAAAAAGCATCAATCCGCTTCACTCTGGGCTGTTCCTCATATGACTAATGATGGAAAATAGGCAATAGACGATTGGAAAATCTTGACATCATTAGAATTTGCCGATATTTTTGGGTGATTTTCAAGCTTACGCTAGTTTTTGTCTTCAAATGCATCAGTGCTCTCGCAAAAAGCTTCCATCGTCGCTCGCTCTGTAGTGACAAACGATGTGAGGATCTCGAAACCGTCTAGCTATGTAACAAATATATAACGTAACGTGTGCGCTTATTTGCTAAATGGAAATATTTTTTAAATGTGCCGCTATTCTAAACTGTGAACTCGGTAAACAACATTTTATTTTAATTTTTGATAAAAATATAGAAGTATTTTTTTCTTAAACAGATCCAATTTTACTCCTGATAAATGTTATCGTCTAGTTTGTTAGCTTCTGGCTCATTTCCGCTTCAATTTCAAGTCAAAACACTGACGTCAGATAGAGCGTCACGTCAGTGTTGAAGATGCTATCTGGTGCTGATGCGCAGGCAACTTGCGGGGGCGCCTTCATGCAGACTCAGGGCGATCAGATAAGTCAATCAAGGTGCGATTCGGGCCGTGAGATCTAGAATAAAGTTGAATTTGTCTGACGAGCTGTTTGTTTGTAGCTGTACTTATAAAAAAGTGTTTTTTGGAAAGATTTTGACAGCTTGTTCCGATTGAAAGTTGCGATGGATTACTGGATGGATATACGTCAGTATTTTTACCAAATCTGCGGATTACATTGTCCTTGTTGCATTTTTTATCAGGCTAATTAAATGGTGTATGGATCTTCTTACTTTTTAAGAAAATTAAGTACATCGTCAACAATTTTTATTTAACAAAAATTATTTTTATGGTGCTTGTAAAAACTTTAAAAACTTACATACTATTTCAGATATTATTCGTATTAAAAGCTAGCACAAGGCAAATTACAAATGAAGCGAAGCGTGCTAGTGCCATGAAAGGGAGTATTCAACTATGTGCCCTACTAGCTGCCAACTATATCATTAATTTTGATTTTTTTCCGCTTAAATGTGTCTTTACAGACCTGTGTCAGTTGACGTACGAAGTTACAAACTTGCTTTGTACGGTTAGCATCCGAAGTATTGTTTATATAAAACTTCAAAGCAAGCTTGTTATTTATTAGTAGGCACTTAAAATAAGAGCAACAAGCTGTTACTAACGAATTTATCCGCATTTATACAGATAACAATTAGTAAGATGATGTAAAAGACTTCGCATACGTAAATGAAATATCACATGTCCCTTGCTCTCTCACTCATTTAACCCAGCAGAGCTCGGCACAGTTTAGTGACAGCTCGGCACATCTCAGTGTTAGCTCAGCAGAGCTCCGAATAGCTCAACGACAGATCAGCAGAGCTCGAAACAGCTTTGTGTCAACAGCTCATCAAAGCTCGGCACAGCTCAGTGACAGCTCGGCACCGCTCAGTGGTAGCTCAGCAGAGCTCAGCGTCAGCTCAGCAGAGCTCGGAATAGCTCAATGACAGATCAGCAAAGCTCGGAACAGCTCAATGACAGATCAGCAGAGTAGTACTAGTTGCAAACAGTCGGAAAATACATTTTGCACAGTTTGAAACGTTATTCGATTTACCAAACTTCTTTTATTATTCCAACAGTACTTGGTTACAATAATTACCAGTTCTCCAGTTCCGCGCAGTGTCGCGCTCGCGTATCGAAAAACTTTTAATTTAGCCAACGTCTTTGTGAGTCTTTTAAAGACTCCGTATTGTATGCATTTAACAAGGAGCCCCGGCGACAGTTATAAATGGATTTCCTACTATTTTTCTCGAAGGATCGGCTTAGGTACGGACTCTACGGAGTCTTTGTTCCGTTTTAGTGGTTTCCTACTGAATTAGATACCAACGTATGTATGTAGGTATTGAAAATAATTATTTGTGATGTAGGCTACATATAGAGAACTCTTTTTTCTTACCAACAGCATTCTAGAATATACGTCAAGTTAATAATACAGAAATGCCTATGACAACGAATCAAAAGTTAGTAAAAATGGTCAAAGTTTCATTTTAACTAAAACTGAGGTGTCTGCTGCATCGACTGGAAGCAAACTGAAAATCTTTGAAAGCCATTCCAACTTGTGAAAGATTGCACATTTGCGCATCGATTCTTAAATTTTAATTACTCAAACAGCAAACTCAAAGCAATCAAGGAGAGACCCTGTGACCCATTTTAAAAGTTTCATTCGTAATGACGACTTTTTAAGGATGTTCAAAATCAAATCAAATCGATAAAGAATCGAAAATTTAATCGATTCAATTTGAAAAATACGATCCTATTTTATCACACTTAAGATAAGTTAAATACTCAGTTCGTTTTTTTTAATTTTACTTGTTACTCAATTACTGCCTAATTTAAAATAATGCAAGACTATGTAAATCATAATAATAATAATTATTGTAATAAATCAAATAATACAAAGTTTGATTTTACCTGCAATATATTAATAAGTTAACTTAAAACTAATCTGAAGAAGTAATGTCTCGATTATGATATAAGTATCATAATCGAGACATTACTTCTTCATTTATCGATTTTATCGTGAGCCTGTGAACTTGCATCTCTAAGAGCAAGAAGGCAACGAGGGGAGTGATAAATGGAGAACATCAATCAGTTGTATTTAAGTGTTGCAAATTTTCGGCCACATCGCGAGTTATCGTTATTAAGGATTCCGGTTGTTTTGAATAAAATGATTGAGTGCGGTACTGGGTGGTGCGAGATTAAAATAAAAAGTGAACCATTTTTGCAAAAATATTCCAAGATCGGATGTGTTCGAACAATGAGGAGTATGTCTTATACTTCACTAATTGTTTCTATGTTTTTGCTTGCTTTTATATTTACAAAGTGTTTTGAAAATTTCAAATGTCGTTTTTTTTATCCAGTACTTAAGTACCAACTTACGTTACTTACCGATCACCATTGCTGTTATAAAAACTGTAAGATAAAATTACATAAAAAAACAAGAGATAAAATTACATAAAAAGTATTCGACGATATTACTTTAAATTCCCGTGAATTTATAGATGTCGTGTTTAAAAAAAATTGCGCTACACATTACATGTTTCAATTTAACAGCATAAAATAAACTGTTTAACTCTAATGAGAACCAAAATCCATCTTTAATTCGACCGAGTGTTTCGTACAAAATAAACTCGTCTTCTTTCTTTCCGCTGTAAAGTAATTTAATCAAAGTCACTCCATCCAATATCGACTGTCTTCAACTTGCAACAAAGCAATTTCATCGGAAACTTTTAAGTGAGTCATCGATTCTAAAGTGGATGAGAAATTCAAGAAGATTCGTTCTATACGATTTTATGCAAAGTGTAGAGACTGAAGTAACAATAATGTAGATAGGTAGATAGATAACTCTTTATTGACACCAAAATTTAAATAATATGTAGTATGTAGTACATCAAAATGTATATAACAGGAAGGCCAAACTTAAAAATAGGTACAATGAGCGGTCTTATTGCTTAAAGCGATCTCTACCAGACAACCTTTAAATGGACAAGACAGACAGCAAGAATAGGGTTGGGTCGCTTTATCATCATATTTTTTTCTAGAGAGGTTTTGAACCTCGTTTTTTGTTTCGAACTCTACTTTGCTTATGTAACAGGCCGCCTCTCGGGACAGTACGTCACGTAAGTGTTTCTCACACTGGGTCGTATCACGTAACCCTTTTGCTGTTGGCCATGCTATTTGTGCATTTTAGAGGCATAATATTATGCACAAGGTGTGGCCGAGCCTGTTGCTCTCGTGTTGGCCTTTATAAGCGACAGCCTTCCTAATTAGTAGGTTTAGCCATCAACGTAAAAGTCACCTCCAGGGCTACCAAGGTTATATATACGGTATATTAAGGATACGACAAAAAGGACATCATCATCAAAATCTAAATCAAGGCGTTTATTGTAAGTACACAATAATATTGCACTTTAAAATGTTACAACCAAATATGATCACATTAAATTAAGGAGTAGGCAATTGATTATGGTTTGAGTTTGAAAAATAATGTTTCCTTATTTTATGCAAAATTAGGGTTCCGTAGCCAAAGGCAAAAAACGGAACCCTGATAGATTCGTCATGTCTGTCTGTCTGTCACAGCCACTTTTTTCCGAAACTATAAGAGCTATACTGTTTAAATTTGGTAAGTAGATGTACTCTATAAACCGCATTAATTTTTTTACACAAAAATAGAAAAAAAACAATGAAATTTAGGGGCCCCCATACTTAGAACTGAAACTAGATTTTTTTTTCCCATTAAACCCATACGTGTGAAGTATCTATGGATAGGTCTTCAAAATGATATGGAGGTTTCTAATATATTTTTTTTCTAAACTGAACAGTTTGCGCGAGAGACACTTCTATGTGTCCTTCATGTTCCAAAAATGTGTGTCCCCCCCCCCCCTCTAACTTCTAAAATAAGAGAATGAAACTAAAAAATATAATTATATGATGTACATTACCATGAAAATACCATCGAAAATTGGTTTCAACGAGATCTATTTAAGTAGTTTTTTTAAAACTTCATAAACCCTAAAAATTACATTATTATTAAAACATCGATCAAAGTTACAACGAACTACAAGAACTTTTATATTATGTTACTTGCTGCTACGGAACCCTTCATGGGCGAGTCCGACTCGCACTTGCCCGCTTTTTTAAATTATGATCATAGTCAAGAACTGTCGCGGCATATAAAGATACTATTTAAATCTTTAGATCGTAGCAACATACGTATAAGATCAATAATATTATAATATGTAGGTAGTCAATCAATAAATTGCGAGGAACCTTAGTCTTAAATACTAATCAGTCTTCACTTCCTTCCTGTAAGTCCTTAGTTAATACTACTTAATAAACATCGATAATATCACCTCTCATGTCACGCGTTATATTAGGACAGATATTGAAGGCCGTGGTCACATTAATAATTCGTTATCAACGCTGTCAACTGGTCGGCTACCGTGGATATCCTGTAGCGATGTCACCTTTCTTGGAAATATATGGAGAGGTTTATTAAAACGCCTAATATTTAAGCTTATTTCCTCTTAAAATAATGTTATTTGAGATTTAGATGGTGATGTGTGTTTTGCCTATACAAAAGTCATATTTTTTAAGCGTATACTCGTCAAAAAAAATTTAAATTAGGTACCACTGTTAATTACATATTCGACACCAGCCTATACTTTTACTGTTAACGGTAATAAGTACTTAATCATCATAATTACGAGTATATACATTTTTGGTTTCCCGCCATAAAACAAATGAATATCTAACACCCATCTCACCGTTTCTTTACCGTCTTCCGTGTAGGTCCATATCGGACACAGTTTTGGGCAACTATTAAAAAATAACCCTGTCATACGCTATTAATCAAGCTTCGATAAGGCAGCTCAAAATGGGCGGTCTGTGTTCGAACCAGGTGATTTATTTTTATAACTCTGAATGCTATTGAGAGGCTATCTCGACCAGATTAAAAAGACCTCCCATTATTTACCCATATTCCCTTAGAGCATCTTCATTGTGAACATGTGAGGGAGGTGGGGAAGGTCTTCTTGGCTGGTGGAGTATATTGGCGATTGGTGATAGCAGCCGACGTATCGACAACGTCTTCTGGACAATGGTCAATACATTTATCAGTGCATCATGGTAATTCCCTGTGTATAGGCTTGAAGATACATTTGAATATTGGTACAGATAATTCATCATGTAACCGACTATTTTGGGTATGATGCGATTCTCAATTATATTGAGTTGAAATTTTGGGTTATTCCCAGACTACTATTCCAACAAAATTTCCCAAATTACTCCACAAAATATAATATTATTAAATTTATTTTAAATTTAATAATATTATAACGCAAGCCTAACAAATGTGGTGAAAATAATATACAACTTTGAGCTTTTATTCCCAGTAACTTACCTATATTATGCTAAATGCAAATTTTAACACTCAAATTGGGTACAGTTTTTCAATAAGTGTTCTGATGGACGACCAATAAATAAGGTAGATAAAATGTTATTAACCTCATATAAATCTGCTTTGTGTTACAACTATTTAGATCCTACGGGTATTTCTACCTGTCTTTTGTGATGTGACGACTCTAACGACAGATGATTACTCTGTACCTACAGCAGACTGTAGTGACATCTAGCGTCATGAAAGTTCGGCACCTCCTTAAAATACTAAAAAACAGAACTTCATCTGACATTAGTCTTGGGGCAACTAGCGCCATCTAGTGTCGAGTAGCAGATCTTCTAAAAGTGCTGAAATGAAGCTTTCTGTGGTTGAAAAAGCTTTTCTTCATTTTCAGCAGACGTCGTTAGCGAGCCGTGGAGAAGCGCCTGCTTTACCGACGCAGCAAGTAAAAATAAAAATAGGAAATGGAGTGATCGAGAATATTCTTAAAAATAAGAAAATTAGGAATAGATTGATAGATACACCTACTCGCCATTACAAAGCCATTATAAAGAGTTATCAACAAGCAATCAAGTTACAGTTAACTTTTACAGATAAGGTTCACGCTATTGTAGGTTTTAATGGTTGTCTAAATTGTCTAAGTACTTCAGAGCGGCTTATAGCATGAAAGACTTTGTTCTGACCTTTATTCAAGTTTAGTATAAGCTGATGCAGACCGCAGAACTATACATACTTTTAGACTTTGGTGCTAGTGGCTCTTCGCTTCTGCGAATCCGGATATCTTTATTTCTGTAGTCCCTTTAATTTTTCATTCAGAATAAGGCCGTCATAATTATGAGATATTCCCTCTCTCTTACCCTCTCCCTATTAATAGGAACTGACTTTATGAAATCTGTATAATAATATGTGTGATTTAAGCCAGGGATTTAATTCAGATAGAAACAAAGTGAATTATGCTTATACATTTATTTCAATACATTATTTAATATACGAAGATAAGTTTAACTATAAATAACGATTAAGTTACTTTTTAAAGTTTAGATAGCTTCTTATAGACGCGCTATTATGTTTCCTTCATAATGTCAACGCCATTATTGTGTACTGAGATGGTTACTTGATGGAAACATCTTACGGCCAAAATTAATAATCAATCCAATACAAATTTTGCTATCTGGGATTGATATCTCAATCCATTTTTAGGGACTATCGTACCAATAACCGACCCATGGATTGGTTTATGAAGGCACGCAGATTGGAAATCGATCGAAAGATAGGCAGCAATCCATGATCGATTTCAATCTTGGATAGGAGATACAATATTAATTTCGGCTGTTAGCTAGCACCTATCGCTTAGCTATCGGTTCGCGTCTCGTTGAAAGCTCGTAGGTACTGTAGCTGCGTAGCTGTGGCACAGAATATGGCTGTGGTTAGATATGCGCCACAATCTTTCATATTTCTATCAACATCTACAAATTAGTACCTACTTCTGATACTCACTTCCATCTCATTATTTAACCAGTGAATAAGCATCGTAACAGTGATGTGGTCCCCGTAAAACGGGGGCAGGTGTAAAGAATGCACCCTCGTCGTTGTAGAGTAACGTATTGCTGCAGTGAGCACACTTTTACAGTTTTAGGTAAGTCAAGCAATTTTAGCCGCTTCTAATGGCAGAACAGTGATAGTGTTATCTTGATAAAAGGAACAGTAGATAAATTAACACATGTAACGTGCGACCATTTTCATTTATTGTAGGGTCCTCTTTTTGCACAGACTTATGCAGGCTATGAGAATGCTGCTAGTATGAGTAAATGAGTAAGGTGGGTATTCAATATTCATCCATTAGCAGGGTCGCGTCAGGGTTGAACGCGCAACGTCATTAGCGTTCAAATTGAACCCTAGCTCGTTGAAATAGAGAAGGGGAGATTCTCCAATCCCTCTCCCTTTGATAGGAGCTCGTTTATATTGAGCGGAGGCACGTGTAATACTAAATATTGGAACGATGCCGGTATTCTACCATCATCAGGACGTGGCGCATTTTGAGTTGAGTGCCTTTAGGTCCATGACACATTTAAGGTTGACCAAATATTGTAGACGTTACGTGACTAATTATTATTGACTAAAGCAGTACCTAACCCCGTTAGAGGCACTTGGGATACCTGACAAACTTTGACACTAGAAATATTGGCACTACCACATTCGCCAAAACGAAAAAAGTAGGGGGAGGAACCTCTATTGAGAAAGTATTGGTAATGATCGTATGAGATTTGATCAGCGCCCCTACAGTACGTAAATGGAACTAAATTTGCTAGCACGTTTATGTTTATAATTATGTATGTATGTATGTATATGTATTATATATTTGCCTACATTAGTAGGTTAGTCAGGGTTTCTTAGTTGCCCATCAATTTAATAGGTGTTGCCGTCTGTAGTAGTTTAGATACTCATCGATCTGATACGGTAAGATCAGATCTAGGTATTATCAACTTACATCTGTATTAAAAGCCTTACTAAAAATAAATCTCTACACCCAAACGCTCTGTCCAAGCTCAGACTTAAGTTGTCTCAGATGGCAAAGACTTCTCAGCAGCAAAATACGGACAGCATTCCAGATTATTCGTTTTCTAACTCTGATACCCCTTGCGCATAGTCCAAGCTATCACCAGTTAGTTACGACCACATAGGTATATCAGACTACTAAGATCCCTTGTAAGATTTTGAACCAACTAGAGTTAAGGCATCAAATGGATGATCAAATCACACGCCACATCCTTTACGTGGACAGTTCTAACAACACTATCCAACACACCAACCAACCAACATAACCAGCACTATAAGGTATACAAAACCACCATTCTAAAATGAATAACGTAATAAGTTATTTTATACAAAATTTGTAAGATTTCAAAATCTAGAACTAAACTCCTCATGTGTTAGCTACAAAACTTTACTATTTTGCTGAAGTATCCCTTTCTAAAGATGAGATTTTTCTATTGTTTATTATATATGTATGTATTAGGTACATGAATAAATAAAAAATATGGATATTTGCTCACCATTGACCATTGTAATATACTTGCTATATGTTTAAATATTTCCATCAGCTAAGATAATATACGGCACTCTAGTGAATATATAATTTGATTTTTATTTAACCTCAAATACATGACCAATACAGCTTAAAGACTTAATCTAACCCGATAACTAATCACACATTGGTGAATTTGGTGATATAGCTCAAACTTAAACTGCAGGCTGTTAGTGATCAATTGAGTACTTAATCGTAGAGTCTCAATCTAACAGCACATAAGCTCCTACAGTTACATTCAGCACATATAGTAAGTACTACATCCAGGATCCAGGCATGTTTATGTCCCTTTTCTCCATAACCAATCACATGTGTGCCTGAGCGCCAGATTAAACTGCAGGCCGGACCATAACTTACTTTTAACTGGCAGTTAGGGGGTAACTGCCTGCTAGCAGTAAATTGGGATAGGTGGGCAATAACTAGATTTATTTTATGATATCATTTTATATTCGTCGCTCTGCAGCGCCAAATGCAACGACGATCTGCAACAAACAAATTTAGTGCGCCATTGCGAAATTTCTATAGGTAACAAAATTTTTCACTTTATTTGTATACTAGCGGCGCCCCGCGGTTTCACCCGCGTTACATTTACCTACAACACCTATAGGTAGCTATTTGAAAGGTTTGTGCATAATTATTATTATTGTGTCATCATAGTTAGCATCCGGGTACTGGGGCGACTGTCTGTACATTAGTTAGCTTCCGATATTGGTCGCTAAGTCATAACGTACCGAAAATGAAACAGTATGAAAGCCACATAATTATTAAAATTCTCAGATTAAACCGAGATCGAGGGACAAAGTTAAACGTACCTAATCTTACTACAACAATGTGAGTTAGTGTGTGTGTATGTATGTTTGTGAGTCACATAATAACATTTATGGTATAATCTTATCTATGATATATGCCATCTCTATCGCTTTCCCTCTCCTTCTATCTCTATATCTTTCCTTCTCCTTCTATCTCTACATAATATGTCCCTTTCTACTCTCAATCTCTATTGTTCTCCCTTTTCCTCTTTGGATTTCTCTCCCTTTATTTCTATACACTTCCCTCACAATCTATCTCTTTCCCTCTCTCACTCTCTCTCTTCCTAGGTCTCTCTTCCTTTATTTCTACATATTTTCCACTCCCTCTATATCGCCCTCTCACGCTCTCTCTCTCCCTTTATCTCCTTTCCTCTTCCTTTTCTCTCTCCCTCTCCCTCTTTCGATCGCTCTCCCTCTATTTCTGTAAATGTACCCTCTCAATCTATCTATCTCCCTCTCTCGCTCACTCTCTCTATCTCTCTCCCTCTCTCGCTCTCACTCTCTCTTCCTAGAATCTATATATTTCCCACTTACTCTATCTCTCCGCCTCACTCTCTAACTCTCCCTTTATCTCCTTCCCTCTCCCTTTATCTCAATCTACATACTTCTCCCTCTATCTCTTTCTCTCTCACTCTATCTCTCTCTCTCTCCCTCTATCTCTTTCTTTATCGTGTATCCATTATTATCTATCCCCTTGCCAAATTGCATGACGATCCGTTCAGCCGTTTATTGTGGTCCGTAGGGGGTGCATCTAAAGAATACCTCATCATTTCAACCCCTTGCCTTGCCCCCTTTAGGGATGATTTTGCAAAAAAGCTGAAACCCGTATTTCTTTATTTCTTACCAAAAGCCTAAATATACATTTTCAGATTCCTAGCTTGAAGCATTGTAAATCACTCATACAAACTTTCAACCCCTATTTCACCCCCTTAGAGATTATTTTTGAGACAAAATATAGCCTATGTCCGTCTCATAGGTCCAGTCTACCCCTATACCCAATTTCATCGAAAACGGTCCAGCCGTTTGAGCGTGAAGAGCTAACAAACATACACACACACACACTCACAAACTTTCGGCTTTATAATATTAGTAAGATTGAGCAGGATTACTTATATTATATTTATTTTGAGGAAATATATAAAACACAATAAGATGCGTGACACAATAACTTCAATATGTATAGTATACCTAATGACAAGGTAAATGTATATATAGGTGCTAACTGAATTAAAACTACCAACATACTAGTTATTTTCAGTGGTTTCAAAGTCTTTTGTTTCTATAAAATGTATGCAAGTTGCCAGCTTTATGTGTCTCGCCTTCAGCCATAAGTTACGTAAAAGCGTTTTGTGGCGCGATATTAAGAAATATATGACTTTATATGTAAGGTTTATTGCTAGTTATTGTGGTCATAAAGCTGTTACACTTCGACTGTTAGCGACATAGTGTGTCATTGTCTGTACTACACAAGTTATAGGCAGGGTTATAAAATGTACTCTGTAAATACTTTTGCTGCAATATAAAGCTTTAGAATAACTTTAAACACGTTTTAATTTTATCAAATGGCTCCATAGATTACACGTAAATATTTTTGAATTTCTGGGTCGTCTTATACAGCCGAAATTAACATTGTATCTCCTATCCAAGATTGTAATCGATCTTGGATTGCTGTCTATCGTTCGATCGATTTCCAATCTGCGTGCCTTCATATACCAATCCACGGATCGGTTATTGGCATGTTTGACCCTAAAAATGGATTGTGATATCAAATCCCTGATATCAAAGTTGGGATTGGATTGATTAATTTCGGCCGTATATAGACAACTCACACACCCTATAATAATATGTGTGTATAAAACTTGCATTTTGAATAGGAGTTGGCATTCTGACTATTTTAAACAAAAGAGGTATTAAATTATGTATTCTATGACAAAAGATTAATGCCAGATGACGTGCAGTATAAAATGTGGTCGACTTTGTAAAAAGCTGCGCAGGTGGTGTTTCTGACGTTTTCTTTCTTCGAAGCATAGTAGCGAGGTCTTCCAGCCGTGAGATACCTGTAGAGACGAGCTTCTGATACTTATTATACTACAAAAGCCCGGATCTACAGGGTAGATCACGAATGTGCCAATATTCACTGTTTTCGACGGTCTTCTTATTTCGTGATGACTTCTTGCAAAGGAGGACTTCGCTCGATGGTTTTCCCAATTCTCGGGTATCTGAAACTTTTATACGGTGCATTATTATTTACTATTTCGTAAAATAAAACTGTTAAACTGCAAAGTTGGCCACACTTTGATGCAACCGTGACGATCATGTTTGGCCAGCAGTAAACACGGAACTTTTCGTTATATAAAAATAAGTAACCATTAACCAGAGCTTCCCTCGTTCTACTGTTACTCTTGTTTGAATGGACGCTACGTGAGACAGACGAGTTTATTACAGAACATCTTACGGGGTAAAGCTTTTTTGATCCCGATTCATTCATAAACTTCTCCCGAGACGTTCTTAATCTCGCTTATACGTTATACATAACTGAAATGTAGGTACTAAACATGCCACATGTTTCAGGCTACACGCGTAATTAACGGGAGGTACACACAGCCGTAACTAAGTATGAAAATCTCGTTAATCGTATGCCAGTTCGCGATCAATCATAATACGTAGGATTACTGTGCAAATCAGACATGGTAGGCGTTTGTGTTAGATTGTGATTTATCACGTATTGTTCACTTATCATTTACATGAATAAATTATTCTTCTAATCTTGTCTTTGATATTATATTAGCTTTGGAAAATGCAGCACTATAATCACCGCTCAGACATCAAAGTATAATTTATATTTGTTTTTTCGAGATCTCTAATAATTATTTTGTGTGTTACTTTTCAAAAAAAGGTATTATGTATTTAAGTATCCTATAACGCTAAATGAAATATATTTACAGAATTACCTAACTAAAAACTGCCCAAGCAAACCAACTCATGAAAATGAAGTAACATATTTATGAAAAACATTTTGCACTAATATTGTGTCACGCAGTCACGAACTGACAGAAACAGGAACGCAAACTTAACAATCAATCACATTCACTCGAGCAACGAAAATTCAATTTACAGATAACAATACAACACTTCCCTAATCTGATAGCATGACGAAGGACCACAAATCTGAGGATTCGCTATCGACTCCCTCGGGATCCGCAAAAAAATAATCTCAAGCTATTCTCGCAATTCACGACCGCCATTGTACGCCCAATAATGTAGTGGAGGAAAGGCCCTAACAGAAAGGTTCACTTAATTGCGCGAGGGAAGACGCTGAAAGCAGCCCGAGTATTGTTTCCCGCGAGGCCTTTGTACCGATTCTCTGACTCATCAATTTCCACAGACCCGCGAACATCTTTCTAGATCGAGGCTTACTCTAGACGAACGCTTTTCTCGGAGTTACGAGCTGGAACTGCGAGCGTCGTGACGTCATTAATCTATCTTAACTCGAACTAATCCCGTTAAAGAAATCCGCGCGGAGAACTGACTTGAAAACCAATTCATTAGGCAAGTGATGCATTAAGCGAACTGCTATCGCCTCTCGGCGTAACCACGGGAACATTAAATAGAGCATCAGTGGGCTTACATAAACTACGCACCTTGAGAGAGGTCTTAATTGAAACTAATTTATAAATCTAACAAGGCCTCGTTCGAGTAAATATCTACGCGATTACGTCGATAGAACTACAGCGTTAGGAAGCAGAAATCCCAGCCGACCCCCTCCCCCCCCCCCCCCTCCCCTTACCTCCCCGAGCTCTGTGTAGTGTCCTCCTGCCATCATTAATCTTGCACGTCGAGCAAACAGCTTCCCCGCTAGTGGAAACACACAGCGACAACAAGCAATCGAAACGTAAAATTACGAGATACGATCCGATTGTAATGATAATAAATTATCCAGACAGTTATAAAATGTACTTATCACATGGTTCAAGGCGCGATTTCTCATTTCACTGATCTCATTTGATACTTTTTAAACATTTATATTTTCTAGTAAACGTATCTTTTGTGACGACTGGAGCTTCCCCGAGTAGCGTTTTTGATACATTTATTCCAATAATTTTAAAAATGTCACCTAACTTCCTATCGTATCACTACAATGTTTCCAACCTCTTAAAGCATTACATGGAAGAAGAAGTATATCACCCGGAATATAAGTATCTTGAGATCGTCGTAAAATCTTGGTGTATCCACAAGGTAGTTTATCACCGTAGCGTACCGATAATATAATCAAGCTATCGCGAACTAAGTGAAGGCCCGAGGGGTGGGCTAATTAATTGAGTTTGGCTACAGGTTAATGTCAGCGATTTCGTTTTACGATGAATTAATAGGTAGTAGCGAGCAGCAGATGAATTATTTGCTCGCGAGCAGACATTGGTCTGGATTTTATGATATGTAGGAACTTATACCGTACCCAGTCAGGTTATAAGGCTTTTAATTCCAACGAACGGCTCGTATCACAGCGTAATTTAGGAGCTCGTAGTTCTGCGCAATATTTGGAACGTTTGTAAATCTGAATTGGAAGTAAAAAGCTCAATGCTCTCTTTCGTTGACTGTACCATCTGAGGATGACTTATATTTGCTAAATTTTCTTCTATATCATTGTGCCTACTTATATTGGACTTCGAATAAGTTAGTTACCTAAAGTAATAGATAAAACCATACTTTATATAATATGTTTTTATGCTACTTTTATACGACAAGTGTAACGAAAGGCATGTTACTTGTAATCTCGTTTATTATGTAGGTTACTTAATCAACATTCCAAACACCAAAAAAAAAACTTTGTCATCAAAATTAAAACTTTTAAGTAACCGAGTGGTTTTTTGCTCCAACGATCAGTGATATCCATTTAGCCATCATTGTTAATTCAATTTAAATAAATTGTAGAGCTTTTGAAAGGAGAAGGACTAACAATAAAAGATTCTCGTTTGAATTCCTTTTTCGGATACGGCTTATTATCTATTGACTTAAATGGATTAACGAGATTAGGCTTTCGTTTCTTGAATTTTAGCACAGTTTTGTGGAATGAAAAAAATGAATCCTTTAAACTTTCAAATTGAATTTATTTGTATTACAAATTAAATAAAGCCTATATCGAACGGAATTGCCAGTTCCTTTCAAATTGAAGTATGCCGAATCCAGTCATGGTATTTGGTTACGATAACAAGTAGCGGCAACCATTTAGCAATTCCGGACTACACAAAGTGACATCGAACTCGATCCACTCGACCCCTTCCGAACAACATCCGATCTCCACATTAATTAACTCAGGTAGATACCCCATATTTCACCCCAATAGGTAAACGTAGAGGTAAACGTGCCATTGTTTACCGCCGGTATCTCATATTGGCTGTTTGCCCCGGGGACGAGACTTTTGCATTTCGTCCCAACTGCTACATTTCAATATGCTGACTAACACAAGGTACTTTTACTTTTGGGATCGTGTTTGTGCCATGTGTTCCCGAATATAATAATATGTGGATGTTTCGACCCCGTTTGATATTTATGAGAGTATTAAAAGTTTTGTTTAGCTCGTAAATAACGGTTACCCGTTTATGGAATTTGCGTATTGGGTGTATTTTGGGTCAACAATCGGATGGGATTGCTGTTAACCTAAGACGTAATTCATTACACTGAAAACAATATCAACTCGATCAATAATAACACCACCTGATATCTTCAAAAATAAATTTGTATCATTGGAATCGATTTAGATATCCCGCCGATGATAATAATAATTAATATCATAATTATAATAGATGGTCTCAAAAAAGTAATTTTATATGTTTTTCATGTGAACATTTTAGTTACTAAAATATTATCCATTAACACATTCAAAACACATGTGAACTCAAGAGTGTGCGTTTAGCTGACAAACACAAACTTAACTCCATTAACAAAAACTTTGCTCTTAATAATTTCAGCTAACGACTTAACTTCGGACACATGCCTACGGAAATTACCTATTAAAATAGGTCGTGTGTGAAATTTCAACACTACTTAATTCGTAATAAGACCAGTTGTTTCCATAGAAGTGAACCAAGTGTTAGCACTAAAGTAAGTATAGTAAATTGTATTTTCAGGTTTTTTTTCTTTTAATAAATCATAATATTAAAACATGTTCAAAATACGTTGGTCCTTACCTAGTTGCGAAGTCAGACAATCAATCGATAACAAACGGTACCTACCGACGGTTTAAAGTGCCTCCGAAGCACGGATGAGTTTATAAATCGTCATTCATCCCTATACCACGGTCAAAATACTGTTTAGGAATTCATTCACCATCTACCCTTTTACCTAAACAAGAAAAGCCATCACACCACTGGCAAACATTTGGCTCGTTAAGCATCCGCACCATTTTAGTGGCAACTCTCACCGAGAACCACACGGTCGTTACAGCCCCCATTACCGTTCACTAGCAGTTACTTTAATTAACTAACACTTAAATCATGTATGGAAAACATGGGCCAGCTCTGGCGAACGGCCAAAACCAAGGGAGATTTATCTATTGTATTCCCATTTCCCTTTATGCTCGTACATATAGGTACTGAATGTATACTCACTGAATAGGCAAGGGCATGAAATACAAAGGGGTGCTGCACCCTTTAAGTCTAGCCAAACCCACCTCCCCTTGTCTGGGTTTCAGACAAAAACTAACGAGGGATGAACGGGACATTTTAATTAGTTAAAGCTCTACAGCCCCCCACTGAGGCAGTTTTGGTTTATGAGTTCTCTGAACCACTATATATTAAAATTTTGCATGCATATCTCTGGTTATGAATAACGCTCAAGTAAGCCGCTTTGTGCTAGACACTGGCTTATTTTAATGGCGAATTGAATAATGTGTTATTATTAAGTAACAAAATTATTCTCTCCTTTGAGGTTTACAACACAATTGTATAAGTGCTCTTGAATATTAAACCTGTCTACGAAATCATATAATTCCTGAAGAAAAATCTTCGGTTACGGAAGAGACAGAACCAGAACATCATGTCTCTGTCGTGAGCTAACTTAGCGACTTTTACAAGTGCCACAATCTCCGAAGTTCTTCCTCGTTTTCTCCCGTTATGGATCGTATTTTTATATATACGAAAGCGTTTTATATTATATAGCCCAATATCGAGAGCTGCATCAGTTCGTTCGTGCAGCTCCCAAAAATACATAACAAACGCCGATCTAAAAACAAGATCAGACTGTCTTCCAGCAGAAGCCACCAAAGCCACCTTCTATACCTCCCCAACAAGCTTTGTCCGTCCACATTTCCATACTCAGAATCAAAAGGGTCGCAGCCGATCAATAACCTATCGCGCGGGATGGCCGACCTTCCACTTTTGTTGACTCCTGAATACTTTACCGAGTGTAAAGATTTCCATAGTTTATGGGCTACAAACGCGGCACGCGTTGCCGAAATCTGAGAAGCAATGGCGATGAAATGGGAAAATAACAACAGTATAGTGTCACAGTTTTACGATTGAGATATGGTGGAGTGGAAAATATTGAATTTGTGCTGTCAGTATCAGTATAATAATGTCACCTGCTTGGCTCGTCGAATTGGCATTGCAATTTATTTCGAAGGGCAATGCCGTCCGCGTGTTGTGTTTGCTGTCAGTTCGTAATAAGCTATAAAACTTGATAGAATCATACTTAATATTTTAGAACTATAATAATATAATAAATGGCACCCCTATTGTTTTAGGTACCCTAGTATTTTGATGTAATATTAAGACTCAAGCACTCGTAACAAAAAATAATACGACATAAATATTAAATCTAAATGCAATAATTGTTAATTTTAAACCAACTACATTTCATATCTCAGCAATAATGATGGACGTAATAAAGTAGTGCTGCTATGGAACTTTGAAAAAAATCCACAGAATACGCCGCCAACGTGAAAACACAAAAACATTATTATCCCAGCATAGCACTAACAAAAACGAAAAGAGCCAAGTCTTATCTAAAGCACAGTTTTTATTTAAAAGCCCAGCAAAGAGCAAAACTCAATCAGGAAAAACAAGCTGATTCCAGGCAAAGTTTTAAAACTGTTTTTCTTTAAACTCAAACAAAGGGAAAAGTTAAGCGACAGCGGGGAAATTAAACGCGCCGTCAAATGAAAGTTTTAATGGTGAGTTTTTGCTGTCCGGTGTTCTTAGACGAAGACACAGAGCTGTTTAGAGTTAAATCTCAATTCCCTATACGTACTCTATTTCTTTGAAGAGTTCATATTCGGTTTAATTAAGTAGCCGCGCAAAAACTATTTTTATTTCTATTTCTTTCGTTAAGACAACGCTGATATGATTTTCCAAAGAAAAACTTCAGCTTATATACAGTGTCTGGTCGTAAGAGTTTCTGTTCAAGAACCACTTCAGGAACAAAGCAATTCTCTCGACTCTAATTAACAATACATGCCCATTGTCCAAGACAGTCTCTAGCACTAAATTTACCGAATGCAGGCGGCTTATCTGCATAACGGCTCCCGTTTAAGCCTCTGCACACTCCCTTGCCATAAGCTTGGCGGTGTGTGAAGCTAGTGGGAATTTAGTGCGGCTTTAGTGCTAGCGAGCAAATTACAACAGTTTGAATAATCCGCTCTATCTAAAAAATACTGCGATTAATTTTTCGCTCGCTTGGATCGTAAATATGAGCGAACAATTTAGGAGCTATTCGGTAATTTACATCTATAGTTTAACATTTTTAAATCCATTTTTAGCTAAGTGCCAATGAGAGGATATCAATTTTTGTAAACCACGCTATTTAGTGATTTTACTTGTAAATTATCAAGGTACAGATATTTATTTTGAATGATCATTTAGTTGTAAGCTTTAGCGCATTAATTTGAAAGGCGTTAATTATCAAATTGCACTGAAATCATGTCTTTATTTTAATCAAGTTCGGAGTTTTAATACCACTTAGCTTTTATTACAAACTGAAGCTTTTGCACAATGAGCCCCGCCCCGTTTATGCATTTGTGTGGGTGTTTATTCTATGCCGAAATAGCAGCAGCCTCCAGCCGTATTTCTATAATGGTAGGTACACATTTAAACTTGTATTTTGTACACGGACGGTTAGTTCCATGCAAGGTTAGTTTGAATATAGTATGGGCTTAGTAAGCCTTAGAGCAATGCAGCATTTTAGGAACAATGAAACTGTAAATTCACAGACCCTTATAATTTGTGCAACACTCTCGAACAAACATTTGGCAGTGAGCAATACGATTCCAACACTTAGAAAGATTATGTTTAGCGTGTAGCACTAAAGTAAACTCAGTGCCCTATCGCAAACTACAACGCTATTTCTTCACAAAACCACCAGTCTTTTCGACACAAAACTACGCAGTCATTCCATAGCCCAGTCTCGCTATCAGTCGAAACTAAAGCCCCGACTTTGGCAAAGCCCACCGAATGCTGTTAGTTCAAATTGCATTTGCATACCGTACCCTTTCTTTCTCCTTTCTACTTTGTGATGATCTAAGCCCGGACTACTTCGTGTCGGTGCCATTAAAATATGATATAGTTTGAAAGTGGTTTTATCATTTCCTCTGAAGCTTATAAGGAAAAGTCTGTAGACGTATCTGCCTTTGAGTTTTAGTTTTTAATTGAGTTTTGTTGGGGTGGGCCCTATAAATCTTTTCTGTGGTGTCTAGACTTGCGCTATAATGTTCGCTAAAGCTGATAAGTTTTTATGTTTATTGTTCTATCTCTACCTCACTATCTAACTTGATCCTAAGTGCCGAAATGGTCGAAGGTGTTAAACATGCTCAGTCTGGAGTGGTAATTTACTCTTCTCGTATAATGGTTACAAACAAAACTATGTGGAAAATTATTTAAAATTTCATTAGGTTTTTATTAAACTTCAACAGCCTTGCAGTTAAAGTACAGTACTGTACCTACTATAGATATAAAAGCAGATTTGCTGTGAGAATACCGGTTTTCGGATTACAAAACTTTTCACAAAAAGTGCATTAAGCCATTTGAATTGCAAATTTTATTCAGTCTCGTAAACAAAGCCAGCCGTTACAAGCTGTTTGCTGTAAAAAGGGCATTAGTATTGCATATTGTATTTATGTAGCTGAAAGTGTAATAATAATAAGTGAAGCTTATACCATTGGAATTGGTTTGGATTACTGTCTGTGGACGGATCGCTGTCTATACTTAAATAGAAGATAATCTGAGAAAAATATTATTACTAATATGTCAGAGTATAAACGTACTACCTACCTTACTATTCTAATGTATCGACACGTTTGTTGGAGAGTAAGTCAGAGTATAGCGAATTGGCTCAGAATAAAATCAATGTGCATTTTAAAATTAAGTATAATTTTAGGTTTTGGCTTCACACGATTTGTGCCATCCAGTGTGGAGATATAGGTAAGTGTGGCGTGTCTCGTGTTATCATATTAGAAGTATCGAGTCCGGGTTTCACAGATATTCAGTTTAATTTCAGTCGGAGAATTATTGAGCCACCAATACGTATTTACTACCTACTATTATATAAGCAATGTTATTCTGACGTACACTTACATTTTATCGGACCACTCATATTTTATAAGCCTTGCTAATAAACGTGAATGTTGATATTTCTGGTTACTGAACATTCACCACACGAATATCTAGGATCGTTTAATAAAATTTAATTGCGTTGCCATCCCTAGCCGAATGTCAAGATGGCGGCGAGACCAGGGCCGGCGGCGGGCCGACGGGGAGACAGAAGGGGCGTAATTTCGCGCCCGGGGCGACATCTATAATTCCAGAGAGCTATCATAAATTAGCATACGTATTAGATTGTGTGCCCGCGGGCGGGGGCGGATTCCAAGCACGATTCTATGTAGATACGAATACTAATTCTAGCAATATGGGCATACGACTAGACGAGGACAGAATATGAAGGATAAAATATTAAAATACCTTGTAAGATATGAATATACCAATACTTCTCATTCTTCATAGTATTAAAATGTTATGTGATGTCGTATAATGATGAATCTACTATGAAGTTAAAAAGTAATTTAAAATTAACTGCATACAATACTTTAATATTTTTTGACTGATAATATACCTATGCATACTATTATTATGCATATAAAAATACTTTTACTTATTGCTATGTTTTAGCATCATTCCTATCAGATAATATGAAATTAAGAGGTATGGTAAAAGTAAACATTCAGGTAGGTAGTTAGGATAGGGTACCTACCTTAGTAAATTGTTTTTTGGTAACGTGGGTACTTGAGATAGAAATCAAAACAAATCCAATCAAACTTTATTTGCATAATATGGGTATCATACTTAGGATGTGTTAATTTGATCATGCGTAATATCGCTACATTCTTTCCGTTAGGTGTGCAAAACAAAAGAAGTTGCAAAATAAAGCTCATTTATATACTTACTAATAAATGTGTGGGTAAAACCTCCTTACAAAAGTAGGAGGAGCCCTTTTGCTCAGCGGTGGAACAGTACCTATAGACTGAATTATTATTATTATTATATTGAATGTGTAAGACATAAAGTGAAATATTTTTCCAATATAAAATAAAAACAGTTATGTTACTTTTTTCTTAGCATTTTGTCTTAGTATTTTGTCATCGCCTATAAATTATAATGGCATTAAGCATGAAACGTCAATTCTGCATGTCTGTAGATATATTTATTTAAGTTGATGATAAATAAATAAATATTCTCATCGGCTCGTCGTCGAATACATCAATCATATCGCGTCCTCCGAAGGGCAACACACAATATGATAAAGCGCCTCCATTTCAGAAGTAATGCAGACATGAAGGCTGTCATTTGTAAATCTTTTGTCTGACCTAAATACAAATGATGTACATTTTCTCGTATGGCTAGTTTTTATCAGACATGTTTTTCTTTTGGCCACTACTGATCAATATTACTAGATCCAAAGCTTGTTGCTAGAGATAGATAGATAGGTACGAGTTTCTGGACACTATAATATGATAAATGCCAGGCTTTTAAAAATGAGGGGCTAGTTTCCGAAAACATTTATGGCGGTGGTGATGTGTCATGTGATATTATATTTCTGTTTGATGACTAAATTAATTCACTACAGACTAGATATATATATATATATATATATTATGATAAAGGTGCATTGTTGGTGAAAATACAAGTTGGTACACCGAATTCTTTACAACTTTTAATTAGAGAGCCAAGAAAGCATCGCGAAACAAAGTAAAATTATTATCGCAATACGGAAAGTTCATTAGCCGTTTTTCAGAACAAAATAAAAGTGTCGGGATATTTAAAACTGGATGAGGGTAAGATAAGGTGAGTTTACGCGGGTCTTGTAATAAAAGATCATTTTGTAAGACTTGTTGAGCGGCCCCATTAGTTATTCATTTTCATTTGCGTTGTTACGGCTCTAATTTTATATCAAGCTTTACTGGTGTGAAGATATAAAGTATTATTACGTGATGTGATAATAAACGACGAAATTGCAAACTAGGTATTTAATGTTTGCACCTGAGCCAGAGTGTATAATGGTTTTTACTTCCACAAAGAAATATGGTTTTCTACAGTGGCTATAAATAATTTTATTTATCGTAAACTACAATAAAAACCAATAAGTATTAGGATGGTGATTTCAAAGGCTTTACAAATCGAAACTAAAGTACAGACGGTGCATTTTTAAGAGAGGTTTATTTTACGATATTATGCGGTATTTCTACAAAAAAAGTTATTACGAACGATTTACATCAATGTAATGACTTCAATCAATTATGTACATTTTATAGAAGTATAAAGAGCTCAGACCGGATCTCAAAGTGAATAAAATCACAAAATCTAAAGAGGTTACAATTACTGAACTAGTCTATTTAAAACTCTTCTGTAGTTATCCTGCAAAAATATATAATGTGTCTATATATTATTAAGTATATTGTTCGTAAATAAGTGAACAAGTCCACGGGGGGTTGTAGCTAACGGCCCGTTACAAATATTTCAGACATATCAGTGGCCGCTTGAGAGTTCACTGTTCGCGTAATCTTCAAGAACCCAAGGGCTTAGTAAAAGGAAATATACTTTGCTTTGTTCCCAGCAAAATAATAATATACGTGGGAATATTCGGCTACAGCTGAGATTCTAGAGAGAAAAAGTTCAATATTTTATTGCTGATTTTAAAAGCTGTAGCGACACAAGTTGTGCGTCCCTCCTCAAAGATTCTAATGATTAGATACTAGTTAGATGTTTGTGACCAAATTTTACAAATAACTAATTAATGGATTATTAATTTGCACGATAATCTAAAGTTTTTACTAGAATATGAAACGTATGAATCGATTTTTATAATTGTTTCATGTCAGTCTCATGGACAAAAACTATAGACTCTAATATTTACTACTTTTTTCACAGCGGTGTTAATTGCTAATTTCGTGGTGTTTTTTCAGTGGCACTATAATTGCGATTTATTGTGAATGCACAGGAAACTTAAAAAAAGCAACTTAATTTAATCTGAACTCTCTTTCTTTCTTATCTTCTTTTCTGAATCTTACAAACTGAAGTAAGCCTTTTCGACTTTCAAATAATTAGTTTAGTTACAAGTTTAGATTATTTGTAAAATTATTATGGGTTAGTTTTGTTCACGTAGCTGTATGGTGTTTAATGTTACGCAAAGGAATCTTGAGCATCCCAGCGGGACACTATAGCGAATGGCCGGGCAAGTTGCTGAAATGCCTCTCTGTAATGTGGAAAACCATTTTGCTATCCACATGATGCCGTCCACGGATACAACTTTCGTAATTAAATGTTGGTTCTGTTGTTTGCAGGAAACATGGAAGGGAATTATCTCTGTTGTTATATTATCCATGTTAACCATATTGTTGTTTTCTCGTACAAACTGTTAGCGGAATTGTTTCGGTGAGTCGATTAATTTATTGTTTAGTTAGCATACCTTAGTCTGGCTCGTAAAACGCCGTGCTAAGAGTGCTGTATGTACGCTACTAATGCGCGCTGAACGCAACGTCGAGTGCCTAATGCGTACTCGCTCTTAAGTAATTATTTTAGTAGTAACTATTTATTTATTTGGTTGGAGAGAGTGATCTAGTCTCACTTTTGTTCAAGTAAATGTACCTATCTATAACATATTGTATCTTGATACGAAATCATTGCGAACTTATCGTTGCAAACTGTAGGGGCCATAGTTTTTTATTGTAATTTCTGCTTAATTTTTGCGTAATTTTTTTTTTATTATCTCTATTTTTTTCCTACATTCAAGAACACAGAAACATACGCGGATGTTTTGTTCAATGCGTGCATTTCAAAACTATTTTGTATTATCCGGAAATTGTTCTGTCCGTCACATCGAGTGGGGGTAAAACAAATCATTTATAAAAAGGTATTTCTTCTTTACTTATAAATATTAATCTCTTCTTATAAAATTTCAAGCTGATTCCCCGTCAGTGGGTACACTATACTATAGCTAGCGTCATTGCGTATGTTGAAAATGTATTCAGTTCATATAATTTAAATATAAAATACTTTTTCTTTTGTAGCAATAAAAGTAGGTATACGCACGCAGGATAACGAAATCCTTATTTGCTCTTCCTATTACATTTTGCGTCGTCGCCATAAATATGCCCCCTTGGGGTCGTTCCTACAGCGAAATAATGCGCCTGTGGGGACAAACACGCCTGAAGGTTTATGAATATTTGTTTTGGCGTTTCATTAAAAAAACCAAGTGTTTTGACACGGTTTCATGATCGCGTAGGTACCTACTGGTTGGATTTTGTGCCTCATATGATTTCAGTGTATAAATTTGAAACGTAACAATTTAGTAGGTACTTATAAACTGAACATTATTCAAAGTAGTTGTCATTTTTGAAATTACTGTAATGCACGGTCAATTTATCTTTAATCCTTTGATACATGTTTAATTATTTATAATACGGTAAGTATAATTATTTTTGCTGATTTAAAATTATTGTATTGTTTTTCAAAATCTCATGAAATACAAACAAGTTGTGATTATTTATTCAGAGAGCCTAACTCTTCCCTTAGCCGCCCTTGTTTTATAACTAAAAGTCCTATATATTTACTTGAGTAACTTCATGGTGTTCATAAACTTAAGTACTTAACATTTTGATTTACTATTGCTGCAAAAACAGCAATTTCCATAGAAAAATACACAGTAAATATGTTTCATAGAGTACTATATCTACTTTTCCCTTCTGTGCCCTTATGCCCTTGCAGTTGTACAAATTTAGTGGTATGTCTCAAGTATTTTGTTCAAATGGCAAATTATTGTAAACGGAAATCGAAACGCAATGAAGTATAATCGTAAAAAAATAAAATAGTTTGAAGCTTATAACAAATAATATAAACAGCTTTAAAGTTTAAAATAATAATTTAAGCAATAATCATCTTTTCATTCACTATTTTTAGAAACAAGGACATTACTAAAAACATTATGAAAACAATGAAAAAAGAAGACTATTATACTAAGAAAATCAATAAACTTAGAGAAAATTATTAAAATAACATAATAGGATACTCTACCTTTGTCCAAATGTTCGGCAGCAACCGCGCACAGTTCTGAAAAAAAAAATCAAGTATAATTTATGTCAACTATGGATGCAAAAATCACTAACATTTTCCAAAGTAAAGAACATGTAACGCGCCAGACAGACACAAATTGATCTAAGCAGAAAGAACAAGTCAACAACGTTTGTGCCCGTCACGGAAGACACGCGAGGGTGGCAAATCACATTAGTGAACCCTTGACGCTATCAATTTACACGTACACTTTACGGAACACGAACTTTCAACCAACAAAACGTTTAATTTTTAACTATTCTTACGTACCTTCTAAAATGTTAGCTTCGGCCATTTTCAGTCTTCAAAAATATTCTGAGTGAATAATCGTGAAATGGCATCGTCGACAAGAGCCCAGTTGCGTCTAACTTTGCGGCGAACCGCGCCCCTACACGCTACTTGTACTGAATCTCTACCCCTATTCCGGGCTTCGGGAGGCGAGGTCGATCACATTGTTTAGGGCTTAAGGACGTCTGCACTGTAACAAGAAACTTGAACGTTAATCGATCGCGATAGGGTTGAAGTTGGAGCGTGGGAAACTGCGCATGTGCCAGTACGAAGTCTGCCGACTGCAATTGGGTGGCCGGGGATGCTGCGCAAAATAGGAACACATAATATGAACGAGACTGCGAGGCGCTGGCGGATGGAGAGGGGTGCGAACAGACAAGGGATATTTGAATAGACCTTGCTGGCTCTTTCCCTCGCGGCCGAGGCAACGTCGAACTGAGGGGCGAGCCTGGTTTGTCGGTCCATGCTCCTCTCTGTACAAACCGTCATTGTACCAAGTACCAAATGTGCACTTTCCATCAAGGTTTTGGGGGGTTTTACCAGAAGAAAAAACAAAAGAGCCACGATAATTGAATTTGGCCTCATTACATTATCTGCGAAGCAAGATGTTCCGCGAGGAAAATTTATTCAAGGCTGCTACTTCAGACATGAATACTTGAGTGGATCTGTCTGTAGGTATTCACCAAAATTTGAAGAATCCTTCGTGAACTATCTTGAGGCCAAGAATAAATTTTGAGTTTGGTAGGTAATTGATGAAAAGTGCTAGACTCGAAGAACTTTGTACTACAAAATAGTATTTATAATCAAAGAGATCATTAAAATGAGCGACGTAATTATCTGTTACTTAAATAATATGTAACGTTTAACAGTTTGTCGTAAAAGTATCTAAAAAAAATGCAATTAGAAAAACAGCCTAAACTGATTGTACCTACCCGCAGTTCCTAATAGAAACACGGAAAGAGAGATCATTATTCTTAGTTAAATCTTATTTAATTAATTAATCTTATTTAAGTTTAATCTTAAACTAAAATATAAATTACTTTTGGAACATTAAGATAGCATACAAAACTTCTCTAAACTAAATGGTCGTACAAAAGCCTAATCTCTTAAAATAAAGCAGTTCACGTAAGCCGTAGCTACTAGAGTGCATTCTAAGTCCAACATAGTAAATCCTTACAATTCTCTCGTACCAACTCGTGCAGAATGCGGAGATAGTAGAATCCTCCTTGGCGCCGAAACAACGACGTAAGTACTAAATTTATGTAAGCACGGGTAAAATACTAAACTAAAGTCATGTTGGACTAATCTTACATGAGACGCTGTAACCATGCTTACAACCACTTATAATTATTGGAAACTATTGGATTGTTTGATTTGGAAAATATTCTGCAGATCATATTTACGATATTATGATAAACAGGCATGTAATGTAAAAATTGCAAGCATAAAAAGGGCAACGCCATGACAATGTTTGAATCAACATAGAAAATCATAGAAGTTGTAATGGAAATAATTATCAGATTCAGTGAAAACATCAGAGATAGAAGGTGTCTAAATAAAATTTGGGTAGAGATGTAAAAACAATATAGTTGTGAAGAAGACAATTATTCCACGCAAGTAAAAGTTTTTGGTAGTTAATTCATTAATTTCAAGCAATAAAACAGTCTAAAGACTACCACTAAATTTTAACACAGACAATACCAGCTCAAGTCTGTACAAGTTAAGATGCATCCGAGTTCCCTTCATGCCTCATTAATTGAGCACAGATACTCGCTTGGGTTTCGGCCAATTTAATGTATTACTTGGCACGAGTTCACCATAATCTAATGTTGAGTGGGGATTATGGACGGGCGTAACTGAGGTTTACAACTTTGAAGCAGCGTGTATACACAGGTACAGGAGGGTGAAGCGTGACAGCGCTAGAGTGCATATCTTTAACCGAAGATCAATAATTCGATCTAAAATAATTATTGCAATTTCTATCATGTTCGTACGATTTATAAGTGACTAGCTGACCCGACAGACGTTGTCCTGTCATTGCCCTATGAGTCAAAATGAGTGGCAGTAGTCAACTGTACAACCCGATTTTATAAGATATATTTTTCCCAGTTTCAAAATTTTCCCCGTGATAACGGAATAAATAGTATCCTATATCCATCTCCTGGTTCTCAGCTACCTTCCTACCAATTTTCACCCAAATCGGTTCAGCCGTTCTTGAGTTATAAAAAGTGTAACTAACACGACTTTCTTTTATTAGGTAATATAGATAAGAAATATTAAGAACTGACAAATTTCATGTTAGTCCAGTTTATTACTTCTAATTGACCTGTACCAGAACTATTCTACGCGTTTCGATCAGAAATAATGTAACTCATGAAAATATTATAAGTTCTAAAAATGAAACGCTTCTGAAAACAATAAAATAAGACGATAATATGATTGGATAACGCAATAAAATTTTATCTCAGCCTTCTTGTAAGGAACATTATTGTATTTCTTTCGTTTTTATCATAAAGTATATATTTTGAAGAGATGAACTGATTGAAAACAGATACATACTTGTTAACCCCTGACGCGACAACGACGGGGTGGTTAAGTTTGACGTGTCTGAGGGTGTGTTCGCGTGTGTGTGAGGGAGGATGTGTTTGTGCACAAACTGTGTGTGTATACAAAAACCATTTTGTATTTTAACTGTGACCAAAACATAATAAATAGTTTTACAAGTTACAACCCTTTAGTTTTATTTTCAACATGTTCATAATAATTAGACTCGAAGGCAGTTGGTACTTGGCCAAATGGGTATAAAATGCCCGTATTCTGGAGCTTGCCATTACATTTTCAACGATGTAGTAGGTAATAGAGCAATATCTGATATAGAATATAGTAAACTAAGTAGTGGTCAGTAAAGTGTAGGTATATACATTATTAATAAAAATAAAGTATATAATTATGTATCAAATATTTTTGCTGCTCAAATATAATATAAGAGCTATTTATATAATACCATGTTATTTTAAGAATTGGGTACTTACACATACATAGCGTATCTAGATTCATTTAAATTTAAATTCTTGTTTTTATTCAGCAGTTTCAGTTACAGAATAAGTCTTCTTACAGCTACAAATAGGTTACCATTACTATAACCTGCAGTGGATGTTCAATATTGTTATAATTATTCTCTACTCATCTCTAACCGCAGCTTTTGTGCAACTGCACCGTTACATAATAATCTTTATAGCACTGTGCGACCTAAACCCGCACTTAGGTCACACTTTGCGCTGTTCAAAGTAGCACATTTTTAAACGGCCTGATGTTCACTAACTTCACACCGTTTAAGAATATACCCATCGTTGCGAGTGTAATACTGAACTAAAGCTAATCAGTCATACATTTTTACACCACTCACAAACTCATAGTTAGCAAGAGAAGATACGCATAACCTGTAACGTGTGGGACTGAAACGCCAATGTCTTTGGCGCCATATTTCTGCATGTTTTCATTTTGGTCTTCGTCGGACAATATTACTTATTACGTTGAAACGCTATACCTAAGTAAGCGATATTAACCGTACTCTGTACCTTTGTTATACAATTTCTTATCCGATTATATAATTATTGAAACATAAGAATACTTACTTGATTTAAAAATGTTGCATTTTCACTGAATACACACACTTTCAATTATTATACACCATATCTAATATTATAAAATATAGTCTCATAGTGAATACATTTGTGCACAACCCAGATCAATCACAGATTCCTATATTAAGTAGGTATTCACGTTACGATAAAGATTTGGTTACAAAATGAAGCCCTACAATATTGATATTTTCACTGTTTTTTAGTTGAAACCTGTTTGACTATTATTTAAAGTGAACAATATTAAATCTAAAACAATATCACATTAAGCAATCCACGAACAATAGATATGCATGCAAAAATACTAATAACCTAAAATAACAAATCTAGAAGTGATACGGGTAGGTGTAAATTGTGTTTTCCCGTTCTCTACTGGTGGAATGTCTACCTACCCACATTAAAACTTGTGTGTTTATTACTAAGAGTCAAATGAACGTCTTTTCATTGCATTAATTAGGAGATTATTTTTAAATAAATTAAATAGATGGCGGGTTTATGTCGCACGTGCTATAAAATAGTATACGATACTCGCTGCGTAAGTAAGTCTATTAAATACACGGCGGTTAGAACCCTCGCTTCGCTCGGGCGCTAACTTCACGCCGCCGTGTATTAATATACTACTTAGACAGCACGTATCGTAATGTACTATAAAATAGACATTTTATCCCTACACTACTTACTTGGTTAGACCACCAAAATACATTAAAATGTTGTAGTAATATAAAAGTGATATCTTCAGTTTCACCAAAATTCTTCACTGAACTACTGAACAACAAAGCCTTTTATGAACTAGACGGAGCCTTCCTTCAATCAGTTAGCGAAGATCTGACAATGGCCTTGTTTTGGAACTGAGTTATTCTGATCACGTAACGTGTTGTCGATGAAAATACTGACCTTTTTATTAATATTGCTTTTTCGGATTAGGGATTTTTTTCGTATAGCACGTCCAACTTATAGAAATTCTGTGTAGTCCTGAAAACGGTAAAGATATTATATTAGTAAAATAGAAAATTCTACTCACTATACAACGAAGCAGGAAGAATTGTAAGTACGTAAATCAAAGTTCCTCTACGTGCTATAATTTTAGATCGCCTTGTATTTAACGACCCGTTTCACTGCTTTTAGCTCATGGCGTTTTGTATTATCTACGTCTACCAGTAAAAAAAATCTGCTATGATTTCGAAAAAATCTTCACTAAGTACGGTGTTTTAACAGACCTCAAAAAAGAGCAGATTCTCAATTCGGTTGCATTGCATGGTGTTTTATTTATCTTATTGGGACAATCTGATATTATTAAAAGTAAGTAAACGATTTTGTTAAGTAATTACTGTATATTTTTTGTTTTAATTTGATGTATAACTAATACTCGTATAGTTAACAATATCATAGCCTAATAAATACTTCACATTGTGGCCATATAATATTACGGTAAAAGTAACTATATTAATAAATGTTATATTAATATTGTTCTCTATTGAAGAAAATGTTTCTTCGCCATGCCCAGTATCAGAGTACAAGTTTTCTCTAATAACGAGTTACAAAACTTACAAGAAACGTCAAGAGCTAGGGGCAACTCTCTCCCACAACTTGGCGGAAGCAATTCTTTTTTTTGCTTTCAGACACTGTAGTGATAAAGTTTTTATCGCGAAACGTGATTCAGACATTCATGATTAGGTATGAATTCATGCTAGTTTGGTTAGGTATGAACTGTTTATTTTATTATCTTTTAAACAATAAACTGACTATAATGACACTATTTTGCCGTTAGTGCAAACGGCATTAGATACAGCCTGACACTTACCTACTAAAAGTATAAAAATAGAACCATACAGAATATACGATGAAGATGATCATAATTAAAAAATCTATTAAAAAGAAAAAAAATATTACTTACTACGTCTCAAACGGTATTTTTATTTAAAACTAAAAAGCATGTATATTGTATAACCACAGATAAAGTTACTTCCAATTTCAAACCCTCGACACGATACAAGCACCAAGTTATTTATTTCAATTTGCAGTTGTATGCGCCTCGCGTCCTTTACATTTCGCTCCGCACTCCGCTTGGAGCGTCGAGCAATCATCACACAGCTGTGGACGCAGTGCCATCGACATAGAACTACGGAATCCAATTCCAGCGAATTGAATTTAAAGTTTGTGCCCAGTGAATTTCGAATAGGAAGATTTGGAAGGGAGTGTATGCGGATCGAAACGCGTGAACTACGGTTATTGGCGGCTGCATAGCGAATGCATATTTCATGCGGATTCCCATTTTTCACGTCATTTTTCCAAAGGATTCCGATGTGCTTTTTTCTGATGGTTCTGGTATTGCAGACTAAACTAGCTGTGCCCTGCAGCTCTAATTCGTAGATGATGGAATGCATGTGTTCCTGCTATGTGTTATAAATATACATAGATTCCGTTTACCCATTACATAGGTGGTTAAGTTCTAAAAACATAAATATAATATTAAAAATGTTGTATAGCAGCGTGTGTAGGGTACTTTTGGTAGTGTAATGGTTACACCTAACCAAAATTCGCAAACTTAAGACTGCAGTAACAAACTCACCAACGCTATATCAAGATGAGTCGGAACTTCCCTCCGTGGAGCATTCACAATCTGCAATTCCAACGAGCGCCATTACTTGGAACCTGCAAGAGGAACGGGCGAGACATTAGCGCACATTTAATAGTTTCATTTTCTGTTTTAAGATAACAGAGAGTTGCCAGACTTATCTGTATTCTATCTTTATAATTACAAGTATCATCTCTGGTAGATTTAATACATTTACGGTAGATTTAATACATTTACGGTAGATTTAATACATTTACGGTAGATTTAATACATTTACAAATTATTCTGTTAATTAGCTCCATGTTTGCGATATAGGTGCTTGTTTGTGTCTGCGCGAGCACGAGTTTAATTGAGGATTTATGACGTCATTAATTTGATGCAGAAATAGTGCAATAGCATCCAGCTTCAATGGTTAGCAACAAAGGCGCAATTATTATTATTATGTTGCAGGGAATATTCTATATGGGCAATACGTCACGTAGGTAATACGTATAATAGAATCAAAAATTTTCAGTATTTAAAAAAGCATGGGAAATATTCCAATAAAACGTATGGATGTAACATATATGGACCTCACGGACCCTCCATTATCATCCAATCTCAATTCGTCAATGAGAACCGTGACAAAGCCTGCCTCGGGGTTAAATAGAGTATTCCTCAAGATGAGACCCTGACAGATCAATCTATTGACACAAAATCTCTGTCATCAATTTCACCATTTTCTTCAATCGAGAAATCATTTATTACATCTATTGCATGAAGTATTTACAACGTATCTTGAGATTTAAGTTTGCAATCCGTAAAATGAAAATAAAAAGGAAGTATGAATAGTCGCAGCGGAAGACCAGCGCTGGTTGTTCGCAACCAGCATCATGCTGAGCTGGGGCCTATTTGTGACACCTTTCCAATTGTTTTTCTTTTTTGTTTTTGTTACTTTGTATAATTTTTATGTGTTGCAAATAAACAAATTTTCTTTTCTTTTCTTTTCTTTCTTTTCAAGTATAAACTACATTTAGGTTATCTACATACATAATTATCATTAAAGTCACTGGTGGAAAGTAGCAAACAATCGTTAGCAAGGCTCAAAGGCAAATAATAGGACAAGATTTTGTCGTGTAAAGGTAAAAAAAAAAGTTGTATAACCACAGATTAAAAGACACCAGTACAACCGTATTAACCATAGAAACGCGCAAACATCTTCACAATTATCGCACCTATTACGTCGACGACGGGCGCGGCCTTAAGCATCGTAATGTTACCGTTTATATTCTGCCAACGGTACCTCGTCATAAATCAGGGTGATAATAATTATACAGCGGCCATTTGTAGCCGTAAGGACCGACAAACAGAGGCTGATAACAGACGTCCGTGCTTCTATGTATAGTTATGAGAGTGGGAAGATCTTACGTGTGCGTGTGTGTGTATGCGATATTAGCACCTGGAATAACGTAGACCCCTTGCCCTCCTGTATGTATTTGATCTGTCTAAGAAGCCATGATTGCAGGTGGTTTGTTTCCTGATGGTTTGTGCTTTTTGTAGGTACCGATCTGAACTTATCCTTAGCTATTATCTTCCATTTCATACTTGGTAGAAACGAATGGTTTTGAATACAGGTTTACATTGTTTATTGCTTACCTTGCTCTGGTATGTTTTTACTCGATACGTCTCATCATCAGAAGTCATAAATCCATTTTATTCGCAGATATACTTACTTATGTAACATTTTCACCATTAGCCGCATTTTTCGTCTCATCATCAGAAGTCAATAATCCATTTTATTCGCAGATAGATATCTTACTTACTTATGTAACATTTTCACCATTAGCCGCATTTTTAAACATTCAGAATATAACATGTACGTAGAATCCATCAAAGCAAATATTGAACAAGTCTCATAAATTCTGATTTGACGATTCCCATTCCAATATGAAAGCTCGGGGTAGAGAAGGACTGTAAACAGTTAAATCATTTAAATCGTGTTTACTAGTTGGCAATGTTAGCGATGTTCGTTGGGTGATGTTGGTATTGTTGATGTAATAAAAGTCCCTATCTTCAACTATGTAAATCTAACACAGCACACAGATAAAACTAAGTTTTCCATTACAATCGTGACAATCCAAAACTAACCTAACACAATGGCGTGCGGTTATCGGCAAAACTTTATTCATAACGGCATCCTATTCAGTATTGTGTTTAACTTTTCTCAATCTCATCACCCTTTCTCGTAGAGTGCGATATGGTAACGCAAACTTTTGCTTTAAGGTGCTTTTATACGGCAAGACCGAGATAATTTTGCGTTTGTGTCGTATTTTTTCGTGAACAAATTAATCCGCAAGGCTGTTATTTATTTCTAATGAATACTTTTTATTTACGTTTTCTTTTATATTTTAATTAAGTAGCCTACGTATTGTAAAATTCTTATTGTTATTCCTAGACTTAGTTAATTTCTGTGATAAATGTAGCGTAATGGAGTACTCTGTGATGCTACAGTTATATGATGAATAAATAAATAAATAAATAAATAACATATTATGTATAACATATAATGCTTATGGAATAGCATGGCAGATATGGCTCATTCTACCTGTCTCTTTTCCATGAGAACAGGGTTTTGTTGCAATGCTATGCAATGCTAATAATCTGAAGATAATGTTAGTGACGTGCGATACATAACTCCTAACAGATTGACAAATTATTTACATCATAGTTTAATGTATTTCATTAATAATCGAATGCAAAAGGCGTACCTCTAGTATACCTACTTATTATTTTATACACCGGAATGATGTTTCCTTGATCTATAAGCTCCGTGCGGAAGCACCTTTACTTACAGGATCGGAATAATGTACCAGACGAAATCCGAGTGGGCCGGTCTCGTGGAAATAGAACCCTTTTCCGCGAGATTACGCGTATCATGCCTCGACGTAGGTAAATATACCCTGTTTTCACAGACCAGTGTTGAACAATGGAGGACTCATGTGCCGTCTATTTTTGAGTAAGAATCATTCTCGTATACTCGTATTTTACTATTTTCGAGCATGACTGATTCTCGTGTACTCGTATTTTATAACGACTTACAACGTTAGTTTAAATATCTCGACCGAAGCTGAGATATCAATTTTTAAGAATTTTTGGTTGGTAAAACTGCACGGGGGTTTGTCACTAAACAACATTTTCCAGTTACACTCACTTTGAAAAGCCACTGTAACAAAATAAATGCAGTTCAGTCACAAAAAAAAATTTAGAATTTATTTAACTAATAAAAGCCTCGATAGGCTCTATGTAAAACCAAAGATTGTTTGTATATTTCAGTCCAGTGCCTCTCGTTCTATGGCAAAATGCCCTTACATTTATCGGAACGTTCATGTAAATAACATCGGGACCAGATTCCGGATTCGTCGTCCTTCCATATTCCCGGCGAGTGAAGCGCGCGCATTATACTCGAATATAAATAATAAATATTTCAACCATGTCCTGTTCTATTTCCTTATTGGAAATATGTTTGCTTTAGGAAGAATAAGTCTGCACCGATATGTATGGCCAATAAATAGTAATATGAATCTTAGTTATTTATTGGGTCACATCACAGTTGGTATATTTTGGTTTTATTTTTGGGATATTTAGCTACACTAGGATTAGTAACTGTTTTACGTTTATGAGCGACGATAGGTACGGGCGGTTCTTTCCCCTGAGGTAAGCGCCACACTTGCTTGTCTTGAAGAAAAGTTGATTGGTTTGTGTAGTTTACAATACTTCGATTGAACGGCTTTTGTAGTAGTATTGCACAGGATAGTAAACACTACAGCCAGCAATTAACCCGTTTATTTCTAATGTCTTTAGAATTTTAATTGAATTTTTAACCGACTTCCAAAAAGGAAGAGGTTCTCGATTCGAGTGTAAGTATGTATTTTTTGTATAAATTAATTTAGGGCTACAAATCAAAAGCAATAACGCATTATTCGAACTTCGAACTCGCCCTGTTTATCAAAACAGTCCGACCCTCTTGCAAACTTTTTTAGAAATCATCACTCCTACCCGCCCCTACACTACACAGTATAAGTAAAAACAGTTGTAGAACTCCCAACAATCACTATAGAGGCTACAAAATGAGCTAAAGAAATACAGATTAGCCGGTCTCAGTTTGAAGTAGCTTCTCTATACTAACCAGTGTTTTAACTTTGTGTACTTTTACAACACATCACATTACGAGTAGTATCTATCTGTTAAACTTGTCCATTTTAATAGGGTTGTGTATGTTATGAATAACTGCTCACGTTTCTGTACATTGTGTTCTCTATTGCCTGAACATTTAAGATAACATGTGCCTCAGAGCAACAGGGCGCCTGGCAATACGTTAAATAATGGCGATTTTTTATAATTATTAAAATTTTATTTCGGATAACCTTAGAAATATTGAGTAAGTATACTCAATTTCAAAGACCCCTATCGTTTATTTATAAATCATAATTATTTACTTTTACAGACTAACATATTATATATTATTATTATTCTTATTATACGAGCTTGTAATAAGAATAATAAAAAAATATGTATCTGTACTGAGACACTTCATATAATGTTCATAAAGTTGATCCACGATTTACTCTCTAAGTACTCTCCGGATTTCGCGTTGTTTAATAATAGTTTGTTTCTCAGTAAATTCTAATATTCCCGTATGATGTTGTAACGGCAGAATGTTTAATCAAATAGAAAATTGTCCTTGCTCCCCGATCGCTCATACAGTGTCTGGAGATCTCTACGCGAATTATTCCGTTTTTACCTCTTTTTGGATCCCCTGTCTCATTTTAAGTGACGAACACATTACTACTTCACACCTCCAACTTCAACTTTGTCGGCGTTTACTTAAGGTTCAGGTTTGAATAACACTCCACTGATACTTTTATGTTTGATAAGCAGCGGTTGTGGATTTCTTGTTTTTACTCTTGCTACGGGATCCGAGGAGCTTTTGTTAAGCGTTTAAGATGTTTGAGATGATGGAACGCATTTCTGAGCGTGCGTCAAGAGTTGATTTAAGTCTGATTGAACGAAGAAACGTGGAATTTGTAATACATACTACAGTAGGTACACTTACATTCTGAACATTTGCAGTCTTATCACACAAATTTAAACCAGAGTTAAACAGTTGTTTCTAAAATTTTGTTCCACATAATCGACGTCTATCACTCGCGTTTTCTCACTCAATCCTGGCATTCCCGATTATTTTACTTGTGAAATTGTTATTGAGTTAGATAAAGCGAGAGTTAGACGTCGATATGTCGAGAAACTATTTAGGCTCATCTGTTCTACTCTTGTTTAAATATTTTGTGGTAAGACCGTATTTGTCATAACAAGCAGCTATTTCAAACTTGTCATTTTTATACATCCTTCAAGTTCATTGCTACTATACCATAGCACAATGTTGGTTGGTGTCTCTAGCATTGTAATAGCGAACGCCATTATCCTACGTTACTAGGCCTCTAGATGGCGCTGTTCTATCCCCGCCATGTTCGATTTCCTTTTTACGTACAAAAACAGGAAAAAAAGCCGAAAATTCTTTTAAAATCCCGGCACTTTTAAAACGGGAATCAGATGCGCGCCCTCCATAAATCGAGCCGCTCCAGGCGGCTCTAACTCTTCGATTACCAGCCACGCGGAAGGCAGCTCTAATGTATATATAGCTTTAATGAACATGTAAAATGTACATTGTACAGTTTCCTCTGAGAAACGTCGGAACACTTTAATAATACACGCCTAAATGGCGCGTAGGTAAGTAGTACCTACCGATATTTTAGTGGTATTCCAGTGGTAAAAACCTACTTACATTGAGTATACCTTTCTTTAAAATATTCACTCCTTAAACACAGCCCGTGTTTTACGAACTAAACCCGTGGGTCAAGAGCCCTAATAATTATTAAAACTTTTTATGACTTTTATTTTTAAACAATATTTTCTTTGAACTAAAGACTTAAATAAGAGCCGCTGTTTAAAGGAAATGAATTTCCCTTAACTCGAGGTTTATTTAAAACGTGAAAGCTCAATTTTCAAGCTGGCCATATTTATTACTTTATCCATGCTTACGTATACATTTGTATCATTGTAATGGCGAACGGAAAGCGTACGCTGTCGGCTGCACAAATAAATTAATTTAACTTTATGCCGGCGCGCACGAATTTTCATAATCAAGCTTTATCCTTTGAACCGACAAAATGTCATTAACCGCTAATCGCTTTACAAACATACCTAACGTCGGATGCGAGCTCAGAGGATGTTCATATCTAGGGTTTGTACGAAACTCCTCTGAAATCTGCACCATCATACGACCTATCAGAACTACGGCCACCGCCGTCGCGCCAGAGAGAGACGGCGGCTGAAAAGCTACAGGACAGAAAGAGACGCCCTCACCTTTTGGTAGGTCATATTGATCTTTCACCCGCCATTTTAGCTCGTGCCATTTTCGCTCCAAGCGTCACATGTATAGGCACCAGACCCGACACCCTGAAAAAAGAGGAAACCTTTTATTTGCCTGTCATTTCGTATTTTAATGAAATATTCTACAAAAACGGGGAACGGAGGTGGAATTTGATGTAGCTAAATTAGCATTTTTGATGCGGTGAAAATGAAGACTGGCAGAGTCACAGACAGCTTTGCGGCTCACTGGATTTTATATATCTGCGGCAATTTTATCAATTTCGAAGTCTCTTGTCTTTGTATGTTCAAATAGGCGCTGTGAATGGTTATATTATTTTCAGCATTTTAATTTTTTGATTAGAATTTGACTAAATAAGTATTGTTTCATATTAAGGGCTCTCACGTTATGCGAGTAGTACTTGCACTTACATGGTAGGTATCTAGGAAGTTCGCCCAGCACTTGCATAACTAAATCTCGCAAACTACACTGAACTGGATGCTATAACTAGCTAGAGCTAGGTACCTTTATATATTTATGTACCTACATAATAAGTATGCAAAATGTATATTGAGTTGTGCCAAATAAAGACTAATAAAAAATAATGCTGACATCAAAGCGGAATACTCGAGTCCGACCCATGGGACCTCTGGATAACAGGAATAGCAATTTTACATTTTCCAACTCGAGAGAGAGAGAGAGAGAGAGAAACGTGCGAAATTTATGAAAATTCTATTACAGTTTATAACAACTTTATTTTTATGGCTTCCGACGCGAAAATATATTGACTGGGTGCGATCGTTCGGATGGACTCGGTCACGTGGAGAGAGATATTTTATTGGCATGTCCATTTAACTCTCTTTAGAATAACTTATAGTAAAAGTATGCTTTAAGTGTACATTGCCAGTTTTTCTTCTGGGTGGATTTTTTTTGTGATAATATTATACGTAACCAGATAGTACGGCGTTCCTAGTTGGCACGCTACACGGGATTGATAATGTAAGAACCCGTTGACTTCCTCTTTTCCTCATTTCCTCATCATTTCCTGTTTCAGACTAGTCTGAAGTAGCATCGACATCAATGCCGACTAGCACAAACGCATACACTTGTGGCTGGGTCGTCTCAAAAGGTGTTGGTGATGTCGCAAATAAAGCACTGTGAACAAAGACTCAATTTTATTTACCACCATCGAAAGTCATCTAGTGAGTTTATGACACGCTAATCTTATGAAGTAAAACTTCTTTAGGCGCGACTAGGGACATGTCAATGTAACCTTTTTTAAATAGCGGAAACTACACAGACTATATATATACTTACCTAGTAAGCGTTACTTCCGTCAACGCCAAAAAAAGTTTTACTTCAATCGCTCGTAAAGGTTACACGCACACACTTTTTTTTTAAACCATGAAAAGCATATCTTATCTGTATATTGTGTTACAACTAGCACTAAACTAGCTTCATATCGAACATTATCATCGTCCAAAATGTATGATAAGTAATAATAGTGGTTTCCGAATTCCGATGCCACAACGTGTGGACAATTAAGCGTGATTTAGTCTTGCTAATAAACGCGTAAATGCCTATAGTTAGAACGTGACGTAAATGGCTACCACTAATAATTAACAAATATTGAGCTGTGAGGAATGATGTATGGGCATTTACAATATAGTGTCTACCTATATACAGGTAGGTAATAGGTATAGATCCACAATTAAAACTGTAGTAAAGTTATGTAAAACGCGTTTTAGTTAGGTCAAGTAAAACGCGTTATCGCGTGATGTTACTGACCATATTGTAAATCTTGAAATTATTAGAAATTGACAAATTAATTATATAAGATCATCTTACTACTTCATAACGTCTGCATAATGAACTCCTGCACAATGAACTTACGAAACCTACACAAGGTGCCAAACTAGAACGCTTATTTTGATTGACTGTATTACTTATCTCGTAAATTTGAACTTAGAAATCCCAATACGAAAGTTCGAAATTACCAAAACTACTCGGTAATTGATGGACTTACCGAATATCACTAAAACCACACTACTTATATCTCGTTATTTGTATAACTCGAATAATTAAATAGGAGAATCTTGCATAACCTCCACTTGATTCAGTCATGTTTAAATTAAGTCAAAGTAATTACTTGAATCCATTTTCACCCGCAGTGTTTTTTCTGTCCCAGTCATAAAAAGGAAATTATCCTGCTTTTAATTGCATGGTAAATTTTACAGAGGACGTTAAATTACCATGAAACACTGCAAATAGCTTTCCGAATCGACATTACTTTTATACTTACACACATTTTGTAATACTTGTTTATAGAATCAATAAATCATTGTTCTTTGATTTTAGTTGGTGAAAAACAATTTTAATGCTCCAGCTCTTAGTTGGACGTAAATATAAGGCTTTCAAATTCAAATAATACAGCACAATGCCATCACCAACTACGGTAATTACGAAATGGAAGGTTCGTAACTTTTCAATGTTATTTTACTAGCTATAAGAACGTCGGCTGTGCAATTAAAAAATCAATAGACGTGCGGTGGAGAATCGGTTTTGGTGTGAGAGAGCTTCAAAAAGTCACTAAAAGTAAAAGCAAAGTGTAAATATAATAAGTATTCTAGTTACTAAGTTTCAAACTTCGAAGCCAAAGAAAAATTTGCGGCAATTGCCGAAGGAGCACATTTCTTACAACTATTTTTGACCTTCTTTATGTCATATCATATTTTTAATGAAAGCCAAAAATATCCATAATAAACCGTGAAATAGTAAAACCTTATCCAAATTGAGTTAATTTGCGAGCAAGTGTTGCCTGAAGTCATAAAAGTCGATATGGCGGAGTTTGGCAAGAGTTCAAAACTGCGGCGTTAACGCGAACGTTCGTACCATCTGCCGAATGGCAACGTTTCTAATATAAAGCTCTCGCCACACGCTCATAATATAGAACTTTAGTATAGTATAGGGCGCATTTTGGTATATTGCACTGCTTCTGCTTCTGAGTATAATTGTGCGAAAGTTATAACATAAACTATTTTCGTTGGATCGGTCTGGCGATCTTACGGATTCTTACGTTAGTATACATATATTTTTAACATTCTTTAGGCTTTAACACGAATCAGGACAGTGGCTGCACGCTCTTCCCTCTGCGAACCTCGGAACGCTGCTCGACAATGGCAGTTTCCGCATCGCCGTCGGACTCCGACTGGGTGCTGCCATTGTCGAGAGTCACCGGTGTCCATGTGGCAGCGTCGTCGACAGGAACGGACTCCATGGACTTTTCTGCCAACGCAGTGCAGGTAGATTCTCCCGCCACGGCTCCATTAACGATGTTATCAAACGGGCGCTTGCCACCATTAACGTACCTTCTACACTCGAACCTGTCGGGATGGTGCGTGATGATGGCAAGCGTCCCGATGGCCTCACTTTGATCCCCTGGGAGCGGGGAAGGGCTCTCGTGTGGGACGCTACATGCGTCGACACGTTGGCCCCTTCTCGCCTCAGCGGATCTGTCTTGAAGGCCGGAGCCGCGGCGGAAGCCGCAGAAGAGGCCAAGCGGCGCAAGTACGTGACACTTTCAAGTGACTACATATTTGTGCCGCTTGGCTTCGAAACTTTTGGTCCATGGGGTCCCAGTTCCAAAAAATTTTTCAACAATCTGTTTCCTCGGCTGGTCGACGCCGCTGGTGACAAGAGGGCTGGCTCTTATCTCGCACAGAGAATAGCCATTGCTATTCAGCGAGGTAATGCAGCCAGCGTTCTTGGTACCATGCCACATGGACACCCTCTTTTATTAGATTTGTAAGGTTTAGTTTAAGCTAGTTTTAGTTGATTTTATTTTATTTATACTATTATTAAATAAAGATTTTAATTACTTTTAGGCTGTCGGCAATTTTTTTTTTTTGGCGGGGTAGTTATGTCTATGATCAATTATATCGTTCAATGGTAATTCTATATACAGTTGGAGGCTCACGTCGAAATATTTCTTGCCACTGCACTGGTTCCGTTTATACTCCAGCTTCTGGTAACAGCTGTCTTCACACCCCGGAAAACACTTTTAGCTGCTATTTAAAGCTCATTTATTAAGTCTGCACTATTTCCCAACCAAAACTCAGAAGCTGAATGAGTCATTGAAGTCGAGGTACTTTTCAAACTAAATGTCACTATCAAATTTTGCACATTTGGATATACGGCACCCGTAAGAAATAGCAAGATAGGTACCAACGTAAATTTGCAAGTACAAAATTAATTTGGACGCTTGGGAAAGCGGCGGTTTCGCCTGCAACACTTGTGAATTTCTTTTGCGATTTATGTCTCTACAGAGGCGTGGAAACTTGCACAATTTACACGACTAAAGTTGGAAATCTTTTGGTACGGTGTGGCGATACAAAAAGTCGTAAATTTAGTGTTTTACGCTGCGAGCTGGAAAACATAAAGTGATTTCGCGGAAATGCGCGAGTTTTATCCGTTCCGCATCGAAAGACATTGAATAATAATAATGGTTCATGGTAAAATATTACTGTAAATACAATGAAATGATTTTGTATTTACAGTTCCCATTAAAACATTTAAAAATAATTTTAGACCCTAAACTATCTACGCTCGAAAAATATTAGTTATGGAAATACGTGGTAACAAACACTCACACATACGCCCAATTTTTCGCCCTTATACTAATACTAGGCAAGTCCCGCGGTGTTACCCGTTGTTTTTATAATTTGCCCATGGCTACCCCCATATCAAACTTCATCAAAATTGTTCCTGCAGTTTAAGCGTGAAGAAATAACAAATACTTACACTCACAAACTTTCACCTTATATGTATTATTATAGTATTAGGTAGGATTAGGAGGAAGGTATACAGAGTTACTAATCAGTAGGTACAGTAATGACAATCTTATTATGATTCTCATATTGTTTTACACTATATAAATATATTCTACGCCTCGTTGTTTTTCTAGATGGTATCGTATCGTTATCGTTCCTTTTCGACCCAAAAGCACTTAGCCCTCTTTACGATCACCAACACCACTCACCTACCTTACTCCGTCCTTTGTAAATTATGAACAGTAATGGTTTTGATGGTGCTTCGACGGAGCCTGTTTCTTAAAGAAACTGGATAAATTTAACCGAGAATAAGAATGCCAAGCTAGCATAGAAACTAACCTAGTTCAGAATGCGTTATGTTTGAAGTAGTTTGCGAATGTATGGGCGAGTAACTTTTTGAAACAAAAGAAAGAGTAACTTAGGGAACAATAATATAACTATTAGGATATAATATATAACGGATACACCCAATCTTATCCCAATCTAAACAGAGCTATACGAAATTATTTTTTAATTGAAAACACCAGGACTTATTTATGCTATGAATAACGAAGCGACATTTATCCCAAAGTTTCATGTGAGCCTATTCTAAAACACCCTTGTCGCCTTTATCTAGTCATAAATTATTTCAAAGTACTACTAGCGCCATCTCTGTGCGCACGAAAGCGAAAACAAAATGCGTATCAAACGAATTGAAAACTGGTGAAAAGAGCAGGTTTTGAGCATCGTTTTCAGTAAAATAACCTCGTAGATTCAGCGATGAAACGTTTCCACGAGAATTGCCGAGATGGCGCTTTAACGGATGAAAACTGACTACAACAACATAGTAAGTAAAGTTGTGAGGTTTTTGATCCTATATAAATAACAAAATAGTAGAAATAAACAAGAAGTCAGGATGTATTTATTTGATAATAACGAAAAATGCTCAATCATACTTACAGCATCAAAAAGAGCTTGCTAGGAAAACTGATTCTGCGGATATTCAGTATTGGTGATTTCAATTAACTCCATGTTGGCAAAGTGGTATTTTCTCATTCTGCATCTATTTCACAAAACAGTCACTGTTCTAGTAGGTTTAATTTTTGACAGCGTTCTTCTTTTGGCACAAGTTACGGTATCACAAAACACGACTGGAAGCTAACAACAAACTGTTGATAGTAACCAAACTCCGGCTCATTGTCGGATGTCGGATCACTTTCGTTTGGCGGGAACAGCTACAATTTCATCTCCTCTCTCCTTCAGACCAGAACTAAAGCCGCATCTGCGTCTCGTTCTAGTGTCGATTAAAGTAAAACCATTACGGTGAGAACAAAAAAGGGTCCCCTTTGAGCAAAACGTAATATATCATCGGTTTGACGTTATGAGCCGAGGGTCTCCGGCGGGATAGTTTGCTTTTGTACTGAAGCAGTAAAATTTATTGGCGTAACGGTCCTGGTGTGAATCGACGAAATTTTTAAGTCATCGGCCTCTAAATAAGAATGTGTTGATGAAAAGGCCCGGACATTTCAATGTCTAATCAATTAATAAAAAAAAGCAATCTTGATGTATAGTATAATCTAACTGATGCTAACTTTGCTAATTTTGCAGTTTCTTCTCGCAGTTTCAGACTGGAAACATGTTCCACTGTGACGGGTGGGTTACTGAACATCAACTGTCAATTTTGAACTCGTTACGACCATCTGATGAAACTGTAGTGTATGTGACGCTTGCTATGGAATTAAAAAAAACATACAAAATTTTAAATAGTTTGAATCTCATATAATTTGGACAAAAAACGTACCTATATTGTAACAAATATCAATATTCAACTTTATATTTCTCCTACACCATTTTACTCGTACATATATTATTATTAGGCACCTATACATATCAAGAGCTTACTTTGATACGCAGACGGGTCTCCTATACTAGTTGCAGCGATCAATAGGCATTACGGCGCTAAAGTCGGTAATCTGCTTTAGTTCCGGAGTAAGCTGAGGAAGGCCGCAACTCTCACGGCCGGATCCCATCTATCACGCGGCAACAATAGTGCGTAGCCGGTTCTGAGAGCAGCTGATTGTACATTGGACTGAGCAACGGGTGGTGAAACTAAAGATATACCAAGTATACTGCTACAGTACTCGGCGTTTGCGTACAGTCTAATTTACAGTTGACGGCTCGTTTGGCGTAGTGGCTGAGCAATCGGACTGCTGCGCTGGGGTTGCGGGTTTGATTCCCGCCCGGAATAAATGTTTGTACGATCCGCAAATATTTGTTTCTGGTCTGGGTGTGATGTGTATGTGAAATTATATGTCTTATATCGACTGACACCTGATGATGGAACTACTTTATTTGGGATGAATCGATTTAACGATATTTAAACTATAAAATATTATAAATAAATTCGCCATTTATTTGGTTAAGCGATCAATTAATAGAACAAATGACTCTAACGCGTGCTAAGTGCTACTTATGTTACACTCAATAGGTTTCTGATGGTCTCGTCGCAAACCATTTCGACTAGATCACTTCACACGTTATGGTAATGCACATGACCATTATGATCAATTTTGAGTTGTTTTAACAGGATTAGCAGAAAGGCGGTGGGTTGAAATATGGAAAGATACAACTCAAAAGTTGCAAATAATCAATATACTTACGTAAATATGACGTAATTTTATACCCAGCATAATTATTTTTACAATAAAATGTAGTAGGTACATAGGTAGTATATTATAAAAAAATATATAGGTGGGTAATAAACTACCACCTTACCTATAGGTTTTGTTGCTATCTTAATGACTTTGGTATCAGTAAGTAGGTATGGACCTACATCGCCTAACTGCGTAAGAAGTTGTGGTTTAGATTTCGATCCAGGTTGTAAAACACAAAAATTTAGAGATAACTATACCAGCGCACTAAAATTTATAATTGGTGTCCATAAGTGTGGGTATAAATAAGTAGGTATTTGATACTTAACTATTATAATTAGAATTTTAATAATATATACTTATAACATGTTGGATACGTTGTCAAAAAGTTCATGTTTGATTGTAGGTAACTTCCAAATTTAGTAGGCATTTTCTTCATTTAATTATCAATACAAAAAATCGTATAAGTATTATACGAGAAGTATCTTAGTGAATCGTAACGAACCCTAACTGGCTGGTTGGAGTTTATACTATAATGGTAAGTAGGTACTACCTACGCATGAGACATCATCAAACAAACAAACGTTACTGTTTAAACTTAGTCTAGTATATCGTTCTTTGAATAAACATGCGTAATTCTCATGTTCCTTTCTTAGTCCCAAAAAGTAAAAACGGATGGCATTGTGACGATAAGAGGTAAGTGAATGTGACAGCCATTTTAGCTACCGTACGCAACGCCAGGGGTTTATCTACACTACACTGACCACTATCGGAAACCCAGAATTTCTGTCTTATCTCTCGCACACAAACAATGTGGTCTCGTAAAAATCGTGCACACAAATGCACAAAGTCATTACCAAATTAACTGCATTCAGGTGTCCAAAAAAACTATTTTGTTAACAAACCTCAACCCGTCAAGTTGTCCGAGTGCTTCGTGTTTATTTTTTGTTTGCGACGATAGCTTTTTTTTTTAATAAACAAGGATCCACTCTGCAGTGCAGAAACAGTGTCATGTCATCGCCACCAAGCTTAGACTCAGAAGAAGACGATTCTACAGACTCGACATCTTCAAAATTTTCAAGTATAGGGGACACCACGCTTAAGGCAGATCTAAAAACAAGCGCCGCCACAACTCATGGTATTGAAAATTTATTGTCTGAAGAAGTCCATTACGTAAATGATGAGCAATCATTTCAAAATTGCAAAGCAGAGGTTTTGGCACCTGCGCCTCATTCATTTGCACAAGACTACAATTCTAGAGACTCAACAAGCTTCAGCATTCAAGATATCCTTGGATTGCATCAATACGTCCCAATAATCACAGAAGACTTGGAGCCGAGATATGACTATCAAGTTCCAAACTACGAAAATATAAGCAACAGTCCTCATAATTATGGATCTGGAACCGAAGAAGTGATTATGGAAGACTGTGTAACTAAAAATGATGACAACATTTTCGCTGTGACACCCGAAATTGCCAATCAAGCTATTTACAATAGGAACTATGTTGCTAACGATCTGGTTCAATACAACCAAAGAAGTGGTTTGGACAGCGATGATGCAAAAGATTCCGTTGGGGAAATGAAAGACTTACATGAATCAGGTTTTCCTAGTCAGGTGAGCTTGCTTTATATTTTAGCCCTTATGGCATACGCGTTAAAACGCAAGCATTCAAAAATACTGTTCTCTTGTGATTAACCACAAAATAACCGGCCCTTAATGACAATTTAATTTCGTTATCGGCCGCCAGCAGTAATTAAAAATAGGCCAAAACGACTTTATTGTTAAACTAAGCATAGCACACGTAACACGTCAGTATTTTGGTTTAATTGTTTAATTTGCAGAATCCTTCATTGAATGACAAAGCTACAACAAGTGTTCTCAATCTAAGAGCTTCAACCGAACTATCAGGAAACGGTAAGTTAAGAATACCTAAGTAATATTGCCATCAAATATTATTACAAACTAGAAGCGCCTCGCGGTTTTACCTGCGTTAACTACTATCCCGCGGGAACCGTTAATATTTACGGGTTAAAAAGTATCCTATGTTACCCGGGTATAGCGTAGCTTCCCAACAATGAAAGAATTTATCAAATCGGTTCTGTAGTTTCGGAGTCTATTCAATGTAAACAAACAAAGACACAAACAATCAAATATTTCAACGGTTACTGATTAAAAAGAACTTGCCTTACGCAAATTAATAAGAACCTTAACAAATTTTCTTTCAGAAATGTCTTCGGAATCGTCATCATACCAAAAAGGTTTTACTAAGAGAGCACGGACGGCATATACTAGCTCTCAATTAGTGGAATTGGAAAACGAGTTTCATCAAAACCGCTACCTCTGCCGACCAAGACGCATTGAACTTGCAAACTATTTACAACTGTCTGAGAGACAAATCAAAATATGGTTTCAAAATCGCAGAATGAAATACAAGAAAGATAACAAACATAACAAACCTTCATCTTCTGTAGACGACAGCCCATCTAGTTCCAAGGATCTCTCTCCTACTCAAGATCATAAGATGAGCCATGGAAGAAGCTGTGGAGGTCATGAGCGGCATAGACGACTGTTGGCAGACAGTCATGCGTCTCATCACAAAATATACTTAAATGCAAACGACAGCCTCTCCAGACCATCGGAATACTCGGCAATAACTCCGATGAAGTCCGTAATAAAAGGCTCACAAAACAACATGGAGCTACCGTCCTATACGCCAAATTTATCTTATTCATCGTACTACGGTGGAAGTGCCAGTAGGGCCGCTTACTCACCGATGTCTGAGGTTTATCGCTATGGCACCGATGAATCATTGTCACAGAATTCAACTATGGCTGCGTTAACATCAGATAGTTACGTGCCTAACGGAGTAAGTTTAAAGCTAAACGATGACTTGGTGCGATATTCTTCAGCTTCGCCGTACTTCAATCCGCTGCCATCTGGTGTGATGATACACCCGCCAACAGTGGATGCTTATGCGTTTAGTTCATCAATGGCGTCGATACCAACTCCAACTTATGAAGACAGTGGTCTGCATGCCAGAGCTTCAAGTCTGTCGCTACCACAGGATCCTTATTTTTCTTATTTGACTTCACCGGACACAACTTCTCAGCCACAATCTACTTCAACCAACAAATATCCTACTTCTTACATAACTTTATAAATATTGTTTTTTTATCTTTAGTTTACTCTTTTAGTTCTTTTAGAAGGTACTCGTATTATGTTAAAATTGTGTTTTGAAAGATTTTAGTTTGGTTATGTTTTAGATGCATGTCTTATATTTTCTTGCAGTTGCCTGTTGGTGTTTTTGAGATTAATTGTTATTTTTAACTCATGATCTTGTTTTGGTTTTTAATCGCTCTAAGCGATAATATCGCCGTTTATACTCGTATTACTACTTATTGCTAACGATGTACCTACTCTTGTTTTGTTCTACATTGTTTTGGTGCCTTTAGTTTTTTAATATGTTGTTAGAACATTTTACTTTATTTGTTTTTGTAATAAATCTATTATAATTACTTGTATTTAAGTAGGTACTTACGTTTAACATAGTGTATTATTCATTTTATTCTTTAGCATTTTTATTAAGTTTAAAATATTAAAAGATGACCTATGTAGTTTTATTTTTATCCGGCTGACTTTGGCACATGTATGTACCTATACTATCAAAAGATCGAATCCATCAAGTAGGTCATTATTAAAAATAAATAAAGGTAATCGACTTTTTAATTCCACTAAAAGTCTTAGTTTAAATATTTCGCCCCAATTACCATTATCAAGTAAATCTCAATTAGCGTTATTGAACTTGGATAGGCTAAATTAGGAGTCTTAATTATAAGTTTCAGTTATTTGGTTTCTCAATATTATAGGCAGTCATTCTACGCCATGGTTCGCGTTGTTACAACTTAGCATCAATTACATTAATATCATAATTGCATCAATAGCACTTAGCAACTAATCAAAATAATCATATTAGATCCAGGCAAGAAGTAATATAATGAATTAAGTGATTCAAGACCGAGTTAATTTGTCAAAGTGAATATTAAGGCCCATTTAGACAACGAACGATGCACGCACAGATTTCTCATCAATAGATTTGACATCTAACTCAAGATCCGGGGAAAAAAAGAGACAAGTATATACAAATGACAAAGGAGTAATCAAAACATCATTGTACTATCCCATACGATGATGTTTTGTCTTTGACGGCGTATGCACTAATTTATTACTGTACTGCAGATGCAAACCAATCTTGACATTTTAGAATGTCTCACGAATGATTGGAGCTACCTACACCTAAATAACGGGTATATTAAATTTATCCGACTTATAGGGGTAACCAGCGAGCTTGACATTTTAGAATGTCGCACGAATGATTAGAGCTACAATTTGTTGTCCCTTTCGGGTATACGCTATTGCCAAGTCTTTTTATGATACTACGTCTATGGTTGCACGTTTTGGGACAAGAATAATACCTACGCTTCTATTGCGTACAATAATATCCATAATATTAGTGTATCCTAATGTTTACATAGGTACGGGCAATAAATTAAAATCTCGCCTTCGATTATGACAAACGAGTCTCTCAAGGAGTTTATTCCCTACAGCCAATGACTTTCCATAAGATCTACGGATTGCCATCGCTCCGTGCTTCGGGCCGTCGCGCGTCGCGTCTGTTCCGGTTATGATCAATAACCATATCAATTTATATTCTATCATAATGAAATTCTTGCTTTTATGTTCTGTTTACACAGAGACAATCAACGTTCAATTGCGAGGCAATTTTGGCCCAAGCAAAGCCCAAGTAGAAGGGCGACAATCGTGAATGAGAACACGAAGAAACTTTTTGTCCTTTCGATAAATCATACCTATATTCGAGTAAAAAACTTGTTCCATCTAAACGAGCCTGGCTAGAGGTAGTCGAGTCTCGAACATTCTACATTCGAGCATATTCGATAGATACATTGGAAGGAAGGCTACCGAAAGCTTAGGTCTCTTGAAGATACCCCGTGGGTAACTAAATTAGGTAACAACGTAATGTATTTCACAGAATAATTTCATTTACGTAATAAATGCAGACGATCAATTATTATTTTTCAAATTATTCATACTCACAATGGTTCACACAAAAGGGTGATTGACTCAAATTCTTCCTTTACCTGGACTTGTTTACTTGAATAACAAGTTTCTACTAATCGATTTATACTATTATTAACAGGTGTTAGCATAGAAGCCTGATTGAGGGACGGGTTGGCAGCCAATAGTCGAGGACATAATCCTAGAAGGGGTAAGGTAGGTAATTAATAAATTACTTTGGTCAATTTTGTATAAATAGGAAATTATATTTGCAAGTAGTCAACACTTGTTCCCAGTACGCCAAACCATCATGTGTTCCTACCAAAGTGCCAGTGACGCCAACCAGGGAAATCTTAACGAAAGTTGGGAAAAAGAGCTGTGGGCGAGTGTGTTCCCCGAACTAATTACTTCTACTGAAAATTTTAGTGGCCAATGTCAAGTATGTATTTGTTTTCATACTTTCTATCTTGTTGACTTTGTTTTTATTATAGTTAACCTTTTTTGGTTTCAGTTTTCCGAGACACCGGCTATTCCAATATTCTCTGGAAAAAATGAAAGTTTCAAGACTACTCTTCAGGATAGTCAGGTATAATATTGTTTTTATTCATACTTTGACTAAGTATTAGTTATTATAAGCAAGTAAGATCTTGCTCACACTGGCCGATGTTTTTAATACCATCGGCCAGTTCGAAACCATGGATTTTAAGCTTTCTTTTTCTTTTAACAGGTGCAGACTTCCATTATTTACCAAAATTCGGAATCTTCTTCGTCAATCTCACCCACATGGGACAGTTCTGGTTTTGAGTTTCCTCAAAACTCTTCCGACACGTCCACCTACTTCTCTACTTTTACAGCCCAGGTAATTAAAGATTGTGATAATAAATTTAATATTTTTAACGTAGAACAAAAAAAAAACACTTATTTAGACTTCCACATTTGTCTGTTGATCACACATGAATCGATTTATTGTTCGATAGTAAAATTATTTTATCTCTTTTCAGTTCCATGAAAACTTAGTGCATCGTAGCCTAGTGACGAAAACTACTTCTAGCTTAATTGCGGAGGGCAACAATGGAAAAGGAAAGATGCACTATGCACGAATAAATTGTAAGTTACACATATTTGAAGTTGAAACTTCAGCTATAATAGTAAGAGCATTGCAGATTATAAAACAGAGTTCTTTTTTCCAGTTGTTCCATCTAAAAATGGCACGTTCAAAGCTATCGTGAAACGTAAACGCAAAAGGATCGTATTCACCAGTGAACAATTAGAAGTTTTAGAGGCCGTGTTTACAAAGAAGCCTTACATCACACGAGACGAAAGACAATCTTTAGTGCAAGAGCTACAACTGAATGACAAATCTATCAAGGTGTGGTTCCAAAATCGCCGCCTGAAGAATAGAAAAGGCGACGATCAGCACGAGGTCATGTCAGCTGACAGTACTTCTACCATATTTGAACGCCTCGATAACATAGAAGCTCGTATCAAAGAAAGAACAGATGAGTTCGGCTACGTCACTCTCGATGACCAAATCACGGGTGAACTAGTGAGTGTCATCGATGATTATTTTACAAGTCATGCTGCTCGTGTTGACGAAAAACCGGATAGTGACTGCAGTTCCATTTACGAGCCAATATCACCTGCCAGTCCTGCAGCTAATAGTAACAACTCTTGCGATGAAAATATTACAAACTGGCAATATTGTGATTCAAGTAATTCTATACAAAATTTAGTAGATTTAGAAGCGTAAAAAAATATTATATTAATGCAGCAATATTGTGTTAATTTCGTTGCATGAAACATGTAAATTTTAGTGTAACTTTTACTAACAGTGTGTACCGTAACTTAAAATTTTATTACTCGTATTAGGTGATTTTATATTGTGTAGTTAATTTCATTTCACTTGTTTTATTTAACTTAATTTATTTCGATTTCTTTTAATTTATGCTATTATTTAGGACTGTTCCTACCAATAAAATATTATTGATTTTTATTGTATGATTTTGATTTCTTACAGTAGTATGTAGATTTAAGTAGGTTGAAATAACACAATTTTGACGGTAATTTATTGGGTAGAAATTTAAATATGATTACGCAATAAATAATATTATAAATGTTACCATTGTGTTTATGGCAAAGTACTTAAAATCATTTGATAGTATTTCCAATGACAACATAAAACCCTCCGTTAATGGTAAGCGAAAAAAAAAACATAAATCCACGTTCTAGTACGTGTCATTATTAACAAAAAACTTAAAATAATATTCGAACCATGCTAAGTGCACAAATCATGCGAAGCGTAAAAATTAAATAAATACGAGAATATAATAATTATGTAAGTCCTACCTACCGTCACCGTTGTAATAATGGTTAATGAGGGTAGGGTGATATTTAAGAAGTGCATATCTGTCGTGTGCAAAATTGGTTGACCGTTGGTATCCAGAAGTAGATGAAATTTGAAATATAATTATTTTTGGTATCCTCTTAGTAAAAGATTTTTAGTGAAAGTTTGCTTAATGGTGCAAAACATTATAATGGCATCGTTAACTCATCTACAAAATATGGATGAGGTGAGTTCATAAATTGAATAAGCATTAAGCATTGCAACTAAAAAAAACTATACTGATATATTTTATATCTTGGTAGCAAATAGATTTGTACGTTAAAAAGGAATAGTCTGATTAACTACTAATTACTAAAACTTTTTTTCTCAGATAAGTCATTGGGATAATCGACCATTTACTGGTGTGTGGCCGGAATCTAACAGCGGTAGGTTAACAGGTAAGAAATAAATACAATACCCATATTAAATTAACCAAGTATATATCATAATATCTGGTTACGCTGCCTACTATTACTGGATTAGAACATTGATATTCAAGAAACTTGAAGCCAAATATGTTGTGTTGTAGTTGTGGTAGGCTGTAGGTAGTTGATTATATTACTATTTACAGACTTCTAGGCGTATATCATTTTTATACATATCTTCAATGAGCTCTTTACTCACCATCGCAATATTATCATTTATTATGGCTATTTAAAATTAAAATATTGTATTTTATTTCACTGGCTCATTTTGCTAACTTGAAAATACATAATAAATATTTTCGATGTAAAATTAATTAATAATTTCAGACATCAAACGCACTATAAAGAAGAAACCCAAACGAATACGGACAGCCTACACGACGGAGCAACTTCAAACATTAGAAACAATATTTAATCAAACTAAATACATCACATCGGAGTATCGTCAAAAAATCGCCAAGTTATTGAAAGTTAATGACAAAAGCATTAAAATCTGGTTCCAAAATAGAAGAATGAAGCTGAAAAAATCTTCAGAGTCTGGCAGTGACTCCTCCAACGAGACCAGTGTTGGCGAGATGTCGCCTCCTCCGTTGCCTCGTGCAGAGTTGCAGCATTCAATGCAGGTCGCTCACACACCACCGAGCACAAATAATCAAGATGATCAGAATATTTTACAAGCCCCTGCCTCCGAATCTTGTCAGTACCAAACTCCGTCATATTACTTCAACTATGGTAACGGTGGAGCAGTTCAAATGGCACATATGCCTGGTAACATGCCCACTCATAGCATGCAATTTTATAGTGATACTAATAGGTTTTCTACCCAATATTATCCGTATTATGATAACAATCATATTAATAATTACAATTGGTATCAGAGTCAACAAGAAATGGCAATGGACAATAATTATTGTTCGAGTTCAAACGAGGTTGACTTCAGTTGCTTTTTTGACTAGGCTCTCTAGTTTGTTTTATTTGTACTATTTAGGTACTACATTACATTTTATTATTTTAACAACAAGGTAAGTATACCATTAACAAAATATTGTACAATATATTATTATTGTTATTTGCCAGTGTTAATGAAATCTAGCAATTAAGTTATATATTTTGTTTCTAATTTATGGTTAGTTTATAATTTATGAATTAAATATTATATGTTTTCTTTTTTCTAAGTCTAAATATGTTATAACTTTTATCTGATGTAATTTCATGTTTTCTACAATAAAATATCTGACTATTGATTGTTATATGTAGTATTGTTAGTAAACACACAATAATAACTTCTCTAATTATAATTGTGTCTAAACTTAATCTTAAATTTGAACTTAAAACACAATGTACCTACTCGTATATTGCAACATCTATTTTAATTAAATATTAATTAGCTATAAGTGAAATTTTAAATAAGTTTAATGAACTTATTGTTATTAAATTCTATAAAAAGATGTCATAACCCATTGTTAAATTGTAAGTTTATGTTTGGAATAAATAAAAGACAAACGAATTTAATCTAACACTTTTATTTAGAAGTAAGCACTAAAGCAACCAAATATTATTTAACATTTAGGGACTGGTATGTTGGTAGGGTACATTGATCACATATTGGGCATACGGATTTTGTAAGTTTGGCGGTAGAGTAATAGGTATATTATGTTGAGCGCTTCCATGACAGTTGCATCTACAACTTTGGCTTTGTTCATGAGGTCCTTGACAATTTGGTGCAGTCACGTGTGGCGCGTTCGTTGCCATGACTGGCATAAGATTGACAGGATTCCAGAGTACACCACCGGAAGACAGAAAAGGAGGTGTGTACATAGTCGGCATGACAGGATAGTACGCAGGATTGTTCAAAGGAACTTGTTGCGCGGGCTTAGGCTGTGCTGGATAGATTAATTTAGGTCTATTTTTAGTTGAAAAGTCTTTAGGAGGAATGCTATGTTTTGGATCTTCTTTTGTTACTTGCATTGGCTCCGTATCTTTCGTATTTTTTTCTTGATTCATTGTGTTGTCATAGGCTGGAGGCTTTGGGGCAGCTGATTTTTGTTTGTATTTCTTCCACAAATTAATAGAAAATTCTGCAGAGGCATTGCTTTTGTATGCCTGAGACGGTAAACTTTTATTTTTCATATTGGTTGTAAATGGTATGTTTGTACCGTTGGTTTTTTGTTGAAAATAAGGAGACAAAAACCCTTGGTTGCTAGTTTCTTTGTAATAATTAGCATTAGGTTGCGAAGGTTTGAGATCAGCATTCCGTTCTGCCACGTTGTCTGGATTTGTTATCGTTATTTTGTGCTCAACTTTGTTGATTTCCATATTATAGGTATTTGTTTTAGCAGTAATCGAAGCCAACATTGGTAATGAATGTGAGCGTTGTTCATTAGTTGATGACGTCTCAGGCTCATTATTTAATTGATCTTTGTGTAATTCTTGTAGAGAACTATTCGTTTCGACATCAAATTCTTTGTGTTCTTTCTTTTCTTTCATTCGTCTATTCTGAAACCATATCTTTATAGGTCTATCCTCCATTTTAAGGATAGCTGCGACTTCTTTACGTTTATCCCTGTCAATGTAGGGGAATTTTTGAAACAGGGCCTCTAAGTAATTTATTTGTTCAGTGGTAAACGCACTTCTAAATCTTTTCGGCTTTCTCAATAGTCGTTGTTGTGGATGGGATTGCATCTGAAACATAAAGTGGTTAATGTCACTTAACGTCCAACCTTTGGTAAAAAAATATGTGCAGAACTGCATCCAACGCATTTTGCAGATTTGCTTTTTCTTACATAACAGGCAAGCACAATAATGTAGGCTAGGCACACACGACATCTCATAACTTGATTTCGATTTATTAATTATCTTAAATTATCCAATCTTGGGTATCAGATATTATGTAGGTCACGCATGGTCTCGCGAAACCCAGACACGAAGGTAATCGACAGCTGTCGTTGACGACGACTGCAATGCATGCAAATGCGGGTTCAGCACATATTTATGAAAACCACAGACATTTGTTGCGAGCCCAGGTATTTGTAAGACCACTGTCTTCTTGGTCCCTGATTCCGTAGATACAAAGAGTAAGGAATAAAATCACGGCGCTTTATTCTGATAATAATTATTAGCAACCTACCATACTGTGTCACGTGATGGTAAATTATAACACGGTCGTCTAGATCTAGGAGACAAATTATTAACACGAATTCCAGATTTCAGTAATTGGGAAACACATTTTTGCTGCAGTGAGTACCACTTGCCTCTTTAGCCACTTTTGAAAACACTAATATAATTATAGTCTAATCAGAGAATGTACTTAACTAATAAAAATTCATTGAAAATACTCACTGTTTTTTTTATAAAACCACTATTTGGTTAGTTATAACTGCGTTATTTGATTCTAAATTAGGTTTCAAACTAAATTATTTAATTAGACGGTGCCCCATATATACTTAGTTATGATCATTTTTTAATTATATTTCCAAATCGTGTACAATTAACTAATGATCTTGAGCAACAGTCTATTTGTAGGTTGTCTTGCAGAGTTAAATGTGATACCCTCAATTAAATTCATTAGTACGGCTTTCTACCCCCACTTAGGTAAATACATTTTATCGATGGTATCGACCATAGATATCGAGAATACGCAATATTCGGTAGGTACTGTGGTCAGAAAGAAACGTGTAATATATTATTTATTTTATTTTATATCTATTTGATTATTCCATCACATTTCACAATAGGTACCTACCTACCTACGGTGCGTTAAAAAACTATTAAGTCAATAGTTTGATGGCATTACGAATGAAACATTATTTTGTTAAACATTGTTTATTATATTTTTTAAAGAAATTTAGATTACATTAACCATTGGTTACTAATAGCTTAGGATAGACAAAATTGGAAAGAGGATAGAGACATTTACGCTACAATGAGGCATTATAGTCTCAATAATAATGATATAATGACCAATAATACGACAATAATTAATAGGAGGGATGACGGCAGATGGACAAAGGCAGTCCTAGAATGGTGGCCGACAGACGGGCGCAGACTGGTCTGCAGACCACCAGCCCGTTGGTCAGACGACCTTGTGACTGCAGTTAGCAAGCAGTGGATACACCTTTCACAGGACCAGAATAATTGGCGCAAAGGAGAGGAGGCTTATACCCAACAGTGGGTTGACACGGGCTGAAATGATGATGATGAATGCCCAATAAAATCCCATATTCCTACCTATTCCATTAATTTGAATACAATACACAACATTACAACTATGAAAGAGATTGTTCAACAAGTAATAAAAGTGTAGCGATCGTGAGCGTTTTTTTTATTTACTTTATTATTACGAGTACCTACATACACATATATGACAAGACTATACTTACTTGTACTTTGGGTATATTTTCTTTTACGTTGTATTTTTGGGGTTGATTGGCAGCACATTATACAAAATCTAGACCTATCTATCTAATCTATCTTCTAAAAATGATTTAGGTAACGCACACATAAATTCACAGTCACAAGTAACATTCTACAATGAGCCGTTATTTAACACCGTGGTCCGATCACAGACATCTCCATAACTGCCCCGTCCACACTGTACCTAACCAGTTACAATCAAAAGAAAAGGCTATTATGAATGGTTGAGCATAAACAAACATACTTATGGCCGTGCGCATAAAAGCAGTGTGATGCGGTGCGATACTGTATTACGCCGACAAAATCAGCCGACTTGTAGGAAGTCAAATGTAACGCAACGCGACGCGACTACGCAAAGTCGTGTTGTATCGCTCTGCTATTCATGTGTGTCGGCTTTTACCCCGATGACGTCCTGACCTGACGTACGTCACAGTTCACTTTAAAAGCTTTTTTAAGTCAAACAGGCTCAACTTCAGGATTTTTAACTTGTTTCTACCATTATAATTATTGTGGCAGTGCCTATTTATATTTTTATCAAAATAATTCAAGGAGGGCTTAACTTCTATTGCATTCGTGGCAGCAATCAGGCTTCAATAGGTGAAGGTACACCTGTAGATAGGTGCTTTGTGTCTAAACCTACTGCCTACTTATCATTTACCTTATTCCTATTTGAATCTTATTAAAATAGTACCATAAAGAAAACTTAATTGGGTATTGAATAAAGTCATTTAATTGTATTTACTTAATTTATAAAAATAAAATTATACCACACAAAATTTAAATTTACTAGCCATATACTCGTGATATATACAAACTGTGAAAGTTAAAGTTAGATAAACACGCATAATACATATTAATACAAAAAATTGTTACTCCTCTTCACTTTGAATACTTTTTATCCAGGACAAATCCCAGCTCTGTTCAACAACATCATTTGGAGCACCATTATTCACAGATACGGAGCTCTCAGATAGCGCAACCGATTCTGGAGACAACTCCTGAACTCCGCCGTAAGGCGCCGGATACTGCTGCACTTGAAGATGGACTTGCTGATACTGAGCAGGGCCCGCTTCTGGGATTGAGTAGGTTGGATATCTCGCAGCAGGCATCTGAGCTGGAGGCATCGAAGCCATATCCATAGAAGTCGATGACACTGGATATTCTTCGATGAACACGCCCATTCTGCCAAACGCCTCATTAGCCGGGTACTGTTCTTGAAACATTGGAACTCCTAGTTCCGGTAGGGGCTGAGTCGTGGTCACATCGTCATTTTCTTCGGCATTCTCCGCCCTATCTTTCTTTTCCTTCATCCTCCGGTTCTGGAACCAGATTTTTATCGTCCTCTCATTTAACCGGAGCGTGTCGGCCAGTTCGATTCGGCGAGTGCGGTCCAAGTATCTCGTTCTTGCGTATTCTTGTTCCAGCTCCATCATTTGGTTACTAGTAAAGGCTGTTCTGACACGCTTCTGTTTCTTGACTCCTCCGCTGCTGGATTTATTCCATCCTGTTTGAATGAGCTTGATGTTTTGTGGAGTCGCCCATGTGTTGTTAATTACGGCTCCTCTTTGGGGTATACAAGCTGATACTACAGGTGTACTATGTCCATTAGGGATGCTGATAACAGGGTACCCGTTTTGCATGTTGGCGTGCCTCTGATATAATTGAGGATTAGGGGGGATGTTTACGTAATTGGGTGCAGTGCCGTATTCAATGGGAACATTCCCGTTGACTCCGTTAGGGATGTAACTTTGAGTGGGGATGTTAGCAGCCGCTGGAACCGCTGGATTTGGCAATGCGCTCCATTCCAAATTCTGAAAAGAAAATATCAATTTATTATTCACTATGATATTTCAATACAAAATAATATTCAAAATCTTTAATCCTCTTCCTGGGTCGACGTAAAAAGAAGACAGACTGAAAACTTGTATATGTTATGGGTATATTATGTGACTCTGACCATGTGTCCATGACGAGTACATTTCATTACTATGTTCATATACTGAACTATTTCACGATTCAATCAGTTATACATATTTAGACTGTATTTATATACTACAGTTACAGACTTTAAAATAAGCTCTAAATTACCGTTCCATTCTGGACGGCCATCGAATTATTGCCTTGATTCCACTGTGCGCCCGAGGAACTGAAAACTTGCGGGGACTGACTTGTCCTTGACTCCGGCATGGTCACACTGTCACTCGTAGTATTAAAAAAAACCAGCAAAACTGACTAGCGATCGCACAAAATTGTTCTTCAATATTCAAGTAACGCACTCGATGAAAGTCGAATTGAATATAAGGCTTTCACCTATTAAGTTCCGATTTTATACATTGTGCCCTTGGTGTGTGTCACCGAGTAATTAGCAAACTATTAAAGCTCTCTTAATTAGGGTACCATTGTTGGGTGGGTGTCAATATTTTAAGGGAATAAAAATAAACTATTTCTTCGGCATATAATGTGACATTTTTATTGTTGTTACGACGGTGAAAGGCCTGTATTTGTTATTTAATATGAGGTATCATATCAATATGCAGTATATTAGTCTCAAAATATATGTATATAGTGGTAAGACAAAATGACACTGTGCTATTGCTCGGTAATCGAATAGATAAAATTGTAATCGAATCTAATAAAATAAATTATGATAGGTAGCTATTATTCCACAGCATAGTCCATTACGTCCGAAAATAACTTCACTGCTCTTTGCTAATCATAAAAGACTCCGAATAAATGAAACTTTATTCCCGCTTCATAAACACAATTATTTGGGTACGATTATTTTAAAAACGAATAATTTGTAAAATTAGTACAATTTTTAGCAGTTAGATATAGGTACTATTTTCATGAACGTATAATTATAATCATACGTATATAGATAATATTAGAATGTAGGTACATATTATTATAACACATTCTCTGGTTTCTGATACTTGTTAACTGAACCAAAAATGCGCTTTCATGTAGTTTTATACTAAAAATTTATCGTTACTGTAATGAACAATTAGATGTAATAAGTTTATGTGACTTAATTTTGTAATAATTTTGTATTAAACACTATCATTATTAAATAAGTACATTGCCAGTCTTCACAGAAATTATAATAGGTTTTCATTTTAACAAAAACACATAGTACAATCCTACATAATTATTGATAATACACAATATGATACACGCCTACTATTAACAACAACCGTTGCAATTTGTTTTCTTTTTACCTATTTCAAAGTATCAATAGTGAATAATATCAATGGGTAGGTACTAAGTAGGTACCCAAAAACAACTAGCTTGAGACGTTATCTGTTTATCTAGAGATTATGTTGATACTATCTATTGTATTTGTTCTGTTATCAGCAGTAATCACTCACAAGTTAAGTACCTATAGAGTAGAATCTGTTTACAATAAATACTCGTAGTGTTAAGTTATAATAAACTAGAAGCACCTCGCGGTTTCCCCCGCGTTAACTACTATCCTGCGGGAACCATAATTTTTTACGGGATAAAAGGTAGCCTATGTCACCCGGGGATAGCATAGCTTCCCAACAGTGAAATATTTTTTCAAATCGGTTCAGGAGTTTCGGAGCCTATTCATTACAACCAAACAAACAAAGCTTTCCTCTTTATAATATTAACCCCCGGTTTCTAGAACGTTTGTTGGCGTTGACAGTAGATTAAAACTATCGTTGCCTCTATCTGACTATAAACAAATGACAAGGATGGCAATAGAATTAATCTGTTGTCAACGTTGAATGACGTTTCAGAAACTGGGGGTAAGTATAGATATAATTATTGTATATATTTGTCTCGGCTTCAATTTACAAAATATTAGGTATTTTATACTTCCGATGATATTATGCAATATATTTTTTTCTTCAGTTTGCTTTTCGGTACAAGGCATTTTGGTATAACTATACCCTACCTAAATAAAATTATGTTATACGTAATAACTTTTCTACAGCGCCATCTAGTTTATATACGTATTATTAACAGCGAAAAGTGGGCTTCGACGCGAGGTTCCAACCAGACATTGAGCCACGGTTCTCTATAAACACAAACATATTATTTTCTGAACTAACTATTGTTAGTTAAATTACACAGCTGTTGTATATAATAGTTTGAACAGATATTTTTATATTTACGTGATTTTTTTATTACAATAGGTACTACTCATACAGCAGATGGGTCGTGTTAACGCAACGAAACTTTTACAGGCGAGCTTTCCTAAGATGCCTTTGAGTTAACGTTACTGAAAATGTATAGATGGCGACACGACACGTTACTTGGAAACATTATGCTAAAATTATAGACATTTGAAGATTATTAACTATATCACTGCTCACTGTTACACCTATAGTAGGTAGGTACTATTAGTTATTGTGCTCTTTGAAGTAGGTTAAAATGAAAAAAACATATTAATATTACGTTGATACCGGTACCTGCTACATAGGTACTTAATAAACAAAAAAAGTACGGTGTTAGGTACAAAATATAATTGGGCACTAACTAATTTGCCCTTAATGCATACACAAAACTCGAAATAACGTCAAACGGATCATAAAATATTAAGGTTAAAATTAGTTACTCATAAATAGGGTAACAAATTAAATAGGTAAGGTGCCTACCTACTTCCATGATTAGGTACCCATCTAATTGAGTAAAATCAATTAAAATATATAAGGAACTACCAACCTATTTGTAATTATGAACCGGCTGACTCAACAGGTTACTTATCGATCTGCAATCTGAGCCTTTGTTACCATTAAAGTATTAATTAACTAGCATAATTGTTACAGTACTCATTCCAAAATTAGGTTCATAGACATAATATTAATTTAGTCAATATAATATTAACTTTTAAGTAGTAAATACTTAAATACAATAATACTTATTTAAATGTATTTGATGATGTAAAATCATAACAGTTGACGAATGTAGAATATTTAAGCAGAGTACTTTTACCATGGCCTACGTCTGAGTTTGCTTATATTGAATATACGTGAGTTGAATAGAAGGTTAGGGTTGCTACCAATTGAAACATAAGTTTAAAATTAAAATATGATACAAAAAATACATTCAATAAAGATACATTCAATGCATGAAAAGGAAACAGGTTTCAATTTTAAATAAAGTAGTAAAACATAATTATTGTCTTAAATAATTGTGCCAAATATCGATATAATTTATAAATAAAGATCTAGAAGCATTCAAGTATGAAGTGTGCTAATACAAATAGGGTCGTGTAAATATATATTTATATAATATAAGTATTTGAGTCCACAAACGAATCCAAGAAAAGAGAGACGGGAATAGAAGCTGTCAATCAAACTTCCGAAGGGGACTATCTGCATTGTTAAGGGTGGGTGTGAACTTGTTCCTAGGTGCATAATGTACAGCTTATCTCCATTGTTATGTCCACTTATCTAGCAAATTTTGATGATTCGTTATCTCCAACAAAATAAGATAACTGCTAATTACTTTGTTTACACTATATTTATGTGGAATAAGTGATTTTGTTTTGAGGTCTGTTAAATTATTTACTTGTTTTTGTTAATTATGTTAAGAAAAAAGACACGATTTGTAAACAATTTTTGCTAGATCCCTCTGAATGGCTTATTGTTTAATAGATTGCGATAAAATATTATGACTAGATTTTTGCAACAAATAAATAACACATAATATAATAATTATTTACGCAGATAGCGTAAACATTAACAAATTCTAAAGTGCATTAATATGATCAAATCAAATACAGATAATAATATATTATTATGGTTTTTATTCAGAAATGATTCAGATGTCATTTTGGTAGGATTCTCTGCAACAATAAGATATAGTAACATTAAATCCTCTTTCTACTTTAACTTTTGTATTTGGAGTACAGCTCAAAGTATTTTAATTCCAGTAACCTCACTTTGGGCAGCCCTACGAGGCAGCTGCCGCGGAAGATCATCAATCATCGCGGCAAGACAATCACAACCGGCGCGCATCTGCCGCTCGCGTCCTATCGCGTCGCAGCGTCACACTGCAATGCAACCGATACCTATACTGCACCACTTCGATCAGTTCGATCACTTCATCATTTATAAACACACTTAACGTCATTTTTACTTACTTTCATTTTAAATTAAAATGTAGAACTGCATTCCTACTTAAATATTTGTTTTTTTTAATTAAAAATGCAAGGGACATCAAGTGTTAACTGTGTAGTTGTGTGATGTTCATCAACTGGGTTTGAGGTGCGTGTGGCTAGTTAGTTAAAATCATGACTTAAGTATCAGTGTAAATCATGTGTTATGTGCAGTTACATTTATTATACGAGGTTTAATCTCAGCAAGGATATTTGTAGGTATTCTTCTTCACTGTTGGTTAAAGATGTTGATCGTCAACAATAATAATATATGTGTAACTTTTGATAAATAGGTACTGTGAAAACATTTGCCAGTGCAATTTTTCTCTTTAAAATACACCTAAAAGGGCCATTAGACGCAGTATTTAATAAGACGCCCTGGCAACCCTCTCGCGCGGATTTTAATCTCATCATACGCACCTTGTTATTTCCTCGTAAAAAATAGCTTTCCATATTTCACTAGTGGAAATATTGTAATATCGCGGCGCACGCTCCACCGGCGTCTTAATAAACATTTTTTTTCGTCATATGAAAATGACATTCTGGCGTCACATGTGACATTGATGAAAAAATATAAAAGAAATGACGGGATCGGCGTTGTGAGGATCCGCTATCCACTGTTTATTCCGGGTTCGTTACCCGGGGCGTTCGGGCTTCATCTGTGACATGTTGCAGATAGATACGGGAATAGCAGGAGAGCGGGCCTTGTGTTTGCCACTTTCTCGTGTAATTGAGAAATAACCTAAGAAATTTATTGGTTTTTGTAGAACATACGCTACAACGCTTTCGTTTACCGCGCGTACCAACTCAATATACTTGCCTTAGCTCTTGCGCTTGGACAAATCATAGTCTTCATCTACTTATTTGACAGACGCGATCGAAATCTATTTATAAATGTACTTCTTTATTTCATAAAATGTAAATAGGTAGGTATAACGAAGTTCGAGCAACATTGGCTATACACAACTTTCGGGTCTGCCATGCCTAAAAATTATATACATTTTATTCTTACTCTATTTTTCTCAGTCCTGATTCTGTTTGCCAAAATAATCATTATTATTGAACAAACGTGAGAAAAAATGTTATCCTCTATTTCATAGTAACAGTTAACCTAACCCCACCCTCAATAATTTAGAACCTGGTAAGCAACATTCTTTTACTGAGATACCACGTTCCCGTTACTTAATAAACTCCGTAACAAAAGCGTAGTTTCCTTCCTCCGCCTTTCGCAGTCCCGATTCCGTTTGACAAATGATCATCATTATTTGACAGACGCGATCGGAGCCGACATGTTGTTGTCTTTTGTTTTATTAAACCCACCCCTGTAGACATTATGAGGGATCATCGCTTAACATAATGCGGCCAATGTTGCTTGTTATGAGCTTAGAGGTTTACTTCGTCATAAGCCGAGGTTGAGGTAATGCTGCACTTGGTTCGAAGTATTTTTTTATTTACGCTTTGTTAGAGATGTAGGTATCTTTTTTATTTGTTAGACGTATAAATGGTCTGACTAAACTATGTACCGACATAGGAGTAAGCATCGATAATACTGGTTATTTACTATGTCTAGCTATTAACTATTTGCACAAGCATATATTGGTACCAAGATCAACGCAAAAACAAGAATAATGTACACATACATTCTAGAATTTAATCTAAAGTATTTTCAAAACTAGAGTACCAAGACCTACCTCCATTCTTGAAGTGAAATTCGCACGCGCCTTGAATTCATTACGAACCAAATCATCGGCTGTCTATTACCAATCCAAGGGCTGCCACAAAGCCGGTTTTGCTGACAAAAGGAAACGCGAGCCGGAGCAAAATCCTGAACGAAATCTCTCTCGCTATAAATCATAAAAACGCCGCGGAAACAACCCTGCCTCATCTCTAACCAAGGGTTGTGGAGTAATAGTAACTGGTAGCTAATCTGTTCCCGGTTGTGTAGTAACTGAAATCTATTCTTTGTCCAGATTTGGTAGGTACTGCTACCTAATCTGCGCCAAGGGGATCTTTTTGATGTTTGCTTTAATGTTTATCTAGGTGCTTTCTATTTTATTCTGACCTATTCCTGCGGGAAGGGCGCTTTCGCGTTATTAGTGACATTGTTATGCGTAATTTACAACTTGACAGCCTGTTAAAAATATTATGGTTAAGTTAAACATAGGGATTGATATTCTACCAATCGCGTGCAATATTGCAATTTGGTGGGAATTTATTTTAGTCCCGTTCAGTGTTTCGTCTTATGTATATTTGGACGCAGTAGTTAACGCGAATAAATTAATGTTTTAAATGAAATATAGGTAATAATTACAATTTCCAATCCGTAATTTGTCTAGTACACGTCATTACAAATTTAAATGTATCCGTTAGTCATAGTTAATTATAAAATAAGTCATTTAACAACGTTACTATAATTATTATACTTACTAGTAATTTCTGCTAATAAGTTCTACCAATATGTTAGTCACGATTAATTTGAAGCAAGTGTGCATAAATGGATCCTTTAATTAATTTTTGCATACGACTATAATTATCTTTAATGAATTTGCTAAACGGGAATGCGATATTGTAATGAATGATTCGTAATTAAAATTAATTAGACGCAATTAAGTACCTACTAATGTAATAGGCACATACATTTTAGTCATTGATAACTAAGTATGATGAGTTTAATGCGGATTACGATTATGTCATTGCTCAATACCAACATAAGAAGACATTCTACTAAACTGCACTGCGTCAGTGTAGCGGATCCATACCTAGAAAAGAAGATTGGGTGAGCGAGTATGGCCATCCTTTTCCTCTGGCAGAAGACGTGTGTCCCATGTGAACTTGAAGGTGAACAGTGAGAGCGATGATGATAAAATTATATTAGACGCACGACGATCTTTACCATTTGATTTCAAAGCGCGGAGCTGCATACCTAATGTTTGTAACGTAACTGGGTAACGCAAATAATACCCGACCTTTTTAGATATTTTTATTTTTTATTTATAGTTCTTTGCCATTGGTATTTGATAACAATGGACTATTTAATGTTGAACAAGAGAAACATCGTGTAACAGCTCTATAAAGATCATACGCCGATGATTATAAGGTACCTATCCTTGTAAACCGTCTCGGGCGCGGAGAGCTCTTGATAAATAGTCAAACGCTGGCAACCTCGCGGAATAATCAAATTTTGTACTCGAGGCTGCGCTCGACGGTTCATACAGCCACTGCCGTCACATTTATGGATTTTATTCCCCCAACAAGATGCTGAGGGTTACACTGCGGTTGCTTGAATTAAATTGTCGTTGATAAAGTCTTTACTGCGCTCTCTTGTTTATTTGTACTCAAAAAGTCAACCCCTGAGAAGGAAAAAGTTGGGCGCGTCGCTAGCGAAGCGATCACGCCATTCTCCATCATAACCATGCAAAATTTAGCTGGATTTATTTTCTTATTAGAACAAATTTACGTAGCTTAGTAAAACGCTCTAACTAGAATTTAAATATCCAATTCAGTAAATCCGAAAAGGGGCATACTGTAAATGAAAACTGACTATAGTGTTCTCTCCCGAACAGAAGTTCACTGAGCCCGTGTTGGGCTAACAATCTTTATAAATAAAGCGAGCCCATTGCCTATTCATGACCGGGCAGAATTCGACCTCCCTCCCCGCTGTCAGCTCACCCCCGTATCAAACAAGCCCCTTCATGTCAAATACTCCGCGCCCCGCGTCTGTCAAACTCTTCGCCAGCGTTTGACAGGGATCCTCCCTCACTCGCGAGGCGGTGGAGTGCCACCTTTCCGTCGGCCCTAACAGCCGAATCACCAACTTACTTCTATAGAAATAGAGTCGGTATTTGAAGTGTTCGCAGTTTTCCACCCGCAGTGTGACGAGTCTAGTTGCAGGCGCCACGGCGAATGATGGATGACGTCAGGGAAGGTCGGCAGCATCACGCGTCATTCGTGTGTACACAGGCGTAAGGGATACGTTTTTCGTGACGATATAATATCGGCGATATGCAAATTTTGTCGGGAACGGATCTCTATCTGTTGCGATCGAACAATGATCGTGTATTGGGCTTATTAGTGGGTTTTCCTAAAGGTGTTATTGGAAGACTAAATATAGAACTACTTATTTAGAATATTGCAATGATGAATAGATGGATGAAACTAACTAGAAATTAAGAACCATCAAGATACCATAATGTAAAGATTGCTGCAAAAAACAAGCATTACATTTTGTCTAAAGTTTAAATTACTTATGCAAAACTGTAAACTTTCCAGCCACACAAGTGAATCAGTGCCTATTCATTTAGTCGACGCGTAGAGAGGTATGCGCGCGTTCCCCTCAAGACAACTTGTTCGGCTAATGTATACTTTATGAAAATTAAATATTTCACTCGTGGCGGTGTTGCCAGGGACTTGCCAGAGCGAGGATTACAAGAAATTTGCATTATTTAATGGATACTGTGCGTGAGGACTTATCGAGAAGTTGACATTTGCAACCGAGTCGCGTGTTTTGATTGATTTTGGATTGAAGTTTTTTATATATTTGTATGTGTTAGTATTTGTACTTTTGAAATACTTTTAAACTGGTGCAGCAACTGTGTAGGATATCTGTTATTGAACATGTTTAGCCTGCATAATAAATATACCTAGATTTAGCTTAGCAATAATACTGCCCGTCCATTGTACAAAAGATCTTGTATGTAATTGTTTCCTGTTTCATACACTAGCCAAGGCATATTTATCTTTGAAGTAATGGTGAAGCGTCTTGAATTCAATCTACAATTATAGATTAAAAATCGAACGAGGAAAGTTGTACTAAAGCATATTATTATTTATTAAAATAGTCTCAATGAAGCACTGTCGCAATAAACTCACTAGTTCTAGTTTCTGTCGAAGCAAACTTTCAGCGTTGCACATTTCTCGCTTTATTTCCATGAATAAAACAACAGATTTCTACTTCCGCCGGGTAAACTTTTCCCTCCCACCTTCGATTTATTTCTCGGATAAAGAAAACTTCTTTTAAAAATGTAGGCAAAGTTCCCTTTAATATTTTCCGTCTGTTAGCTATCTCGCGGGCTGACGTTCAAATTATGTGCATTTAAAATTTTCTGTTTTTATTTTCGTTGCGGTTATTTTAAAGGCCACGGACGGTTTAATGCTACTCAGAGCTTTTTTATTTTTTATAGCTAATGTTGCAGTTTATGAAAAGTGCCGCATTTCACTCCAGCCTATCACAATTACTACGAGTACAATGCTACAAAAAAAATGTTTCGTTTGTATAAATATTTATTGAGAATTAAAAGTCAAAGTCAAAGTCAAAGCATTTATTGTATGTAAACAACATTAAACCATCAGAATGCCAGTTAACTTTTCAAATAATGATCCTTATCAGAATGGCTCGTCTCCATTACATCTAACGGATATCTTGTTAGAATTACCAGCACATAATTCTAACACGAAGTTTCACGCTTGCGTACTAACGTTAGTAGTCCGACCATCGAATACTTACCATGTACCTACTCGTAGGTAATTTTGGTAACCCACTTACCTACATTATATTCTGGTTGCGAAATTTCCAAGGTAGCCGCTGTAACGAAAGGTTATGTAAAAAATGAGATTAGAGATGCGTTCAAGGCAACATCCTTGAATCATCGGTTTAGTCACAGTATCGCAATCTGCGGTCAAGGCTCATTTGCGATTGTCGCGCTTACGGACTTATTTATTACATATTGCGCTTATTGTTTTTATTTGGACTGCGAGGCATACTGATTTGAGAAGAACAAAGCTTCTTCATTATAATATTATATAATAAAGCCTACATGAAAACAGAATGTGGCAATTTTACATTTCGTATGTAGGTAAAAGTCTAACAAGATTCCTATAATAACATAAGGTGAAAATAAGGCATATACTCGTACAAGGTGTAATAACTTCTAATACGATTAATCATGTTAAACAATTAGACTAAAACAATGTCTTAGATTTAAACAGGTCTTCTTCCAAATCGTATTTAAAATATGTTTCAATATAAGTAGTTTTAAACATAATATCAACATGAAAGAAAACCAAATTTTACACAAAAGTTTTATATTTTTTTATTGCGAATTGCCTATTTTCAGCATATTCATAGTTTTTTTTTTAATCACGCTCTGATGTGATTCGATACAATCATCGATCTATCACGCGGAGACATGAGTGACACTCGTTAGATAGAGCGCGCGCAATTTAAATTTAAATCCTAGGAAAGCCTACTCTCCCCTTTTCTAATAACAACACGGATAGATACAGATCGCAGCTTTGCATCAAAATTAAAATTAGTAAATAAGTGCCAACTGGAACTTTATATAATTATTTAGGTAGGTACTATTTTTTAATAACGGCATAATGTGAAATCCCTGTTTAAGCAACATTGTTCAAGATCAACAGCAAAGTTTTCGCGTAGCAAAGTTTAGTTTTTGTTCTTATATTACTAGGAAGCTTTTATAAAACAGTAAGGGTATCTGCATTCTGAGATTTTAGTACCTATGTATGTACAATAATGTAAATGTTAATGTAGCAATTTAAAAGTATACCATGTATATTTTAAAGCCTATCGAACTGAAACCACGTTGACGTGTAATTAAACAAGCATAACCACATCTCACTTTAACTTCCACTATGCTAAACGTGGATTCCACATTTGTCTAATAGTATAGGTACCTTATAACTTTGTATTTTTATCCCCAGCAGCTCACTCGTATAAATATTCATGTTTTTCTATTAGCATGCGGGGAGGCTGGAACTCGAAGCGCGGCGTACGTCTGTCTGTCATTATTTAGCGATTTGGGCGCAAAAACGGAACGCACCTTCGTGTGCCTTCGTTGGCCCGGCTTTGCCCTACCTACTCATCCCGGCGTACTTATATGGCTTTTCGGGAAAATTCAATCTGTTGCTCTAATTTTTAATGAACAATGCTAGTATCCGATTGAAAACGATCACTGTAGTGATTAAACATAATGTGGCAACACCTACATTTTAATATTAAACTGGTTGAATGAAAGTTATATGCTAACAAAATTGTGATAATTATATACTTAGGTATAGGGAAATGCTTACAAATAAAAAACAACTGCACAAATAAAGAAACGCAAAATAAAACTCCCAACCATCAGCTTAATTCCTGCAAAATAAAATCAAGTAAAATACCGAATAAACTTCCCTTAAAAGTAATTCAAGGAGACGTAAAAACCAAACAACTAACTGAATTAATAAAAGATCTCCGCCTACCGAGAGAGGGTAAAAGAAATTATAATCCTTTCTTTTAAAATGCAATGAGGTGGTTGTTAAAAACGTTTGCTTGGTTATTCTGAAAGCGGCTGGATGGCAATTAGTGATCCGACTGAAATTAAAACAATGGATAGGGCAGGAGCGGCACGCAACTCATTCTGCAGGGCGGGTGGATGGACCATCTGATACAGGGGCGGGGGGTATCATATCTTTCCTTTTTTAAACTGGACCTGTTTATTGCTTTCTTAGTACAGACTTCTGTTTCTCTATATAGTCGATCTTTTATGGCTAAAGATATTAATCACCATCATTTCATAAAACAGTGCCTTGTACTGACCACCACATACCTAATATATCTAAAAGGTGATTTCTCTCGACGTTTGCACAGTCATCAGGCTTTTGTTCAGAATTTATCAACGACTATCAGAAGTTTGTGAGGCAATAATACCTATAGTTTTCGATGTCGATCCTTATGCACATTGCCTTACTTCCTTTTTAAAATAATAATCTTTGTACTAAACATGATTACTTCTGACTTTCCGATTATGTACGATGGGCATAAGTAGAATAATGGTATTATCTGGTATCAACCAGACCAGCTGAACTAAATGAACACTTTTCTTGTTGGATTAAAAAATCTTATATCTTATAACCAGATTCCTGTAGATAATCGCTGATAACACGTCTACTTACACAAAATAGGTTCAGAGCTCTGAAGGGCGTCGAGTTGTCGAAGTTCGTAATCAGTGCCGACGCGGACGTGTTTACGACCAATCGGCGCGACTGATAAGGCTCGTGACGCCACTTCCGGTACTTCACTCCCTGGGACATCGTAGGGGTTCTTGGTGACTGCTTGTTAGAACCTGTCGGTTAGTCTAAGTTAACAAGAGACTCAGAAACTGAATATTAGTGACGTTCGTCGTTCAGTAGGAGAGGTCTACGTCGAGTAGTAAATAGGTTGATTATGATGACAACCGTCGCTTAATATAGAAAACGTATAAAAATACTGGGTAAATCCTTCATACTAGTCTATTGTGGTGTCCTCTTTAATCCACGCTAGATCTTAGTGGTGTCTAAATGCTTGAGAACAGAATACGCAGCTTCGATAATCGAAGAACAGTTTTTTCACATGAATACATACAGGCAGTGAAAATAATTAAATACTATTATCGTCTATTTCATTTCGTCTGCTATGTCCTCTGGGGCAATGTTGAATAAGTTGAATGTTACTGTTAACAGCAATTAAACATTTTAAATCGTAATTAGTACACAGTTTTGTGTGTGTGTCGTCCAATTATCTACCCTTATTTGTATTATGATGTCAGTGTAATTGAATAAGCGTGGATATTCCAAAATCTGCGAAATCATCACGTCATCCCGTGGTGGAATTAAAACCCTTCAAAATGTGGTGTATATTCGTTATCCCACCTGGAGACGGCACGGGGAGGGGAGACGTGACGTTTAGTGACGTCATCATCTCACTGTCATCTCAATTGACATTGTTCTTGGTGCTTCGCTCTTGCGCCGCGCGCGGCGTGCGCGTATAGTGGGGGAGAGACGCATTGGTCTTTGAGATTGTAAGCCTTCACGATGTCGGTGCTTGGGAGAGCACGCGGTTGGTAGCACTCGTTATGTCACGTCAGAGGTCTATGAGCAGATTTATAGTTTATTTTAACCCAGAAATCGGCACCACCTCACTTGACTAATAAACAACATGAACGTACAAAAAAGGCATCAAAATGTCAAATACAAAACTGCAGTACAGCAACTACGGGGGCGGTAGCATAATATGCGTAGCGCGCGTAGCGCAAGTGCTACAAATTTCTCCATTTAAATAAAAAGGTAAAGTTACTTACGAAGCGAAAACTCTCCGCGAGTGTCATATTGGTAAAGTGTCCAGCGTTACGCGACGACGCGCGCAGCACCACCGCGAGCAAAAATCGCATATAACTGTAGGTTTATGTAGTATTTTGTGCTTATACTCCGTACTTGAAAATATTGTTGTAAGTTTTTAAATACACTCCAACCGTTGTTTTTTCAAAATCATGTATAATAGACCAATTCCCGCATCTTTACTACGATGTCATCTCACAAGGTGTAGCGTCGAGTGTCATCTATCATCGTGCCGCCGGCGCCGCGAGCGATACTCGCCAATACTCCGTAGGTTACTAGCAAATATTGTGTAGCTCGCTAATTATTACCCTCTACCTTAGACGATACATTTCTTGGTATTCCAAGCGTGGTATTTTAGTAATTGATGGATCTTATAAGAATAGCGAGAGAAATTCTTAGAACAAGAACTAACAGAAAAGTTTGGTAGATAGACTTAAAGCTTTTTTCCCGGTCGGTACCTAATGATAGCCAAATGCTTTGTTTGCGTGAAGATTTTGTTTTAAAATCTCGCAAAAACTGGTTGACCTTGACAAACATGACATGGCCTTGTGAGGTAATTTTAAAATAAACCTATTATAGGTATCACACACATCGCTACACGTCGTATTAAGTAATTACGATCAAATCCGGTTATTTTGGCTAATGTTTTCATGCTTGACATCACATCATCAAAACAAGCGCCGATTATAATAAATACATTGAGATAATTGTTTTAATGTTGGACTATTACGGGGATTACATGATATCTTCTTTCAAAAATGTGCTGCTATCGGGCGCTAGTTGGCCGATTGTTATTCGAGATTTTTATCGCAAAAGCACTGTATCATTGTGAGATAATAATGGCGGATGACAACGTATTATTCGCGGTTATTCATTCCCGGGGCCGATTGAGGCAATCTCAGCGGGACTCCGAATTTTCCCGAAAGGGATCCGACCACAATTGGATTTTTGGTTAGGAAACCGGAATAATACAATCGGGTATCGTCCTGAAATCTGTGATTTGAATCGTTTCAACGAGGCTTTGGTGTGAATTGAGGCCGGGAAGGTGCTCGCGCGTTTCGACGAGTCACGGCGGGCTGCGCCCACCGGTGATACCGACACTGCTAGCTCGGAGAAAATGCTGAAACCATATAAATACTTTAACACAAACTTTTTTTTTATCGTAGTCCCACACTAGGATTTCTCATGTATCGTGGGTACCGATTACAGACATCTGATTTCACATACACATAACACCCAGACTAGAAACAAATATTTGTGGATCACCCAACTATCTGTTCCGGGCGGGAATCGAACCCGCGACACCAAGCGTAGCAGTCCACTCAGCCACTACGCCAAACGCGTCGTCAAATCGATTTAAGCGTATTTGAATGTAAAAATCGTTTTTACTGTGATATTCTAAATGTGCAATTGTATTTCTTCGTTTGTCCTTTATTGACGTAGCTGCGGAGTTCACTGCTGTTAAGCTCTCCGAATGGAATGCCCCTTTTCCTACCAACCTTAGCTTATAAATATCTGTAGTATCTACTGACTAGACTTTACCCCATGCCCCATACTTGTGTAACTCGAATTCTCTGGAGCAAAAACACAAATGTTTATAATTTCACAGCTTTCTCCCTTTTCCCAACAATTACAGCATCTTCCTAAACCGGTTCACAATAGAAAATACTGCGATAGTGTAGAGCTGTTGTGTTTCCTCCAGACGGCATTACGTTTATCTGTATAGCTCACAATGGCTGCGCTCAAGTGGGATAACGTGGCTTTGCGGGATGCCGCTGGTTGCTTATGCTGGGATGTGCTAATGTATGACGGATTACAAGGGACCGAGATATGCTTCTTGATTTTTGGATACAATTGTGGGAGGAGGCTTCAATATGTTGATGTTTCTCGAGTTACTAAGTTATAAAATAGTAATTTTAGTAACGTACAAATCTTGACTATAAACTCAAGAAGGCTATAAACTATTTATACGTATCAATTGAAAAAGTGTAGCGTGCGACTACGCGGCGTGAACTGGCTCTAATGAAGGGCGTAGCATGCGCTTGGAAACCGAAGTCTAACAACCTACGTGAATCTAAATCTAAAACTTCATTGAGTATAAAATTGAAGTAGAATTTTAGCACTACAATGGCATACGAAATGAATTCTAACGTATATTCAAACCAAATACTAATTGTGTTGAAACAAATTTCCATAAATCACAAATATTCATCTTCAAATTGTATCAAGATGAATGATACTATGAAATGTATCTGGCCATGGTATGTAAAAACCTACTGAAACTAAGCTCCGTCATGTGAACGATTCGAATCACGAATCACACGGAACCGCCGCTATGAAATATTGCATAGAAACTCCATACCGTTAAAGGTATTCCATTATTCTCAGGAGATCTATTTTATGCCACAGCTGAGGCAGTAGTATGTAGAACGAGCGGCGATGGTCAAAGCAAGGCGTGACCTCAGAGGCGTGAGAACGTGGTACCGCCCGGTGAGGAGTTCTTTCCCCCCCTTTTCCCCTTCTAGCCGCAGGTGACCTCAAACCCCGCGTCTGACCACTATGTTATGAACAATGTGGCATAGCAATGGGAAATAGGATGTGGCAACGATTGAAGGTTACGTGCACGTGAGGAAACTCTTAGAGTTAGAATGTTAAATTTAGACGTTAGACATAACGGGCATCTCTACATCCTTTTCAAAACTACCAAAGATACCGTAGCTAGTAAAAAACAGATCTGTTTCTACTGTGACGATCTCTGTGTAGAGCTGCATTATTTTCTAACTATTTTCATTAATCTCATAATAATTATTGTATAGTACCAATTTTTTTTTATTTCTTGTTACATTCTCGTGTAGCACGCTTAGATGTTCATGATGTCGATGATTTTCGAACACATGGAAAATATAATAAAGAGGTTTGCGTGTTTGTATGACTGTGGTAAGTTTGTTACACTCCCTACTGAAAGGACTTAACAGATTCCGATAAAGAAATCACGGAATTACTTGACGGATTCTGAGCTATCATTGTTCCCGGGGATAAAAATCAATTGTATACGGAGGGTAGAAAGCATTATATTTATTAAAATATGGGGGAATCCAGAGTCTTCCTTTACCCTCCCTTAGGAAAGTCTTTTCATCCTACTTTTCTTAGAAATCAGGCCAAGTTCCGAACAAGTAACATCCATGCTTTAACGTTTAATTCTATTAAATGCTGTCCGACCTCATTAGGAAGGGTTAATGCTCGAGCTCCACGACGCGTATTTATGACCACCATACGTCATCACATCACCCTCTAACATGCAACATCAGGGTTCAGGTGTCTGAAATCGACTTTATTACGAGTATTGAAGATTTAAAGTAGGCTGAATAAGTTCATTCTTAGAGACATAGAAATGAAACTTGCCGATTGTAATTTTTGCCGATTGCGATTGTAAAAATATCAAACAGACTTTTAGTAGATAGGTAGATTCTTCAATACCAAATAAAGCTTGTTGGGTAAAAAAAAATTATAGCAGCATTAACGAATTGAACGTAGATGGGCATCCACCTGGCTTAGATAAAATGAACCATTAATATTTTGTTAAAAATATCAAGTTTTCTTGACGCAATTAATAGTCTGGTGATACGTGCAGATAAATTCACCTGTTCTCTTTCACGATACATTTAAAAATAGATCAATGTGTAACCCACTTCTAAATTAAATTATCACAGTCCCGTGTATTCAAGTGTCCTTTAAAATAAGAATAACATTCGTAGGGGATTGGAATAGGAAAGAGGGCAGTGGTTTAGAGATGGAGTAAAAACCATGTATACAATTACATACAAGTTTTAAACATTTCTTCAGTAACCTACTGGGATAAACTCATACCAACCTACCTATGTCATGGCGAGTAAGAATTTTTTATAAACATATTTTACGCTTTATGAAATGAATTAACGTCAAGAAATCGTAACGAATTAATAGAGGCATGACGCTTACATCCGCGTTTTGGTGTCTTGATAAGTTGAGGTTAGGGTTCCGTATATTTTATTTATCTTAAAATAATAAAATTGAAATTAATGCACAAATAGCACAATTGCCTGAGTCTGAGAAACAACACAATTGTGAATTCATGCGTTATACTTACGACTTAACTCGGGGTGTTCATGAGTATTTAAAAATAACGGATCCCTAATGTTGTACTACGGAATATTACCTCAATCATATTAGTGCCGGTCACAGACAAATGCTGTTCTTGACAGACCGAGTTTTTATATTTATTATATCATTTAATTCATTTTTTGACACGTAGTACACTTCGTGTCAATATTTTGTCACGAATCCCATTTGGTTTGGACGTGTACTAATAACGTCATTAATATTTTTGTAACGAAATTAACCGAGCGGTGAATGGTACTTTGATGTCCTTTAGTGTTCCGTACACGGATGTTAGGTGGTAGCGTACGGACAACGTTGTTGTTAACGTGCGAAGCGGAACGGAGTTCAACATATGATGAAGTGCTGTCGGTTTGGAATAATTTGTCTCAATTTCGTAAATGTAACTACATCACACAAATTTATTGGACACACATTGAAAGTAACAAAAAGGATACAAATAGTTGCAACAATGTAGACAGGTTTAATCATCGCTCAAAGCGATTTCTTCCAAACAGCCTTAGAATAGAAAGGAATCATGAAAGTAATAACTTTCTTCATTTTATAAACATTTTGAGAAAACAAATATTTACATGAAAAACACCATTAACAACAGGCTCACAGGTTCGTTATGATTTAATATGATTTAAACATAATTTAATCCAATAAGACATTTTTAAAATCTTACTACATAATCACAATTCACTACATAATAACTCTGATAGCAAAACCTTTTTACATAAAAGTGAAATCTGATCAAGTTTCACATGTATCGGCTCATTTCTTAGCTCTCCATTTCGTAGGGAGCATAGACCACACTGTTTTAATTGTAATCGCATGCCACGCCCCCCGGTCACGCGAGATCGCGTTTCTACCTTCGTACCAGCACCAAAATCCGAGGATGCGTGTTTGCCACTACCATTGTGAAATACATAGTCGGTAATACTGATAAGGCATAAAGAAGCTTGGTCTTATGACCCTTGTAATACTATAGTAAAGCAAAGGGCACGACTTTTGAATATTTCATTTGGAACATTACCTACCCGGTTTTTAAGCACAAATTTAAAGTCATGCAACAAAGCTTTTATAGCGGCATAGTGCATGCCATTCCAAATGTTTGAGCGCTTTGCTTATGTATTGAAATTAAAGATTCTACCTTCAACCCGATTGGATTCCGATCGACCAATCACATCGCCTGATCTAAGAAACCAATCGATATCTACTGTAATTATCTAAATTCCACCTGCTATAAATTTTATTCGGGCTGGAACAAAAAGATTATAATTTCCTTGCGGCCAATAGGGAAAAAGTTTATTAAGTTTTGAAAAAAGGTAATAAAAAATCGACGCTGGCGCAGGGGGCGGATCGAATGTTCGCCGCGGCTCGGTTTCAACTCGGACTGTTTTTAATTTTAATACGAACATACATCAACTTGTACCAACCTACTCAATTTTAATATGTGTTTTGTACGTGTGTTTTATGTAGGCTGTGTGGGCACCTGAACGAATGCTCCGTTATTACTTTAATAATTGGTTATAGTATCACATTAAAATATATGCATGTATATTCTGCAACAATCTACGCCCCTATAATATTATCAAAGGTCCCTGTGGAATACCTACTAGTATTGCATGATCTGATAATTCTCGCATTTATTTTTGTAGAACTTTTAAGCTTGTTCTGACGTTATTCTCGGAACAACTTAGTTTACTATATTCGTATCTGCTAATTTGTATTTTATGCATATCGTTCATCTCCTCAGGCTGAAAACCATTTACCAATTTAGATCGATAACCACAGGAACAATTACCTCTAGGGTTGGAACCTAGCCGGTTCGAGTAAAGACTGATGGTAGAAAATTATAGATAATTGACCGATTACTGGTGAAGGCAGCCCGGAGGAGACTCGATCGTCGTAATGTATACTGATTATAAATGAGAACAGACATGTAATAGCATCGATTTTGATTCGGCGATGCTTATTATATTAAGTGGGGACTGAATACTGGATTGGTGACGGCGTAATCGTCTCTAATGATAGTGAAGGCGACGCGCTCATGTAAACTGCCAGCGGTTTCCCACAACTCGTTCCGTTCACCTATCATTTTGTAAATGGTCATGACATTCGGTGTTATTGTGGTATTTATTAGGTAGGCTGACTAAGAACAACTTGAGATTGGGTATATAATAAGGTAGTGACAGTGAAGATAAAACACATCTTCCTTCGTAATGCTATAAGTCTGAAAATGTGTTTGCGATTTAATGTTTATTACAAATAAACTGCAGGATCTATTTCATTGTTTATCAGAGAAATAGGTTGGATTCACGTGGAGGTTTTGACCAAGGGATATTCAAATATCCGGAATAAACCCGGCTACGATCAAAGGCGAAAAGATACGCTATAGAAAGAATTGATTAAATCACATGAAGCCACTAAAAAGGAAACACGAGATAGCCTACAAAAATCTATACCTCCGCAGGGTCCTCTAATAAAGTTGAGTAGATAACCTGCCGGCCGGTCCCCGAAGGGTCATCCCTTTATTTCTGCAACAATCGCCGGGAAATTGATATTGATGTGGAAAGGGCAAGTTTTCCATAAAAATAGGGTTTATTTGAATAAAGGATGGCCGGATCGGGCCCGACCTGACGTGTGATGCCCGGGATACTTTATAAGATTGTCTAGTTTCACCCTTTGAGAGTTCGAGAGTGATGCATGGGCGCTGGTCAGTCGACAAATAAGTGGCGATGACGGGAACTTTCCGGTCCTCTATCATTTTTGGGGAACACTTGGATATCGACATAATTTTTTGAATATACCTTCATATTTGAATAGATACTTTATATCCACGCTTCACATATTGTTTCTTATTCGTGCGAAAATTGTAGCAAAGTGATGTGTATACTTAGAAGATTTTGAAAACTTTATGTTATTGACTGAAGAGTAGAGTATTTTAATTTATTTAATATTCATTTCTTAAGAAATACGTATATGTGGAAAGGGCCGAGCTCTTAGCAGAGAACAGTATACCTTTAAAAGCGTAAAAATCTTAAGAAAGCGGTAGATACTTATACTTAAACAAACTGTTTCTTCAATTCAAAACAAAATTCATATAGTGAGCTCAACGTTAACATTAAATGAAAAGGGTCATAACGAACTCAACAATGAACCACACATCCACAGATATAAATATATTGACGCATTCAGAAGACATATCGGCGAATAATAGGCGTGACATTAGAAACGCACCGCTGACCCCCACGGGAATCGAACCCGGACCGCCACATGCGCTGCGAGGTGGAATTAGTTTAGTTTTACCCCATTTCACGGAAGTTTGTTATGCCCTGAAGTTAAACTTGCCTTCGTCTATTTTGTTTGGATTTTCGTGCCGACTGATGATAGTAATGTTTTAGTTACATGCTTTAATAACAAACTGGTAGGTACTTACAAGAAACAGATGTGATATATTTAGAGATAAAAATAATAATATCCATTATAAATATATTTTACAGGTCCGGATTGAGTGATCAACGCTGTCTCCAGCCGACGGCCCCAGCTTGTTTGTTCTCGCTGTGGACGCACGCTGACACGCACATCCTTTTCATAGCCACCTTTGGACAAACACAAAGAAAACTGGGAACTGGGTCGTTTGTAAATAAATTGTTTGTTTAGTTAAGGCGGATTTTGAAATCGGAAATAAACATGTTATGGTTAGGCATGTAGGTAGGCTTTAATATTATTGACGCCATGATGACATGATATACCTAGGTATCCTGATCTAACTAAGATTTACGGTATATCTAGGGAATCAAGAGTTACGAGAGCAATGGTCTAATGCCCTTATTTTTTGTGGTTGTTGGTTATAATTCTGTGTGATACTGATAAGATAATACTTTATAATAAAGTAATCCAGCAGTTAAAATATTTATATACGAGTATCATCATCGTAACATGAATCTATGTCATTAAAACCTGTTCAGTTATTTCAGCGCTGACACACAATTTTTTGAATCATGATTATTAGAAGATATTAGGATTGAAATAAATCAATACAAAGATTTTACGCTTTCAAAGCTTTTTGGTTGTATTTAGTAATTGAGTAAATTGAGTTATAATCTTCACTTATGAGTACCTTTAATGGACTTTGTTTGTATTTGTTGTTGACAAACAAAGTAATACATTTTCGTGAATGTCTTTAATTTATGTTGTTGTCAAGTTTCTAGGTGTCTACTCATTATTGTACACTTCTGGATTAATGTTATAAAATGTACTTCAGTATGAAATTGTGTAAGAAATTTAACTCATCATAGATATTCATGGATATATCTACTTGGACTTGGAGCCCAATATGTTTGAAAGTTAATAGAGATCCTATACTTATGCAAAACGGAACAAAGTATGGCTCTCATACCATTAACATCCTACTGTTAATCAAACTCTACAATTGAATGTGAACATTAAATCTTAACTGTTAAGGCTTCAAGTCCTGTGTGATGCTATGTAGAGCAACGCCAAAGAATTGACATGTACACCGCAGTTCAATTAGGGTAATGGGATGGAGCTCAAAGGGATTTAATTAATTAGTAAGAAAGTTTTGTTCCATTTCGTAACACGCCTTTGTTTGTCGATGTGTCTCGGATTTTTGGTTTGCAAAGACGTTCTTGGAAACTCTGACCAGAATGTGTTAGGAACGAAAGAAGTGCCAACTGATAAATAAATCATTTTAAATTTGCTCGCAAAATTTTGCACCCTTCAGTAGGTTTTTAAGGGCAATTAAAATATTGAGTATGGATGGGCAAGTATGTTAATATCAATAATGAATCGCTTTTTGCACTCAGTACCTCAATATTTTTTTAGCTGCAACTAAGCTAAGCAAGTGAAGATCAGACCTACAAGTACCTATACCTATTGTTAAGGTTATAAAATTGGTAATAAACGGGCTAAGTTGATGATGAAATGATGATGATTTATAATTAAATAGCAGGCAGGAGGTATGCATGCAGAGTTGGCTGCACGATTACTTACGAAGGATTGATGTCTTATATATTAAACTTCAATTAGTTTACAAACCATCGCACAAATTCCCCAAAGCAATCATAAAACAATTTCCCATAACACAATCCCAATATTACTCTTTTCCCTGAAATTAACACTCGCATTATCCTAAAACATGGAAACATTTACGGCCATAAAGGCCCGTACACACCTAATTAACGATATTAAAATACGTCCGCTACCGCAAAGGAACGTCACAAACATTGCATTCGCACGTTGTAAGCCATAAAACGCAAACGCTACCCTCCTTATTTATACGAATGAGAATTTTAAATTAACTGTGTAAAGCATCCCTAGCGGGAATGCGAGCCCTGGCTAGTAGAGGTGAAGAGCTCGTTCCACTTGGATCTTTAAAGGCATTAAATATTTTGTGAAACAATAATGTTATTGCTACTTTACTGGACGGACCAACTATAACAATATTATGTGAAATAATTAGAGGCATAGATTCCTTCCACGTCACTGTTGTTCGCAACACTTCAGACTTATTAAAGTTTCAAGGTTGTAAAAACCATTTGTGGTTTTCATAAATTTGATTGCAACAAAAACTTCATAATCTAATCACAAATGGCGAACTTTACTAGGAACATAGCACGACATCCGCAAATGCTGTAAAAATACATTAATCCAATTTTTTTTTTATATACCTTCGAGGTTACCTTGTCGTTCTTTTTGTATGTTACTAATAATCACATCTATAAACCCACGACAACTAATGAATAAAAAAAGTTGTGAAACTTCACAGTAAGTATCTACCTACTAGACTAAATAATACACAAAAAAATTAAGAAAAACTCAATAGCCAAGTGCAACACTCCAGTATTTTATAGGTAGCCATTATGTCGAGTTCTTGTAAACAAGGCGCGGCACTTGTCGCCGATATATCTTGGCGCGGTCAGTCCACACGCGGGGCGCCAGGGCGGGCCTCGCAGCCGGTGTATAAAGGTCTTTATTACGTTTAACTTGCGCCTTAAAATTAAGGTGCAAATAAAAAGTTCAAATCTTGTGTCATTGTTTGTGTCAGAAGTGACAAAAGATGATTGTCCGCGACGCGGGATCGTCGATCCATTTTATTGAGTAGCAAGAGTTATGCAGTCACCCCCCGCGAGAGGGCGCCGCCTATCAATCATTGGAGGCTTTTTTGAATTTAATAAAATAAAATTTGTATTTTGTCATCGATGCTCCCTCGCGCTTTGAGACAGGGACATAGTGAGAGTGCTTTTGATTTGGATGGGCTTATAAAAAAAAAATAGCCGAGTACACAAATAGTAACTATTGAGTAATCTGTGGCTGAGTGGTAAATTGTGACAAAAATATCGTTTAGTTAACTATTGATACAACTATTGATGTACTATTGACGATCAATTAAATGTCTTTAAAGTATTGCTTTTTATCTTTTCAATGCTGTGTCTTGGTATGGTTGTTATTTATTACTGGAGACAATTGTTCCTCCTATTACGAACTCGAAGATAAGTATACACTTTGAACTGATTAATGAACTACGGTTACCTTGAATAACGCTATTAAATTTTAAAGTTCTTAACAGGCAGCAAGCTCAGATTTGATCTTTTGAATATTTGGATCCTTGAATTTCTTAACCTATTTTATTGAAATATTTGCCATTTCATTCCACCGTGCCTAGTCCGTCCCTGCACCCCGACAGAAGTTGGCGCGAGGCAATGCAGCGCATCTGTTACAGCCCCCACCCCTCCCGCCACCCCTCGCAACTCGTATGTCATACACCTGAAGATTGAACCGAAGCTATGAGGAATAAAATATACATCGCCCAATGGAGTTTTACTACAGCGATAGGTAAATTTTTCACCTATTGAGAGATAGCATTGTAATTAAGAACAGAACTGCACAGCAGCTACAGTGGTGGAGCGAAGGAGTAAATCAGGTTTACCTTTTACGTTTAATTCTTGGAGCATCCCCAAGAGACCATGGATTATTTAGTCAATTAGTCAAATCGACGGCGAACACTACTAATGAATGAACATATCGTTCGGTCAGACTGGAAAGAAAATGCTGTCTTTGATCTAGTTATAAAAAAAAGTGATTTTATACCTGAAACAAGATTTCGATTCATTTAATTCGTGAGGCGTACAGTTTTTAACAACCACTAATTTGAACCAGCGCCTGGTAAGTATTACAAACTGCCGTCCGATTACTAAAAAACCGTTATGTGCACAACCCTAATTTTGAGATATGAGCAAAAACGTGAAAAATTCTGTATCTCGAAAATATGAATACATAGAGAAGTTTTTCCTAAACCAAATTACTTGTATGCTTTTAAGCTTTCTATGTATGGCTTAGAATGTGCCATACGACTTTTCTTTATTTTAAAATTTAAGATTTCGTGTTTTAGTAGTGCTTGTCAATTCAAAAATGTTTTTATTTACAATACTAAAAAACGGCTGGCTGAAGCGCAGCCGTCTTATAGGGTTGTAATGTTCTACAACTGTAAGGCGAGTTTTTATCGAGCCACAGTTACATACAATCTCAAAGCTAAATAACAGTTAAGTCACTTTAACTTTTTTTTCAATTTGACAATAATTAAAATTTTATCAACACCACAACTAAAAAAGCCTTTATCGGACTCTAACGGTTTTTATTATGGTTTAAATAAACCATTTTTCACAGATTTCAACGTTAAATAACAGTACCTGGTAGAACCTTTCATAGTAACTGTATTTTAGTGTAGGAAACACAGGTCAGAGATAAAATCACATTATGTTAAAAGGGCGGCTAAGTGTACTTTCCTTGAATGGAGAAGCTGTTGTTAGGTCTTGAAATGGTGATTAAATAAAATTGGGTAGCATTTTCTAAACTCGTCTTTAATAAAAGTTAGTAATTAGTAACCATTTAAACCAGTTAGACTCAGTAGAATTAAACTGGACAGTCAAATGGTGCCCAATTGACATTTGTGGGTTACGTTACGGTTAAGATGTTAACTTAACTGGGTAAAACATAAACCACCTGTAAAAATATCATGTACAGAGTTCTAAATCCAAAAAAATAATAATTAATACCCGCTTAAAAATAAATGGTACATATTAGTTTAAGTACATACTATTAGATTAAGTTGGTAGGTAGGGATTTATTTGGTGTTAAGGACCACTTCTTCCGACGACTACCTTCAAGATACTGGAATTCTCTAGTTCATACTCCGTCACCGCTCCTGTTCCATCACCTCTGCATCATCCCTGCGTCGTCAGATTGTATGCCCAAGTATCCCGACCGTCGCTGTCAGTGAAGCGGCACTTTACAAACGCGCAGCCGCAAACCATCGCTGCGTACTACAACTGCACCTACCCGGAACTAGACCGACGAAAACTGCTTCATGCTTGTAGAGAAGAAGCACAGGTTCCACGAATGAATCGCAACCATCGCGGCACCGCCTCGGTTACAACTTAGACGCTACAAGTTGTCTGTAGCCCCGACCGTCGGCATCTAACTCTCTCGACTGGACAAAGAATACGAAAGAAGAAGAAGCTGAGCTGTATGCCCAGGAGAGAATGGCCATGTATCGAAGTTCGCGTGAGGAGCCTATCAGCGTGAGGTTGCAGCACTTGGAGGAGCAGCCTAGGACCACTGACTTCAAGTCCTACGTGCTCCAGGTTCCAGCCGAGCACCTGGAGATGTTCCTCGACCCGGACTTCTGGCCTTCAGGGGTGGTCTTCCGCCAATACAGGGAGTGTAGGCAAATATTAGTAGCATAATAAGTAATCAATATAGTAGGTAGTTATAATATTACATACTAAGTTATGTCTGTTAGTCTGTAAAGTATACTATTACATGGTTCGTAGGATAATAATTATATTAGTAGTCATTAATGTTATTGAAGTTAGTACCTCAATAAAAGTGTTCATATTATCATTCCCATTATTTATTTTATAATCTTAAATTTAAATTTTTCACAATATTTTAAAAAAAAACTAAAAACATTATAAAAAACTTAAACCTAGGGTACCACCGATAGCGGAGCAGGGCCCAGGCTACCGGTGGTTAGGGCTGCAGAGAGAGGAACCTCCCGACAATACGTGCCGTGTCGAGGAGTACTGCCTTCTGCATCCGACCCTTAATCCTTTTTCAAACACAAACCATAATCAATTAATTATAGTTTGTTTCTTTTATGGTTTAATTTGTTTATTAGATTGAAGTGTTTGACTTGTAAAAGTGCGATTTATTGCCTATTTACAATAAATGATTTGACTTTGACTTTGAATCCAGTCGTCTAGCGAGAGCCTCTTAAGATGTTGGTCGAGGCTCTTCGCTATAAAGCCATTCGCCGTAACCGCTATCGGGACAATGATCGTCGAGTCAACATCCCACATGGCGGTCACCTCATGGGCCAAGTCTAGGTACTTGCTGAGCTTGTCCTACTCGGCCTTCACGAGGTTCTCGTCATGGGGGATGGTGATGTCGACGAGCACTGCCCAACATATTATCATTATTATTAAGTACCTATACTATAATCACAGAACACACTTTAAAAAGAACTTATTATCAGAAATAGATTCTGGGTTTACTTATAAACTAAAAACAGTAAGTATAGTTTTACCCCTGATAAAGTTGTATAGATTACCTAGATTCGCCATAGCGTGTCACAAGTATAATCTGCTAATATAACATCATTCAATAAAACATTTAAAATTAAGTACATAAAATGCTTACCTCCTTGCTTTCGAATCCACTCTGGCGGGATTTCGCGCTCACGTAGCGTCCTTGCGACAAATGCGCGAGCGCGCGGGGTTGGGAGCTTGGGAAAGCCTTAGCGCATAAACGTCTTTTAGCGTTGTAATGTAATTTAACTGTTATCTAATATTGTTTTTATTGGCGTGAATTAAAAACTACGTATAACTAAAAAAACGGTCACCGTCTTTTAGAATTGTAAATGTTTTAAACTCTAATTGCTTAACCAACGACGGAGCGGCTAAGTCTGGCTAGCGGTTTTATAGGATAGTTGTTGTTGAAAAACTGTCTTTTAGACGTCGTAGATCTAAGAAGATATATGTTATTGTAAATCACTAAAACACGTCTTAAGTCAGGTAACGGCTAAATAGTATCGTACGTGCATGAAGCCGTTTTCTAAGCTTGAATGCCAGGGTAAATTCAACGTTTAAATACACAGTTAAGTGATTCTATCGGTATTTAAGTGTTTTAAAGCAAGATAACCGTATTTAAGCGTTGGAAAAGTTGGAAAAGCTAGTAGTTAACCGCGGGCATAGTGTCTGTATCTCAGTAACTAATAAACATTAAATAAAATGACCCAGACTAGAAGATAGAGCAAAATTTTCGCTTTTATGTGGTGTTTCTAACTCAAATTTGACAAAATGTCACATAACGGTCTTTTAGTTATCGGACGGCAGCAAAGTAAGAGAAGTGATATGTACCTACTTACTTAGAAGAGATTAAAACTGCACTGGAAGCTTACGTCTTTGACCACAAATGTTTGATAAATCTTTGCTAACCATTAAATCGACATTCGCCACGCTTCGTAAGTTACTTTTATTGCAAACCTTCTCACTAAAGATCTATACAAAAAAGGGTTATTTTCTCAAATTGTGAGCCGTGACTGAGGCCTGGCCGTCTGGCCGCTGGGCCGAAATAATGATTAATGATGCCAAATAAGCGGGTGAGCGCACGTCGCCATAAAAAGATGCGTTGCAGTCGGTGCAGTGAACTGGAGATAGCCGAGATCCAGGGACTGTAAGAGACTTTTAAAAGAAAAATTGAATCTAATGCCGGAAACTCCCGATGTTTATTACTAAGCTATTACCTATCTGCTATCTAGTTGTCGCTCCTATTTTAAAGTTCTTACCTACCAATTGTTGATAATCCTAACAAAGTTGTGATAAGTACTTATACAAGGGCATCTACATGAGGATTTTCGTAGCTAGATACAGAAAGATATAATAGCTTCTTATGTAAAGATGGTTCTGCAGATACAATCGCGACTCAATAAGGTAGGTTTATTTTTTGCCGAATAGACAACAAGGCTGACTACCCATGGCTGGTTCCTTACGTAGTTTACTTTCATGTCTTCATCAGGCCTTTTAATGTAAGCCAGGAACAATTTTGTGTAATGGCACGTATTTCTCCAGTTTTATGAAGGTCCACCTTTCATTCGGCCCAGCACCTTGCAAGCCAGGCACACTCGAACCGAGCAGCAAAAACGCGCAAAATAATTTCTCCCCATAATTAAGTTTTGGTCCGGGAGCGGGTATTAATCAATTTGTGTAATTAATTTTAGTTGTGAGGCGGCGATAGGTGCGTCAGCCGCAGGTCCTGCCTACGCCGACAGGTGAGCGCAAATCTACAGGAAACCGGTACTAATTACCTACTCGGTTTCCTGCCCTTCAGTGGAAGTTGTAAGGCTTGGGAGAGCATTGCTCTTGGAGTAATAATACTTTAAGATCTTCGCAGATATATCTGGAAAATAGTTTATGGGTTATATTTTTTTACAGCGGTTGACTATCTCGCCGAAAGGGTGATGTGATCGAAGGCGTTTAATATGCTCTATGGCTCTATGGCTCTATGGCTACAATAAAACTGGCTTCAAGGATTGCTATCGGAAAACTCCGAACGGGTTGCATATATTTTTTCTAACTGTGCTATTTAGATAGCACAGCGTATAAATAAACACAATAATAGATAATAGAGTAGTGTAGATCCCCGTCTAGTTTTGAATTAAGGCAAACAACGGTGACATCATAAATGCTTTATGTCATTCAATCGTTGAGATAGAGATAATAGAGACATTTCTGAGCAGCTCAAGGCTCCTCGCCGACGATATAACATGGACTATTTTGATTTGTAGGTACTCTAGGGCCAATCCTAATCGTTGAGTTCCAAAAAATAATTAAGTACTTATCAACGACCCACCAAATTCCACGAGTCCATCATCGCTGGGTGGTGCAAAGAGAAGCAAAACAAAAACATGCAGTGGATGTCAAGTGATAAGGTATAATTTAGCCGCATGCTGGTCGACATGTGGAAAGGGTTCAGCCTCATTAGTGTCAGATGCCGCGACCGTCTGTCAACCACTGACATTTGCGGCCGCATCGTGCCTGGTTATGTCAACTAAAGTTATGTAAGGTAAAGAATTATGCGAATTAACACTACCTACAAAGATTTACTTACACTTATTTCCTCTGAGGAGATTCATCTCTTATCCGACTCAATAGTTTCATAATCACACGTAAAATGAGTCACGAATGAAAAAGTAGAGTTAGCATAAACGTTGCTTATATTTTGCGTGCAACAAAAATCTATTTTATCTACACATCTTGAGAATATGTAATTACTGCATATTAACACTTGATACACATTCATTACATCGCTATACAAGCATCAATCTACGTCTGGGATTGTTTTCAAACCGTTCGTAATTACTAGAGTGCGAGGAAATTAACTCTTTTTATTTTCACTTACGCCGTAGCTAATAATTATGGTATGTAAATACCATGTAAGTTTTAGAGTGTATTTCAACTACTCATTACATGAGGCAAAAAATATACCTACACAACTCGAATATTATAATTATTAGCTAGGGGCCTACAGAAAATCACAATTAATATGATAGTCACAAAGTCTTCAAAAAGTTATAGTTAAGTATATAATTTAGCTGGTACGTAATAATGGCCGGCTGGTGGTTATGCCGTGAATATGCTCGTAATTTTGGATGATATTCCTCTTCCGTATCTGTATACTTACTTTTATTTGTTACTCTGTACGTAATGGATAAAACAGCTTTTGAATAGCTGATGGCCGCAGATCGCTTCGTTGAATACATAAATAAGTTTATATTTAATTATTCCTTTTAAGTCTACGCTTGAATATTCAACAGCGCTGGTGGTTGAAGGCTACAAGTGGGTATTAAAGGTAATTTTATGGCGTGAGCTACCATAAAAATGTAAAAGAATAGTTGAACAATTAACTGGGTATACTTATACCTTGTACAGGATATACAGTAGGTAAGCGACGAAACTCATGCCTAACTTCCAAATGAGATGTAAGCAAGCACGAGTGTATCCAATGTGAATATAATTGTAAGATAGATAATATTATAAGTGATTATTTCCTGTATTTTGATTTTGTATACGGTGTCAATAAATAAATATTGTATTGTATTGTAAGTTTGAACATCATATTCGGTGACATACTTTGTCGTAGACTTGCCAACATGTTGCCATTCAATTATGAACTGCACCTGCTTACTACTCAAACTCTCCTGACGGAAAATTAAGATACAAACATAATATTACAAGCTTTGAATTTCAACGACGACACAATAACACTCAACGACGCGACACAATGACCCAAAGAGTTACCATTTTTCCCTATCCACCAAAAAAAAAAGAAACCTTCCCACAGCAAACCAGTATGTGCTCTCCAAAACAAATCTTACGCCATACATTACCCACGAGCAACGAGTCGAAAGAAGTCCTAAACGCAGGGTGTAATTAAGGCGGCCACCCACCGCAGCGACCCCGAGGCCTTGACCGACAACGTCGTAATGAGCTCCGAAGACGCCACGCCAGAATCCTCAGCTGCACTGGACTAGAAACTTTACGGATCAATTGTGACTGCTGTGTTATAAGGCCACTTTTAACTGCGTAAGGCCACTTTTATGAATGAAGGAGGGCGCTACGTATGTAACAACATGACAAAAGCAGAAGAAGATATAAAAGGGACTGAAATCGGCGGAGTGTAATTAAGGCGGGTGCCCTCCGCAGCCACCCGAGGCCTTGACCGACAAGGTATAATGAGTTCAGAAGACGCTTGACGTAGCCTCCGCTGCACTGGACGAGATACTTTATTGGTTTACGCCTGAATTGTATTATCGTGTGAAAGCTTTATGGATAGAAAGGTAATGCGAAGTGGCAAGATTGATTTTTTCGTATGAAAAGAAAAGTCTGTTGTTATCATTTTCGTTTTTTTTATCTTGCTTTAATTTTGCACTAAGTAGGTAATTTGTGGGATGCAGCAGTGTTGTTAGATTTTTTTGCCCTATGCTTTTGTTACAATATCCTACCTAAACAGATTTCAAGGATATGTTAATGCCCTAAGCTGTAATACTATAAATGTATTTATATTGTAAGCTCTTGCATGCAACGCCGTATACAAACTCAAAGTCATGCATAAAAATTGCATATGTTAGGTAAAGATGGAAACGACGCTCGCTGACGCCATATTGTTGCGTTGCATTTCTCATGCGATGTCCCGTTCACAAAACAAAAATCAAACAAAAGAAAAATACCGACAAGCCGGTTACTAAACTTTTTTACTTTATTTCATCGCGACTAGCTCGCATCGTCGCGATCGGACACAAAAGGTTGTATGTCGCTACCAACGCTAAACTTTAAACTTCCGTGCATAAAAGGCTTAAGTTTCTCAAAACAGGTTTTCGTTAAAGACATTTTGTTTTTCAATATAAAAGCTCGAACACTAGAGCTCCGCCTACACTTGATTTAAAATTAGAACTCTTGCGTGACAAACGTCGGTAACTTCGATTTAAATGTTCAAAAGTTAAACTTTATTTACAAGTGATAGAGCACATTATTCCGCGGGAGTTTATATGCCGTAAGGTGGGATGCTCCGTAAACGCGATTGGCCCAATCGCATGACGTGAAACAACAAGAAACGCTAGAGTAAATGAGATAGCACTACTTGGCCGGCTTTGTGCACTACCCAATTCATGTTGCCAAATACAGAAAATTCTTAAAATGTATTTCTAAAATAATAATTACAGACGACATTAAATTCCAAAAATAATAACAATTTCACTCAAAAAAAATAACAGAAAACTTCGAAATCAAACTTCGAAGAAAAGGGACGGGATATATACAGATGCTGTTGTGCGAAGAGTTAAGAGAATGTATTTTGTAAAGTTGTTTATCGGCCTTAAGTGACGTAAGCGACATGTAGCAGGCATGAAAATCTGAACCATTTGCTAGTAGCATTTCAGTGAAATATTTGTTTAACGTTTGCGAGATATACCTTCTTGTTTTTATTGCTCGTATGGAAGTGGGCATGGCGGCAAGAGAACAGTGACGATTCGTTTAGTAGACAGTTGACAGTCGCCACGCCACACTGACATTCCGATAGTAGAACTGATAACAATTTTTCTATTGATATTTTTTTGCTGACTCTCCCGCTTGGTGCCTCGTGTTTCTACGCTCATAAACTTGTGATAAGAATTTAGGCTTTTTAATTAATCTACTTTTAGTTTGTGGTGCATGTGAAGTGATGTGAAAAGTTTGACTTAAATTTAAACAACTGGTATGTACTTGACAAGTGGATCGTGACTGTTGTGTGTTCAATTAAATAACGTGACTTTTAATACAAGGCTGCACCTATACCTACTGAGTAGGTGGATTCATCTGAGCATTTATAATGCTGGTAAGACATTTTAATGAAAAACGAAACTTACCTATGTATGAAAACAAATCTTCAGGTGATATAATATAAATAAATATTATGTGGGTAAGTATATATTATAGATAAGTGTGGTAAATACAAAGTTAAGTCAGCTATTCTGTACTGTACCTATACCTACCTAGTAAAAAAACTGGTATTATTAGGTAAATATTATGGTAATATTAAACATAAGAACATTTTCATTCACATCCAACATAGATAGGTATACATAACATATATTACAATATAATGAAACATATATCTTAAGTTTTTTTAAATGTGATCCTACTTAGCTCATACTTAATGGTAGTTACTTTACATTTATTTATATTTCTAATATGACTTACTCAATATTATACACTATTGCATGGGTTGTATGGGTACCCATTAGCTAGCTCTAGGTATAATATGCTAGCTTCGTACTTTTACCTGCCAAATATTTATTATTACACTTACTAGTCTAACTACAGTGTTTATAATTGTTGGTTAGTACCTACCTTATCCAATCACTTAGGTACACTGATTGTCTTTAAATAAGTACTAGGTTGCTAGGTACACTTATGATTCAGTGACTAAACATTATTAATTAACATAACAAATAATTCTATTTTGCCCACAATATACTACTCACTAAAATTTCAACGCTAATGTAATTAAGTAGCTATGTATGTATAGGTACTTACATACAGCTGAAAATTTGTTTTTTTATTAATGGTTTGTCATCATTAAAACTCATCAATAAGAGACATCTATATTCTACTCAGCCACATGATATATAGCCATCGACTGCATAATTGCAGTATTTGCAGTCTAGCTGGACAAGCTTTTCCCCACTCCCTATGTTTCAACCAACGCGCCAATCTTATAGAACATAAGTAGTTATGTAATCGCCAACAAAAACCAACCTTCTTGATTCTATTATCTGCTTACCAAAACAAATTTTCTACTAAACCTTACATAATATTTTCGATTTTCATATTGACCACAGTGGCATTAGCACAGCGGAATCGACCCTAGTGGTGGATTGTCATTGCTTCAACAGCATGTCGAATAAGAAATGACTGTACCTTGAATCTGTTACAAAACCGTTTGCAGTACCTGTAGGCACGTACAGCATACAACAAGTTTCAATATTCATGCAGTAAATATATTAGAAAGGCGATCGCGCGCCCGCCCTCGCGGCTGGGCGGCGGCGGCGGGACACGCCCATCCGACGCGCCCGACGTGTGCCTACCCGCCATCCAGCAGGCTGGGACCACATAGTGGGCTATAAACTGTGTGCCAGTACATAAAACGGGCGGTTGTGTCGTGTTTTGAATACAGGAATTAGGTGGGATCGAGTGTTGTTTATAATACCGTGTGTTTGTCCCGTTTTATTCAGTTGTTGGTTGGGTACGGTTAACTAAAATTGTGATGAAATGTAGTGATTGGAACTTGCCTAGTGCGATCGGTTTTATTTTGATAAAACACTGCGTTCTAAGGCTTTTCCAGCTAAAGGTTGAGTGAGCGTAGATTATTCATGGCATGTTGAATAGTTCTGAATTGCTACCAGATCAGCCTGTAGTAGTAATTGTACATCGTACAAGCTGGGACGACATATTTGATTATACTTGATGTGTGAGTATACTTAAATGAGTGGTTGTGTTTTGTTTGGAGTACAGGAATTAAGGATCCACCTGTTTTCATTTGAAGTGTTTGCCCCATTTTTCTGATATTCGTTTGCACAGTCATTTCAGTCATATATTATACACAATGTTTGAAATGAGTGGGTGTGACGGATCTTTTTGTAAGTATATAGTATTATTGCAATCTGTTTACTTTACTACTGTTGCATTCTAAAAGTATATTATTATATTAGTAGCATATAAAGCGACGAGGTTAGGCTTTTGTAGAATTAATCAGTTCTATTAGTAGAAGGATTAATTGTCCTGTTGTTTTCGCGTGTTTTCTATTAACATAAGTAGCTAAAATATTTCAGCTTAGGTACTATATTATAAAATGTTCGGAATCGTGCTGCTTTTTCTAATTCAACGTGTATTACTCAAATGTACACACTTAAATAATAATTAATAAAACAAAATTAAATCAATGAACCTTATCAGGTTAGTGATTAAAAACAAACAGGAAAATTGATTAAATCTACATGTTCAAGTGAACTTATGGGAAGTAACTTAAGTACCTACCCCTTTCTTATTTATACCGTATCAAAGTAAAGAGTTACTTATTCTTTGAAAGCACTTTGGTATTACCCCTTCATTGTAATCCATCACCTCGGTATGATGGGAGAGTGTCTCAGGGAACCTTTCTAGCTAATGCAGCGACGTAAATTGTGTTAAAATCAAAATTGACTGATGCTGAACTATCGTTGATACTAGAGTGGTTTAGATAAAAAGTCCTTCCTGTCGTAATATGACCTCCGGTATTAGACATTTATACTTTTCTCGAAAAAATAAGATCATTGTATCAAAGGTTTTTTGTGTTTGGAGCTTTACTGTAAATGTAAAGAGTTTTACTAACCATGATATTACTTAGGTAGTTACCATCGATGTACTACCCATCCATGGTAGTACCTAATAAACTTAATACTTAGCTTTAATGAGAAAATACCATTTTCATTTACTTACTGATTCTGAGCTGAGAATTTAACTAGTTGGGTATGTAAAAACGTATTGGCTATAAATATCAATTTATCTTAAATACACCTGTTATAGCTATAAAATAGCACCAAATACTTCGGCATGATATCAGTTTCAATCACGCTTATGGCTAAATATATTTAAATAGAAGCGTATTAACGAAATACGATGGAACACAAAACTATTTGGCTTACAGCTAAGATGACCCTCGACGATCCATCAAAAATCACTGCACTAGTGATGTGCTCCAGACGTTTACTACCGGTATTATGATGCATAACGTTACACGTTTTCTAATAATATCAGTAAGGTAATGAAAGGTTTTATGATACTAAAATTACACAAACATATGTCACAAGCTCTCAATTTTGACATGCATCATCAGTTAGAGGTGCCAAACAAGGACATAAGTTATAAAAATAAAAGCTACCATCATGAAGATAATCATCATAAATCAGGCAGAAAAAATATTATAATTGCATACGTGTATATCTTTTCACATAGCACTATACTTTTCACATACTAGTGTTCTATTTATAATGACAGCTGTCAACTGTACAACCCGATTTTATCAGATAGATTTTCCCAAGTTATAAAAATTTTCTCACGAGAACGGGATAGGTAAACAGTCTCCTATATCCGTCTCCTGGTTCTAAGCTACCTCCCCACCAATTTTTAGCCAAATTGGTTCAGGCGTTCTTGAGTTATAAATAATTTAACTAACACTCTCTTTTATATATAAGTATATAGATACACAAACAATTCAATTATTAACTTATTTCGATACCCCCCAGCGATCTATCACGAATCACGACGCTAGTGATGTACTCCAGACGTTTACGAGCGGAATTATGATGTATACTTTCCGCTACACATTCCCTGACAGCACTTTGTCACAGCGCGCCCTGAAAACCCTTGTAAAGTTTATTTATTGCCGCCATATTGCCGTGATACGTCTGATATTGAATTCGGCATGTTTGTGATGATTTAAGAGTTAAAATATAGCAGCCATAACTTTATTCTTTGCTTAGTTTAGTATTGTTTAGTGATGGTGTATACCCTCTTTCTCTCCAAATTTGAAGATCAAAGCTATTATTGGCATAAAAATTAAAATTAAAAGTATTTTAGATTACCTACCAATATAAATTTCCAGAGGTCCCCGCGCTACGAGGTCAGACCTGTATAAATTAACAAATTTAGTTATATATTGAAGAACATCAGTGACACAGACGATTTCCCATAACAAGGCTTAAGCTTGACTCGAGTAAGGGTTACCAATGATGGCCATGATATAACACAACTTCCATTTAACAGGCCTGTTAGTGACAGACAAATAATGTTTCTATACGGAACCCTAAAGGAAACATAGCATTAGGTGTACCAGGAGTACTTCGAATGCAAATGACATAAATATGGCCATGATATATTTTCTAATATACTCGTAGTTACTAAGTTAATTATGTTATAGATATGAGGGTACAGAGTTATATTGATATATTGTGATAGAGTTCCTAGAAAAATGTCCACATCGTCAGTTTTCACATTTTTATACAGATTTTGCTAAATGTATTATACTATAATAATAATAATAATTTAGCTTGTAACTGTCCCACTGCTGGGCAAACGGCTCCCCTCACTTTCGTGAGGAGGATTATACCATAACCCACCATGGGGGCCTAGTCCGGGTTGGTGGATAATGCCTACGAAACAATTCTCGGGCATTTTGGTTTACTCAGGATGTTTTCCTTCACCGAAAAGCGAGTGATAATTACGTAAGTACATAATATGTTTAACAAGAAACTTCACATTGGGATTTGAACTCGCCACCTCCGCTCTGGAAAGCGGACGTTCGCCCACTAGGCGTACCACCGCCTCGAATTATACTATGAACGTAAAATGTAAAAAGTATGCTTCCAATTTGGATTTACGCATTCAGAACGCAAATAGTAAACTATAGGGCTGGATAACATTGTATTATATTAGTGTCGTTGACTGTTAAATTCACGCACCTTGCAACCTTCTTTGATCTTTTCCTGCTTTATAACGTAAATTCAAAACGTCATCACTTTAGAAGAGCTATTGCGGTATTGACATATAGGTTACACATAAGCACCCTACATAGTCGTAAGTACCTGCGTAAATATTCGTTGAAATAAACAATCTTAGTAGCCCACAAACAAGACGTGGTAAATTTATATGGCGTGGTACGATGATTGCGACTGCGTGCCGGCGTCGCGTGAGAGTCGCCTAATCACGAATAATTCTGGGTTCATAGAGATCGTATCGAGGTTCTTAGACTGCGACTCTGTGGCTAGAAATATTATGTTCCTGTAGTGGCAAGTGGTTTGCTTAATATTCATTAATTTATTACTGTAGAAGATATCTGTATTATTACTCACACAATTCTACTTGGATTGGACTGCAATTTTGTTGAAAGAAAATGAACCTCATTCATGGGTTCCTACAATCTCTTCGAACGCCATGGCAACTGAGTTTCACCATAACAAAAAACCTTGCTACGTAGCTGGTTTCCAAAGAAAATACTCTATTCTTGTTACACAACCAATGTGCTGCTCATGACGAGCTAAAAGTTCATGACCACATTTTTGCTGGAAGTTGATGAAAGTCAAAATTTAGATTTCTACCCAATTCATAATGTTGGAACTATATTGAAACTCTCTTGTTGGGTTTTCGAAGAAAATATTAATTTATTTGTAACGGTCATCGTAACAACCGTATGTCCATTTCAAACCTCACCTTGTATACATACATATAAGTTAAACCGGCATAATTTCCTCAAGAAAAAACCAGCTTTATCAACTTAGATTTATGTAGGTCTTAATTAAACACGTTCTGGTTGGTATATGAAGGAATGTGATTTTTTGCTAAGTACATAAAATTATTTCCATGAGTGTGATGACCTTAGTAACACATACAAATAACAACATACGAGCACAGTACTTGCGCTGCAGTGGGCGTTTCGAGGAAGTCCAGGCTCACGCCATTCGATTCCCCGAAGAGGAAATCGTTATGGCGGGCAAATTGGGCCCTAACCACTACTTGGACGGCCCCGCGCCGGCTGCACGCAGATGTTATTTACTTGTACACGCATAAATTGTGGGTAATAGGCTGCTTCTTATGTGTTGCTTTTAAATTTTGTTTGAGGTTTGTATGAAGGATGTACCTACCCTATGGGTTGGTAAATTTGGTTATTTTGATCAGTTAGTCAAGTTGATATTTTCATTTTTCATTTCATTCACTGTTTTTTTTTTAAGAATTATATAAACGCTTATGGGCTTCTACCAGGTTTTTGAATAGTTGTATTCCACATGCAGCGGCAAAGTCAAGGCTCATGTGAATAAAGTGGCAATGTGACCATTTTTGGTAAAAAAAAGAATAACAAATTTTTTTGTGAGTTTGAGCTAGTTATCAAGCTATTGCCTATGAGTAGTATATAAAATATTCCAATCGAATAAGTACACACAGGTTTATGCGGACTCATATCAATAAAGATTTAAAGGGCATTAAATTAGGAATATTGTTATTTCGTAAGCTTCAGGCGTCGTCTTCAAAAAATAGGGCTATAAACAAATTCATAAGTAGGCCGTTTGGGGTTTATGCGTTTTTAAGGGGTGCTCCCTTGAGGGCCGGAGAAGTGAAACGCGGCGTAAAACCGGAGCCCTGCTGCGAGGGGCTCCGAGCTCCTTGACAGAGATTTTTATTTTATTTGCAAAACAACTGGAAAGCTAAGAGGTGCGTCGTAAGAAAGTTTACAGATCCTACAATAGATAGAAGTGCTTTCATTTTATTCTTCTGGCAAAGCTACTTTTGAGTTGTCAAACAAACAGTGCGCCATTTTCCTTTTGTATGTTTATGAACTCACTATTAAATTGAGGTAAACCCCCAATGAAATATAATAAAATACAAGCTAGATTTTGCTAACAATTCTTTTTTAAAACAGCTACCTATTGCACACACACAACATCAGACAGCGCACTCTTCAAAAGGAAATTACATTTCATTGTCCATCCGCTGCACACTCCCCGCAGACAGACACGACATTTTAATTCAAAACACAGACCAACCCATACGCATTAAAATAGGTTTAACCGCCAGCCGTTCCATTTTCAAAAAATAAAATAAAACAAAAAGGCGCGTTCCCGCCATTTCTCCCGGGCGCGCCGCAAATTCCAGCGGAAAAAATCGTATTTCGAACGCGGTTTGAATTTTAATTGACATTCAGCCAGCCCGAGTCGTCATCGGAAGCGGTAACGCGAACATTTTCGAGTTTTCGTCTGAAAGGGTGCGTCCACGAATGTATGCAATGTGGTGCGTCCACCAGTTGCGGGCAATGAAACTAATGTTTTACAACCGCTAACGTAACCACACGTCCTGACTGCGGGGGATCCTGTGGGGGCGCACACCTACTTTCCATAACCATACGTGAAGCAATCTCATTTGAATCAATGTAGAAAGATACAGAAGGGTTAGCAGACGCTGGATAGGTTATTAAAACTGAAGCTCAGCTGAGTACTCTAACCATACCTACCTGAAAAGATTTCTTAGAATCATGTTTTACGTAGGTAGAGGTACGGCTTAAATCTAAACTGTCAATTCTTTATAAGCAAGTCATGTACCTATTTCAACCGGCTAAGTAGAGTCCATGACAATTTTGACAGGCCGCTAAGTGGCAGTCACGTACAGCACAGTTCATGTCGGGCGCCAAATTACAATAAACAATTTGGTGGGCTCATTACTCCGACTCATCACATCATGTTACGTGCAAATTATCCGGCACTGGCAGTAATGTCCGACGTCCGAATAATTACGAAATAACCGCAAAACACCCTTACCCGTAACGTTTAATTTGGCGCCTCTCAATGTGGCAATAGAGGACGATTAGGCGAATCCTGTCTGTGTAGGTTGGGAGCTGGAGTTATGAGCTTTCTGACTTCTATGGGCATTTCACGACACTTACTTTTTGGGAGGGCAATACAGTAGGTACCACACTGATTCATATAATATTGCGTAAGAAATAAGATATCTCGTGCACCCGCACAAAACGGAACACGTTCACGATATTGGAACCGTACCACATCACATCATAAAAACATCATTTTCATTAATTCGTTCAATTTCATTTACAGATACAATGTCTCATGATCAATGAGGACGAAAACTGAAAAAGCTTAAAGCATCTTCCCCTCGTGTAGAATGCCTAAAAGAAAATGTTAACGAATGTTACGAAAGGGGGGACATTATCGTCACGTGAATGATCTGTCGGACCGTGGAGCCCGGCAGCGATGCAAGAGATATGCAACACCGCCGCCCTGCCGCTGGACACTAACCCGCTGGTGCGCAAAATAAAATGCGAAGAGTTCCCTCCGATCAGAGGCAAGCAGCCCGCGAGACTAGGCATGGGGGTGCGCGATGACATGGAAGAGGAGTTCGCAGTGAAGGCGAGGAACACGCCTCCGATGGGGCCCGCGCCGGGCCAGGACCATCCGCGGATGGAGCACGGCGGCAACGGCTTCTGGCTCGCAGCCGTCACCGCCGCCGGCGCGCCGCATCCCATGCTCGAGACCTGCACGGAAACGGGATTCATCAACAGCCAACCTTCGATGGCGGAGTTCATGACCGCGCTCCCCCAACTCGGAGGTGGAGAGCTGAGCCCCCAGCACACGCCTCCGGGATACGGACCCGACCTGCCTTCCCCGGGCGGCGGGCTGAATGTTCCTGAATACCCATGGATGAAGGAGAAGAAAACCACCCGGAAAAGCAGCCAACAAGGTGAGTGCTCACATTTTTAGATGTAGGCTACGGATTATTGAGGTTAATATTTTCGCCACAGCTCCGAGCGCTTATCGGGTCACGCCATCGCATAGCTGACCAATAAGAACGCGGCTCCTCCATCAAAAAAGTCGACATTTTGGTTTCGTAAGCGCGCTTAACTGCCGCGCGAGTAACTGCTTCGAAATTATTATTGTGCCTTTCAACGGCAACAACAAATGGCCATTCAACCATTGTGTTCTGGTTCACGGTCCCAGAGTTTCTTTAATGAACATCAAATTACTCTGAAATACGAGCATATTGAATTGTGTGCCGCGACGACGTTTTGTGTCTGTAACTGTTGTTGTTGGTGGGTGTGGGAGTGGGTTAGGTACACCTACCGGCGCACACACACACGCACGCGGACGTGCCGGTGGCATTATCCGCGGCAGCCGGCCGACGCCAACGTGCCGTGTAACGGAACGGAATACTCGACATGCACTATAACCACAAATTATAAGTGAGAACGTTTTAGAACATAATTTTTATATGCTGACAAGTCTGCCTAGTCGACTTAGCTTGGGGAACTCAACTGCCTCATCACAAAAAGAGAATAAAAATGTAGCCCAGATAACTAACCCATTACGCATTCATAGCGTTAAAATCAGTATAAAATTATGTTTATTTACTGTTAACTCTAACCGAAAAAAGTTGAGCATCGAAGAAGTTATTTAGTTTTCATTGAAGTGTCGTCATAACATAACCGTCATTTCGAATTGACACAGCAAACATCATAATGGGCCGGCAAAAAGAGCCGGAATGGTCCGTATTTGTCAGCGGGACAAAACGCTGAGTGGTGGAGAACAATACTCGCGCGAATGATCCATCATCATCCGTCGGGAGTCTGTGGGAACGCGGCCTTACCTCGTGCATTACCGATACATCTTGTTCACTCGTACGGATTGTGAAAATGATACGGTTTTTATTATTTCTTGCCAAGATAAAACAAGATAAATCTCGAATCATTAGATTAAGAAAATATACCTACTATTTTTATACTCCAAGTTTAGATTTTTTTTAACTTGTAGTATCACTAAAAAGCAAATCAGTGTATCATAGACAATATATTATGTTGATTGTGTTTATAATGTTCGAGCGGCATCCACTCGCGCACAGGAGCGATCCCCCGCCGCGCACTCCGGGGGTCCCGTAGCCGCGTGTTAACACTCAGTGTCCGACACTGGTTAACCTTGAGAGTGGCTACTTGGATACCGCTGAAGGATCCCTGAACGTGTTACAAAGATGCTGACCTTCATTTTGAACCTGTATTTGCACTGGACCACATTGAACTATTTGATTCTGTTAATCGTTATCCCGTCACGCGTCGCACGTAGTATCTCGAATCTTTAGTTTCAACAGTCCGCGTGACATTTGAGAGCTTAAAGTAATGTGGGCAACCGATGTCGTTTTAAGGAAATAGTCTTGTAGCCTTTGCATAGAGGCGTTGTGTGGCGCCACCGGGCGTTCATCGCTGTATAGCAGTGATAGTTAGGACGGTAGCACACCTCTGCCGCCAAATACCAACAGCAAAACCGCAGTGTTACTAGGTTGTACTTTCTATTAAAAAGTCGTACGATCTGATAACTCAACTATGGTGAATGGGCGGGCGTTTCAGAACGTGTCAGCGAAATTGTGTGGGAAAGAAATAGATACATAATCAAATCCGTGTCGTGGTAGAACAAACAGTTGTATGTCTCTTTCGTCAGAAAATAATCACGGTGTATCTCCAGCGGTCATGCTGCTGAGATACACCGTGTGTTACCTGCCCTTAGTAGATAAAACCGGAATAGTAACCCGGAAATCCGCAACGTTTCACAAGGTCTCCCGAACCAGAGGGACTTTGAGGAGCGAAGTCAACGTCTAAGTTTAGCCACGAAAGTTGCATAGAGGCGCGGGTGACGCGGCGGCGTGCATCGCTCGATAGCGGTGACAGTGACGGATTACCCCGGCAGAGCGCCGACGGTTCACGGCCGCTCGCGGCGCCCGGGCGCCCGTCCCGCCTGTCGGAGTGCCGGAGTGACGCTGCATTGCCAATCGGAAAAATGGAAGATCTGAATAAGTGGATGCGGAGATAACCGCGACGATGCCAATGTGAAACATATCAAAGCGAAGCGTTCAATTTTTAGAGGTGACACAAAGCTTCGACAACTTTGTTTTTTTTTTTATATTGAAACATTTCATGCAAGAAAAAGAAATGGGCATAATCGATTAGTATCCAAAATAATGCAAAATAAATCAATAACGCAATGACAGCAAGTAAACCCAATATAGTATCTGCCTAATTGCGCTCCTATTCATAAAAATATAAATGACATTTATAATTATTTTTTTAAGAAGTGGGCCAAATCTAAACCAAATTTAATAACAGTACCATTTTTATCTTAAAACTAAAACCAAAAGAGCTTAGCACAATTTTCATTTTAAAAAGTTTTCGTAATTCTTGCCCCAGCGGTTCCACAGGAAGACAGACACAGCCGAAGGGACACGGAACAAATCGTCCGCGAACCACGCCTCCGGCCGCACATCCCGATCGAAATTAAAACGAACGCCCTGCCTCGATCGATCATCCCGATTCCTTTAATACAATGCCCTATTATTTCTGCACTGTCTCAATTTGTTGGAGCTTGATTGACGTGTGATACGTACTCGCAATTTTAACGTTCTTTGTCGAATGAGATTGGATTTGTAAAATTGTCTTTTGTCGTACCAGCCATCTGCTTACGAGTAGGCTACTTCTAAATTTATTATTATCTGTTAGTATCAACAAAGTGAATTCACATATTTTCCAAAATTGCTACTCTGCTCATTAGTTGTAGTGCTCATACTATTATAAGGTAATCACACTGAGCGGTATACTGACATATTTTTTTCTCCTAAGCTCAACGGAAGAAGAAGGAAATTAAGCAGCTTATGTAATATTTTCGCTTGATTTCAATAAGCATACTATTGGCAAGATTAAAACTAAAGTGTATTACTTACTGTCATACTCTAAAAATAAGCAATAAATATATTTTTATGTTAGGCATTAAAAGACTTCAAAACCTTTGAGATAAAAAATGAAAGATAAATAAGATGTAATTTAAAAAAATATATTATTTTAGTATATTACCTAGGGACCAGCTTTGTCATATTTTTGAAGCAATAAAAATTAATTCGGCCACCCACCCGGCTTTCGTATTACATACATTTTTATAGCAATCATTCGATTAATACAAAACAATAGAGTGGAAATCGCGTGCGACAGATCGCGTTCTGTAACTAAACAACTGAAACATTCAGGTAATACGGGCGTATTACAGTGGATGTTTTCACGATAATGATGATGGCATGGGAACTTGGACTATTTGCGGCTTTGTCTACACGTGGCGAGGAAACTTTGTCATATTTTGATATTCCGGTAAACTAAGCCTGATATTATTATATTCGAGAATGAAAATTTATATACATTGAAATTGGAAAAAAAGCTTCCGAGGAACTGAGAACCTCCCCCTTTGTTAAAAGAAATGCACCTACCTATAAAAAATATTCTACTATTTTATTATGAAACACCGTATTTAATTTCATTATGAAGACAGTTTTTTTCTTACTTGTATACGTTCAAAACATTTTAGTCGATGAAAGTCTTGCACTTTCAATTTCACCTTGCAAATTTAAGTCATAAATACATCACAATTCGGTATGGCAACCAAAGTGAAACTCCTCAGGTAGTCCTTTGTCTGTTCCTATTGTGAGATTGACCACAGACATCCGCAAATATAGCTATAAATCTTACGGCCGGCTTCGTTTGATTTATGTGAAAAATGACCCTTAATTTAAGGTTCAACAAGGGCCGAGGGCGGATCTTAGACCTTCCCGAAGAGGATATTCACCCTATTATGGTTTAGTAGTAATTTTGAGGAATAGCCTTTAACTATGAAGGTAAACTTGGAGTTATCGTCGATCATGTCTAGGAATTTATTTAGGTAGGTCTGCAATTACGTTATACTACTCGTAAGTAGAGTAAAAAACATAGTAATGTGTTCTGTGGTTCTACTAGCAAGAAGGTTCTTTAACACACTATACTGATACAATTTACTTGATGACATTGTAATCTAAATCCCTTCATCTATAAAATTACTAGATACTATGCTTTAATACTCGTTTAAAGTCCTTTTTAGGAAGGATTCTCTTTTTTAGGGTTCCATCGCAAAATTTTACAATACCTAGCCTACAACTCTTCAGTTTTCAATAGTGTCATCCAAAAGTCTGAAAAATATACAAAATAAACCAGTAGCGAATCCCAAATCTAATAATTTTAGGGTGTAATAACGATATCCATTCATTGGTTGTCAATACATCGTTCGTTATGATTTACGCGCAGGCCCGATGGCCGATGCTAACCTCCAAAATGCTCTGATTTCATCCTTATTTCTTCTGCGTTAAGGTGTACAAATGCCAGTTTTTTTGGTGTAAAGTTAACACTTTCACTGGTTAAGGGCCGAATCATTCCAGCGACATAAATCAACGCTGTCCCTTTGTGGCCTTTATAGCCGATTCCAAATAATACACCGAAGATTACTGTTACTCGATATGTTTTATGTGGATTATTGACTTTGGGGAACAATTTTCCATTTAAATAAAAAGTACTTTTCGTTGGAATAGTTTTACTCAGTGGTTATAACTAATTAGCACTGTTCCACGTTTAGTGTTATGGCATATAAGTGAGTGCCTCCATGATTTTTAGGACTTGTTCACAAAATGTGACACTTGAGGATGCCACTTATTCATTCAAGATCGATCGAATAAGCTACCTTATTGACTAAAACTACGACCGTAAATGATTTTATGAAGTTATATCTTCCATGAAATCACAGTCTATAAATTCTATAAAAAATCAACGTGATGGCATTGTAAATTTAATGTACCTAGTAGGTACGTAGTCTTCATTCAAGGTAAATCACACAAAAAATCATGGCTTCTAGGATGACCTCTGTCGAATCAATGACTGTTTTGTAATGATATATGTAAGCCTTTTCTAAGTAATACAATAAAATTGGAATACATTAATAAAAGAAAATAATAATTTTATGATGTTTTGTACACCAGTTACATGGGGCCTATCTTTAACCATCCAAAACAATTGTGCATCTAAAGCTCTTGCTAAGAGTGTGTCGTTTGTTTTTCTTATTACATCACATCACTAGAAGGCGATCAAACGCAGCGTCAAAGTAAAAAATCTCGACAACAATCACACAACTCATATTTTTTTACCATCTCTTGTACTGTATGCCCAGAAGCCGCCTCACCTACAAACAAACACAGTAATCCGTCGTAAGCCGTCAGGAATCAATCGATAAATCACTCTCGCTAAGGCTCGCCGCGCACAGGGCGCCAGCATTGTCCAGGTTTGTCCCGGTTTTTGTCGGCGCCGATTTTTACAGCAATTAGAGACACTTACCTGCCGCGGCACACTTAATCCTATTAAGTAAAATAGAAAGGAAGAGAGAGGGATCCCGGTGGGCGGTCAGACAGGTAGCATGTCAGTGTTCCTGCCATGAATGGACGGTGAGTTGTACTTTTGGACTGGTTTGGTTGCGTAATTCTTTGGTTAGACAATAGTTAGGTGAACATAATACAGTTGTATCTGAACACTAAGAAGAAGAACACTAAGAAGAAGAACCTACTAAGCTAAGTTCTACTTGGGTGTAAAAAAATATCAAACTCATGGTAAAAGCACATTCGATGGTGTGTTGTAGCGTAGCAAAGCGGCACAGCCATAATTATAAGTATTAATGAAAACTAGTCCCTTTTTAGAATTAAGATATAGAATATTTTTTCACAGAAATTCATCAAAATATATTTTAAATTATGTTCCACGCATTCACACCATCAAATCACATCTCCCCATTGAAGCTGCGCTATAACTCAGCCACGAGCAGACATCAACTCAAAATTTCAATTTGCTCATTTAACGGTAGATTGTTTACCGCTTCGCACTCGCACCCCTACGACTCGAGTGAGCCGTTTCTCCAAACTGATTTATCATATCAGTTCTAAACAAGCATCATCTTACACGCATAAACCCTTGTATCGCGGACCGCAACTATTGTTGCCGGCGACAAAACATTTTCAACAATATGCACTAAAACTTGAAGCACATATTTGAACGTCCAAATATCATCATCTGCAGCAACCTCGTATCTGAAACGACGGAACTACCTTATCTTTGATGGTTGCATTTGAACTTTACTACTCAGTGATAAAGTCCAAATTGGGTCTGGATATGTCGTTTCGAGGTTAGTGGCGTCTGAGACGACCCTCCTCAGCCTCGGTGCCGATGTATCGTGTTGTCCGGTTTCCGGACACGTTTGCCCGTCCGTGTATAATTAACTAAGTTTCCACACTTAACATAAGTGTTTATCGATTAAACTGAAACTGTTGCTTATCTCGCACACAACAGACATTTGTGGAGTATTCATACACTTTAGCACCTGCTCTACATTCACTTTTATTTTTGGGCCTTGGCCTGTTTTAGCCAATTAAAACAATCAATCAAACCTTTTCAACCGGCGTTGTGCAACCTAAAGCAACCTGTAAAACATTTCATCAAATATTAACAACCCATTTCTATTCTAACAGAGCTTCAACACCGTGTATTAAGCCTTCGCACTATAAATCAAAGGCTGCGTCTTAAAGCTAAGCCGCGAATTCGTTTAATCATCTCCCACGTTATTAATAACGCCTTTGGAATTAAACAATAAATTCAAGGCGGCTAATCGCGCGAGGCGACCGCAAACAACGAGCCACAGAATACCACGTAGTTAGTACAGGCGCAGTTACAGAATATCAAATAGCTTGTATTGGTAAGATGCATAGAATATCAAATAGTTTATACGCGATAAGGCACAGTTTTAATAGCAGTAACTTCCCGCTGAGTCAACATTTATAGAGACAAATTGTTGCACCACTAACACGGCCTCTACGAAGTATTAATCTTGAGACAAGCTCGTAGCAGGAGCTACGTCGCGGCGTAGCTCGTAGAGGGAGACTATTGCACGCTCACTCTATGACACTTTAAGAAATAGCTCAAAAACAAAACATAAGTTGATTTGCATCTTACATGCATAGTATATGAACATGACGTCTCCAATTATTTTGGACTCTCTCCTGAAACTAAAAATACAGTTGAAAGAGGCGAGATTCTGATACTGTTTTTTTAATAGTTATATATAGGTACTAAATATTATTCTGGTTCTGCAATATGAACATTCACCATAACAACTTTATTCTATGCCAACGCTAATGTGACGCTGACATGTTTAGGCACTGTGTGTGTGATTCGTTTATCCATGTTATTATTTCGAGTTCGTTTCTGATTTATTCTATTCGGTTAATTTTCTACCCATATTTGGTGTACTGTTAAAACTAATTTTTATCTATTGGAATATGAAGTAATTGATTCCTACATAGGGACTCAAGGGGACAGTGAGTGAATTAAATCATACGGCAATCACTATCAGTATCATAGCATGTTCCTACGGACTCGTATCTTTGGTCTGAGAGAATATGAGTCCTAAATCCTCAAGTTTTCGCGTTTAGTTTAAACAAAAGATTTCCCACTATTGATATTCTCGATGGGTTTAACCACCACGATGGCAAAATGCTGTCCTTTTTATTATCTCATCTAATTTATTTATATACTATCTATAAATGGTACTTATGGCAATAACTTCAAACGTCACATCACCACGAATAATGTCAATAACTTACAGCCCAGTGCTAACATCCTGACAAACGACCTAACACACTTTATCTCCACTATCAATAAATTCCATACCTCGCAAGAAAAATGTGGCCATTTTAACAAACTAACCGTCGGACAAACGATTGTTGACCTTATCACGTCGGAGGGCGATAGAAACGTTTTCCCCCCATTACCCTCGCATGATGTATGGGAGACGAGACGCGGCGGCGAATGCGACACAACTATTAGTGCATCTGTCATTAGTCAAAGTCAACGCAACGTTTAGGTGGTGGAAGCGGTCCCTGCGGATACAACGTCTTGTGGCGAAGCTACGCTACCACGTCTTTGTCTGGTTAGGGAATTTTCTCGTCTGCGTTAGTTACTACAATATTTTGTTATTGTCATAATAATGACAATAAAAATGTATTTTTATATCAGAGGTAACCTAAATGTTTCCGTGAAGTAATCTTCGTGCACTGGGTACCTCAAAAGCTGATAACAATAACAAAAAACAACTCGAATGAACGAAAACCATACAATATAACAACGAAAAAATCTCTCTATAAGTAAAAAATATCACTCTCTCAAGAAACGTAGGGAAGCTTCCTCGTAAATAATGTTTCCAAATAGTCATTAACAATGGCAATAATGTGAGGGCGACTCCACAACCGCACACATATAGGCATAGGTATAGGAGGGCTCGTTCGTCTCGTCACAAGGGTGTTAATTTGCTAAGACCCCGGGTGCTAATGAAACCCGCGACTTACCGCTGACGTCTCGCCGATCCCCGCCCCGATAACCTCTCACAAGAATCTCGCAGGAAATTGGCGTTTTCAACCGACGCCAACTTGTTCGCAAACTCACGATAACATCTCTATACCATTATCCAGCCTAATAGTTAAAAATCTGCTGTTTAATTAAACGCGCCACGCACGCATGCCGTTCGAATAAACCGGTCCCCTCGAGATCGTAATATTGGAATAGGCTATCGATCGCAGCGAGGGAATCACTCCACTTCGGAACTAATTTGATTTTAGCATATTAAGGGGGGTGTAACATCTAGATATAAGGAGCGCGTCTTGCGGCCCACCCCACCGCGCCGCCTTGCGCGAGTAATAACGCAAATGATGTAAGGTGTGCCCTTAATATCCATCACACGCGTCCCCGTATTTGCTTATCTATGAAAACACGGAAGTGTAAAAGTCGTCGTGAAAAAATCAACACGAGGGTTTCGAATGTTGAACGCGCAGAACACTTAAGATTATTAGATTTGCTGCGTGTTTCTCAATCGAATGTTTCTCTCTTTATAAGTACTTCTCTAACTAAATTAAATATACGAGGAAACAAAATAGAAGTTAGTATATAATCTGTTGAACATAACGAAACGTATTTGATGAGATAGAGCAAAGGAGAAGCAGCGATCTTTATTGGTATGATTTTTCAGTATTCAGCATGATATTTGTAAATAAAATGCTCACAAAGAAAATGTAATTCATGTAAAAACTTATTATCCAACGACGAGAGAGTATTGGAAATTTTTATCTGATTCAGTAACGCAACAAAGGCCCGATTACTCGGTGGCAACAAACTCATTTAACTTTACGAATCTCTCCCGCTCAAAAATTCTACTTTAAATATTTCCCTTCTTCGATTTTATTGTTGCCGTTGTCCTCCTTTCTCGATACATTTATTTTATTTATCGGATTAAACGAGGTCTTACGTAAACGTTATCGATATCGATTCAATTCGAAAAGGCACACTGCACACTAGAGAGGTAGCGAGCGAGTACAGATGAGAAGGTAAGTTGTACGGAAATAAAGGCGGAGGGTAGATAAGTGAGTGTAAATGTGCCGGCCTGTCGGTTGCCTCTCGGCTCTCAATCGGATGCCGGCTACATAAATAAGAGTGGATGTAGGTTCCTTATCGCAGGTTGTTGCCTCACTTCTTACTTTTGAATGCGCCAGTCGGCACGCGCACTGCCTCGGAACTTGGGCTGTAAAAGTTTTTATCGTGTAGTTTGCCAACGCGGTGTTCATGATAGTACACAGCTGTGCCGTAAAAAGTTGAAGGAAAATATAAGGTCTCGTGAAGATACTAGCTAGCATTTGAAGTATTGAAATATCCATTCTCAGACTCCGAAGAATCTTTTAGAAGATACTGGTTTGGTTAAATTTTATTGTAAGTGAGTGTCAACTATTGATAAATTATCAAAAAAGAAGACTATTATAATCTTATTTTGAAATTATATAAGACTATACACCTATAATCACGTCATTAGGGGTGTGCAACAATTGAGTAGTCAACGTCATCTGAGATTTTTTTTGAAGTAGTTTCCACTGGTCATTAATAACAATAGTGAACCACACTAAATAAAACGAATAAGTATGCGTTTCCCTCTTAAAATAACCTCACGGTAGGAACACGTTAAGTAATTCGTCTAAAACGCTATCCTCCAGTGGGTTGTTTATTGAACCGCGAAGCATTTGTAATCGTTTAATACCCTCTATTCTTTATCAGCGCTGCGGGGTGCGGATTCACCCCGGCCTTTAATGTATAGCCCGATGAAAACCGCCTGATTATCAGTCTCTTTCGATGCAATGTTTTAAATTAGAATCTGCATAATATTTTAAAGCATTTTTTTAGAGATGCAATTTTTATGCTTTTTTCAACTGTACGTAATCTAAAATGTAGAAACTCTATTTAGTTTTAAAAACACCTTTCAAATAACTAATTGAGGGACAATAAATAATTGAGTTGCAGACTTCGACAGTCTACAACTCAATTTATTTATTATCCCCAAAAATGACATTGATCTCGTAAAAAGTGAACCGAAATGAAACCGATACAAACTAAGGTTCGATAATGACATCGTTTGCTTATCAGCTGACCGTTACCGAAAATCGAATGCTACATTAGGCACGCACCGTCCGAAACCCAACTGTCCCCAAATCTAATAAAAACTCCTTATCACCCAGTCGTCATTGTAAACTGCCAATATTAACTTAAAAAGGAGAGCATAAATTCGTTCCATTTACAAAAATAAAAACATTTCGACTCTTATCGTGTTCGATTTTTAAATAACGCCACGCTATTGGTAGCTAAGTTGAGGACAAGGTTTTTGTCCCCGTTCCCCTTTTTTCCTGGGGAGGAATTTCTTTTCGGCAATTTAGAGGCGAGCAGATAATAAAAGGGCTCTAACTGCTCCAATCGCACCCTAATGAAAACTCGAAAACTCTTCATTTCTGTATCAATAACTTTCTTATTTACTTTGACACACGCTAAGTGTAAACAGAGGCACTGAAATGACTATATTTTCTTGTTTGGTTTCAACTTTTCTTGTGGTTTGTTATTACTGTAATTTGTGCGTATCTACTCGTACCTATGTTTCTTTAATACGAGTTGTTTGGGTGGCTACGTTGTGATGGGTCACGCATAGGCCTCCAGCCAAACCATGCGTGATTAGTTGATTACATACGTCTCACCGGGCACTACTCACTCACTAATAAAAATGACAAAGCTTCTTACCTGAAAAACATTCACTTGCAAAGTGCGTTACGGCGACTGCAGAATCTGTCAATTAAATACAAAATTTCCAGTAAACCAGGTGTACCTATACTAAATACACATTTATCATTTTGCCTTACATTTGAAGTAGCAAGATCCCTGGTCTCTGTCGGGCAGCACTTGACCCAGTTGTGATGCACGGGAGCAAATCGAAAATCGATGTGCCAACGACCTCGCATCGATGCGAGCCGACGACTCCCGCGCTCGCGGGACGGCGTCGCCACGTCACTAATCTCTCGTAGGAGCGGGCCCACTGTACTACTCAAATGTGATATCAATAGAACCTTGGAAACTATTTAGGATATACAGCTGGTATAACTTTAACGATGTAGAAATCGATAGAGGTGCACATTGAGGAGTCGCTGCATAACAGTGACATTTTCTAAGCGCGAAACGTAGTCATAGTCATAACGATCCAGTTTTTACTAGAGAGTTCAGAATATTGTCCACCAATCTCGCTGCTGAACTAATTGACGATGGATTTTTACCTCTCATTCAAAATCTCCTTCATTGTACCTAAGTATATATTTTCAAATCTAACCTGTACATCATTTACTAACGATAAAATTTCAGAACGAGCTTCGTTTGTTACATATTCTTGAACGTATTCCGGCGTTCAGGAGAGCACCGTTAGTTTTTGTGTCGTCGACCGTCGTCGGTTGTCCCCCGCCGTGGTCACGTGGTGATCACTAATTGCTCAGCTGGGACACCCCTAACGAATGTGAGCTTTCCACTTAAACAAATGCGTATTTTAATAGTAATATGTGATATCGTTTTACTTTACCTACTACTTTTGTGGTAATTTGAAAATGGAAATATTTTGTACTGAGAGTTAAATTGTACTGATAAAAGAAAAGCAATCGGACATTTCGATTTGTAGCCAGCAAAGTCTCTTCTGTAGGTAATGATCATGAGCAAATGTTACCTAGTCTAGACTATGAAATCCAAACTTTAATACTATATCCCGGCGAGGCACATGTAACTTTCCATGTACCTACCTCCAACAAGAAAATTAACACCCCCGCCGTATTGAGATTGTTCAAACTTGGGAATTATTTACAAGCAACCGCCACACCACATGTCCTTTCTGGGAACCCGGCAACTTCTCCGCGAGTATTCGAATTCCTGTATGGAGTAGAAATACGGCTTTATAGGAGTAAAATCATACTTTCTCCGGGCGGGCGCGGGGGCGCGCGGTACTAATGACCGCGCGGGGAGAGGTCTGCCTACCTATACCTATCTACACATGCCACGACAACCACACTTTATATTGCGTTTAGCAGGCTGCCTACCCGCAGGAGTGTGGGTTACACACACACCAACAAAGCCAAGGTTTGTTTTTTTTTAGTTATTATTCCGACGTGCACTATTTTCTTTTTGACCGCCGACGGGCGTAACTTGCGGTCGGAACGAAACGCTCGTCGGTTTTACAAAATGTGGATGGAAATGTTACGAAAACAGCCACGGTACCGTTTGTAATTAGGATTATTTTATTTGTGCTCTTAATGCTTTCAGGGAAACCATTTTTTTTTAATTTTCCTGACTTTGTAACAAACCTCAACTAACTCGATGATATTTATGAACCATTTTTTACGAAAAAGTGCTTCTTTTTAAGCAAAGGTTCTGCTAAATAAGTACCTACGTTACGGTTACTAGTACTTTGTGAATTATTTGGTAAGGGATAAACTTTTGTATACATTTAATTGGGGGGAAACAAAAAAATACTCATGGCATTTTGCCTTGACGTTTAATTGAATCGTCGACTATATTGAAACGTCTAGCTTTCAAGCAATTAAAAATGGCTGTCAGTTTTCAGCAAGTCACGAGTGTGCGTCCATGTGTTAGGGTCCGCATGGCGAAGTCGGCAGGATTCAAACTGCTGACTCACTGACCCTGTGTCAAATCTCGATGGGCACAAGTCAAGCCGGTGTTTCGCACATGTGTACGATGTTTCGGATCATGGGGATATTTTCACGTTTTAGTCGAAATTCGTGCACAGTTTTTGATGTTATTTCAATTATTTCATCACTCTACAAACACAATTTCGTATAAGTACCTACACAGTTTTCTCTGGAGTTTGCTGGGCTGATTAGCGTAATAATTTTTTATTTGAGTGCCACCAAAATGGTCTTCTTATGTACACTTATGAATTTTACGACCACTAAAGCAAAGCTTGTAAATAAGTACTAAATGTTTTTTTTAATTTTATACACAGTAAATAAATTAATGTTGCAAGTTTAAAAAGCCACCCAACACAGTTGTGTACCTACTGTGTGACAGCTATGAAATATCCGTTCGCACGAAGCGGCCCGACCGATTACAGAGAACGGTGCGCCGCTACTCCTATTACCGGAGTTGGACTGTGATTACTGTACCTAAGACTTGTAACTCCTGCAGCTAGATATTGTATACGTACATCTTCATAGAAACGTACAATAATTTATAGGCCCGCACTGTCATGACTTCTGCGACTCTGAGTGCTTCCGTGCTTCGGAGAGCAACTATCGTCGCTCCCAGTTGTTAACGAATCAACTTACAGCCACGTCAAACCTTTGAGTAGTTGAAGAACCCGGACACCAGGAAAAGCTACTATTTAATAATATATCAAACGGTAAATTATAATTTTATGTACATAAAATAAATCGATGGATTTATTTACCTAAGTCGTATATAAATGTAGCATCACCGAAGAGATGTTAGACACGTCCAACTCTCAGATATTCAACATACGATATCGAAATTGTTATTGGAATAACGCATCATCCATCAGACGCTGCGAACATCAGGGGTGAGAGCAACTGTACAAGAGTGAAACAGAGCGAGTATTTACAACGCGAGCGAGAGGGACAAAATGAATTTTAAGAATTTGCATAATCTGCTCGGGTACTTTATCATAGAACCACGTGGCAGTGACTAGTGCAGTCGCGGATTACGCGCCACTGGATTAAATCGGCACTTCTAAGGCGAGGTCGTTCGGATCACGCGTCTGGTATTCAACGGTAATTTCAACACGGTTCTAAAGAACCACTGTTACACCATCAGTTTCAATAAGAAACCTTCCACCCGCACACGACTCAATGAGAGAATTAATTTTAATCATCCAAAGCCCAGTGACCGCAATCAAAGCAAGAACACAATTGGAGATCCAACTTTTATACGAAATGATAAATATCACACCGCCAGCCACGGCCGGCCAAAAAACGCTTAACTTGTCCCGCTACAAAAGGAAAAAGTCAGCGTCTTCCGTTCGGACGGAGCCAAAGAAAAAATCTTCGCGAGGGATCCCAGCCTTCCATTTATCATATTCCATATTCATTTATTCGTCAAGTTCTGGATTCATTTATGCGTCATGTCTTGATTTCGTCTCATTTATTATTAAAAATGAACTGTCCGGAGCAGAACGCGAACACGACGACATTCGCCGGGAGCCACTGTTTCAATCTTTGTATAATTTCATGCTGAATTAGGTCACTAGGAAGGCATGGGATTTTTTGCTCGAAACTTTTGGATACAAAAGCTATTGAAATGATTTAATTTCACGTGAAATTTCCGACCCTTTTGTTGGACAACTCACAAAACAGTGCGATGGGTTCCGCGATGGTCACGAGGTCACCGGGTCCGGGACGGGTATCTGAGGATCTCGGCGCTGACCGGGTCCTTCGGATGATGGATAGCGGGACATGATCGTGCCTCGGATAACACACGTGTGAACACGTAAACTTAAATTGACTGTGTATCAGAGATCTTTGTTAGGTTATGACAACATTTTAAATTTGTTTTTATGACTGCTGATCTATTTTAAATATAACTGAAACTATCACGCTGCAAGCTCTAACCATCGCCGACCATTCTTTACTCGAGTTGAGTATCAGCTTGACAACATTATAGCAGCATACCTTCCTCGAACAACGCCAAAAGTGTATGTTGACCATGTTCTCTAATAAATGTCACGTTCTATATCTTAGGGTTGACCATCATCGTGACCAGTCAGGGATATCACGTCCAGACCATTGCGTGATAGACGAGGTGACGGAACTATTCCTTACCACAACAAGACACCAGCCACTATTTAAAATTACTACACGAAGTAGGTAAATGGCGCGAAATATGGTAAAAAAAGGTCACCTTTATGTTAGCTCAGTTCAACAGTAAACGTCACGCTACAGACCCCAGTGTTGACCATCAGCGTGACCGGTCAGGGATTATCGCGTCGAGTCCGCTGCCGCGTGATAGATGAGGTGACGGGACGCACTCACTGACACAGCGGGACGTCGGCTACCGTGGAAATGTTCATTATTGTCTATTGATTACGCAGTTCATTTACAAGTGTTTGTAAATTAGACATGTTGGAAAATAAAATCAACTGAGTGTTTACTAATGCTAAGAGAGTTTTAAATGGGATGTCTATGAAGATGCTTCCTGGTTAGTGAAATGGGCGTATTGTTTGATGACTTGAGGCGTTACTGCTATAAAACTTATTATTTCTGTATTGAGAAAAATGTCACTTAATATGGTGTTCTCAACGTCTTTTTGGCTGCTTGCTTCTCATAATATAACTGAGCTCCTATTTTGTTAATATTACAATTACGTTGGTACATCATTGGTACGTGCCCGCACTGAGATTGGAACTCACCACCTCCTGCTTAGGTAGGCGGACGTTCGCCCACTTAGACTACCACCACTACTCTTTGTTAATTTTATAAAAATAAAAACTCACGAAAACCTATTCGGCTCCCACGCTCCTCTCGTACATAACTAAAACAATAGCAAATGAAATCTATATTACAAATAGTAATCGGTCCATAAGCAATAATGAAAGTAAACTTCCGAACCCTCTAATTACCGTGATGCGAGCGAAGGTAAATAGTAGACTCTACTCACTCACTACTATTGAAATTGTACAGTTTTAGTACTTTGTCATAGAAATTTAAAATTGAGATTCTTTGGCTGTTGAAAAAACAGCTTACAACTTTCATTGTGATAAAGTATTAAAGTGTAAAACAGTTTTGTAGTCCACCGCGCAGAGACGCCGTTCGATCATCCATCACATATAGAGAGCGGCGCTTTGTGGCCGCGGACCAATTACCGCCATGAAAATTAAATTCACGAAATCTAATTATGAACAAATTGTTTTATTTATTGTGATGCGTCGGGGTCATTTGTTATTGTCGTTGTGGGCGCCCAGGGCGGAGTCGGCCCTGAGGTGAGGCTTTAGGGGCCCTACATCTTGGAGACAATGTGTGACGTAATACTCTCTGGGGGCCTTGAACTTGTAAAGAATGATGTAATGATGCTAATTGATGGTATTTTCTTACTGGTCTGGTGTGTCTGAGTCAGGTCAATGACTTCGGCAACATGGCTCGAAGTCAACTCTACGTTGTGCCAAATAGGGATGTCATGGATAGATAAATAATGTACCTACTTGAAAGTATCGGATGACCATAAAAAAAAGTTGGTAGGTAACCAAAACTGAAATAAATGTTTCCATGTACATGATAATAAACTCTATAGGTATGCATACGGTTATGAAAGGGATATTTTCAAAAACATACTTATGTGCCGACCTACTTCATGTACCTAACCAAAAATATAACAATTAAAACCCTTTTATTTTCTTTTGGTTTGATAATAAAATATGATAACAAAGACCCATTAAAACACATGCGTTTCTAACATTTTCGGATATTCAGTAAAAATAGGTACCATATAGGTAGGTATCCAATCAATCCATGCGTATACGTAAATGGAATAAAAACACTCCATATTCCTACATCGATATCGGTATCCAAAACTCGAAATCCACAACAACACCCTAGTGCCAGATTTTTTCTATAATCGTATTAACATAATTATTAATCTGCATCCTACAGCCCATACAAAATAACTCGGTAATAAAATAATACTAATGACGCAGTACAGAAGATTTTACGTTTAATAACATTTCTCAGTTGTGTTATTGAAATAAAAACATTGAATAAAAACGGGGAAAAACAGTGAACAAATCTAAAAACGCTTGCTTTTATATACTCACTACAACACGGCACCGAACGTAAACTTTAAAAAATAAACGCCGAAAATCTTGAAAAAGTCACGGACGCTTAACTTTCTTCCCCTGTTTTATTTTCCCTCTTCTGCACTCTTTTATCTCGCTCTAACAAGGATAGCGTAGTAACGTCTGTCCTACTCCACTTAACTGATAAGTTACTTTTTTAAACTGCAGGAAAATCGAAGTCGTTTTGCTTGTGAAATTAAAAGCTGGCACTCGTAGACATAGTCATAAAGAGGAAATATGGTGGATGTTATGCTAATGATTTATTTCTAGTAATGGAATTGTTTGATTGTAGCCAAATTATTATATTCAAACATTTCAAGAGTAACAGATTTTTTAGTTTCGTTTGTTACGTTGGTTAGGCAATCAATGAAGGTAAGTTGGTAGTTATAATTATCTACTTGTAGCTAAGTATTTATTATTATCTTTCCATTTTTTCCCTCTAATAATGATTCATCATGAAAATTCGTCAGTAATCCGGAATGAGACGCATCTCATATTATTCTACAAACAGACAGAAACCTACGCAGTGTTCAGATGGGGGTTCAAACATGCACAATCACGGCTAACACAGTAACGTCAGCAAAAAGAAAAAAAACAGCAGGTTTTTTTTTGCCCGAGGTGATTCTGTTTACCTACCTATGTATCTGTCAACACGCCTCGTACGTATTTTTTAGCCGATTTTTGTTTCGATATAGTTTTATGGTATTGTCGTATGAGAATACGTCATACCTAGGTATTTTTAAAATAAGAATGTATCATGTACCTAGATGAAATAAAATAAATATATAACTGAGAGTCTTCGTTCGTTGACGAGTTCAACAAACTATGGCTATGAATGGATTGTGATTTCTTTAGACGCTAACCCTGTCGATATGAGGAATTATAAAATTTACCTAAAATATTTGGCCTGTTTGGGAATAAAAAAACTTGAAAATATTACAGATTTTTTTTCTTGTAGTATCCGTGGTGAAGCAATGCAAAGTAACGGCCCGCCCGTCGCCATTGCGGGGGCAGATAGCTGATGGTAGAGCAGCATCTACTATCAGCCACGATCATGCGAGCACTGAGAAAAGTTCTTTGTAACTAACAATCAGTAACACAACACACAATAATCGCTAAAATCTGTTTTACATGGAATTTAGACAAAGTAACAATATTTCTACTTATGTCACCTAACGGATATACAAATGTTTTTAAATTTTTGTGGTGACTCACCGTGTTGTAACGTCTACTTTGTGTATTTTGTATAACACAATAAAGTATTTTATAGCACCGTGCGACCTAAACCCGCACTTAGGTCACGCTTTGCGCTGTTCAAAGTAGCACATTTTTAAACGGCCTAATGTTCACTAACTTCACACCGTTTAAGAATATACCCATCGTTGCGAGCGTAGTACTGAACCAAAGTCATACATTTTTACACCCCTCACAAACTCATAGTAAGCAAGAGAAGATACGTATAATCTGTAACGTGTGGCGCCATATTTCTGCATGTTTTCATTTTGGTCTTCGTTAGACAATATTACTTATTACGTGAAAACGCTATTCCTAAGTTAGCGATATTAACCGTACACTGTACCTTTGTTATAAAATGTCTTATCCGATTATATAATTATCGAAACATAAGAACACTTACTTGATTTAGAAATGTTGCGTTTTTTTGTTGTTTACTTACATAAAATGTAACCGACACAATATGAACTATTTTCACTGTATACATTTTCACATACACACACACACTTTCAATTATTATACACCATATCTAATATTATATAGTATAGTATCATAGTGAATACATTTATGCACAAACCAGATCAATCACAGATTCCTATATTAAGTAGGTATTCACGTTACGATAACGATTCGGTTACAAAATGAAGCGCTACAATATTGATATTTTTCACTGTTTTTTAGTTGAAACCTGCTTGACTGTTATTTAAACTGAACTATATTAAATCTGAAACAATATCACATTAAGCAATCCACGAACAATAAATATGCATCAAAAATACTAATAACCTAAAAAAAATCTAGAAGTGATACGGGTAGGTGTAAATTGTGTTTTCCCGTTCTCTACTGGTGGGATGCCAACCTACCCACATTAAAATTTGTGTGTTTATTACTAAGAGTCAAATGAACATCTTTTCATTGCATTAATTAGAAGATTATTTTTAAATAAATTAAATAGATGGCGGGTTTATGTCGAACGTGCTATAAAATAATATACGATACTCGCTGCATAAGTAAGTCTATTAAATACACGGCGGTTAGCACCCTCGCTTCGCTCGGGCGCTAACTTCACGCCACCGTGTATTAATATACTACTTAGACAGCTAGTATCGTAATGTACTATTATTCTATTCATGATTACATTCTAATCATTACGGATAGGTAATATATTTTAAAAATACTGTAAGATATTGTTTTTAATCGAATCAGAAAACAATCAAGTTCCTCTCCTCACGCCATATTTATTAGAAAATTTCTTGCCATAATTTATTTGAATGAGTTCAAAGATTGCAAAACAAACATTCTATTCTATAGCAAGTCATTACTCCGCAAATATTGAGATCGGTGAAAGTGCCACGACCTCATTACGACCTGTCTCTAGTTACGAGTACGAGCTGCGGCACACGTAAAAACTTACGATTAGAAAATCGTGCAAAATTATTATAAACTCTCCAATTTTCCCTTTGCTTATTACTATTAGCAACGGAAAACGATGTGAAGATCATTAGTGAGGTAAGGTTTGCTGTTACTGTTTAATAAGTATTACATTTGAAAAGTTTCTTTGATTTTGATACTTTGTGTTCACTCAACCTAAAGAACTAAAAACCTTAGCATTAAACGCCACTTCTACGAGTATGCATGGTGAATGTAGCTATTAAAGTTCTGAAAAATATTCAACAGATTTTGAATTTTCTGCAAACTTAAGTTATATTTATTTTTCACTACGTAGGCTGAGATGGTCTTTTAGAACTTAATGTTAAGACATCAGATAGACGCTCTGTATCGAACTGAGGAAATTTTGTAACAGAGATAATTAACTCCTCAAATATCTGTAGACTAAGAACATAAGATAACCGTACACAGTGGAGAAACCATCACAAGAGTGCGTTGCTTTGCTTATGCGCGGAACGCCAATACTTTCGACAAACCAAGATGGAAAATATATTTCAAAGTCTTGCCACCAAACAAGAATCCAGACACTCTCGTCATGCTTACCTACCAAAAAGCAGTTTGCACAATTTGTACCAACTTTCTGGTTTGTAACATAGTTTAAAGCTGAACTTTCCACTGCAATTTACGCATAAACCTGAGGAACAAAGCGGCCTGGTGCCCTCCCAGACCCTGATATCGATATGAGTGACTTGCAGTTCCACCCCCTCAAGGGATGTTATGGACAACTAGCGGCGAGGGGAGCCTGTTTGCCTAACAAATATTGTCGTTACAAACAAACTTACGTCGTAATCTTAGTTAAGTGTGGGAATAGTGGTTTTATATTGGGTGCTACTTGTCACGCCATTGTCAATAAAAAAACACCATAGAACGTAGTCGTCACAACTCTATATTTATTTGTGTTAAGGATTATACGTTTGTACCATGATTTCATAATTTTACTGTTTCTTTTAAGCTGTTTTATAATCGTATGTTCACGGGTAATTTGACGTAATTATTTGGCAAAATTTTTGTCATATATATCTTGGTGGGAACTGGGATAGTGCAATACAAAGCAAACTGTCATCACAATACCTATGCACTATGTAAGTCAGTACAGTAAAATGCAAAGTATAATATCCTATTGTACGAACGAAAACAAAATGAGCCCTATTACGATAACACCAGACGCCACATTATTCTAATTGTTCACCTAGTTAAATTTAACAGCGGATCGCATCATCTAAATCTTGGTTGGCGACAGTAAGGGTGCATCCGCACGAACTTGCGAAGCCGCAGCGAGCCCCAGCGCTGGGGGAACGTAACCGCAACGTCCATAATGTCCATAAACAAGTGGCCGCGCGCGCTCGGAATATTCAAGAGAAAAGTTGCAACAGGGATGTAAGCAGGTGGGAGTGATGGGGCAATTACCCCTGCTTTACGTGTTGGTACAAGTTGTCTTCCGGGAAGTATTACGTTTTTTTTTAATACTCAACTAACCTACCTGTCAGGTACAGCTAGTTTAGTAATAAATATACGAGTTAGTCACTAGTCGGCGATAACCACTCATATTATTATAATTATATTATTATGAAGTTCAGCCTATGGTTTTTAAAATTTACAGCACTAAAAATTATTTATACCTTCGGGTAGTTGGTACACGTGCATGCACTACTGAGGGTATTTATACATACGTATTATATCTAATGTACACCCCCTGAAAACGTTAATCCTAACTACATCCCTGCCTAGTCTCCTTGGGCCGAGTCCACTCGATGTAACAGCAACACTTGCGCCAAACGGGCCGAGTTCCCAAACTTGCCTCCTCTGTCCACATCACGCGGCATGCATTGTCCCCTTAATGAAGCTTGACCCTTAACAACTTGCGATGCGATAACTTAGCGATCTAAGCGCGGTTTGATGGCCACTTAAATGTTGACTCTACTTAATAGTTGCCCAACTTTTGCCATTATAAACTGGCGATTTTGGTGAACGAATAGTGGACATCCTGTGCAATCTGTTGATACATCACTTAAAGGCATCAATAAACATCTGTCTATAAACTATTATAAACTTTTGGGATATGAAGTAAACATATTTGGAGGTAATAAAGCTGCAAAAGGTATATTATTAGCTGCTGAAAGATATATATTAGCTGCATAATATAGCCTACGGGCTGCACTATGCTTTCATGGTTTTTTTACTGTTACTAACCGACACGGGTTCGAATGTGTTTGTACCAATTCACTCACAAGCTTAGGTATAAGTAAGTAGGTGATCTCTGAACATATCCGAACAAATAGTTCAGCTTTACAAATAAAATCATAAAATTTAAACTTTGACATTTAATACTGGCGACTTTTGTTGCTGGGCGTATGTCTATTTCATGACTAAATATTTATTTCAGTTTGGTAGCCTATACTATAACATCAGTGTGGTAAACAATAGAAAGCGCTAACTCTGCGACACTTGTTACAAATTTCCAGAAAGTTTTCCCAAACTATATCACCCGGAGTCGGTCCCACGCGAGGAACAAACTCAAGCAACTTCTCGAAAACGATCTAACTACGTAGGTATATGAATACTATTATTTGTTGCAATAAAACTTTTCTGTGTAGCACATTGAGATTTGATTCGATAGAAAAGGGCGGGAGATAAAAAATAGGTAGCATAGCGACAAAGATATGACACAATATACGTATAATAAATAATAGCACTGTATTTTTCCATTCCTAATATTTTCTGTCTAAATATCATTTCCTGTACTTAGACATATTATGTTACTATTATATTTTATGCACTTAGATATCAGTTAGATATCGATCGAAAAATATGTACAAAATTAACCAATACTACCGTTTACGTCTAATAATGAGACTGTTTGTCTATTACTGTATGTCTATTCCATACATATATTATAAAGGAAGATAAGTTTTATATTTATTATACATACAGTATTATTGTGTCGAGTTTTTGTCGTAATTCCGCCAACTTCAAGCTGTGGATTGATGCCGACGACAACCGCACACTAGCTGTCACTTGGCTGTCCCATTCTATTCCGATACAAAACAAAAATAATTTTCATCGACGCTCGCGCAACATGTGATATTATTTTTCATTGGAAATAGAGAATTCAGAGCACGCTGTAAGGCAGTGACTGAACTCAATACAACCCAACGCAATATTATGCATAATCCGTCGGTGCCGCGAAAATTTCATTTCGAGAAATAAATTTATCCTCACAATAATATGCAGGGAATATATTATATGCGCATAAAATAGTCCCTATTTGTGTACGAGAAACCTCGTGCGGCAAATTTGTAGAATGAGTCGGGCGGGACATAAAACTATGAACTGCAGTCGAATAGTTGTTTCACTTTAAACTATACTTTGGACAATGCTAATTTTAATATCAGTGTACTTTTTAGTTGCTAATGGAATAATAATATGCCACGGAGTTCACAGGGGCTAGGATCGTCGCTCATCTCAACAGTTTGACGTGCCCGCGTCACTCGTCGCCATGTCGAAGACATGATGTCCTACGGATCGTGTTTGAGCTGTGTACACTCGCATCTAAACAAATATAAACTTGTCATGGTGTTGATATACCAGAGATCTGATGCATGTGTGATAATATGAGATTGAACATAATGACTTTATAGTAACGACAAATCAAAATTTAAAATTATATTTTATTATTAGTATTATTTAAAGTGTATTATTGATAGAGAATCAATAATAAAAATGATGTCAACGTATTTCCCCTATTTTTTCTTGTGTTACGTTGACGTAAATTTTGTAGAGTATGACCCCATGTTATTTTCTTCACAATTTCCCGTGAACATGGTCCAATAACCGACAATCTATACGTAAAATATACGTATTCTCATGCATCCGTAGCGTAAATCGTACTACTTACCTACTCCCATGTTTAAAACCATTTGTTCAACTGCTACACTACGGACGCTGTGGTGCTACGTTTGCTACGTTAACTGAACCAACGCTGTCATTTGGAGCAAACCAAACTTCTAAAGATCATACAATTCATGTTTTATTATTTTACCAAACAGAACTGAAGCGTCTGGCTCTGTCACATTGGCGACCGGAAAGTCCTCACAGTCACGTCTATCGGCACTCTGCCGAAACTGACAAACGAAAATAACTTCTTCGGTCGACGGAAAAAATACAAAAGATCGGATATAGTTCACTTCAACGTGGACAAATGTCACCGTTTAAAATAAAATTAGCTTCTCGATTCTCGGCTATTTCGGTCACGCGTCATCATTGTTGCAAAACATTTTGAGAACAATACTCACAAATATTATAAAAACATTTTAAATTCACTTGTTAGTTTCTGTTGTTACAATGTTCTGGACCAATCTTGACAGTGAAGTTTGATCCAGTTTCCTTTGTTGAATTGAGTTAATATTTCGCATAACTATCAAGATTCGATGAGAATGCATATTACTTATTGTGAACAACTGCTGATCTGACTGAATAGTTACGATTGTTGCGTATAGGAGTTTTCTGATAAGTTTGTACTTTACCATTGCTTTATAACTGATCGTTCAAAAGGTATTCTATGAGCTTATGAGTAGAATGAGCTAATCAGCGTCCAACAAAGACATTTTTAAGTTCAGATAAAACTGCATACCGACAACGTTTGAACTTCCGTTTAGTTGTCTCTGGACAGCTAGCGGATTGTTTCCTTTAATCTCCGCTTGTTTGAATGGAGTTAATGAGTGTCGGTACAGATTAGGAGATACTTACTGCGTGCATTTCACAGATTCGTGTGAAGTTGCTACGCGTCCGACACAGATTAGGCGATAGTTAGTACGTGCGCCGGCGCATAACGGTCGCGCTCATTCATCAGAACCGGCGACAGCCATTGACAGCTTCTGTGTCACGCGGATGGAGCTATGGAAACGTAGCAGCAAAGTAGAGAGGGGAATGTGAAAAAATGTATAGGAGAAAGTAGGATGACTACAAGAGATGCGTCTTTATCTAAGCAATACTGGTGAGGCATATAATTTGTGAATGTAGTCACCCAAACAATAAGGATTCGAACATGCATTTCGGAGACCGTGCTTTGTAGTTGCATAACTTCATTTATCATCGTTTAGCTAGGTATATGCCCAACTTTGCGTCATCAATGTTATGGTTGACATAATCTTCGATTTGTACTAAGCGTTATGCTTCAGACTTCAAGCAGAACTCTCTGTCTCCATCTTGCTTCCCGAGATAAGAGAAGCAAAATTTGTTATTATTCAAGACTTCAGTTAATAGGATTCTTCTTAGCAAAAGCATTCCATCGCCACCAATCATCAATAAAAAAATTGTTACCAAGTCATTATAATTTAACAGGACATTGAACTCCTTAGGTACCAACAAACAACACGTACCTAATGGCAGGACGACCACAGCACGATTCGGAAACATTCATCTTTGAACATCACCGACTGCCAACCGCTACCGCAACTACAATAGTTGGTGATAAGAATGTTAAAGAAAAATAAACCATTAAAATATCATCAGTCACTGCGACCCCCGCGGTGGTCAGGTCAGCGGCGGCCGACGAAAAAACCTTACAATTCCGAATTCAAATGAAGAATGATTCATTTATGAAAATGAAATGACAGATTGAATGAATGGTGCGCGCATAAAGGAAGCCAAGACGGCTACTGGACGGCTCGGCGGCTTTGTGCCACGTGCTCCCACGCGTCTCTTGGGATTCCACTGCAACATGTTTGGTGCACCTTTGAACTGCTCCGGCTAACTTCTATGAACGAGACAATGAAAACTTTACTAGCAAGATGATTTATCGAACGGTCGACTGTTTTATACTTGGTCTGCTCTTGTTATGCCTATCTGTTCTACCACACCCTAACTTTTGGCGTAAAAAGTCCAGCGTAAACTTTTCATATCTTTATTAGCTGCACAAAAATTCATACCAACTTTATTCACCCCAAAACGAAACATAAAATATGTTCGACATTCAAAAGTTGTGACCTTATCTCGTAAAAATGGCAATTACTCGCTACCCTTGCAATCAGAGCGGTCCCGAGGCTCCGGAGACTCCGGAGTTAGTGAACTCCGACAAACACTAAGAAAGAAGGAATGGGCAATGAAATTAAAAATATGTCTTAAGGGCAATTAGCTTTAACTTTTACAGTAAGTGCCCTATCAGCCCGCTCCCTCGCACTTTTCAATTGTGGGGAAGCCGTGGCGACTCGGACCGAGTGAATTTTATGAACTCGCAAAGAGTTTTGACTTTTGAACGAGTTCAGTTACTCACAGTTTACGATTGACTCCTTTAACTGCGATTTACAAGAGGCCAAATTAAAAATGGTAGCGCAAAATTAAATGACATCCAATCCTGTTATTTATTTATCTCATTAAGTTGGTACCTATATTTGATTGCTTACCTAGTTAAATAACGCTTCCAGCGACAGCGAAGTCACCTAAAAGTTGACGTAAACTTTTATCGCGATGACGTCAGTAAATAACAGAACAAAGAGCTTCCAACCGAACAGAGCGGACGAAACTAGGTAAGATTTTTAAACACAACGCCGAATTGACGAAGTGTTTAACAATAAATTTCCATTTAAAAAGCCGCGAGAGGGCAGCGGTGGGGGGAGAGAGGGGGAGCCAGCTTCCGCCGCTTTTTTCCTTCATTTCCTTGAGGCCGCGTGGCTAGGGCGCGCCGCCCTATACCCAGAATTAAAACGTTCGTTTGTTTTTTTGTACGTAATTATAAGCATGCAATACGGTCTTTATAGATTGGGTTGTTTCTTTTTTAATTCATAGTTGGGTAAAAGTAACGTAACCCACCAAAATAATGGCATTAGGACGACGTTACCAGCTGTATAAACACTAGAAGACAAAACGCGCTGCTTTTAAGCCTAGTAGTTTAGATGATGATGTACCTACCGTATACACAGGTAACTCTATTTATTTGTAAGAGTAGGTAAACAACTTTGAGCGCTATTGACTTAATTAAAACCTTAGAACATCTAGTAGTGCCTCTAACATTTTATCATTAGCCAGATACCAAAACAGTCCACTCAAATATTTATGAAGTAGTCTATAACTATTAGTAGTCTATAACTATAGTCTATAACTATTGAGCTTTTTAATATCTATTATTTTTCTACCCTAGCGCAAGTACGAGAGGCATAGTGGATCCCGCATAAAATATCGGCGGGATAATAATTAAAAGAAGCGATAATGTCCCTGGCTCGTGAAAAACGACTGCGCCATCCTTTTTATTTGATAAATAAAATTTATTCCCCACCGCCGTTCCTTCCTATTTCTTTGTGAATTTTAGCTTCCTATAGAATAGTCGTTGCGTTTGTTGATTAGAACTTGTGACACAAATATTGTCATATTGGAGGCAACTTAAAAATAATAGCTATAAAATAAGACGTCTCACGCTTAGTCTTAAGCGAATGGGAAAGTAATTATGTCAATAAATACTAGCCTTTAATAAATGTACCAAAAACTACTGTACAATTTTTTATGAAAATAAGTACCATAGGCACCTAGATCTATAGGTCTACATAAAAAGTAATCAGTCGTTTCAAAAGACCTAGAAAAACTAAACAGTGGAATTGAGAAACTGGAATACGAGTAGGTATGTGTACACAAATAGTGTTTACACAAATCGGAGACATAATATCAACATATTGACATTGACACAACATCTTTTGTAGAACAAATTTAAAAATTACCATAAAAGAAAGCACTTCATTCAGCCATTCCCGTGCTGTCATCAAGAACACCTAGTTAACTTGACATACCTACTCACTATCGGCCTCCCCTACGCACCCTAAGATCGCAATCAGCCGGTTTTACTGCGCACTAAATATTCTCCCGGCGACAATTGCGATTATGAAAAGTGCAGCATTATTTATACCCTGGCGTCGGGGCACCGTTTATTTTTTGTCGCCCCTTTCAAGGGCAATTAAATACGGCCAGTCTTGCCGTTTTGCATATCCGCAGTGCAGCTCTAACGGCTAATAAAGATAGTAAAGGTCGGAGACGTTGACGCTCGAGTAATAAGAACTTTTTGGGTTTTAGCTACATTGTTTGCATTTATTAGGGTCGTTGAAACATAAAATAGCTTTAGGTTCAAAATACCTCGCAAAAAACAGCAGTATTTTTTTATTTGTACTCTAGTATTGAGAAATCGCATGTTCATTCTACAAAAAACATCAACGCGTACGCGGGTTTCCTAATCGTCTAGCGTTTTTTATGCATAAATAATTACTATAAAAAAGAGACTTAAGCAGACGTCCACTGTGCATTTTTTACAGCGTAATCCACTTTGCTACTAGGTAGTCAAATAAACTGTTATACCTAAACAGAAGAAAAAACAAGTGTTTTAACTCAAATTATGTATAAGTACGTAGCCGGCAGGTATCTCCGAACCCGTCCTTTAATCTACAAATAGAAAACAAAGCACTCTTCCAATTACGTAAACGCAACTTCTCAATATCGGTATTAATGAAATTTTCCAGTTGACGGCATCGAAGCAGCCCTTGGGACGGGCTGTCAAACAGTTCCCAACTCGCACCGTCTGGAGACAACTTTTAATAACCTTCTGTATCAGCTAAATGGATTTGGGACGGCACTCGTTAGGTTTTGGAAAGCAGAACTTTGGCAAAGGGGTGCATGTGCCACACAACTTGCAAACTTAAAATGAAGCATTAGAATATTGGTGGTGGCAACATACGAGTATATAGTACCTTTCTAGATGTCATCTAGTTATACACAATTTTAATTATTTGAAATTATTATAATTACGTTCAATCGAAAATAAATCTTGCGTGCGTTGATGTCTTTTGTATGTATATCTAATATATATAACGATATATAATTTTCCTAATACAAAAAACATCAACGCGTATGCGCATTTTCCAAAAATATTGCGTTACCTATCCTAAAACGTCTAATAAGTACATAGATTAAAGGTTCTCGTACGTCTAATAGGATAAGTACGGTTGCCTACTATCGGAATATAATGTGTTCGTAATTCATAATTTAGAAATAAAAGTCACTGAGTAATAATAACAAACGTCTCCTCAGACAAAAGCATTTCAAAACCTCGCAACGAAGACTCCCTAGCCGTGCATAATGTCACCATCATACCTTCATCAGCCGATAAGGAGATCTCACTCGGTTCCCGATACGCTCCCCTCCCCGGGCCGCGGAATTGAACCGTCTTAGAACTGTCCCGGCCTAATCCGCGCTTATAATTGATGCGACGATGTCAAACAAACCAGATACGGCTAATCGGAAAAATACAAATCCGCGACATGATCGATTGTTGCGAGTGGAGGAAATTGATACAAGTCAACTGTTTGCGATTTGTTTCGTTGTTTTGTATATTTTGTTGTTAGCTATAGATGGCACCTTCTGTTTGAGTTCTGTGATTTGTATGTGGTTGTGTTATTGACGTACCCACTCTACTCATAAGTTGAATATCTATCTTTATTAATCGTAATGCAATTGATCTATAAGAAAATGGTTATAGCAAAGTACCTACTAGGTACCTATACACAAACTGAATAGGCACCTACCTAGATAACCAATTATTTTCAAACGTAGGTATATGCAATGTAAAAAGTTGTTTAGGGGTTACAATATTGGGCGACTACATGCTCAAAGATGAATCTCGAAGACGAAATCAAGATAATTAATATTAAATAATGCTAAAGTACATTATAGTTCGTTACCTCCTATATACCTATAACAATATATAAAAAGATTTAAAAAACCTCGTATCAACCCCACAACGACAGTGTTACCGACACGAAAATTGCGGAAAATTCGCTTCTTTCGCCGTTTGAAATATTGAATTTTTACATTTATGCCTTTCACACCTCATAACGTAATATTTCTGGGTGGCAACTCCCCCGCTTGTAACTTTTCCGTTGCAGTGGCAACATTCAAAATAAATGTTTGGTACTTTATCATAGCAAAGTCAGTGTGTGCCACAACCGGCTACACCAGCTTTATTGTTAAACTTATCCAGAATTTTATATTTATAAAATACACTGATTTGCGTCTGTTGGGTTGGCGGTTTTTTTAAGGATAAGTACCAAATATAATATACTTACTATTACTTATATCCTTCAATATTATTGTTACCTAAAAATCTACTGCGTTTATGTCACGCTTTTAACAGTATAAGTATCCACATAATTTAACCGTTTTCCCTCCAGTAGGTAGTTATTACTGGTGCCTATATTATATCTACAGCACAACAGCCCGTAAGCTTCGCATTATTAGAAGCCACGTTCACACGTAAATTAATTAGAAGCTTGCAACTAACCCCGGCAACCATATGGCATCCTCCGACACAACTAACGCGGCCGCAGCATTTAGTGGAGGCTGCGAGGGGCATCGAACGATCTCTAATGGGATCCAACCGCGCACTGGCCACCGCATTAATCCTTTGCCTTTACCGGCTCAAGATTAATTATTATTTTAAGTTGTGCGGGCTCGCCGGCGCGTAACATCGCGGTCGTACTATTCGCAGTTTGCTATTTGCAGCTACCGGCACCGTCGCTTGTATATGTATAAATAGTAGGTATAACAGTGCCTGTCTGGCTATAACACAAAACGAATTAAGTATAAAACTCCTAATAAATATATTATGTATTATTTATATCATTATGAAAAGAGACAAGTGTGAAATACGATATTTCGGAAGCCAAGATAGAGCAGTCAAAAAGAAGGGTACCTAGGTACTTAGGTACCAGAATAAAAAAAAATATACACGCAAATAGTGAGTCAAGTATTTATTTTTATGTTTACTTTTACTTAGGCAGTAGGTACTTACTTACCTACCTATACCTACTGAGATTTCTGAACTCCTTTAGTAGGTAGTTTATTTTTTTTATCGGAAAAGTTAGACATCCAGCTAGGATGGTCCCAAAACAGATTTTATTACAATTGGTTAAGTTTTTTTCATCCATTTAGGTACAGTTCTATATCCAAAACGTGGTCGAAACTTTGCATTCCACTTAGCTTTCCAATTCAGCGATTAAAAAACCAACATTAAGATTAGCGGGTCCCCTGTCTTGTTCTACAGCATGTAGGTAACAAATGACCGCGAAGTGGGTTGTTTAACCCTCCGGCCGCCGACAGCGGTACTCGCCCGAAGATTTACTACGGATTAGGGGTCATCTACATCGGTCAAGAGTCGCCTTGTCCGCACTTAATTTGATAATATCACTGCGTTCTTTATTGAATAACTTGGATGTCGTGTGTTTTGTGTTCCATTTTACATTATCTTGGAGTACAGAAAAAAAGGGGGTAGGTAGGTATAACACATGCCAGTTAACTCGCATGCAATAAATTGCGTTTCATCTCAGAAAGATGTCATGAGAAAATGTTTCAGCTCTAATCTTGGGCAACTTAGGGTGAATACTGTAGGTATGTCGAATCTCAACTGAATGAAGAATCGCACCATAACAAGGTAGTATAATATTTTGCGAGTCAGAGCCACAGAAAGCCCAGCGAAGCGGAAGAGTACATCGTCAGATAATGCGAACATTATACGACGCCTCTCGACTCCGCATAATCTCCCTACACTCCTGCAAAAACTTACTAGCTTGCATCTTTCATCGCGTAGATAGTCGTAGGTACACTTGCGCGCTAAACTTGTCAGAGGCAGTGTTAGTACTTATACTTAGATATTACAAAAAGTTCAGCAGTGCGTGCCTACTATGTACTCTACTTAGTAGGTATACGTCAGCTCTATATTATCTTCTAAGTACGTCAATATATTTATGAATAACTACCAGCCTTTAAATTGAATTGACACTTTAAAAATGTTAAAGGACTAAGTTTTCGCGTACCTACCTATACCTACCTCACCCCCACGTAAAAAAGTTTGATGAAGATTGAATGTATCGGATTTAACATTAGGTAGGTAGGTAGGTAAAGTATATTCTTATTTATAAGAGCAGCACTTCTGCATCTCACTGTACAAACTCATAATAATTCTAGTGTAGTGACCAAAGGCTATCGACTTTTGAGTCGAGTAAACCTATAGGTAATTTATACCTACTTGTTCTCTTGTGTTCGCTCGCGTTATGCATGCGTTATGCTTTAGTTACCACACCATTGACACCAGACTACTCACTACATTGAGTAGGTACCTACTTCAATAGTAGGTGCAAACATTATGTAATGAGAGGTGGTGTGTGTGTGTGTGTGAGTGAGAGAGTCATTCAAAACAAAAATAGGGCTCATTTCGCATCGGCCAAAGACCTTTGTAGCGCAACCATGCGTAACCGAGGGCCGCATCGCAGTTTGATTGACAGCTGCCCTTGTCCAATGGCAAACGCGAGAGCTGACGAGCCACGTCAATCAACCACCACCAACCCCACTAGCCTATCGCAATACACCCAAAGCAATACCACCCCTATTGCTGTCACAATAGAAGGCACGAATACAACGCGCGACATCGCGAACACACTAGCCCGCGGCCAAGCCATCACGCGAACGCGATCGCCCCATTATTCGCCGCCCTTTTGTAATTTGAATTTCGAATTCCAATTCGTATTTTGTGGTAAAATAAAAAGAACAACGTTTCGACACAATGGCGTCAAGGGCGGTGCTCTGACATGCGATCAAGTTATTACATTAAAGGAAAGCGCACCCGCGAGCGCGCCTCGCAACCCCGTTATTGCAGGCTTCCAAGAATCCTCCTTTAGTTAGTTTTTTAACGTTAATCTGAAACGTGCTATTCATGCTTCATAAAGCACGACACGGTTAAACACAGCTGTTTGGATGTCAATTTAATCATTCAACCATCGATCCTACCATACAGAACAGAATATTTAGGTAGGTACTTCCTACAAAAAAAGCGTATGGCGAAAATGTAGATATTAATTTTGTAATGTTTGTTGTTTCAGAGAATGGACTGCCGCGAAGACTGCGGACCGCCTACACCAACACTCAATTATTGGAATTAGAGAAGGAATTCCACTTCAACAAATATTTATGCAGACCAAGGAGGATCGAGATCGCTGCTTCGCTTGACCTCACTGAAAGACAGGTAATGCTTATAATCTTTACAAGTTTACATCCTGGCGTCAAATGAAAGTAAAATAAGTATATACATACTTAGGTCACAGATTTACAGAACAGGGTTAACCGAATAAATTGTTTTACAGGTGAAAGTATGGTTCCAAAACCGACGCATGAAACACAAAAGACAAACACTAAGCAAGAGCGAAGACGGCGATGATAAAGATTCCACAACATCCGAAGGTGGGAAGAGTTCCAAGACTGGCCTCGATAAGTTCTTGGATGACGACGGGCCGCTATCAGGCAAGAAGAGTTGTCAAGGATGCGAGCTACCGCCTGGAGCGCTGTGCTCGCCCGCCGAGGACCTGCCGGAGCTGGCCTCTCGCACCAGGAACAACAACACCCCCAGCGCCACCAACAACAACAGCTTCGCCAGCGACGGCGCCTCCAGCGTCGCCTCCTCCTCCTCCCTCGACAAACTGGCCGAGGACGACTCTCGAGACGGCCATCCGGCGACCAACGCAGTCGCTCCAGCCCCGAGGAACCTCGCGAAGCGCATCAAACAGGAGGCGCGAAAGCGCTCGCCTTCGTTAGACTGCAAAGTTTCTCCATCTTCTTCGAAAGACGGAATCGGATCAGTGGCCGGTCTACCGGACGGCGCTAAATACTCTTCGGTGAGCCTGACGCCCTCGTCCACTCCCGGCACTCCATCGAGTATGCACCCGAGCCCGCTGGGTCACTACCCGAGGCCGTCGCCGCCTAACGCGCCTCCGGGCGCGGCGCACTCCCAAGCCGTACCCAACTCGATGCCTCCCTACGTTATCAGAGGCAACGCTGCTCCAGGGCAATTCGTGCCGCATCCGGATTTCCGCATGGATTCAAAGCAATTCGTCGGAAAGCTCGCCCAGTACCCCCAGGGAAACAGAAATTACGAGAGCTACGGACCCGCGCTCCAAAACGAGCAACACGCCTATTCGCGTAGTCAGAGACAGGACGGGTCGCCATCGGCGAGAGCGACCAACGGTGTAGGATCGAGACAGGCGTATCCTCATGAAATGTACCAGAACTACGGCTACCCAACATACGGAAAGGAGCAGGTGGGATACGGTCACCCGGGGTACGAACAGGCGCAGGGATACAGCGGGGAGCACATGGGATACCCGAACAACCACTACGGGTATCACTACCACGATGGAGCGCAGCACGACCACGCGCATGGCTACTACGGCGCCGATGGCCAGAAGGCTGGACACGGCGATTACTCGAAGAACGCGTATTATGACGCGAACGCGTACGGAGCGCAGCAAGCGTCGGCGTCGACGGTGGCGCCGGCGGCGCCGGCGTACGTCGCAGGAGGCGCCCCAGTGGCCGCCGCGGCCGATGCGTACGGACCCGCCGGGGAGTGCGCGGACGGCTACGGATCCTTCCAGCAGTTCTACGAGGCGACTCACGCCGCTCCAGCCGGCGACAACTCAAATTCCTCATCCGACTTCCACTTCCTCAGCAATTTGGCCAACGACTTCGCCCCGGAATACTACACCATTTGAGATAAGGACTTCGCCGAGCAGGCGAGCAATCTGTTCGTGTAGACAAGTGTCCGAGTGCGCGTAACATGGTGGTCAAGTTATTATGTCGGAATTGGACTGAACTTTCGCCCAAGGCGATGATTATCTACACAAGTGCTAATTCTCTCTTTGAACCGATGTAAGTTATTATTATGTCATACATACGTAGTTAATTAATAAATAGCTTATTATTATAATATAACGTAATGTAAATATTTGTATGTAGGCTATATTAATTTTATTACATCAGTTAAACATTTAATACACCACTATAATTATTGTGTAGCAAAGTCCAAACTACATGCAGACTGCACGGATATATAGCACTCAAGTATCTACCTTTAAAATACCGCTATAAAATTGTAAAGGAATGTTACTTATTCAACAGACAGATTCTATACATACATGGTGTTCATATTCTTTAAACTTAAAATATGAAATTCGGCATTACTTGTTAATTTCTAATAATAGCACCAATTAAAATTCAACCGAAACAATTTATCAAGTGTTCATGAAAAATTATTAAATATCCTACTTAGTTAAATAATACTGAAATTTGATTGACCTACATTATTATTTAAGACAATGTATAAAAAGTAAGGGATAGTCGTTGCCTTATTTAGTTAATTGTTTTGTGACTGTAAGACATTGTAGATACACAGTAAGATAGAGTTATTATACTTAAGTCATTATTATTGTAGATAACTGCGCTATTATTTTGGCCTATTGAAAAAATAAATCATTTGGTGTCACAAGCATGATGTATTTTTTACTTAACCCTTACATCTTCTAAGATAGATAATAAACAAACACTCGATAAATAATAAACAAACATTAAGCCATTCTTTGTGTTTATCTAACACCCAAACATCCAAATAAATATTATGAATTTGAATGATGAACAGAAATAAAGAAGAATTTAGTATGAATTTGTAGACCTAACTATATTACAGATTTTTTAAGATGTAATATTAAATAGACTATTGTCTGTGATGGACAGGTTCCATATTTTGCAAACTAAGTTTCGGAACCCTGACCAAAAAGCTTTTACAAACTATGTAGGTAATCTATTTTCTTACACAAAGTGAAACAAAAGGATTGGTTTGGTTATACTGGCATTAATTTATTAATGTAAACTAAAACATGCACAGATATTAGCTTTGTGATATATTTTTTACTCTGCACAATTTCTTTTACTATAAGGTATGTATGAGGGACGAATATAATACAAAATTAGATAGGTAGTAGCAAAATAGTATTACAGAAAATTATTATTGCTGAATATTATGTTGAAATGAACTGAAGTGATTAATAAATAGCTATAGGTACTACGATCTGCATAATTCAATGTTTCATGACAATAATAATCTCTTCTGAAAATACCTATAATGTGCAAGCTGAGAAGTACTATCATAGCCAAAAGCACAAAATCAGTTAAAAAAAATAAGATTTATTAATTTTTAGTACTAGTAACTTATCTATAATAGATAGAAAATATTAAAATGGTCAAGACACAGGTCATTAGTGTTGGCCTACATAAATACAAGTTCTGACATTAAAAGCATGTAACTGTGTACAGTTTATTGTTATCACGAAGATGCTGAAGTGGCTTTTTGAGCTTGGATTTTCATTCCGAGGAGTTGGCAGATGGTGTCCTGTATGTTTGTCTTCTCACGACCCACCATTTGGATTTTCTCCATCTGTTCTGTGACAAACTTCACTTTCCTCCTGAAGTAGTCCTTGCCGCCTTCAATATCCTGAAACAAATGGGTGCAACTGTTGAGTGAAAACACAGTTACTATACACCTTGTATACACCAACCAGAGTTGGTATAAACTAGATACAAAAATATAATTGATTAGTTAGGTACTGAATGATGTGTAGCATGATAATAATGTAAACTAATAAAACTTTAGGCATGGCTTCCATACAACGTCGCTGGGCACCTCTACTGTAGCATTGTGTAATCACATATTTTAACCCTTTGAGTAACCTATAACAGACAATAGATGTTTAAAATAGGTTGTCTCGTGAGGTAAGTATATCAGGATAAAACATCATTGTCAGACACAACAGAGAGGTGAAGGAAGCCATCATCATTATTATCACACATATACCTAGGTACCAACCTTTTGCGCATAGTAGCCAGTTCCAATATCAATGAGCACATTATTGATGTCAGCTATAGTTCCAGGGACATACATAGAGCCTGTCAGTGGTACAAGAATAGTCTCCCCTTTAGTTTCAGGTGTGATTCTGTCGAGGCTTTGTTCAGATTCGTGAAATTTGCTTTGGGCCATTTTGAGCGTTTGAAGAGATTCTTGAATTACACCTATCTCCTAAAATATAGAAGGATCAATAAGTTAGTGGAAATTTAAGACACTTTCTAAAATTATTTTCTAAACGGCGTACAGTCACAATTGATTGCGGTACCTGATCTAATTGCTGTTTCAATTGAGCCAACTGGGGAACTGATAGCTTCGATAGATCGATTTGCTGCAACCCCGGAGCGGGCCCTGCTGACACTGAAGCCATTATGTGGAAAATCTACTACTGTTTAGCGAAACAACAATCTAAACACTATAGTAATTAATTACTATAAAAATCTTTCAGTAGAATATCGTTGAATCGAAACTTACGAACATAACCTCAAAAATTACCAGGTACAAGAAAGAGCAAGAAAGAAAACTGTCAATTAATTAATGTCATACGTACTGTCAATTGTCATTTTGGAATTACCTTTCAATGCCAGAATAAGTAGATTTTTTTGTTTTAGTTATGGCTTCGCATGGTTTGTGCATAATTTGGCGGGAATCCGATAGTGAGACGTTGGTTTTGTATTATTTTCTCAAACTTGTGTTACTTCGAGTGTTAATGTGTAATATTGGTGGAATATCAATCATTAAGTGTTCGTTAACGTGCACGAGTGAGGGCGAATGATATAAACTCAAAAAGCGTGTCATTTCGCATTTTTTCCAAAACCCCCAGGAAGTTTCAGTAAAGCATCCACTACTTTACTGAATCGTGACTTTGACGATGTAAATAATTGACTTGACTACTTGACCACGAGGATTGCTTTAATGCTATGACTTTCCTATTATGAAATTATGAAATACATAATTAATATTAAATTACTTGACTCTGGCTAAATGCACAAAACGTGCTAAGCTATAACTAAAAAAAATTGGATGGAATCTATTTTTTTACATAGGTAGCGAAAAATCGGGGTTTGTTTGTAGGTACCACCTGTCTCGTACGCTGTGATTTAGTTTCGTGAAAGGAAAATAGTTTATATGAAACATTTCTTCGCCAATCTACGTGATTAAAGTGGCAAGAAAAGAGCAAAACCCCAAATAAAAGGAACCCAAAATCTAACCTACAATCAGAATGTCGGTCACAAAAATAGACAATATTCCAAATTTCGAAAACTTTATCAGGTAAGCGAGGTCTATTTGAATTATATTTATAGTCTTATCCCTGTTATGCTTAATAAACTGTATTTAAAACATCTACCTACCTGGGTAAGTGCTATGGTTATACACATTGAATCAGAAAAGCTAAAAGTTAAAGCCTATCAGTTAGTACCTACCTACCTATCCAATTACTACCCATCATGGGCGAAATAAATACAAGGTACCTACCTACGTAAGACTACCCATATAATAGTTATCATCGCAGATACCTTGGTTAGATGCGCCCTACCTACCTACATGTAGAAACCGCAATCTAGGCTCATGAACTAACACTAGACACTTGCCTTCACTACTTTATATTTTTATTTTCATTTCAGTAATATCAGATTTAGAAAATTAATGCAACTCTTTCAATATATATTTCAGTGTTCCACTAATTTAGAGCGTACCCTACCTATCAAATTCTAAATGCGTAGTTTGTTCCTACACAGTTTCATATAATTTTAAAAGTACCTAGGTACATTCAATAATTTTTATTAATAAAAATCATTGTTATTGTTTGGCTCTTATGACCTCTTCCATGTTTATTGAATGGGATGATAATGATTATTCATCAATTGCAGTTGTTTTTCTTTGCTTTGATGTATCATACAACATATGAAATTAGAACCAGTGTGCTCTAGTGGCATTACATAATTATCACAATCTGAATTGATTCCAATGAACATAGGCAACTAAACTACTTATTTATTCCCACACATGCACTGTTGCATGAATAATAATTATCATGTTGGATGAGTAGAATTTTGGTACTTGATAATAACAGTTTGTATTTAATTCAATGAATCAATCCCAAGTTTTAGGGAAATCTTGTTATACATACAGTAAGTATGTGAAATCAATGACCATCATTTAAATGCATTTACATTGAACTTTCAGATCGCCGTCTTTAGCAGTAATACATTTCTCAGCTGAGTGGGCAGAGCAATGCAAACAAGTCACAGAAGTGCTTCAGGAATTGTTGAAACTTCCAGAAGTTCAATCCAGCGGTAGTAAAGTCGCTGTATGTGATGCGGAGAACTTATCTGAAATCTCATTACAATATAAGGTAAACATAGTATAATTTACTTTGAAAATAAATAAAATTCAGTGAAGCATACAATCTTTGATTAGTTATTTCATATGTATGGGTAATGACAACAGTATAAGCATTGTGAAGCCTTAGGTCCGGGTGTTATTGATTGATAGGAGTTGTTTAACTACATCAGAGACCCTTGAGCTCTTTGATTTACTCTGATACCAGAGGGTGGTACAATCTCATTTGACAAACAACCAGTCTATAAGGACGGATAGTCAATGGTGAACAGGGTTATAATTTGTTTGACCTTAATAATTCTAGGTCAACAAAATATGAGATTAGATAATTATGATTTCTTGTTATCTGTTATGCGACATCGCACCGCAACTTAAATTAAACATTTACTTCCACAAGTTGAAGGGTATTCTTAAATGGACACAAACTGGTAATATTGAAGGCTTTTCGTTTTAGGGTTCCAATTATTACTTGAAAGGAAAACCAAACTTATCACTTTGCTGCAGACTTGCCTATTGTCATCAATCTATAAAGTCAGCACATAATACTAAATAGTTACTGCGAAATAGTAATAAAGTTTATTTTTGTAGGAAGTTCTGGAATTGGTAGGTAGAGAAGTAAGGTTTAATCGACTTAATTACTGTTAAAACCAATCTATATTTTTCCAGGTTGACTCCGTTCCGACAGTAATCTTATTCAAGAATGGCTCGCAAGTGGACAGAGTTGATGGTGCAGATGCTGCTCAAATATCCTCGATGGTGAAAGCCCATAGTATTGGCAAAGCTGCACCGATACAAACTTCTGCTGTCAAACTTGAAGATAGATTAAAGGCGCTAATCAATAGACATAATGTCATGCTGTTTATGAAAGGAACGAGGGACAGTCCAAGATGTGGGTTCAGCAAAACAATAATTCAAATCCTGAACGGGACTGGGTAAGATTTTCATGTTTTGCTCAGAGTAATCCTTTCATGCAATTGGGAATTTGTTTATGAAACTGCCTGGCACATAGTCAAAATAAATTATTACCATCTCAAACACGAATAAAACTATATCTACATTTTGGTTAAAATAAAACTAAGTTAAAATATTAGAATCAAATTTTGGGCAAATTATTGTGTTGTGTTGATTATTATTGTAATAGCAGACCTCTCCAGACCTGAAGTATGGATAGGCGATCAATTAACTCCATATTTAGTAATTAAATTCGCATGTTATGAAGTTTTAATCACTCTGTAACATCAATGTAAAATTTTAACAAAAAGATTAATTTACATTCCAGGGTGCCGTATGATACATTTGACATATTAACTGATGAAGAAGTGCGTCAAGGTCTGAAAGAGTATTCAGACTGGCCCACATACCCCCAACTATATGTCAAGGGTGAACTAGTTGGAGGCCTAGACATCATCAAAGAATTGCAGGCTAATGGAGAACTAGACACAACTCTCAAAGCTTGAATGAGATAGCTTGCAAGCCTTCAAAAAGGGAACATTATTGGGCATGATTGTGTTCTAATTAATTTATTGCGATAAAGGATTTTGATTTGTTTAAAGAATACTTTAATTGTACCGAGCTATGTTGTTATCAAAATGGTGTTTTTCTTACAATCTATCTAGCAACACTAATGCTGGCCACACAACAGCTTAAATAGGTACCTACATTGTTTGACGATTTTTCAACGAAAGTGAATAGGTAGGTACTTATTATTTATAACTTTTATTTTAAGCCACTAGCTCTGCTGTTCCCGCGGTGTTACATTACCCACTCTTTTCGGAATAAAAAGTAGCCTATTTATGTTAATGCAGTGATGATGGGCAGGCCACATTGCTCGTAGAACTGACAACCGATGGGAAAGAATTGGCGACCACGGACTGGAGGACGCAGTGTAAGTAGGCCTCCCACTAGATGGGCCGACGACATCAAGACTCGCAGGCAACCGGTGGATGCAAGTGGCATATTGTCGTTCGGTGTGGCGGTCTAAAGGGGAGGCCTATGTTCAGCACTGGATGTCTTCAGGCTGATGATGATGATGATGATGTTAAAGTGCAGGCTGTTAGTGGTTACCAATATACCAAATTTCATCAAAATTGATCCAGCACTTTGAGTGTGAAGAAGTAGGTACATACTTATCAAGTAAACAAACTCGCCTAGAGAGAGAGGATGACATTTCTTTCTGTCGACGCGGCGGCGGTCTGAAAATCGACTATAATTTATTATTATTGAATCGATTTCTTGGGATTAAAGAATGTACAGACTATAGATTACGTACCTACTGTTTATAAACTGTGGCATAAACTCTTTGTTAGTGTCACTGTCAAGTCTCAAATTCGCAATCAAAGTCAAATATTTATCAATCAGCTGAGTGTCGTCAGTTCAGTCGAACGGGCTAGATTCACTCAGTAATTTTGACAGTCACAAGATTTTTTTTTTTTAATTGCACAATTTTTTTGTCTGTGCAATTTCGGTCTTGCAGGATTGTGTATGTGAATCCCGCAAATGAGTGAAAAAATGGAATATGAGTTCATTTGTTCACTCACTTACTCATTAGGATGATATACATATCCTGTGGTACAGACGATAAATGCTGCAAATTTACATACGTGTGCGTAATTTAGTTTGACGTCTTATGCATGTGTGCACTTTTTTGACATTTATAATGGTTTGTTTTGGCTATTCTTACGCAGTAAGGCGTATTACCAACATAAGAGCATTCTTGTCAGAAAACAGCAGCTCTAACAACATTGGAATAGAGACTATTATTGTAGTCTTAACAACTTTACGATAATTTGCTACGTGTGGTATATATATAATAAAATTGTGTACAGTGTATATGTGTACACGATGAATGCAAATAAAGAAAGAAAACGTAGTAGGTAGGTAGGTACCTATCTTTTTTGCGTTTTATTTTTCCTTACAAAGAATATTAATAAATTGTCTAGATAGGTAGGTATGGTATAGTAATAAATTGTAATAAAAATGTATCTTATACATTTTTAGATTAGGTAAGGCTGACACAACATCTTATTGACAACAATCATAATATTTTGATCACCATTTGATATTATTGTGACGTCGTAGTTGAAATGTTTAATGGCTAAGTAGGTACCTACTGTATAATGAAATAAGGGTTTACCTACCTACTGATAGGGACTGATATCGATATTTCCAAAATATAGGTGTTTGCTACGGAAATACTGATAATGCTATCGATATTTAGCTAAATATCGGTACTTTTATAGGTACCTATTTGTCTTTTACTGGTATAATGGTATCGATCGATACCTATGTACTCATATCGATACTTTGAAATAATGTACTTACTTACCTACCGACATTGAAAGCGATGCGATGTTTGCCAGAATAGGTGCCTACCTACCTATCCTATAGTTCATTGATCATTCCACTCACCACCATAGGTACGTTTAATTTCATATTCCGTAAGTCCCGTACTTAACAACTTTGACCTAATCAAACATCATAAAATCAGTCCAGCTGTTCTGAAGTTATAAATGGTGTAACTAGCACGAATTTGTTGATTACAATTTTCGTACATGAACTAATGTTTTATAAACAAATGCACAGACCTACCATTCTAGGGGAGCGGAGGGTGAGAGGTAGGTCATGGCAGAGGCTTATTTCGGAGATCCCCTAGACCATGTGCAGGATTTCTGGGTTTGCAGAGGAGTAGATTATACTTAACACTAAAAATATTAAAAAAACCGGACACATTATGTGAGCAGTTTTCAGAAATAAAACAATTTTTTTACAAGTAGGTGCATAATTTAAATTTTATTGCAGTATCATATCAAAATAAACAATCTGATAACTAATCTTTGTAACCAAGGAGTAGTAAGTAAACTAGTTGGCTGCAAAATATATTCACAAACAATTAGTTAGGTAGGTACTAAAATTGTGTTTTCATTATTAGATACTGTACCTTCCTCCTTAACCCGGGCTTAGAACCGGAGTCATAAATGTTAAATTATATTAACATTTATGTGGCGGAGTTACACAGTCATAATAATTTGTCCCTTATTATCATAAACATACATACATACACCAAGTGAAATGCATGCAATAAATATTATAATAACGTACCTACTAGGGCTTTCATCCTGGGAATCTCGGTCTCGAAAATTTCGAGATTCTCGACGATTTTTGGCATTTTCGAGAATCGAGACTTTCAGGTTTACAGTCCCGGGAATTTCGAGACTTTCGAGACTTACTTCAACAGTACTAAAACTCGTTACGAGCACAAAATTCTACTAAATCAACCATAATTTTCATCAGGTTTGGTACCATCAATGGGCGTGACAACAACAACACAAAATAAAGTTAATTCTATGCATTATGTAGTAGATTTATTCGGAAATTTTCTGTGCATAAGGTATTGTGCATAATAACTGCGACAGATAAATAAAAATATAAAATTCACCGCTTAGACTTTTTACAATAGGGAACCGATCAACTACCTAGATTCCTGAATGATAGTCAGCCATTCCATCGAACAGCTAGGCCAATGGTGTATGGTATTTTTTACCTATACTTACACAAATATTGCTTGTTGGCGCCATATTGACAGTGAGTGCATTTCAGTGATAGGTGTTAGAAATGGAACTAACTAAACTTAAATTACTTGGTCAGGGAAACAGTTAATCGTTCTTCTTCTTTTCGTGTCAATAGTCGTAACTCACAGGACCTTGGCTAGAAATGTAGCCAAAGTCACCGCATTGTCTGAGGCTGCGGTAAGTTCCTCTATTGTACAGGATGTGGGACACCAGGAGCATGACAGCAGGTGAGGCATGGTTTGTCTTGGGGCTCCACAGTTGCATTGCTCGTGTGATTGGTCTATGAAGCCCCATTTGGCTAAGTTGTGCCTGCATCGGCCAACTTGGGTCCGGAGGCGGTTAAGAGCTTTCCATATTGGCCACTGCAGGTAATGACCAAGTGGGAGTCTCTGATGGCTGCATCGTTATCATACCGAGATATTTGCCGAGCTGATTGATTGAACGGCTGAATACCATTCAAGAAGCTAGTTAAATAGCGCCGTTTAGTGAAAAGGCTAGGTAGGCTGTTAATTAAACGGCTGATTAAACTAGTTACCTGCGTGCAACACATAGGTGCATAAACAAGATTTACTACAATCACGTTAATATATTAATATTAGATAGGTACTGTGCCTTCCTCCTTAACCCGGGCTGAGGACCGGCACCATAAATGTTTAACTAACATTTAATGTGGCGGAGTTACACAGTCATTCGTCTCTTATATAACAATTTACTCAGCAAGTACATGCATATTTCATACACCAAGCGTAACGCATGCAATAAATATTATAATTAATAAATAAAAATATTATACCTACCATTTAGATAATATTATTTACAAAATTTACAAAATGTACATGTACAAAATAGTATATTTACAAAACTCATAATAGCGGAGCTACACAGTCATTCGTCTTTAGCCTTAGTTAATTTCACTCAACAATGACATGCATATGCATGCTTAATACACACAGCATAAAATATGCAATAAATGAATAAATAATTATTATACAATTTAGACTTTAATTACAAAATGGTAAGTAATTTACAAATACTTATAATTATAACGGAGTTACACAGTCATTCGTCCATTATATACCATCTCACTCAAAAAGGACATGCATAATATTATATTTTCATACACCAAGCGTAATGCATGCATAAAATATACAAACAATCGTTATACTTGATAATATTATAGTCACACCGGAGTTAGTGAAAGCTGAACGCGAACATAGCTGAAAAAAAACGTGCTTTAATAATGTGACGTGCTCATAATAGAGTACCTTGCGTTGTATCTGCCACATCCTCATCCGCTAGAATCTGCAACAGTTAAACATTTTAGTAACACCCTAACAATTTAGATATATTATTTACAACTACTTAGGTATACTGTACAAAATGATTTATTCAAAGCAGCCCACCTCAAATACTTTGCCACTCTGAGAATCACAACGTGAACACAAAAATGTAAGAGGATCACAATTTTCAATCTTCAAGCCTCTCCTTTCAAGGCATCGTTTATGAAATCTATCATTACAATTTACGCATTCTATCAAATCTTTAATATCACCAGATTCTCGACAATAGCAATATACTATTGCAAAACACTGGTTAATGGGTCTAGAAGAGACTTGTCTAGTATAGCTACACGGGAACTCGCTAAAACATCGCGAGCTAAGACACTGCAGCAAATGTTCCCGCATTCTATAACATTCAAAATGTGCAGTGCTTGGGTCTTTAGCAGAGCAAATCATTTTGGCGAACGCTATGGCGAATACACCACAGTCATTTGAGTTTGGCTGTTTATGGACGTCGTGAATTTTAACATGAATCATTGTTATTTCTTTGTAAAGTCTACTTAAACTACTAGCAATTGAAATGATTTCAGGGCTGATTTCTTTGCTAAGAGAATCATATAAATCAAGAACCAAAATATTGTTTCTGATATGGCCCGAAATGCAATTCCAGTGATTACCATTAACATGACAAATTTGAACAAATGGTATTGAGCAAGGTTTAAACATTGGAGGAACGGCAGAAGCAAAGATTGGATTTTGTAATCCTCCCACGTCTGTGTGTTCACTTTTAATAAGAATAGATGCAGAGTTGATAATCTCGTCATCTAACCACGAGTTACTAGTTAGTATTTTACTGTGATTTGGATTGAAAGGAATGTCATCGCGAACATTACCACTAATTCTATCATCAGCAACACACTGGACAGAATTTGAGCATTTTTTGTTACGAAATTCTTTTCGTACAACATGGAAATAATCCGTAATGCGTAATTTACGTTTAAGACGTTCTGAAGGTTTTGGAGCTCGACGCTTTTGCCCTATAGCAGTAAGTTTACTGCGACCTGGACCTTTAGTTCTTATAGAAATAGGCAACTTGTGGATTTTCTGTTGTCTGTCAGTACTGGGTGTCTGGACACAATTTTTATTTAGATTGGACTTTATGCGATAGATCGGAACTCGACTGCGGTCGCTACCTAAATTGAGGTTTTGTCTGTCTGTAGTCAATGCCTGGCCACAGGACTTATTTGATTGTATATCAGTACAAGGTAGAGGAGAATCGGTTTTACTATCAAGATTTGACACATGACCTGACCATTGCTGCACTAAATTCTGAATCACGCCTAATCTATAACCATATTCAGAAGGTTCTGAGGTTTTCAGAATTTCTAGTAAAGTGTTGCAGACCAGTTTGCTCTCTAGAAACCTTTCAGTCTCTTGGTTACATGGTAACTGTGGGACTTTAGGAGCTAATGTGGAAACAGGGCAACGACACTTTGCAATGCTTTCTAAATAATGCGACTTGGTCCATCTTTGAGGAACTAGCGCCTCATCAAAAATATCTAAGTTCAGATATGCCCGCACTGCAAACATGTGAGCACAAGGTAGATTGTATCTGACGAAATAGCTACAACTGCACGCGATAGGAGTGGTAAGAGCAACGCGGTGGGGAGGAATAGCTACTGTATAACTGTAACAGCCAAGATCCGGTCGTCTGCTAATTGCATTTACGCCTTGTACTCCAACACCTTCAGATATCTGACTAATTATCTGTTTATAAGCAAAATACGTAGCGGTCTTTGAAACGCGGTCTGTGATAGCTAATGGAACATCAGTGAACGTTAAGTTCCGGTAGGAGGAGTCTTTGAAGGCAGCAACGAAAAATTTATCCAACATATATAGCAAGTGAGATTTTAAGCTACTGTAAAACTCATCAAGAGCTGCGTACTTTCTGATGGACTGTTTCAGCTTCTGATTTAAAGACTCTAATCTGTTATTTGTGGAATCTCCCAAGTTATAAGTACACATACGACTGTACATGGTCCAAGAATCTCGACAAGAGTGCCATCTAGTCAGAAACCTGTCTACAATATTGTACGCAATAAATGCAGAGCTGAAGATCTGGAGTGTGCTGTCGTATGCCACTTCACTGGTAGCAAAAGCCATTTGCTCAAGCAAACATTTACAATTTTGGTATAAAGACTTGGGAACATTTGAAGAATGAACCAAATCTTTGAAGCTCTTCAAAACGTGAAACAAGCAAAGCTCATGCTTTGCTTGAGGCATGAACTTTTTGAGGGCGGTAATTTCTACTAAATCTTTGTCTGTCATGAATGATTTCGTACTTGCAGATGAAGGATTATGTTGGACAAAAAAATTTACAAACGATTCTACTACATGTTTGGACTCCTGTGCTAGAAGTCCAAAAGCAACGGGGACTGAGTGGTTATTACCATCTACTGCCAATATAATGTATAAAGGCATCCTGCAATTATTAAGACAATATGTGCCGTCTATAAGAATGTGGTCCGGATATTGTGCAAAATATGAAACCATCCATGAAAATTGAAAATATATTAGCTGTGTTACATCTCCAGCAGTCAGGGTTTCTAGAACCATACCCGGATCAGACTTGACATCGTTTATAAGAGAATCTAAAAACCTATCTTGATCGGTCCGATGCAGAGCACCGGATTGCAAATTTTGTTTATTTGTATCATTCCTAAGAGTTTTAGTACTAACACCTATACCATGCTCATCCCTCAGAAAGTCTTTTACTTTAACTATGGGAGTGTTATACTTCATAAATAAAGCAACACTATCTTTAATCGGTTCAGAAGAGTCTTGGGTTTTGGTAATACTAGTATGTGAATCCGGATCCACACGTACACGTGGTACAATATAATCTAGACTCCGTAGCCCCTTGTTAGTGGAATACTGTTGGAATGTATCCTTATCAACTGGGTGTCCACAGTGATCAACAACTAACGATTTAATAAGGAAAGCTTGATGTTCCTTACTGTATGAGATGAGGATATGAGCCGGACACCCTATTTTTGCACTCCTCTGGAGAGGACGCAATCCAGACGACATACTATGATGAACACCTTTATGAGCACAAACAAATCGAACACTTTGATAACCTAATTCGGTGGGTAAATTTGTGTTGTTGCTTTTGTTATAAGCGGGTATAGTTCTAGATCTGTCAATAATAAACACAGGACTGTAGGTGGCCTTTATAAAATTTTCATATTTGTCAGCAAAATCATTCCAAGAAGCAAATGTCATACCTTTGACAATGTGCGATGCTATACCCACATCTACAAAAAAAAATAACATGCTTTAACAAACAACATGCAACCTCATGCAATTTGTATGAATTTGTGTTAGGGTGAAACTTAGGGCCGTATTAATAAATCAAACTTAACTCTGAGAGCTATCTTCAGTGTGCACTTGCTCTTTCGTTCTATTTAATATATATACATCTTACGTTGTAGATTAGGAACAGAAACTTACATGATCTCTGGCAAATTAATAAATGACACTCAGCGGTTAAGTGCTATCCGATTATGACACAATTGGCACATACAAGACAGTATCTAGTAGCCAGTGCTACATCTCAATATCCATTTATTAAATAGCAACGATTTCAAGATGTAGATTACATTTTGAGTGTGGATCAGCTGATAGCGCACTTGGTAGCGCTATTAAGGTTCTTTTATTAATACGGGCCTAAGAAACATTGATTTGCTCTGTGGGGTGAAATGAAAGTAATGAACTGAACTCATTACGGAAAGAGGGGGGCGGCAGCTTTTCATGAAATTATTATTTTGAAAACCCATATAAACTTGCTTTAAAATACATTTACGCACCCTAAATATAAAAAATAGCGTAGGTAACAAATGAAGTAAATTTAGTCACAGTTATTAAAATCATGAAACTTTGAATAAACTATACAAAATAGCTAGAAGTGTATCAACACTGTAAGTAGGTATAGATAATTTTACATAGGTAAGTACTTACATACATACATACGCTCGAAAAACAATACATAACCCTCCTTCGGCAGTCGGGTAATAAATATTTAAGGGGGCTCCCATACAACAAACGTGATTTTTTTGACGTTTTTATAGATAATGTTATGGAAACCTTCGTGCGCGAATCAGACTCGTACTTGGCCAGTTTTTATAATAAAGCTATTCTATATTTTCACTGTAGGTTATCCTTAGTTCGATAGGTATATTCAATATATTAGGTTCATATTTAACTTACCAAGCTTAGCTGTAAGCAATATTATATTACATCTGTAAATGCATTATGCATACCTACCTATATATAATTAATACTAATAAATATAAAAAAATATAACATACATAATGCTTTTGAATTATTTGTGAAGAACTTCGATGTTGCTAAGCATTTGATACTGCAAGCTCATCAAAATAAGCCCACACACCAATCTATGAGAAGTTACCATACTGAAAACCCGCTTTAACAATTATCACCTGAGGGGAATTTCTATCCAGAAACCCCCTTTGCATGCTTTTTAATTATGTACCTGAAGAGGATGATTGCACAGAAACCTCATAGCTTTAATTTTATTATAGAATATAATAAGTTTTCAAGGTAGGTGCCTACTAGATAATTCTAATATTGACCTCTCAAACATTCAACCAACCTTAATAAAAGAAAAGAAGCTGATGGGAAAGCGTTATAACAAATTTAGCTCCTCCTCCAGCATTTCAACCAACTAATTTCCACCTACCTCCATTGTTTTTTTTTTTACACAATTATGTAACAGAAATATTTAAAATAGTAAGGTTGGCTTACCATGTTCTGTAGGAACAGGACCATCCTGTAATAAAGACATATTAATTTAGTTCATAATACAAAACATTATATTCTTGACAAATTGTTATAATTATGTTAAACATAGGTGTACAATAGCTATTATATATATATAAGTAGGGGCACCCTATTTTTAAATTAAAGCAAGATTGCAGATCAGGAATTTGTATGATATTATATGATTGTATCATAATAAAACTATAACTGCAATTCCAATACACACGCCACTTAAGTTAAACAAGGGTTTAACTTAAGATATATAGCTGCATACTATATACGGAATTTATAATTTTGAAATACCTCGACATTTCCAGCCGAGTTACATCTACAGATGTCACGAGATGACAGAGTCTGAGTCTTCTCGTTATACCTGTTTTTAGCTAGTTAAAATGTTGAAAGATAGGATAGCATACATCTCAATTATTATTTATAGTCGCAACAACAAAAACATTAGCCACAGCAACGTGTGGCAGTGTCTGCTAGTATTATATCAAACAAAGTTGTGTTAAATTACACCATTTACAACTCGACAACAGGTTCTTTACATCCAAGCAAGTAATAGGTAATAACTATTTATCAACATCCGACATAAAAGAAATGCCCATAAATAGTTAACGCAAATGAAAATTTCAATTACATAGTAGGTACATAGTCTACATGCAATGGCAAGCAAACTCCTGCCTACACGCACCACCCTACATGCAAATCAGCTCTGCAAATTGGATATTGTAATATAATTAGTTACGATCAGTGAGATCAGCTAAAAACATCTTAGGCCCATGTTAATAAATGAACCTCAATAGCGCTACCAAGTGCACTACCAGCTGATCTACACTCAAAATGTAATCTACATCTTGAAATCGTTGCTTATTAATAACTGGATATCGAGATGTAGCACTGGCAACTAGATACTGTCTTCGGACCTCAGTATCCTTTATTCTGCGAATGTGATGGGATGGGCGCATACCGCCTAAGTATAGTAAGTAACTCACGGTCACGATTGCTTTCGAAAGAGACATCACGGAATCCACAGGGACCTAGAAAAATAGCAAATATAGCAATGCACTGAGTTATAAAACAAAATACAAATACATTTTAAAATAACAAACCGACGTCGCGTCGCGTCCTCGGTAGGGTTGCCAGATTATCAGCACTAGCAAAGCAAATTAGTAAAGCAAGCTCAATACGCCTAATTTTGCCTACCAAGTAGCCTAAATAGCCTAATATATTTATTATGCACAGGTATCCTAATTTTGCCTAACATTTTGATAAAAGTATACACAAAATCAAAAAAATCTAAAAACCCGCTTCCACGTGCCACGTTGAGTATTTTGAACCTTATTGTCTTTGCCATTGAGCCTATATTTATGCCAAATAAAGAAGATGCGCAAAAACAGCCATCATGTTAAAAAAATATGTTTACCCGCATATTATAACTATTACTTTACTCTTTAGTAAATAATTAGGTAGGTCATCAATCAACATTTCATTGCAGAGCACCACCGTATTTAGGCAATTATCCCAGGGCGGCGCCACTTAATTTGGCGGGGTATAGTAGAATAGAAGAAAGAAAGATTGTTTTCTGGTGTTTATACGCGTTTGTCTATCTCTATCTCATTCCTACAAATAGTGAATGCAATACCTAGAAAAAATTAAGCAGCTTCGAAAAAATCCTGAGGTAGCCTAAATCGCCCGTTCGATTTTTTGGTCTGGAAGTAGTCTAAATAGCGATAATTCCCCTAATCTGGCACCACTGGCATCGATCGGTAGCGGTACATATACTGTAGTCCACAATAGGTACCCCTAGCGCTGAATGAAGTATTAACAGGTAATACAATTCAATGACAAGTAAAAATCCTATTCACGGGGTTACGTAGTGGTTGTCGGTCTACTGTATTATTATTATTACTACTTTACTTCATTCTTTTTTTTTATCTGTGTTACTGCGTGTATTTAGTCGCAGCCCAGTTCAGTGTTGTTGTCTGGCAATTTCAATCAACTAACGTCCGACGTAAATCTCAATTTATTTTCTTTCTATGAACTAAAATTACAAACAAGGAACTTTTACGAAATAAAAATTGTTTCGAAACAACGCAAACAAGGTAGAGTACAAATTCTATCTCAGTTTTACAAACAGTCCTCGATACTGCAAAATGGAGAAACTCACGACTTACCAGCCAAGTAAGCGTTTGCTACTGAACTAGATTTTAATATTCATGCATTCGTGTGCATGGCGTTAATTTTCCTCAACCTCTATTTAATTTATTACGTATTCTATGCTACAGAAATGTCGAGCAAAGTAAGGACGGCCGGCGATGGCATGGAGTCGAATGAACACCCAACAGAAACGAAAAGATCAGAAACTAAGCCATTGGAGAGGAAATCATCTCTTCTACCTGGAAGGTTAATCCAAGTATTCCCTTCTGCCTTCATTAGAAATGAAAAACGAAAGTCCATCAATACTAAGACTCCGAAGTTTGTACCTTATGAGCCATATCCAGCTGCAATTAAACCAATGACTCCCACATTAGCCGCAAAAGGTGTGAAAAAGTCTAAAAACCACATGGACATAAACACTCTCATATCACAAATGTCACAAATGAAGACAGACCTGAATGAGTTCAAACCGAGGCCAAAGTTAAACTCTTCTAGTTCAATGGTTGACTCAGAAAAAGGTGAAGAATCACGTCCAGAAAATGCAGAGTTACAGAGAAAGATAGACAAGCTGTCAAAAGAAAATGAGTCGTTGAATGAACAACTGAAACAACAAGTACAGGTAAGATTTAACTAACAATAACCATTGTAAGAAGTGCTTAATCTAGCTAAACATTTCTTATGTCAGTTTCAGAGAGACACACTTTTAAATATTTTATAGCACCGTGCGACCTAAACCCGCACTTAGGTCACGCTTTGCGCTGTTCAAAGTAGCACATTTTTAAACGGCTTGATGTTCACTAACTTCACACCGTTGAAGAATATAGCCATCGTTGCGAGCGTAGTACTGAACCAAAGCTAATCAGTCATACATTTTTACACCACTCACAAACTCATAGTAAGCAAGAGAAGATACGTATAACCTGTAACGTGTGGGACCGAAACGCCAATGACTTTGGCGCCATATTTCTGCATGTTGAGATGTTCTGAGTGTTGAGATTCGCTTCGTATTTTATATCTTCCCTGAAAATAGTAAATGCAGTCAAATAACGTTCAATGTTATCAATTTGTGTAATTAGTCCACCATAAATTGTGTATAAACATTAGTTTGCGTTACAAATAGCGCCAGTGAAGTGCAAACAGTGTGAGAAAATTGTAACGACTTTTCGTGCCAGTGTCATATTTTAAACTCTTTACATTATCAAAATGAGGTGTTTTCAATGCGAGAACGACCACAATGATGAGAATACAGTACAGTGTGATGGTTGCAAGAGGAATGTCTGTTTGCAATGCAGTAATTTAACGAGTAGTGAGGCGCGAGTGATGGGGTTAAAGGGCAAACGCACACTACTATACCTGTGCCCGTCGTGCCGGGATGCCCTGTTTCAAGTGCCTAAGCTTATCAAAGCTTACGATGGTATCAGGGAGGAAATTGAGGGATTGAAAAAGTCCTTCACTACAGTGCCCCCTCCGGCGGCGGCAGTAGTGGTTTCGTCTCCTTCCGATACCAACATGATTTTGGAGGAAGTTCTTGACCGGGAGCGTAGAGCAAACAACGTGATACTGGTTAATGTTAAAGAATGTGACTCTGGCAACGGCAGTGACAGAAAGTCCCATGATGAAGAAAAGGTAGGAGATATACTACGGAACATAAACAATGGAAGCGATTACTCGGCGAAGGTTGTTGCGGTGCAACGATTGGGACGCCGGGAAGTTGGGAAGACCAGACCGATTAAGGTAGTACTTGCTTCTAGACAGGACTCTGTTTGGATACTCAAGAATAAAAATAAGGCGAATAAGGAGGTAAGAGTTTATGATGATAAGACACCCAAGCAGCGAGATGAGCTCCAGCAACTTCGGGAGCTCCTTAAAAGCAGAGTTGATAAAGGTGATTCTGACCTTACCATCAAATATGTAAACGGTGTACCCAAAATCATCCAACAAAAAAACTAGTGTACGATAATAAGAATCCATACAATGACCTTACATTTTTGTACACTAACTCTTGCTCCTTACCACCTAAATTTGATTTATTCCTACTCTATGTAAAGACAAGAAAACCCTCTTTTGCTATTGTCACAGAAACTTGGTTTAACAGTAAAGACCGCAACAGCACATTTAACATATCTGGCTATACATTATTCAGACTGGACCGAAAGCATAGTAGAAAAAAGTCAGAAGGCAAAACTAGAGGTGGAGGTGTAGCTATTTATGTGAGAGACAATGTGAATGGTATCCCAATCGTGGCTAGACGTAACCAGAGGTACATGTGTGAAGAGGCCGAAGCACTTTACTTGGACATTCAGTACTGCACGCATCATTTCCTCATAGTAGTGGTGTATCGTTCAGAAGTTACAGATGAAGGTACATGGAGACCACGTGACACAAAACTACTGGCTAATATTTTGTCTTCGTCGGAAAACAATACGGTAATAGTTGCAGGTGATTTTAATTACCCCTCTATAAAATGGCCTATAGACATTGATCAGCAGTCTGGACCAGCGGAGCTATTTAAAGAAATGTTCCTCAATAGTAACTTTTTCCAACTGGTTAATAGTCCTACTAGGTTTCGACAAGGCAATGTACCCTCACTTTTAGACCTAATAATGGTAAATGAAGAAACTCTGATCAAAGACATTACACACATGCCACCTATAGGCAAGAGTGATCATTGTGTACTAGAATTTAGCATGCAGTGTCTTGTGCAGAAGTCAGATACATTGTCAAAGTTTAAGAGATACTACCAATCCATTGATTTTGAAAAATACAATATGGATTTATTAGAAAACCTACAGTTGGTAGACCCTGCATGTGAAACGGAGCAGTTGTGGGCAGGAATTCTGAAGGCAATTAATATTACTACTGACAGACACGCTCCAGAAAAGAAAACTAAAGATAAAGTTAAGAACAAGCCTTGGATAAACAAATCCATTCTAAAACTTGCAGCAGACAAAAAACTATTATGGGATAGGTACAGAACCTCTGGCTCAGATGACGACTATAGGAGTTTCCGGGGAATGAATAACAGGTGTGTTGCGCTGTCCAGGAAACAAAGAAGCTTATACGAGTCAAAAATATTAGAGCGTGGTGACAAGGCGTTTTACTCTCACATCCGCCGGTGCACCACATCCAAAGTAAGCATTCCGCCAGCAGTTAGAAATCGTAATGGGGACCTAGTCGTGAAACCTAGTGACATAGCAGATGCTTTCGCTGAAAAATTTCTAGAAGCTTACTCCGAAGAGCCAATAATTAGTCATCAGACTCAAATACATTCCGCTGCTCGTGTGGAAAACAGCTTATGTGACATTTCTTTTACGGTAACAGATGTGGAAAGGGTTATAGCCAACTTAAAAAACCAATCATCTCCTGGACCAGATAACCTTCCAACTTGCATTCTAAAGAACTGTGTGGGGACCCTGGCTCCTGCCTTAACTGAACTGATGAATAGATCCTTTGAAGCAGGGTATCTACCTCAAGACTGGAAACATGCCATTGTCACTCCGATTTACAAGAAAGGAGACAAAACTCATCCTGAGAACTTTCGTCCTATTAGTCTCACAAGCATAGTGGTCAAAATCATGGAGAGAATTATAAGCGAGCGATTGTCACAATTTTTAAATAGAGAGTGTGTAATATCTGCCGAACAACATGGATTTGTGAGGCAACGGTCAACCATTACCAATTTATTAACATGTGTTCATGCATGGAGTAAGGAGCTAGACAACAGAAACCCAGTTGATGTAGTGTACCTAGACTTTGAACGCGCATTTGACAAAGTTCCGCATCAACGTCTTCTTATGAAGTTGGAGTACTTTGGTATACGTGGAAACTTACATACATGGATAAAGAATTACTTAAATGGTAGAACGTTCCAGGTCAGGGTCGGTAATTCTCTGTCTCAAAGGAAATGTGTGTTAAGTGGAGTTCCGCAGGGATCAGTGCTCGCTCCCCACCTATTTGGCATATTTATAACCGACCTGATTGGCCTGGTGGAGTCTCAGTCTGCCTTCTTTGCTGATGATGGAAAGTTCTTTGCTAATCCACTCACAAGCTCTGGACAACTGCAGGAAGACCTCGATCGCATTCAGGTTTGGACCAAAGATTGGATAGTAAAGCTAAATTCATCAAAGTGCAACATCCTACATCTAGGCCAAAATAACCCCAGATCGACATACAGTTTGGATGGAATCCCCCTAGCCGCAGTGAACCTACAAAAGGATCTTGGAGTTAACATTGCTTCTAATCTGAAATGGGAAAATCATATTCTTGCCATGGTCAAGAAAGCCAACTCCTTCATATACGTGATACGCAGATCCTTTCAAGTATTGACGGTGGAGGTCTTCCTCAAGGTCTACAAAACGTATATCAGGCCTTTACTAGAATATGCTTTTCAAATTTGGAGCCCCTACTTCAAAAAAGACATCCACCTACTTGAAAGTGTGCAGAGAAAAGCCACCAAAATTCCACGAGCTCTACGTCGTATGACCTATGAGGACAGACTCCATATATTACGCCTCACCACCCTTGAAGAAAGACGCCTTCGCGGTGATCTAATTGAGACCTTCAAAATTAGTACCCATAAATATAACCTTTCAGATATACATAATATTTTTATAAGAAAGGAAGACCAAAGACCTTCACGAGGCAACCACCTAAAAATTATTCGTGCACTGACCAACACCGACACTGCTCATCACTTCCTCAGTAACAGAGTGGTCCATAATTGGAATCTACTCCCGGACGAGGTTGTTTCTGCCACCTCTGTCAACTCATTTAAAAACAAACTCGATAACTGGCTACGAACTAATAAGTCATTGTTACAATAGATGTGAACAATTTTGTGTCAATTTTGTGAAGTGTTTTTCAATGCTGTGTGATGTAGACATATCAGCAAATCTATGCTGCTCGTCTATAAACTAATAAATAAATAAATAAATAAATGTTTTCATTTTGGTCTTCGTCGGACAATATTACGTGAAAACGCTATACCTAAGTTAGTGATATAAACCGTACACTGTACATTTTATTCGATTTCTAATACGATTATATAATTATTTAAACATAAGAATACTTACTTGATTTAGAAATGTTGCGTTTTTTGTTGTTTACATAAAATGTAACCGACACATGAACTATTTTCACTGAATACACACACTTTCAATTATTATACACCATATTACATAATATAGTCTCATAGTGAATACATTTATGCACAAACCAGATCAATCACAGATTCCTATATTAAGTAGGTATTCACGTTACGATAAAGATTCGGTTACAAAATAAAACCCTACACTATTGATATTTGTTCACTGTTTTTTAGTTGAAACCTGTTTGACTATTATTTAAACTGAACAATATTAAATCTGAAACAATATCACATTAAGCAATCCACGAACAATAAATATGCATCCAAAAATGCTAATAACCTAAAAAACAAATATAGAAATGATACGGGTAGGTGTAAATTGTGTTTTCCCGTTCTCTACTGGTGGAATGCCAACCTACCCGCATTAAAATTTGTGTGTTTATTACTAAGATTGAGTCAAATGAACATCTTTTCATTGCATTAATTAGAAGATTATTTTTAAATAAATTAAATGGATGGCGGGTTTATGTCGCACGTGCTATAAAATAGTATACGATACTCGCTGCACAAGTAAGTATATTAAATACACGGCGGTTAGCACCCTCGCTTTGCTCGGGCGCTAACTTCACGCCGCCGTGTTTTAATATACTACTTAGACAGCTTGTATCGTAATCCATACTAATATTATAAATCTGAAAGTAACTCTGTTTATCTGTTTATCTGTTTATCTGTATATCTGTTTGTTTGTTTGTTACCTTTTCACGGCTAAACGGCTGAACCGATTTCGATGAAATTTGGTATAGGGGTAGATTGGACCTATGAGACGGACATAGGCTATCTTTTGTCTCAAAAAATAATCTTTAAGGGGATGAAATAGGGGTTGAAAGTTTGTATGGGGAATCCATAATTCCTCAAGTTAGGGATCTGAAAATTCTTATTTAGGCTTTTGGTAAGAAATAAATAAATACGGGTTTCAGCTTTTTTGCATTATCATCCCTAAAGGGGGAAAAGCAAGGGGGTTGAAATTATGAGGTATTCTTTAGATGCACCCCCTACGGACCACAATAAACGGCTAAACGGATCGTAATTTAAATTGGAAAGTAATTAAGGGGGGAGAGTGCGATGGGAGGAGGGGGAAAAAGGGGTAAAGTGGGGGAAAGGGGGAGTAGATGGTAGAGTGAGGGGAGAAGAGGGTAGAGGGGGGAGAAAGAGAGGGGAGAGCGGGAAGAAAGAGGGGAGAGTGGGGGGAGAAAGAGGGGAGAGTGAGGGGAGAAAGCGGACAAAGTGGGGGGAAAAGAGGGGAAAGTGGGGGGATAAAGAGGGGTGAGTGGGGGGAGAAAGAGGGGAGAGTGGGGGGAGAAAGAGGGGAGAGTGGGGTGAGAAAAAGGTTAGAGGGGGGAGAAAGAGGGGAGAGTGGGGTGATAAAGAGGGGAGAGTGGGGTGAGAAAGAGAGTAGAGTGGGGAGAAAGAGAGGGGAGAGTGGAGGGATAAAGAGGGGTGAGTGGGCGGAGAAAGAGGGGAGAGTGGGGTGAGAAAGAGGGGAGAGTGGGGGGAGAAAGAGGGGAGAGTGGGGTGAGAAAAAGGGTAGAGTGGGGAGATAGAGAGGAGAGAGTGGGGTATGAGGGTAGAGGGGAGAATGAGGATAGAGTGGGGGGAGAAAGAGGGAAGAGTGGAGTGAGAAAAAGGGTAGAGTGGGGAGATAGAGAGGGGAGAGCGGGGAGAATGAGAGTATAGTGGGGGGAGAAAGAGGGGAGAGTGGGGGGAGAAAGAGGGAAGAGGGGAGAGTGGGGGGAGAAAGAGGGGAGAGTGGGTTGAGAAAGAGGGGAGAGTGGGGTGAGAAAGAGAGTAGATTGGGGAGAAAGAGAGGGGAGAGTGGGGTGAGAAAGAGTGTAGAGTGAATAGAAAGAGATGAGACAGTGGGGGGAGAAAGAAGGGAGAGTGGGGGGGAGAAAAGGGGAGAGTGGGGGGAGAAAGAGGGTAGAGTGGGGGAGAAAGAGGGTAGAGTGGGGGAGAAAGAGGGTAGAGTGGGGGGAGAAAGAGTGGAGAGTGGGAGTGAAAGAGGGGAGAGTGGTGCTAGAAGGAGGGGAGAGTGGGGGGAAATAGGTGAGGGAGATTGAGTGCGAAATATATAGAAATAGAGGGAGAGGGAGTGAGCGAAGGAGGGAAAGGAAGAGATATAGACGGAGAGGGTGAGGGAAATAAATTTTAATATAATTGATGAGATGGACAGGGAGAGGGAACGCAAGAGATTGAGAGTGGAGAGGGATATTAATGATAGAAAGATAGGGAAAGATATAGAGATATAGGGAGAGGGAAAGAGATGGAGGTAGAGGAAGAGAGATAGAAAAAGCGAAAGAGGGAGAAAGATAGAAAAAGAGCTAGAGAGGGAGAAAGATAGAGGAAAAGGGAGAGAGAAAGAGACAGATATATTCTTACCTATAACTGTTCCCCGCGACATCAATTGATTTTCTAAACAGTTTACATTTTATATAAAAATGCGAACGAAGTTGCGGGTAACAGCTAGTGTACTATAACTTCACTGTCCTTAAACCCAATTTCTATTATTTGATGTTTATTTAACTCTAGAATGTATGATACGAAAAGTTATTTGATGCTCTTTTCAATATCATTGTACTAATAGGCTAATATTAGTGTTAAAACTCCTATAACATAACTGTTTCTTGTTTTACAATGAAATGTTTATGTTTATACCAACTTTCATACAATAGCGAGTTCATGAATGTGATAACTTGTGAGTTATGCTATCTATCTACAGGTCAATAAGGAATTGAAAACAATGTTGGTGGCGTCAATGGGTGAGGACCTTGAGACGCAAGTTCAGTCTCTCAACGAAGATAAGAAATATTTGGCTAATGCTTTGCTCAATTCTGCTCAACATTTGTCCACTCATCAGGTAATTATGTCACCGCTATGGAACCAGCATTATTACCTACATATAACATACATATTTTTTTAAGAATTTCATTGGACTACTCCTGAATTATTTTATTGGCTGTAAATATGCACATACCTAGTCAGGTCATAAATTCTGTCACATGTTTTATATAAAATAATTGAAACAAGTTTATTCATTATGTAACCATTTATATACCAAAATGAACTTAACAAAACATAGATTCTTATGACACTAAAGTTTATTCAAAATGACCTCCGTGATTTTGAATACAGGCCTTCAATCTGCGCGGCCAGTCGTCTATCGCAGCACGAACGAGGTCCATGTCAATATCGGCGGCTGCCTTAATCAAGGATGTCTTGAGTGACTCCAAATTGGGATGAGGCTTTGAGCACGCCTTTTCCTCCAAGTGTTGCCATATCTTGTAATCTAGCGGATTCAAATCTGGACTGGAGGAGGGCCAGTCTTCGTGCCGGATGAAGTCGATTTCACGCGCCGCCAGCCAGTCTTGTGTGCTCTTCGCTCTATGAGCTGGCGCCGAATCTTGTTGGAATACCCAGTGCCTGTTATTAAACATGGTATGAAAAACAGGTTCCACAAGGTTCGTCAGGACTGTATTTTGATACACAACTGCATTCGTTTTTACACCTTTCTCACAAAAATGTACCTCTGTTAAGCCCCAATAAGACACTCCCAACCATACCAACATGAGCGAGGATGGAAAATGACCTCGTTGGACACGCGGAATACGATTGCTCGCTTCTTCACTACTGTGTGCGTACACCTTATCATTTTGTTTGTTGTAGCTCTCTTCTACGGTAAAAATTTTTTCATCCGAAAAAAGAATTTCCCGATATTTTTTTCCCGCGTACCGCTTCAACAAAGCGCGGCATCTCTTCAGTCTCAGGTCCATTAGACGAGCATTCAAATGATGTCCTGTTTTTCTTCGATATGCCCGAAGCCCTAAGTCTTCATTTAACACCCTTTTCACCGTGGTTCTGCTTAATCCCATCTGAAGGGCCAACAGTTTCTGCTTACGTTTGGGATTTCTTTGAATTCGCGCCTTCACAGCTTTTATCACTGCTGGAGTCCTAACAGACCGAGGGCGACCACTTCTTGACCTGTCATCTACACTAGAGTCTTCATTGTATCGTTTGATGGTACGATAAACGAATCTCTTGGTTATATTCAAATTTTTCAGTATGTCAAAAATTTGAATTGGCGCGTAACCGCAACGATGCAACGCAATAACTGCAACACTAGACGTGTGTAAGGAATGCTTGTAATATTACCGGCGTAATATTACCCAGCCGGGTAATGCATTACTTTTCATCACGCGGTAAAATCGATTATCACCTATCACCTCCCATCACCCACCCGCGCTGAACCGACGCGCGGCGCGGTACAGCGGCGCTCGAACAAGTCGAATAACCGAGCGAAAGAAACAGCATGATCTGCGGCAACGCGTGTGCGAAGCGACGAGCGCGTGATGAGATATGAGTATTTATATTATGCAGCTATTTGGTTTTACCCAGTAGGTAGGTTACCTACCTGATTGTCAACCTTATTTTGACCGGAATACGGTGCACGATTCCGTTGGCAAGTTAAGTATTTATTTTCACTATGGGAACCGCTACGCGTTCGGCTGGCAGTTGGCGCCAAATTAAATGCAATGCTTGATTGAATTTTTCGGAACGTTTCCGTAATTTCGTGCGAAATTGTTATTAAATAATTTGTAAAATTATTATACAAAGGTTGGCCTGATGTCATTTTTGTTGAACATCATAATTTTGGACATGATCAGAGGTAACAAAATAATGGGTAATGGATGGTGGTAGTCGCCGCGCGACGGTCTCGCTCGTCTCTCTCAATCGAAACCCACGGCCCGACCGAACATCACAGTGAAGGTGAACCGAACATCAGCAACCGACCGAACATCACGCGTGATATTACAGGGTAATATTACGCGACCGCGTGATGAAATGGTGTAATGTATCACGCGTTCGCGTAATGATTTGCGCACGTCTATGCAACACGGTCTTCTTTAAGCGTCCACTCCATATTTAAAAATGAGTAAAATTCTAAAAAGTATACATTTTTATTTTCATGAACAATTCGAAATTCGAATTCAATAAACTTTTTTGTGGCCAGCATTCTAAAAGAAAAGTTTTTACTGTGTGACAATGCTTATGACCTGACTAAGTAACATCGAGGTATGTCAAAATTATATATTTTGATATTCGTTTGTGCGCGAATTAGACCCGTTTAAATACTAATTAACAAAAATGCAATCAGTTACAATAATTAATAATGTATAAAGGTAATCTTATTTAATCCCAAGATAAAGCAGCTATCAGTGAAACTTTCCTAATCATTGTTAATGATTAAATGTTTACTTTAGGAACAAACAGAATGGCTCGCAGGACAATGCGAAGTTTGGAGGAGCAAGTTCTTAGCTAGCAGGTATAATTAATTACTTACTCAATTTCAACCAAGAATTATTATGTATACAATGAGGCCTTTATGCAACTTAATCAATCCATTTTTCAGCTTGATGGTAGAAGAATTAGCTGATTGCAAAAACCAGCTTAACAATAAGACAGTCAGCCTACAGCAAGCTATAAAAAAATTGCTAGACGAAAGATGCAGAGTGAGAGATATGCTACTCTGCACATATAAAAATCTATACACTTTACATGAAAAGTGGCTTGAAAATATTGCTATATCTGAGTATGTGGGTAGCAGTAAAGTCTACAGCCGGCCGATTGGCAACCTCAACTTCAATGCAACAGTACCACATTCCACCAATATTATAGATTTGTCATCTGTCAATTTGAAATTGTCTGAGAATATTAGTAGCTCAGTGGAGAAGCAAGATGTAAGTCATATTGAAAGCTTACCAACCGCTACTGATGGAGAGAAACATGCTGAGGATGTAAGTTATTAATGGTAAAAAATTTACTTTTATTTCAATGGCCATATTATGACAATTTTCTTTTAGTTGATAGTTTAAAATACCAGTTGTTTTCATCTAAAATACATTGCTTAGTTTGAAGTAAAATAACTAAGATGATCTTTCTGACATTATCAGACTATAGCAAACATTTGTGCTATTAAGTAATCTGTGGCTATACTAACATTGTCATTTTTAAGCCCTTGCGTGTGGGGCGCACTTTGGTGGGTCAGAATTGAATGAAAAAATACTGGTAAATTTTGCACGGCCTACACAGGACAGCTCAAGATGCGTGACGGGAATGCTCTAAACTTTAGTCATTACAGTAACCGACATCTAACTGTAAGAGAACCTAACACAATATCTTCGTTTCCAGGTGATGGCGACTCCACTACAATTGAGCAAGTTGAACGAAGGTCCAGTGAATGCATTAGTGCATCACGCATACAACAATAGCAATGCCATGGTAATACCGGTAGCGTCGTGCGCGCATTGCAACGGCAAAGTCCAGTTATTGTAACAACATTCACCTAATTTACCTTAAGTGTTTTGACCATCTTTCGCTCGAAAGAAGAATTAAAATATGATAATGTAATTTGTCAGTTTCCGAGAATGTCCTTTATAATTATAGGATTAGGGACAGGTTTTGAGGAGTCCTCTTACCTAAGAAATTTACTCTCCCACTTGAATTCACACCTATAGGTACTATTATTTTTATACATAATTTTTGCCTGCCTTTTCTGCATTTTCATTTACCCAGCAAATAATAAGCGAAGTTATGGCATTTTCTTGGTACCCGTCGCAACATCTAAAAGTAGTTTTATATAGTACCTATATAATTTTACTACTTATAACAATTTAACTTGCTTAAAAAATTCTTTCAATAAATTAAAAAAATAAAAAATACTGAGAGTTCACAGTTTTATCAAGATGCTATGGTGCACTAGTTTATAAGTGTTTTCTTACTATGTAGGTACAGATGGCAACAAAATTCTGAACATTACATTCTAATCTAACTTTAGAAAATGTGTAGTAAATAGCTAGGCAGTACTTTTGTTGCCGACTGTATACCTACTAGGAATTTTATTTGAATAATTCAGGGTTATTATATAGGTACCTAAGTAGTTATATTTGAGTGCTATTTTGAAGGCGTTATTTATATTTTATATTTAGCTGATTAATGATGAAACTCAAGAAGAAATTACCTATGAATCTTAGTTTTAAATGCATTATAACTTGCATTCAATGTCAGTGGCATGGCATTTCTTTACTTCTGGTTAGGTAGCTATTTATGGATGCGGAAGCGAGCAATGCTGGGTTTGCTAACTCAACGGCAAGTTCAAGAATAAAGTCCTGGCATTATATGATTTTCATTATGTTTGACAATCAATCTACCGTAAATTTACTAAACCTAACGTTTACGCAACAAGTTAACCAGACTTTATACTAAATAATATAAATGTTTTTATTGTAATATTTTTCTTGTTACGTGTCATTCCAAAGGGCAATTTATATTCATTCATATTATATATCTGTATAAAACAATATTATTATACATAATTAAGAAAACTTTTTATTGAAAATATATTTATTGTTGATATTTAATCATTTTATTTCAAAAATAAACTTTATAGTTTTAGTATCACAATTAAATTACATTTCCTATCCTTTGCAATGCAACGCTGTTGCCGATGACCTGCATGACGCTCTCATTGCAGATTTTAACGGTCTCATGTGAAATTAATACGATTTTACTTAAATTAGGTATATATTTCAACAGAAATATATTATCAACTAACATTTATACGTTGAACGAATGTAGAAGATATAAACCTAAAAAACATATTATGCTAGTTGTATATATACCTACATTGACAATTACAATATTTTGGTTTGGCGAAAAATGCCCACTACTCAAAATGATATAGGACAATTTCTGAAATTGCCCAACTATAATAATATAATGAACCAAATCGTATTTGACTGGAGTCTCTTATGTGAGCGAACGGATGATTAACTGTCAATAGTCTGGGACTGAGTCGAACGGTTACACTTAAGTCTTAAAATTATACAGGGCTAGCAGTCTGTACATGCCATCGCTACATGACGATCGCTAAATCCATAGCAATTAACCACGCTTGCTGTAACGACACATTTGATAGGCAAGATTCAATCAAAATCATTATGTTTGAAAAGTTACCGATTCTTTGACAACTTTAGCTCACAAACATCTGACGATCTCGGTTTAGTCCTAACTTATATGACTGTAGCTTATACTGTTTCATCTTCGGTAGACGTTAGGATTTAGCGAGCGATATAGCTAACTCATGTACAGACTCTCCCAACGATATTCCTAAGATACGAGTTATTCTCCCAAATCCAATCTGAGAAGTCTGTTGTGATGTTCCAACATCTCCGTGCCGGTGTAGTTGTACGCGAGGTAATCTCGCACCGCTATGTACTTCGCGCCTCCGAACCAGTCGATCATGGCGATCTGAGCGATCTTCAACTTGGCTACGAACCAGTCGTGGTCTGAAACAAACATGTCTTTTTATAGAAATATGCTCGTAACTTCATAGCTATACATAGGTACACTATACATAAAATTATCACTTACGAATAGTGAATTGAAGTGGCAATAGGAATATGGGTTGGTGTTCGATAGGTTGATTATTTATTTACTCAAATTAAAATAATTACTTATTGAAATTAAACAAGGTCTAGGAGTGACGGCCTGTATCTACGGTACATATTTGTTTAGAATAATCTCGACAAGTAATTGTAATAAACGTTAATTTGTAATAAACGTTAGTTCTTATTGAGAAACGAGTTAGCTTTGACAAACCTAAACTATTAGAATCCTTTACACTGTGCTATTATGTATTTATCATGATTATATCATTGATAGTAAAGCTAAGAGTCCACTGCGGCGTACGGCCACAATGAGTTACTATAAAAGGAGTATTTATATAAGTACAAACCTGCCGGGAAGTTGGCCATCGCCGGGTGCCTCTCAAACAAGGCTGCCTTTGCGAACGTGTATTCCGGAGTGCCCTCTTTGACCTGCGGTAGATAGACAGTTTAAACAAACCTTTATTTTACTAGTTACTCATCAAAGAAGTTTTGCAATGGCAACGAATAGACAGGGGCTGATTCAAGGACTGTCTTGTTATAATATTTGAGACACAGAATAACAATCGTTTTATATGGATTATGGATGAATGGTGGTGGGTCGAGCGAGTGCGAAGCTTGAATGTTTGATCCCCCACAGGGCAGATATTTGTGTAAACCGCTGGTAGGTACTTTATTAGCTCCTGAGTCTGTGGTCTTATTGACCTCGAGTTGGGGGTCGGAATATTGTATGTGAAAAATCTTTCTATAGCTATATCTACGGATTACCAGATAACTACATATTGTATTTTCATGATAGATAACGATTAGGAGCAAACATATTCGTATCACCACGAAAGTATACATAGTTATAATCGGAATAAACATATTTGTAACGTGATAAAAATACAATCTTTTAGAATCCATAAGTACCCTAGTGGGCGAACGTTCGCCTTCCAAAGCGGAGGTGGCGAGTTCAATTCCTAGTGCGAGCACGTATCAATGTGTTTCTTGTAAAAACATATGTACGTAATTATCACTCGCTTTTCGGTGAAGAAATACATCGTGAGGAAACCGACATGCCCGAGTATTATTTCGGAAGCATGTTATCCACCAATCTGGACCGGGCCCCCGTAGTGGATTATGGCCTAATCCTTTTCCCTTTCGTGAGGGGAAGCCTTTGCCCAGCAGCGGGACAGTTACAGACTGAATCATTAAGTACCTAAGTATATAATAATGTAGAATATAAAATACTAACAAGGTGTAGCAGACAGAGATCCTATATACCCACAACAATGTTCTGCCGTACAAGTTATTTTCGAATCATCATCGATACCACCAATCTCCTTGCTCTAAACTCTCTGCTCTTGATGACGTAGTAGAAGCCAGGTTGTACTGCCGGACTAGAATATGCACCCACCTTTTTCATCTTCCCCGAGAGCATGAGCCTGGTGCACCGCGGGTCCTCGGCGTCTATCTTCTGCTGCTCGCAGTACCGAGTCTCTTCTAAGGATACCAGTACGGTGGCGCGACTGTTGTTCTACATAAAGCAACATATAAACATGTAAATCTTAATATATATAAATTACGCGCCGTGTGCAGTTTGATCTAACTTGGAAGGTCTTACATCTCAATTTATAGTCGTAATAACAAGCAACGCGTGGCCGTGGCTTTAGTTAGTTCTGTAAACAAGGATAAAGCGTCCTAAAACCTATACCTACTAAAACGATAAAAATACCATAATCTAATAGTAATAATTTTCCTGTAGAAAATAATATAGAAGGTGCATAAGCTACAAACCTACTTATAAACTGAAAATTTCCTGTAGCAATCAATTTAGTAGGTACCTTAGGCCTTACAGTATGATGAATTTCAGAGCAATGCTACGTGGCTTAGTGGTTTGGTATATATAGTAGACCAATACATAAGCAGTTTTGTGAAATACACACCGATAAATCTCGCGCTGAGAAATCCAAAGGAGACATGTAGAAATACGGGATGCCAGTGGACTTAGCCAGAGATCCGTCCGCGATCGACTTCACATTAGAGAACGGGAACCCTTCGATGGCCGGCAGAATTGAAATAGTCGCCAACGATGCCCAATCTGTTAAAAAATAAAACTTTTAATCAACGAAAATGCCTTTATAATGTAATTATCGACGTAGGTACTACCTACGCCTCATTATGCATAATAATTATAATTAGGTAGGTATATATGTGAGCAGTAGGTAAGTGCAAATTAATACATTTATACAGACGTACACCGTCTTCCCACAAAAGTTTGGACAGAGTTAAACAGAGGTTTCTATAATTTCGTTCCACATAATCGACGTCATTCGACGAATCATTCGCGTTTTCTTACTCAATCCTGGTAGGTATTTATAATTATTTCACTTGTGAATTTGTTATTGATTTAGAAAAGAATTAAATTAGTAAAAGCGAGGGTTCGACGTCGATTTGTGAGAAAATATTATGTTGACTCGTCTGTTCAGCATCTTTTTTATAAGACCTAAAGTTTTTGATTTTGTTAGTTTGTGACTCTGTAGCATCTGCGGAACAAAACTGATTTTGAAAATCATTTATCACCTTATTATGCCTGAGTCGTATAGACTACGGTTTTACCCCAGGAAGAAATAAAAAGAAGCGATAAAGGCGCCCGATGTAAAAGATTCTTAAAATTTTCAATTATGATGTGTTCATTAAATATGTGTTCAATAAGTAATTGTTGTATTGTTTTGAATATTTACCAGCATTGTGCAGCACATATCTCGCCATAGCGACGACTTTGGTGTGATCAGGCGGGTCGGGGATGGTCTGTTGTTCTTCGATCTCGTTGGCCCACTCGCGCCTCGCCCACTTGCACTCTCCGTAGCCAAGCATGCATAGTGCCAAGAGTACGGCATACAACTTCATTTTGGACCTATTAAAAATAGTTTGTTAGTACTTCTTTCTGAGATGGGGAATTACGAGTATGTCGCTTTACTTTTACAATCAAGTTTATTATTCTCCAATATGTTTGAAATTGGCGGGTATAAACTTTACTTTTATTATAATAATATAGTGTGTACTGTGGTAGTGGGTAAAGTATTACTTACTACCGAGCCAAAATTCACGATTTATTTTTAAAACCAACACGCAATATGTCGTTTAAAAAATGCACGTCCGCACCGGACATTAACCGCTGACAAATGAGGAAATCGACACAGGCAGGAAAACGAAACACATGAAGAAATATACTTAGGTAGGTAGGTACACTAACATCACAATAGCACCTAAATTAGTAACACAAAAAGCGCGAAAGTCACAAGAATTACCTTCACGGTAAGTACTCACTCTATAGAGGGCGAAAATCGCACTGAGTAATGCACGCATCATAACAATATTCTCTGCCAAAACTTTGTGAATGAGTGAACTGCGAAACATCATTTTATGCGCATGATATTTACTTTTTCCACTCACAGGAGAAGGAACTTTATAGTCTGAACGATACGATTGATGTTATTTTTTTAGTTTGCCATTATGACAGAAGCGTTGTTGTGAGCCGGTTCTAGGCCACTTTATATGCAAAGATACGAAGTTTATAATACATCTACCTGCGATACGATTACAAAAAATATACAGTGGACTGAGAACCTATCTTTTAGTCGGATAACTTTATTTAGGCTTTAATTAATTATATTCACAACAAATGTTATACCGCCAATTTTTACGATCTAACACATAATTTTGAACACTAATAAACGTCGCGCGGCCCATGAAAATGAAACACAAAACGCATGCAATGCGATCACAAAATAAATATACAAGTGACACTGAATCAGTGAATATCCCTATCCACACTATTATAGCTACAATAATTTAAAAGCCCATATAAAATATAGCATTAAAAAAATACTATCAAGTACCCACCCGGTATTCACTGTCGCTTCAAATGACTGAATATAAAAGGTGAAGGTGACTCGCCGGCTCACTCCCGAATATACAAACACAGGTCCGATAATAGCGTCACGTACGCGATAAAAACGCACAACACTTGACCCGTGCATCTAAGATAACACTATCTTGCCTAATAACTATCTTATTAGCTTTACATAATCGATTTAGGGAATAAAGCCAACAAAAAAAAAATTTTGTGAAATCAAACAAATCAATTTAATTTTACAGATTTTTATTACCTTTCAATTAGGAATTTATACAATACAATGTAACTTGCTTGTCATTCAGTAAGAAATGACTAAATACAGTAGTCATACAGCGTTTATATTAAATCAACACGTTTAGGTTCTTATACCAATGAACGGGTGTTAATCTAAGTTTGTGAAAAAAGGCTATTCGTTTTCATTTGCACAGGAATCATTTCACACTATGTTACATCAATGTTACGGTAATGCTAATTTAGCCAATGCCTGCAGCGAACTAGGTTCAGAATATTGAGACACTTCAAGATAATTATAAGTTTGCTATTTAAAAAAAAAGATAACATAGCTTGTTCACATTCATTTTATATGACGTAGATTCGCTTGATAACCACAAATTTAGACCTTGCTGATTTCACTAATAGCCATAATACTCACAATAAGTATTTGAGTATTTAAGTGATAAGTATTCAAATTTGAATTAGAAAATTTATAGAACCTCTTCTCACTATGCTCGCCAAAATATTTAGTTCTTGTCAGTTACACAATAATAATATCATAACTGCTGATGGATGGTATTCTTACCGACTATAGTGGCAGGCAACACATTGTCTTAGCACTATAAAAGGGGGCAAAAATTATTTGAAATTAAGGTGTCACATAAGGCGAAGTCCTAATAAAAACACAGTACGAAGTGTGTTCTAGCGTTGCTGCGTGCTTTTGGCGATTTGTTCCTTCAGCATGAGGATACTGGCGCGTTGTTCCGGCGGCAGCAGGGCTATCTGTTCGTCCGACAGCTGCAGCACTTGCATGATCAGCGCAGCCTGTGGATACACAAGGTGATGAATATGTCATGTAATGCCTGGTAATCTTTCAGGGAACAATCAAGTTTACTACCGGTAAGGGAAAGCTACACAGTTGCTATTTCTTTTCAGTAAACTTATGAGACCAATTCAGTTCAGCTTCATAACTGTTGCCATCCCTTTGTTTTGACACGGTTAAAACGGTCAACAAATCATTTGACAGGACTAAGTTGTGGCCCTAATGTGTGGGCCACCAGTAAAAATTAATGTAAGTAAATGTAAATTTTATTATGCAATAAAAACCTAATACTAGTTTGTAACAACATAACTGGTACCTACCTAGTATATTCGGAATCGTAATAAATAAAATAAACATTGACATCGAAATAGGATTAGAGAGTAAGAATATACAAGTATAGAATAAGAATCTACATATCGAGAACCAAGGTCTCACAAACGCCCAGAGCAAACACCTGCGACTCACACGAATGTTACCCTTGCAGGAAATCGGACGGACTTTCCACGTTGAGCAGTGAGCGCTTCACTAACTTAGGCCAAAAAGGCCATAGTTTAATAGTAATAGTACCTTCTCCTGATCCGAAGCCCCGGATGGAATGCCCTGGATAGTTCTAGCCTGCGCGACGCTCGGCATGCCGGGCGGCAATTGTGCTATAATTGGAAGAAAAAACATTATTAATATTGGTTGAATGGTTCCGTACTTTAGCAACGAATACAACTTTAACGAGCTAATAATCAAGTTTGTTGTGTGGGCGCCCCCTTAAATTTTTATTTTATTATATTTTGTAGTATTTGTTGTTATAGATGATACAGAAATACATCATCTGTCTTAACTATCACAGTTCATGAGATACAGCCTGGTGACAGACGGACATATAGACAGAAAAACATAAGAATATCGAAATATTTAATGATATGCATCGAGATGGTTTTATGCCCGGTTTCTAATTCCCTAGCTAAGTTTCACCAACAGATATAAGTCACAAATAAGACAACAATACACTTATAGGTTAGTCAATGTTAACTAGAAGTTCAGAACCCGGGCGTTAGTGAGTGATAGTGCGGGTACGTACGTAGCGGCGGCATCTTGGCCTGCGTGCGCGGGTCGGGGCGCACGCGCGGGTCCGCGCCGAACGCGGGCGCGGCGCTCGCGAGCCGCGGGTCGCGGGGGAAGCCCCTGCGGCACACATGCCGCGGTTAGCGGTACCACAGTACAACAACTGACTAATGCGAATCGTACCGTTTACAATCACACTAAAATAACCATGCAACAAAAATGAAGTATCTATTACATAAAATATTTAAAATATTACAGGTCAAAAGTGAATCGAAAAATAGAACATTTTCATTGTTTCGTCGAAATTATTGTATTTCTATTAACAGAAATAGACAATACATTCTACGAACTTACATTTCCTTCGGCTCCGGTGTGGGAGGAGTAGGACTTGAGAAAAAATACAATCATTCAAATCAATTTAGTTGTTAGATAAAACATTTGCGCGTATCTGTTTCCAGATGATCCTGTAGCGCTTACCACCGTGCCGACAGCTAATTAACAAATACTGATGGGATGACAATCGATCAAAGTATATAAAACTGACAAGGTACCGTTAAAACTGAAACCGTGTATGTGTGAAAAGATACTCCAGGTTGTCGCGTCAACCCAAAACATCTTCCAGTTGCCAAAGTGCATGGGACATACATAGGCTTGCGAGACTCCCTTCCGGAGCTTATGTCAGTACGAAAAATTTTCAATATATTCGAAAGGAATTGTGTCGAAGCGTTTGCCATTCGTCTAAGCTCAGATAGCGAGTTTGAAATATCGTAGATTGCAGCCAGTCCCCACAGTGATGATACCAGGGGTACATACGGTTCTTTCCTAGTCACGACACGGATTACGTACGGGTCCTGGTGGTGCTGGGGCGGCGGCACGGGATGCGGCGGCGCGGCGGCGGCGGGCGGCAGCGGCAGGCTGCGCATGTCCTGGTCCAGCAAGGCGGAGGGCGCGCGCGCCCCGCGCAGGTCCACGTCGCCCATCGCCGGCGCCCGGCCTAAGGGGAGCGAGCATCAATGAACAGGGATTCCGTTCCAACTGAGCAGACCAGCTGCCTTGATCACGGAATGGAATTGTGTGATACCTATAGTAAATCTTTTTTCAAACTGTTGACCGAGGTGACTCTAACAAGCTCATCTGGGAGTACAATATACCAAAATATTTAATTTCAAATAAATAAATGTTTATATTCGGTCGATCTACTATTGAAAAGATGTTCTATTTCTGTTCTGTTCTAAATCTGTTGGTCAACAATGTCGAATTGAATATTGGTGACTACACAGCATGCCAGCAAAAATGATCAACTTCACATTTGGAATGTTTCAATTTGTTAACAAGATAAACACATTACCTTGGTATTGATTCGGTGGTGGAACTGGATTGGGCAGCAGGGGCTGACTTTGTTGCACTAAAAATAGAACAATTTATCAATTACCAATACTATAAACATGTCTTACTTTAATAAACATACTTTTCACATGCCAATGCGTGAACTTTAGCTAAACCTCCATTGAGGCACTCAGCTACATACGTCGTGCATGATGATATACACAAAAATGCGAGGTGTAGGAGATGTATTTGAGGTTAGTTTGATGAAAGCGCTGCACTCACGCAGTAGTGAAGTCGCTGCTTAAATAACCCATACACAACAACCATAACCCAAGCAACTGTCAATAGTTCATACATTATCATTATGCCCTATGCTCTGCGAACCTGTAACCACACATTCTGATCCCGTAATCTAATCATCACAAAGTCAACCAGTGACATGTTAAAAAGTTTGAATACCTTGTGGATTGTGTTGATTGTTGGACATATTGTAAGGGTTGTTAGGCATAGGGGGCTTGTCTCCGGGCTGCAGTTGAGGTGGCACTGGGTTGCTTGGATGAAGCATACTCTGAAATCAAATTAAACAATACTTTAAATAAAACTATCCCACATAATTATTATGTGTGATACCTATAACCAGTTAACATTTAAGAAAAACTACATTATTTTCCATAAAGCAAAGATGAGATTATTTTTATTGATCAGATGATTTTTTTTCAATGCAATATACTGCTATTGTTTTTGATAAGGTACAGTAACTTACAACAGCCGATGCTGGATCCACAATCCTCATGATGACTTGAGCTTGAAGCAGAGCATAAGCCAGTTGAGGATTTTGAAGCAACATGTTTCTTGCTTCTGCAGGATTGTTCTGAAATCACATACATATCTATAAATACTACAGCTTGAATACAAGTGAAACTGCCTGTTATAATATAAAAATGTGAAGGGGAAAAAGGTGTAAGTACTAAGATAATTATACCTGTATACATAATTTCATCTGTTTCATGAGCTCAAACATCTGTTCAGGCGGCAATGTAGCCACGGCTTTACTAATTGCTTCAGGAGCCTTTTCTGGTTCAATCGGTTCTCCATATGGGTTTTCAACCTGAAATACAAAACAGATTAGCATGATTAGGAGAAAACAGGGTGGCTTCGTTCAGAGGGAGCCTTCGTATAGCATGTGTATCTCCACTATTAGTTATTTAGGTGCGTTCATCTTTTTTTGCCTGATTCCCACTCGTATGCAGCGACTAATAAGTGGGACAAGACATCAGTATGACTGCGGGGTCTGTTGAAATAAATTTCAATGTGTTTTCATGCCGCATAAGTAATATTTGGACTTAAATTCAAATACTTGTAGCTCTATAAGTTTTACTGAAATTGTATAAGTAGTTTAAGCATATATTTATTAGTTTATTATGTAGTGGTAAATTTTGGAGTGAAGCTTAATGCATATTTATTTTTATACATAATTGTGTAACAATTTGGGTTGAGGTACTTTCGTACACATAATTATGTATGGGGTACATTCGTACTATGCAAAAGCTTCATGAAATATTTTTCAGCCTACAATGATTTTATTGTGAAATACAGCTGCATTAGTACTTCATTGCATTTAAAGGCTGATTATTACCCAATTTGATCTTAGTAGAAAATCAAACTTTTGAATTTTAATACTTATTTGATGATAAACATATTTATTTTTATTTTGTGTAACTTTTGCTATTGTGTTAGCTATGTACGAAGGTACCCAACATCTGGGGTGCCACCCAAAAATAGCATGGTATGTTTCTGGTAAATTTGTACTTACTTGGCTGGTCAACTTCTAATATTATGTAAGTATGTATAATGTATATTCAAATAAGTAATGCTCATATTTTATTATAAAAATAACGGCTCAAATTGGTAGAAGATAGAATAATCTTTGAACATTATGTGTACCTGTGGTCCCTGCATCAAAGCCTGCATTTCCATCCGAGACTTCTCAGTACAAGCATTGTCAACTCTCAATGAGCGGCCGGCTATTTCGTATCCGTTCAGGTTTCTCATGGCACTGAGGGCAGTCTCCTGATCCTTGTACTCGCAGAAGCCATATCCTTTTGGTTTGCCGGTTTCACGATCGAATACGAGTTTGAATGACAAAACGGGCCCAACTTCACTGAAGATATCTTTCAGTTTCTCTTCAGTTGCTTCATATGGTATGTTACCAACTAAAAGAAGAGGAATATGAACATTTAGTTTGTGCCTTAGAATGTTTGTTTTATACCTATACATAATTTTCTAATACCTACTAATTACAACTTAACTTTTTTACCTACGTAGTAGGTACTTACCGAAAACAGATCGCATGGACTTGTCCATGATACTTTGTTCTTCTTTTTCTTTGTTTTTATCCATGTTTGTAGATTTTTGATGTCTTGATGAAAGAAATAAACACTTTTAGAGGAAATGTAAAGTTTAAATTTTCCTAACCTCAATCAGTCAACCAACAAAACATTAAACACAGTATGACAGATACTGACAACAAACAAAAGTCAAACAAACACTCCAAACAGACGAATGAATGAACGAGCGAAGAACGAGCCCGTTTTGCCAACCTAACGGTAAAAATAACTACGTAGTGTTGTATTGTAACTACAAAATCGACTAAAAAATAACTTCGGGCTTTAAAAAGTATAAAATTCTTCATTAGCTGTGGAAAGTTCCAAAAACCAATCAATCAATCTTTTCTGTGAGTTTTGCTGTCTGATTTTCTCAAATAATTTCTCTGAAATTATGTTTTACAGTCGTTAGTTAGTGCAAAATCAGTTTGAATTGGTATCTTTTCATTTCATACTGTCCAGTGAATATGTTTGTTATACAATAATCGTGTTTATCATTATTTATCTCGACCGAGCAAAATAGCATTTTCATCTTACTATCGATTTATTTTCTCGTGAGAAAGGAAACGGCAGCATGTCCATCATAACTTTGTAATGAAAACAGATTTGTTTTATTAAAAAAATCAAAAGAATAGTTCAACCCAGTGAAGTGTCGGAATGTATCAGGATAACTCATCACGAGAAAATTCTGAAACCCAAGAATTAGTTGGTACTGTAAGTCCCAAAGAAAAATCACACAGTATGAGAGAAAAGAAGTTATCCACGGCTTCTTTGACAAACACCGATGGTGCACGGCCGAAAGTGGTGACTGTGAAACATCCAGAGTCCAACAAACCCAAGCCAACTGCTAAGAAAAACAAACCTATACAAGCAGATTTAGATGTCATAAAGGAATTTATAAGATGTCGCGATGAAGGCGTAACACGTCTAGACCTCAGCAAGTCTTCAATTACTTCATTGCCACCAAATGTGAGAGATCTTACTCATCTGATAGAGTTCTACCTATATGGAAATAAATTGGTCGCTCTCCCTGCGGAATTTGGTTGTCTGGCAAACTTACAGACCCTCGCATTGAATGAAAATTCACTAACAAGCTTACCCGATTCATTGGCTAATCTGAAATGCCTAAAAGTTTTGGATTTACGTCATAATAAACTGAGTGACATACCTGAAGTTGTGTATAGACTGACTTCATTAACAACGCTGTTCTTACGATTCAATAGAATCAGAGTTGTTGGCGATGGTATAGCCAGCTTGACTAATCTCACCATGTTGAGTTTGAGAGAGAACAAGATCAAGGAATTGTCTTCAGGAATTGGGAAGTTGGTCAACTTAGTAACATTTGATGTTTCCCACAATCATTTAGAACATCTACCTAAAGAAATTGGTTATTGCGTCAATTTGTCAACTCTGGATTTGCAACACAATGATCTCTTAGACATACCAGAGACAATTGGAAACCTTCAATCTCTGACTCGCTTGGGCCTGAGATACAACAGGCTGACAGGCATACCTCCCACACTCAGCAACTGCCAGCACATGGATGAGTTTAATGTAGAAGGGAACTCCATATCACAACTCCCGGAAGGACTCCTCGCTAGGCTCAATGAGCTGACCAGTATCACTCTATCCAGAAACTCGTTTTCAAGCTACCCTTCAGGGGGACCTGCACAATTTACCAATGTTTTTTCTATCAATCTTGAACACAATCAAATTGATAAGATACCTTATGGTATATTTTCAAGGGCCAAGAACTTAACTAAACTGAATATGAAAGAGAATTTACTTACATCTCTTCCTTTGGACATTGGCACTTGGGTGAACATGGTGGAGCTCAATTTAGGCACTAACCAGCTGACTAAGCTACCTGATGATATCCACTGTCTGCAGAACTTGGAAGTCCTGATTCTGTCCAACAATCTCCTGAGGAAGCTGCCACCAAACATTGGAAATTTGAGAAAGCTTAGAGTTTTGGATTTGGAGGAGAATAAGCTTGATGCTCTCCCAACTGAAATTGGGTCATTGAAGGAGCTTAAGAAGCTAATAGTGCAGTCCAACCAATTGATAACCCTTCCTAGATCTATTGGATCTCTGCCGAATTTGACATTCCTGAGTGCTGGGGAAAATAATTTGCAATATGTGCCTGAAGAAATCGGCTCACTGGAAGCATTGGAAACACTGTATTTGAATGATAATCCAAATTTATTGAACCTTCCATTTGAGTTGGCATTGTGTGGAAACTTGCAGATAATGAGCATTGAGAACTGTCCATTGACAGCCTTCCCCCCTGAAGTGGTTGGTGCTGGACCGTCTCTTGTGATCCAATTTTTAAAGTCCCAAGGTCCATACAGAGGCATGTGATATCAGGAACGTGATCAAGCCTGCCTGCCAGAGAGTGATTGCAACTAAGTTCATTTGAACTCTACCACTTCGCTTCTACTTTTGAGGCCTCACCTTAAATGCCCATAAAAAATTACTAAAGCACAAAAAGAAAGCATTAACTGTAAGCTAAATCTAGCTTTTATAAACTTATCAAACAAAATATTACGGTTTATTTTAGGCCTGAAATTATCCTGTACTACCTGACCATTATTTTCTGCAACTTGTAACAATTTCTCCTTATCTCAATTTTTTTAATTGTCTGCCTAGGCAATGCTCATTGTTAAAAGCTCAAATAATTCTTCAAATGTTATGGACACAAATATTACTAACTTATTTTGTTTTGCTGATTTTAAATGCTTTGTTATAAAAGAATACCTTTATCTGTATGAAACATGCTTTTATTAAGATGATCACTCTTTTTTATCACTGCAATTATATTTTAAGTACTAATGGAATATTTCTTTTTGCTATCTACTTTATTTAATTATGTGGCTTTATTGTTGTACCTAAGTGTATGTTATGTGATATGCAATAAGAAATATTTTTTGTGTAGGTATGTCTAAGCATATAAAAAGAAAAATAATTGTATAACATGTTTATCAGCCTATGTAGGGTGGCAACCTTCATTGTTGTATAAAACTGTCTGTAAAAACATAATACAATTTATAATTAAATGATTATCCCATTACAAACTAACAGGGTGTGCAATATTTTGTGTATCATAGTTTGTTTAATATAGAAAATGTGCCCAATGAAGCATTATAATTTTTATTTAGGTATGTAGCAAAAGAAAATTGTTGTGCACAAAATTGTATGTTAGAGATCAACTTTTTTGTTGTATTATAACCAAATTTGTGATTTTATGTTGTGTAATGTTGTTTGTAACTGTCTCAATAACACTAAGAATAACTGCAACTGAGGGAATATGAGTAAAGTTGTTATCTTTATAATAATGTTATTTATAACAAAATATGAAGTGTATGAAGGCTGAGGGAGTTGTGTGTGAGCTTAGCATCACAGGGAAATATATAAATACCCGACATAGTCACCATTGACTAGGATAAGTGTACAGCATAATATAAACTGAAACTGTCCTGTTTGTGTGTAATATAGAATTTATGTTACTTGGTTGAAACAGTTATGTAATCACAATAATTACCGTTTAATAATATCACATTGTCAGTATTCAATGTAGTTTAGAATTCGATGTTTATTAAGCTTTTGTATCTACATAATATACCTACTATACTTAAACTTAGATCTCACCATAGTTCCATAGTGTCATCAATCAATTTAATGCAAAATAATAAGCATAAACATTTTGCTTGTCTGAAATTTGACAATTTTCTATCAGTGTTGAATATTATTTTGGTATAATATAGGTAGTAATGGGCATTCAGTATGCTCATAATTATAGTTTTAAGGTAGAACTATGTATTCAGTTGCATTTAAATTATTTCATAAATGTTTGTTGCATTGATGTTCAATTGTATGTTTTTAGTAACTTGTGTCGTTTGGATGTTTTGTGCATTTCTAACTAGCTTTCTATAATTATGTTATCCTGCCTACTCATGTTGTTCGTCTATAAAGAGATTGGTGTTAATAATCGTGTTTGCTAAATAATTCTAGTCAGTGAACAAAATATTGACAAATGACTAATATTGGCTTTTATAGGTCAACTCTCCCATCCTGTCCCGGCCAGCTGACTGATATAGTCAAATCTATCCCTATCTCGATGCATTTGTAGCCATCAAAGAAGATAGGTGTCTATGTGACTATCTATAAGACTTTTCTACTTACCCTATAAAGAAAATAATGCATTTTAGACATATAAGTCGCTATTTTTGTCTTGAAACTCTCTGATCTACGAGCTCAGGTAAAACTTACCATAATGTTGATCTGTGTGTAGGTATTTATTAATGTAATTTAAAATAATGTTTCACGACATGTAAATGTGTTATATGAAATAAATATGTAAAACTGAAACAACTACTTGTACTACATTAGACCCCGATCCATTTCTATTCACCTAACCCAGATTTAATTGCTTTCGTATAACATTTACAACTAAGGGAAAGGATTAAAAAAGAAAAGTACCTAATATTATAAGTTCAATAATTTATGAAGTGCAGTAATACACAAGATTCATTCATAAATTGCGCATTTAGCTCTTATATAAATAATTATATACAAAAAAAAACTTTCAAAGCTTTACATGTAAAACAAAGCAGTCTAAAATATTTACGAAGGTAAAACGATACTGTATAAATTGTCACAAATTCGCACATAGTACAATAAATCACATTACTGTTTCAATTATTCTTGTGTGACAATATTTTTTCTAAGTGTTACCTACTTGTAATTCTATGAAACATAATTGTATACTTTTATAAAAACAAAGTGAATGTGTTAAATATCAACATAATTTCAAAGTAATAGTATTACAGTCACTTACATATTATTGCATCTCATGTAGATGTAGTAATATGGGTCATGTAGAAAAGTATCAAAATAATAGTTTGTTAGAGTAATTATTGTAATTACTTGAAAATCTTTGCTGCTATCAGGAAAATGAAATATGTTACACACCAGGCCCACAATGAGACCTTTCATGAAGTTTTTCCAAATCTTCCTCGAAAAAAAACCACTTCTAAATGCAATGTTATCCTTAAAATCTAACGTTTTCACATACAAAAATATTCTGCCCTAATGAATCGCTATAAACACACTTGATTTAATCACATGCTAATTATAAGTTTTAGTATGATTAGTAAATAAAAAAGTCACAAAAAACTAGAAGACTATCCGTCTGTACCTACAGCTATCAATAATTGATATTGTCAGCTGCCAAATGTATGGATTTATTCAAAATTTGTTATTCATTACTTACAATGACTAAATATTATTCATCAATCCTTATTAGACACGGTACATTCGAAAATTCCCTCCGCATACATACTTTATTGTTATCAAATCTAAAGAAACATTTTACACAAAGATGCTTTACATAAATAGCAACCTAAAGAGATTATTGAGTATGTTAGTAGTACACACTAGCATCTACTTTCAGTCCTTATTCACAATTTGCTTCAGGCTTTCAAAACTTTGAATATTGAGGTTCAATTATTGCATTCCTATACAAAAATAACGCTGTTATTTTGTTTCACATAACAGTAACAATTTGTTTCTATCCGCTGGAAAACTTTTATACAAAAAATTATAAGATTATTCGAGACTTACACCTACTCATAAAATCTTTGGTATTCTTAATTGCTTATCATCAAGCAGAGAAATATTGTCTATAAGTCTATTGTGATGTTTTGTTATATCACATACACAGTAACAAATAATGTGGTTTATATGGCACAAAATATTCAATGAAATTTAGCATGTTGTAACAAATTAAAAGGCTAGATAAATAAAAAGCTGCATAGGTATAGAAACACATTATTACTGTTCCTGAGATTCCTGTTTGTCGGAAAAGGCACAACAGAATTGAGCAGTCAAATATCACAGGTCCCGGTACAAAATATTGCATGAGCCAAAAATTCAAGAACATATTGTTCTGTATAATTTTGTTGTTATTTCAACATGTTTCATTATTTGTAAATGATGTACCGGGAACTGCACATTAGAACGCCACTCTAAATTAAAATGTTAATGCCTTCTCATTTGTATGTGTCATGGGGTTTGTGATGGCATTTACATAATTATACACTTCCTTTGATGTCTCTTCTGTGGTTCCGGTCTTAATACTGCACGCACAGCTTCATCAAATACCTGAAGTTAAACAGACATGCGTGTGGGTTTGCATAATTTACTTGTAATCATATCAAATTTGACAAGGGCATACCTACATGAATCTTATTCTACAAGGCAAAGAATTCTGATTGTGTCTGCCACTAGTGCAAATGTAACAATTGAATTCTGAATCAAAATGCAGAAGACTTTTGAAGGACAAACATCATAATAACAAAATAACAAGTTGTTAACATATTCATACTAACCTGTTTGAGCCCACGTTGCGTCAATGCAGAGCATTCCATATATTTGACGGCTCTGATCTTGTTCGCCAGCTTCTGGCCTTGTTCCCGCTTCAGCGGCGACATACCCTGCTCTGAGAGGAGGCTAAGCGTCTCACGATCATCTCGCAAGTCAATCTTTGTACCTGAAATACAGGAACCACTTTATTTCAACTATTTATAACATTATGCATAATATACTATAATTCAGCATAAGAGCTTTTTTTATTATAAGGTGGTGCTGGTCTTGCTTGTCTTTTTCAAAACAGTTTCCTACTGGTATAGTAGGTACTCTTGTATTATCGGCTATTATCTTATTTGAATGGGAATAAATTGCAGTTTATCTACAAGTAATCTATAAAAATGTTGTGAGTGTTATTTGCCATAATAATAGCATTTTATAAGACCAAGTGGATAATAGTTAAACACTACTAAACTTCCATGAATATGGGCTAATAGTATTAGTTAGACCAATCATTCTGTTTCATTTCATATTAGAGCTATCGAGTCAAGTTAAAATTTTGAGTAGGCACCTATCTTGTTTCCAAATGCCTCAAGTAATCTAGTTGAGTAGCACAGGCAATTGGACTTAATTGCAAGAGCATTATGATCAAAAGTATTTACATTAGTCATCATTTTAAATTAATACTAATTACTTAGTAGGATTATTATGAGTCTAATCTGTTTTGTCTGTTTGATGCTATAATATTAACTTTATGAACATGCAAATGAGTCATTCATATTCTTACAGGATGTTATTTTGCTACTGTAAATGGACAAATGGAAAAAAAAACATTCCAACCTGTCCGCTGTTTCTCAAAGAGGGACAAATGGAAACTACTTGTTTTTCTTTCACAGTTGTCTTCAGTGGTAAACAGGACAATACAAAGAGCTTAAAATTGCCAATAGATCAATAAAATTGCTCATGAGTGAGAGCTAGAGTAAAATTCATATTATTATTTTTGTTAAAACAGTAAGATTGATGTTAACACATAATTGAGTAACTTGAATCATAATTTATCTAAGTATGTGAAAAAATTCAATCTCTTTCTTACTTTGTTGTGCACTAGTCAATCTCAGAATAGGTAGTATTATATAGAAAATAAGACAAATACTCACCAACTAATATTATAGGTGCATCAGGGCAATGATGTTTTATTTCAGGGTACCATTTAGAAGTCACATTTTCATAAGACGATGGGCTGAAAATACAAAAAGAAATAAATAGGATGCTATACTGATTAGAAATACTTAGCATGCTATAGCAAATAATAATAATTAGCATTCTATAGCTATACAGTATACTAATACAATAATAAATGAATCAATGATGTATTCTGAAATAATATAAAACATCACCATTATCATTATAACCAGCTTAAATTAATCCACTGCTATTGCATCATGATTCCAATAACAAAAGTGACTGTTCCAAATTATTCCAAAACTTTACTTTGACAAAACTGATCATTTGAATAATTCCATTCCATTATGAATAATAACAACTAACCACATTAGAATGGTCCAAGATAATATTGCCGACAGATGAATCACAGGCATTCCACATCACAGATATTATACGCCATTTTTATTGTATACATAATATTCTCCCCCAAAGCTTGGTCTAGTTTTTTTTTGCAGCTAATAGCCTATTGTCCAATTGTGCCCAATTGGTTAGTTACCTTGTTACACTGAAGCAAATAAGGAAGACATCAGTCTGCGGGTAGCTCAATGGCCTGAGCCTGTCATAGTCCTCTTGTCCTGCAGTATCCCACAGGCCGAGGGACACCGCTACTCCGTCCACCACCATCGGCGCAGAGTAATTGTCAAATCTGCAAATGATTATTGAAGCAGGGATTCCATTTTTGATCTAACTCAGAGAACCATTCACAGAATAAATTTGTAACCGAGAGAACAAGTTTTAACTGAATTGGATTAATTATTGATGAAGAGGTAGAGTTCAAGTTCTAGAAACAAACTTTTACAAAAGTGGATATTGTGATTTTATACTCACACTGTAGGCACATATTCCCCAGGGAAGCTGTCTGTTGTGTACGATATTAACATGCAGGTCTTTCCGACGGTACCATCACCAACCACCACACACTTGATGGGTCTACCTGAAGACATCTACAAGAAAATAGAAAATATGAAATATTGATAAATAAAAGCAAACTATGACTCATTGTAAAAACGAAACGTATGGTATAAATATCAGACAAAACATACCGTTTGAAACCTTTTCAAGAATTTTCCTGCACAGGTGCACACTGTATTGTATCGCAATAACAAAATGAATACGAAATTATCACAAAAGAAAATAATTTTACAAGAATTTGCCAAATATCGGAATAAAATCGGAAACGCATAGAAACGCGTAGCGTTTGTATTCTCTTTGATAGAAACTATTGAATGAACGATGGAAGAATAAAGCTTCACTCAATGTCAGAGCACAGGTTAAACAAACTATACATCATCATCTTTTTAACACAGACTAAATATCCCACTAATCTAAATATCGATTAAATCAAACTAATTTTTAATCGACTAAAAGCATTAAAGATTCAACAAAATAAATGAATGCAATATAGTGTCACTTCTCTCTCAATAATTATTGTTTATGAGGTCTGTGGCACTGTGGGGAACTGCGGAATCTGAGGATTCATGATTCATTTCATTCATTCGTTTTTTTATTTGTTTTCGTTTCGGTCGAGTGTTGTGTTCGAGTTAATTTTTATTATTTCTCATTAGGTAGGTACCTAACCTACCTATCTACCTATGCACATACATAATTTATTTGGTTTTTATTCTAATCTCGAAAATAAAGTTTTATTTACAAGCGTTAAGTTTCCTGCATGCATAGGTAAATTAGTATTAATTGAAGTGCCTACACAGCGAGTTTATCCGATGTTTCTATCTTTGTTTCCGTTATTTTGCGATACCATTATCTCTCTTGGGTGTTGATAGGTATACCTCGAGTGATTGAGGTAGAGGATGAGTGAATCATGCGTGGAGACGCCGGAAGCACCGGCCTGGCTGTCCAAACTCGAGAGCCAGCGGGAGAAGCTCAGCAAAGCGCGTCTGGGGCATGATAGCGGTGCCGGCGCTCCATGTAACTCTTGCGGTAAGCACGTCCACAGGTCCATGCAACTGCTTCGTCTGCTAGGACTGCTTCGTCGCAAAAGTTCTTTTGTTGTATACAAACCAAATAGTGGGTAACTACCTATATAAATAGTGTGTAGAATATGTGTATAATTATCCTTAAGAATTAAATGCCAATGATAATTTTGTTATTTAACGCTATGCAATAAGAGCAGTCCAATTGTAATATCATTATTTTTGAGACATCTGCTTCCTGTTTCATTTTATTATAATAATTATTTACTACATAATAATGAAGCTAGGTACTACCTAGATGACATCATTTTTATTTCAGGATCAAAATGTCCAGGCCTGGACCTACATTTCTGGCGTAAAGTGTGCAGAGCCTGTCATTGCAGTAAGGATGTCCACGACGTGCAGGACGATGACTTGTCTGGGTGGGCTCAGTTTGAGCTCCTCGGAACTACTAAGCCCAAGAAAGCTTCATGTGGGTGTACTAGTTCTGTTTACACTATTATGGGTGACTCAAGATCCCATCTCAATTAGGTTAATTTGAGATTCAATGTGAGTGTGCATTTGACGTTAGCTTAAATAATTTGTTTGTATGTTTCAGTGCCATTGATCAAGATTCGAGGATTGACTGACAAACCAGTAAAAGTTGACTGGGTGCCACCAAATGCGTCTACTGAATTGGTAAGAAAAACCTGTCCCATTAAGATTTGTTAATATTCAGGTCCACATTCTGTAATACTGGAGTTAGCAGCTTTCATTGAAGAGCTTAGATAAAAAGAGAACCTAGATTGAACTACTTAAAGTCAATATTCTTTAGTTTAATTTTATTCAAACTATATATAAAACAGAATTAGTGATAAGAAGTAGGAATAGCGTAAAATATGTTTTCGAATCACCATGTCTAATCTAAATGCCCTTATCTGTATTGGCTGATATTGAACCAGTCATTGATAGTGATGTTTGTATTAGAAAGAGCAAAATTCAAGTCCAGCAGTGGCTTTCCTGACTTTCCTCATGCTTCGTAATAGATACAGAACTAAAGAAAAATTTATAGAATAGAGCAATATTCAATGTTTCTTTAGAAAAAATAAATAATCCATTTGTCTCATGATCAGATTGCATGTTATGCCTACAAGTGACAGACTACCTATTTCACTCTGGCCCCACTGAGCGCTGTAGGGTGAGCAGGAACCTCTATCGAGAAACTTCTTAACTGTCAAATTGGTTTTAGATTTCATCATTACTCCTACAATAGGATAAACACACATTTATCCTAAACACGTCAATTTTCCCGGTTCGTATCGTTAACACACCGATCAAGGTAACCATTCTTGTTAATATTGCAAGACGCTAATCAAATCTAAAACGAATTTGACAGTTAACGTATCGAATACCTTCTCGATAGAGGTTCCTGCTCACTCTACTGGTTCCCGTTTAAAGTGCCGAAGCAGGAGTGTTCTCCCGTGACCTCGATGAGCGTTACTAATATTGTCATCAGTAACACCGATGATGTATAATTCCAGGTGTCGGAGTACATGTCCTGCCTGGGGCCGCTGGCGCCGGTGTCGGGCTCGGATGCGGCGCGGCGGCGGCGCGCCAACCTGCGCACGCAGCTGCCGCCGCACGACGTGGCTCTGGCCGCGCGACATCACGCCAATGACCAGGAGAAGTCGGAGCACACTGTATGCACTCCCCTTATGTTTTTGTATAGTATATTTAGTGTGGCATCTGACTACAGTCTCACCTGGTCAGTGGTTATGTGGTCGAAGATGACAAATGTTTGAATAGCCATTCAGCCTAGAATGGAACTGACTCCCAAGTACTGCTAGCAGTACACCTCGATAACTGACTGGGTAATGGGAGGTTGCAAGTGCGATTCCTACACAGGGCTAAGATTTGTATGAATCACCGGTATTTGCACTGGGTGTGTGCGGGACTATAGTTCTTTTAGTTGCTGATTCTTGGATACCCTAGCCCTAGTACACATTTTCAGGGCAACAAGCTTCATAAAAGGTTAGTTACATTTTCATATTCATTATTTTTCAGGAGTACATTACACGCATCAAGGAAAATGTCGTGGGCATGGGCAACGTCGTTCGCGTCGCACCCCTTCAAAACGGTGACGTGTACTCAGTCGAAAGCAGTAAATCGCATACGGCCCCTAAATCTTATGCTCTGCCTTTGAAGATCTCCAATGTATCCAGAGGCGTAAAATATAACATTGTACCAAAGAATGCTTCCGACAAAAAACTGGTGCTCGACTCTCAGGGTAATGTAGTCAGTAGTACTGCCAACTTACCGGACTACAAATCCAGTCCCATTCTCAGTCGCATCGTGAAAGATAAGCTACATATAATGCAGATCGAGTCCGATCGGATAAAAAGTGCAGTCGAACACGGACCTATCTATGACAAGCTGTTGAAGAATTTGAATGACTTGAATGTTCCAGTCGATAATGATGTTTATCTACAACCCATTAAACAATTCCGAGACGAGTATAACAATAATCCACAGTTCAGAGACGAAACTAACGAGTTCTCGACTAAAGTTCTCGGAGCTCAGATCATGCCGGACTTATGGTCCAACGCCAATAACAACATTATAAACAGCGCGAAATTGTTGGACAGCAGGATACAAAAAGGAACCATATTCGCCCCCAATGGTGAAATATGGAGCTGGAAACATGAACCGACCACAGCAGAGCACAGCGGCACTATTTGTTCCACAAAGATCAATCCTCAGTATTCCACTTCCATGAAGCCGATCAATCAAGTGGAACCGCAGCAGACTGCGCCATTGCGTGAATATCTTAGAAGCCATTCGGAGGATGACATACCTCCGCCTCCGTTACCAAATTACAGCACATATCCTGGTGATATGAAACCTCCCAATCCACCTTCAGAATGGGGAAACAAGACGCTCGATAACGCTTCTCCTGTCGATTCTGGTTATCCATCACAGGGTTCGAGCCAAGAGCTGATCGACCCGATCATCGATCAACTCACCGAAATGGCAATAACTCCTGCCGAGTTGGAATTCAACAGAAAGTTGTACAATGAGGGAGTGCCTTGCAAACGCTGCTTGAAGCCGATGTTCGCGGGCGAGGTCGCCGTCAAGGCAGACAGAGCCGGCCCGGAGGCGATCTGGCACCCTCAGTGCTTCACCTGCAGCAAATGCGGCGAGCTACTGGCCGATCTCGTGTATTTCTTCTGCAAAGGAGAGCTGTACTGCGCGAGAGACTTGGCGAACGTGCTCGAGATACCGCGTTGCGCCGGCTGCGACGAGCTGATATTCACACGTCCGTACACCGCGGCGGAGGGCCGAGCGTTCCACGTGGAACACTTCTGTTGTTACCACTGCGACGCGCCGCTGGGCGGGCAGATGTACGTGCCGGACGACAAGACGGGGCTGCCGATATGTCTGTCTTGCTACGACCAGTTCCACGCGGAGCGGTGTCGCGCGTGCGGCGGCATCATCGGGCCCGAGCAGCAGGGCGTGTCGTGGAGCAACGTGCACTGGCATGCCGACTGCTTTATCTGCTCGGGCCGGATGTGCGGCAAGAGCCTGCTCAGCGGACGGTTTGTTGTTAAACAAGAGATGCCATTTTGCAGTGTGCCTTGCGTTCAGAGTAGAATCAAATAAATGGCATTGTTTACATTTTATATAAATATATAATTGAGTCAATTAAATTCTATGATAGGTAATAATTAAAGAGAAGACATAGATAACGAGGGACCAGAAGAAATATATATTTTTTAAATTATTATAGGCTTGGAGGGCAACTTGTTTCAAATATACAAATACTTTTTCTCCAGGTGGTATTCGCTTTTCCATACTGTATTTTGGTATTATAATATACAATTTATACTTGGGGTATTTAATAGTAAATAGTTACATAATAAGTATTAATGAATATTGTATTTGCATATAACACAAGATAAAGTTTGTCATATTTATTAAAAAATTGTATTTAAACTTATGTTTCATTTGTTTATTGCATTCTATATTATTTAAGGAAATGATATTATACTGTATTGAGATAGTGTTGTTAATTCCTTTAATCATTATATCGGAACCAAGTTATTAAGATAGTAAATAAAAATATCAAGGATTTACTGTTTGACATTCCAAAAGTGCCATTAGTTTTAAGAAATGTAATATTTTTTGGGGAAATTTTAATAAAAAACATTTCTATACAAAGCAGCTCTTTTATTATCTTCAACAATTAGTTGTTTTATCAGTTTCTGCACAAATAAACCTTAGTATGCAATATTGTCCTAGGCCACAACATAATTTAAGGGCTTTAATGTTTATCTCTAGGTAATCTTGTACATCACAAATAGGTTATTAAAGTTGTTAATTGATAGGATTAGATGTTATTTGTGGTGCTCCTTCAAAAGGATTTAAAGTTTATTTATGTAGCTTTCCACCCAAATGCAACATAATCATATCTTTCATTCAACATTTGGCAGAAGCTATGCGCCTAATTAACCTATACATTATTTTTTTGTCAAGAACAATATGATAAAGCTTGGTGTAAAAATTAATGTTTCACATGTTGTGCAAGCGTTTTACATACTTTTAGATGATACTATAATAGTAGTAGATACATTATTCTCAATATAGAATTTAAAAAATGATGTGTGAATGGTATGTAATTAAGAGTGTGTATGGTAGATGCTTCTGTACAAATCTTGAACAGTCCATAGCAAGTTAGGATATCATTCTCGCAGAGTACTATGATATACCGGAAAATCATGTGTTCAAGTAAGACAACATAATGTTATCGTAAAAATAAGACAATAATATGTAATGCTAACAATAAATGATTAGTTAAAATATCTTATATTTAGCTTATGAACATGTTGAACTGCACAATACAATTATGTATGATATCTAAACAAAAAATACTGGTTAAGCTTTCAGTTTCAGTTTGTTGAGATCACTTTTGAGTTTGTTTAGGCCTTCTTGTTGGGCTTCTTGCTTGTTTTCTAAAGCGGAAATGTGATCATCTGTCCGCTTAGTCTCCTTGCTAATATACTCCATACGTTTGGAGACATTTTGTCTTGCTTCTTCCAAGTCCTGCTTGACCAATACCGGCCCGATTAGTTTGTATACTTCTGAATCTTTCTTTAGCAACGCTAATTCTTCTCTAACAGCTTTGTTTTCATTAAACTGGCTATCTAATTGTTGCTTTTGTGATACTGCCTTACGGTACTCCTTTTGCATATTACCGTAAACTTCCAACTCCTTCTGCAGTTTCTTTTGAATTTCTTCGGCCATTATAATAAAATGATTAGAAAAATCTGCCTAATTTAGTCGTATCACCAATTTATTAGGGTCAAACAAAAATAATGAATGGAGCGAGAGTTAGATTGCCGAACTCCGAAAATAAAACAGTTTTTAGGTTATAATTTATTCATCTGACTTTGACATTTGACAACTATTTAGTCGCCGTGACATGACAGCATAACTAGAGATAGTTAATGTCATGTTTTATTTTTGGCTTCGCACAGTTTCTGCATTTAGCCAGTGTTTACCTACGTTACTTATTTATGTGATTTTTTGAGTTGGTGCAGCGCTCGACATTGCACGCGCCGGTATGTTACGCGAGCTATGGAAATAGAGTCGGCGACAGTGGAGTTTGTATAATGACGTCATACATTGTTATACCAACTCCAGCACTGTACACGCGTACGAAGTAGCGGGAATTAGCTAGAGTCTGGCCAACGAAAGTAGACTCTGAAAAACCCCGGCAAATTCAAAAAATATTAGTATGGCAGCCCATAATTGCCACCATCTTGAAAATATTGGGGAATTTGTGTATTAGTGATGCCCTACCCTGATGCCGGTTCTCCCAAATTTTTGAAAACCACATTTTAATTTAGCCAATGCTTTTGTTTATTTTTACGATTCAGAATTAATATTAATCAATAAAGTACTATAAGATTGTTTATTTTGTATTATTTATTCCATTAGTGGTCGTTTTAAGTTGTTTTTTATACATTTTAGGTACCTACTTACATAAAAACCATGCAATGCTAAACCACAATGAACTTAAAACTAAGTCGATAAAAGTAAAATAACACACTAAGAAGTGGGTTACAATAATTCGAAATCAATAATTATTGCATCCTAAATTTACTATGTCACGGAGCATAATGTTCAGTGGTGGAAACACTAGTATGGCCATGTAAAAAGTTTCGAAAAATTCGAGTGTCTACTTTCGTTGGCCAGACTCTACCTAGTAATTTTATATTTTCATAACGCTCGGTTCACATTATTCCAGTCCAATAATCCAGCGAATCAATCCAGCTCAGTGGTGGGCTGGATAGTACCTTATACATTATACGGCCATAAAAAAAACAGCAAAGTTTGATTAGCCCAGTAGCGTTCCAGCGCTGGATTCGATCGCTGGACTGGAATGCTACTGGAACAATATGAATGTGAACCGATAGTTGGTAGTTACATAATATTTGAAATCTATGCAATATCAACTACCGTAACTAGGCTCCCGCTATAAGTAGTAGTACCCAACTGATATGGCTTACCGATGTACCTGCGCAGAAGATGAATTTTCAAAGCACGGGAAATGCTATTGACCGCTATTGGTCGGCAGCCGCCGCCATGCCATCTTAGCGATCGCCGCGTGGCATGAGTGAGATGGAACTAACAGCTGCAGTGTATTATGAACCTTATAATAGTGATCTTAGGTTGATTGTAAGTTTTAAGCATTCTTTCGTTAATCTTCGGACCATACTTTCTTTTCTGCGCGAACGAAGATTCACGACGCGCCTTATAAGTTGGGTACTAGTATACCTACCTACTTTTATGTTTTTCAGGATTGCGGTAAGTGGCGGGGGGCGTGGGCAAGACAAAGTTGAGCAACCCCTGTCTTGACGCCCGCACTTCCGGGTAACTTGAGACAGAATATATAGGTACTCAGCGCGATGGCTAAGTCGTGCAAGCAAGCAATGCCACCCACCTATGCCGTGTTAGTTCTTAGGTAACATTATGTTCGAAAGAACTATTTATAAGTACCTATTTATCGTATAATAATTATTATAAAAGTGTCGTTTATAAGTTTATCGTTTCTTCTCACGGGGTAGGCAAGCCCACGGTTCATAGGCATATACATAAGACGTAGGTACGTACCATTTTCCTTTAGGCATAGCTTTAACATTATTTTCGCATACCTACCTAAATAAACCTTAAAATTGTGAAGAATGAAGTACTAGGTACATAAGTGCCTACTACCTTTTATTTGTTTCATCATCGTCAACAACCCCCACTGCTGAGCAGGGGTCTCCCCTCACTTGTGCGAGGAGGATTAGGCCATAATCCACCAAGGGGCCTGGTCCGTATTCCGAGTTTGTGTATACATGCCTCTGACTCTCCGGCATGTGGGTTTGTGGGTATCCTCGCGATAGACCCATTCCTTCGCGGAAAAGGCAATGGTATTATTTTAAGTAACATGTTTTAACAATAAACATATTATTATTGGTACCCACCCGCACTGGGATTTGAATTCACCAGTTGCCAACTCGCCACTGCTTGGCGAGCAGACGCTCGCTCTCTAACTTATTATGACCGTTTTTTAAAATAAATCTATGAATATTATTATCACTAACAATAATAGTACCTTGTTTCAGGCCCTACTCACTACTTATCTATATTCGATTCAAATTTTTTTGGGAACAACTAAACTTACAAGATAATTCGAATGAGGAGAAATCATGCAAATATTGTCACAACATTCATGTAGAACCTAGCATGAGCAGTTCCTACCTACTAATTTATTTCCAATGCGTAACTATTCTAGTTGGCTTATAATTTGTCTCCATACTCTAAAGTCCACATGTAAGCAGCATTAGGATCACCACTTTTATCTGCTTGGGTTTTCACATCTTTTGTTTTCTTTAGAATTTTTTGAACTTTTTTGTACAAATGCGGACTTTGGGCTTTGTAATCAGTTAACTTTTCCAATCGCTTTTCAAATGTTCCTCGTTTTCCAAATCTTTCACGTACAAATTTTTCATACAAATCGCTACCTACATCTACTTCTGCTTCATCATCGGTTTTCTGTTTGTAATCCTCTTTTTTCTTTTTGTCGCCATAGTATCCATTATAATTGCTTTTATAACCATTAGCGTCATTATCATCATCATTGTCACTATCATCATCATTATCATTATCATCGTCTTCTACTGGATTTATTTTCGCTTGTTGTTCATCTTGAATTTCATCGCTGTAGTAGTAGAACTTAGGTGTGTTTGTATTTTTTTCATCATTTTTATTTTTCTGATTAAATGGAGAATCATCGTAATATGTTGGCTTTTCTACTTGTTCCTCTTTGTCTCTATTATAAGAGCTAGGACCTTGGTAAAACCTTGCCTCTTTATTTTGTTCATCGTTATCTTTATAAACAGGAGGATTTTCGTAGGCATATGATAGAATGTCTTCTGGTAGCTTTATTTCGGGTAATTTTATTTGTATATCATCAAACTTAATATTTAAATTTTCATCGTAACGAGGTTTTAAATTGTCTAATGTACCTTCAGCATCAGAGTTCTCATCGTTTTCTTCATTAGCTTCTGTATGTTTGTCATTTGAATCTTTCGTGTCCTTAGTGTTAACATGATGATTGTAATTTAACGGAATTCTTTCAAATTCTTGTTTTACATCTCCTTTACTTTGAGATTCTTTTTCTGCTTTAAGTTTATCACTTTTTTCAGTACTATCTTTCTCATTTACACCTGTCAATGTTTCTAAGCTTTCACTTTTTACTGTCAAAGCTTCGTTTGAATTTTCATCACTCGATTCAGTACTTTCTGCCTCAGAATTAATTTCCACAACTGGTTTAACCTCCCCGTCGTTAATGTGTGTTGGCTCATTGTGTTCATTAAATTCAGTACTGGAAGAATCTGTATTTTCGTTCGACAAAGAGGAAATTTTCTCATTTTCTTTAGCTATGACATTAGGTTTTATAGTCGAAATAATTTCGACGGCAGGATCAATATTTCTATTATCAAAAGTATCTTTTGCTGTTTCTATTTCACCATTTTTATTTACTTGAATCCTTTCATATTCCCCTAAATCTACATCTTGAATAATGGCTGGCGAGTTACTCTTAGCATACCTGGGTTCATATTGACGTTCTTCTTCAGCTTTGAACTTTGAATTAGAATCTTCTTCAGATGTGTTTCCTTTATTTTCCGCACTATGACTTACGTAGTTCTTTCCTGTTTCTTCGGAGCTATTTTCAGTGCTTTCGTCAACTCTATTATGAGGTTTCGTATATTTTGAATTGCTATATTCTTTGCTACTACTATCTTCTTTACTTTCTTGAATGTCTGTTTCGTCTGCTTCGTTAGATGAACGTGGTTCATCTTCATTACTATGGTTCTCATTTTGCTGGGGGCTAGAGTATTTTTCATTGTTTCTTGGTGGATAATGGTCCTCTTCACTACTGTTTTGATTGTTTTCAGAACTTTCATTTTCTCTTTCCCTACTCTCTCCCGAATCATTGTTAGATTTTTCAGTATTTTTTTTATAGTGTTCTCTGTCAGCACTTTCGTTACTATCATTGGCTTTTTCCTGAATAGTTTCTGAAGGTGGTTCGTTTAAATTTTTGTTCAGTGGTTCATTTTTATTCGTATCATCATGCAACGTTTCAATATTGAAATCAGCTAAGTTAGATTTCTTAATAACGTTCCCAGTATTTGTACCTGGTACCCAGGCTTCTCTATCACGTTGAGGAACATGTGCAGTCTCGTAATTTAATATTAAGGGGGCTTTGGTGTCATTTAAGTTTGGGGAACGCTTCTTTCTTTTTAAGCTGTTCTTAGGATGACCTGTAGTTTTATCGCGTATATTATTATTTGCACGCTTGTTTGTTTTGTACACATACTTGAGTACAGTATCAGGATCCGCGTCTGTATTTGAAGCAGGTTGTTTAGTTTGAGTTATATTAAAAGCAATTGTAAGATGTGAGCCATCAATGTTTTTAGAGTTAACGAGGCCATTTGATTCCAAAGCAACTTCTTTGTCAGAATTAATGGTTTCATTACAATTGCAATTTAAACTTGCAGTCAAACCATCTGGTGAACAGTTTTCTTCGCTGATACTTTTATTTGTCATCCCTTCTTTAGCATGGTTGCCTGGGACAGTGTCGTTAGTGCTACTACCATTTCTGTTTATGTAAGCATCTGTCATCTGTGAAGGCATTAGAAAAAATATATGATTATTCATTATCATGGGAAATAAATAAAGTGAGTGCAAAATTCCATAAAACAATTTTACCCATTGAGTGCCAATATTTAAAAGTGATGAAAATAAAACAATACTTCTACAGTGAAAACTATTTAATAGTAGGTAGGTAGGCATATATTTACAATTTATGAGCAATGTATCTATTCTAAATTAACTAAGTATACAATAAATTAATGGTGACAAAAGTAACAAAATACTCTTACCTACAAAATATGTGATAAAAAAAAAATGTTCAATAAGTAAATATCATATTACCTATTATTATACCTATTTAATACTAAGTATTCAAGCCCACAAATACCTAAGCACTAATTTGTACTTAGATAACATGTAAATATTGTAAACAACTAGGTACATACGCCGAATAATTTAAAATTATTTGTGTGACATTCTGGATGGTTTATTAAAAGTTGAATGAAAAATATTTCTAACAGTCTGTAAGTTACCAGATAAGTCATCAAAAAACTTGAGTAAAACATAACAAAAGTAAACGCTTAGTTTATTATGGCAAACAAGCATTGTCTACGTTATTGTACAAAATGCTTAAACTAGTATAAATAAACAAATAGTAAAAAATCTAAGTGTCTAAGTACCGTTAGTTATATATATATATATATATATATACTAAATTACAGGCATGCACATTGCACATACTATTTTTGTATGACAGAAAAGTAACTCTGACGATTTAGATAATGTGATATTTTTTCCACATTATCATCCTTAAAATCGTCACAGCTATTTTACTTAGAAAAAGTAACCATTACGTACCTATATATATTATTGTTATAATATTTACACTAAAACACCTGCTGGGTACAAATAAACATAATATAATTAATTACATCTCGTGTTTAAAAAAAAACAGCTGCATTTAATAACTCCAATATCGCTACAAAGTGTCATTAACAAAACAACCAACAACGGTGCAACTCTATAATTACTGGTTTTACAGGTAGAAATATATATAATTCAAGCCAAAACATGTATAACAATACACTGTAATAAAATAATAAGAAAGTAAAAGACTAGGGCAAGAATAGGTAGGTACAACCGAGTTTGAAAAACTCACCCCAGGGACTCAAAATCTTGATGACTAAATTCAAATAAAAGAGTCCGACGACGTCATGTTTAGCTTGAATGTGTTATATTTCTACATTGACTATACCCACAGTATACTCTGTGCTATTACGTTCTACTTGTTACTTGGTGCTGGTGTCTATTTCTTGCCTATGTACGGGTTGTAGGAGAAGCTACTCACAAATCCTTTTGTGGTTCCGTGGAAGGGCGCTGGTTCAGCCCATTTACTGAAATCCATGGATGGCAGAATACCGCTTCTGCATGGTACACGAGGGTTTCTGGAAACGAAAATGGAGATTTTGGGTATAAGAGACCAAATTTTATATGAACAGACGCTGCATTGGTTTCAATCGGCAAGGTGCCCAGAAATCAGAAACAATATCAGGATGGAGATAACATCTTTTGTCTCAATTCTTTCAAATTAAAAAAATGTATTAAAAAACTGTAAGGTTTCTTTCTGGTTATCAAAATATAAGATTACTTACAGTTCGTGATCTGGTAAGACCATCGGATAAAGCTGAACGGTATCAATGATGTCTGTGTTATCACAGATGACTCGAGCCAATCGCGATTTTCTGATTTCGGTGAGTTGTTCTTGTGTGAATGATGAAGGTTGGTGCGGCAGTTCAAACCTGAAAATGGAAAATATTCATAATACTTATACATACATGCAACAAATAAAGATTGTCATACAGAATGTTAAACTTATGATCTGTAACGTACCAAAATCTGTCTCCTCGTCTGGAGTAAGAAAACTGTGTTGCAATAATACAGGCGAAAGTAGGCCCCAGCATAGAACCAGGCAAAGGTCTTTCAGACACACCGCCGGACCACAAATCTACATCAATAGGATGCTCGAAGATAGTTTCGTATTTGCGCACAGTCTGGTTGGACATGGATCCGAATAAGTCCTGGAAGGTTTCAGCTCCGGGCAGTCCGCAGAACTTCCTGAACTCCATGTATCCGGGCAAGCCGAATTCTCGACCTCTTTGCATGTTGAACGACACTAAGTCCATTCCGAAGCGAGCTCCGACCTTCTTGAAGAGGTGGTTTGTTACTTCCTGAGTGATAGAGTCGTCCATAGCTTGGGCTACTTGATTCATCAATCCCATGACGTATTCGTCTAAGACTCCAGCTCTGTATAAGTCGTATGGTCTACGAATCAGATCAGACAGCCTTTTCGATGCTGAGAAATAAAATAAAAAAGTTAGTTCTACAGTTTTTACCGTAGTTACTTACTCACTGTTTTTTCATAAAAAATAATTTCCACCAGTTGTGTGTCTTACCAATAAACTTGTGTGCCTTGGACCATCTTTCAACGGCAGTTGGCAGCAGAGAATGTCCGAATCGGTAAGCAGCAGCAGCAAATGCTGCGAGGACATCAGGGTTTACATCGTGGTCATAGCCATCCCAATGACCCTGAATTTATAGAATAAAAAAAGTCAGTGCTATTAAATCTTAAATAACCATCTCGTAAAAATAATCCCTGGCAACTTCAGCTGTGAATAAATTTATTAGATAATCAGGAATATGTTTTTGTTTTACCTCTTTCTCGAGCACTAAGCCAAATTTCTCCATAACGTCCTTTCCAAGCAGGATGGGTAAGAACTCGTTGTATGTGATGTGTTGGATTTCAGCAATGTTGATGCGTCTGGCTTCTTGATAGAGGGTCTCGTCATCCCAATGAGGATTGACCTCGGCAAGTCCGTGAGCAACCCTATTGTGTTCTCTTGCCATCAGTGTGTGCATGACAGTTAATACCAGCTGCTCGTTCACTCGGATTTCCCCTGATAAGTATGAAACGTATTAACTAAAATTCAACTAAACATTACCTTGCTTCTTACAAAGGTATCAACTCCTCCGATATTTGGAAGACTAGTATATCGCATAATTCTAACACAATGTGAGTTGAAACGTACCAGCTTCGAAACAATACATGTTCTTATTGGGTCTGGTGCAACCTTCATCTGGAATGTCTAGTTTCAGCGGCAGCAAGTCCTTTAGTCCATACTCCTTGAACACAGGGTTCATACGTAACAGACCTCCAAATCCGGTACGTAACTTTCTGTAAACAAGAACTCAATATGACCATCAAGAAGACGAGCGTAGAAAAATTGTGAACATCAGTGATCAATCTATACCTTGCAAACTTTTCGGTAACGCCGTACACAGTGTTTCCATCAATAGCACCCGTTAATGTGTTGAATGGGGTTCTTGAACCTGTCATAAATATACAAAAATTAATAACTGGGGAAGGGCACATTTGCTGCTGCATATGTATGAACTAGACATCACGAATCACACGGCTGGAGACTGGACGTGAAGTTAAACGACTTTTAGATGCAATTATGTAATGTCAAATTATTAAATGCCGTACAATTTAGCTATCTTAAAGCAGTCGGCCTTCGATGCAGGCTTTAATTTATGCCGGTTACCTCAATAACTTTGCTTATTTCTATATTATTTGAGTAAATAGCCGTACCTACCTAATATTTAGTGGTTGTGCCGTTATTTTGTCATAAAATGTTTGCCGAGTTAACATAGTAAATAGGTACACGGTGTTCAGTGCAAATGATTTCACAGTGCGTTGTTTGCTTATAATATGCGCTGCTCTGCAGTGATGTATTGATGTATTGCTATATATACTAAAATACATATTTTCACCCATCACTAAGTATTCAATCCCAATATACAAATTGCTGTATTGTTGTGGGCTAGGTCTATTATAATAACACTTTAATATTTATGTAAAGACTAGATTCCCAATGTCTAAAAAATACTCGTACCTACAGATGTGGATAAAAATGGAACAGCTCTAAAAATCCCTCCTTCAGTGACGTCACGATATGGGCCAACTTTGCACGGGATACAAATGAGAAATTAATGTTTAACTCGTAGTTCCTAAGCTCAAATTCATAAGCATAACAACAAAACCATATCCTTCCTACAGTTATCTAATGCAATCTCGTACTTATATGCTTCATCCGACTTTCGTGAAAGCAAAATCTGTCTAATTGATTGCATTATTGCATCTAACGGTTGTGCATTGCGCAATATGAGAACAGAGGCAAGTGAACAAACCTAACTTATAATTTCTAGTAAACAACTGTTACTGTAGCGCGCACGTAACGATCGAAATTACTTTCGCCTCTCACCTAGGCGCGGCAGACGAGTCGACACCGGTTTATATTAGATAATCGGGTCTATCATGAAGTAGAGGCGACAATACCGAACATTCTGGACATATTAACGGAATAATTATTCACCTGATGTTAACGTTAGCACATGTTATGTTCAAGTTCCACCATATTGTTAGGTACAGTAGGTACTAGGTACTACTTTATCACTTCGGTTCTTTCCGGGAAAGTACCTAGAGCAGTCACGTAGGTACTATTGACCCCGGGTTGTTTGTGTTGTAGGCAATTTTTGACACGTAATATGATGTTAGGAACGCCTTTCCACTTAGCGGTAAAACACTAAAGGAATGAATGTGTCAAATATTGCCGATTGCAGAATTGCGTAAAGTAAACAAAATGATTATTTTGTTTTTTTCGCATGTAATAAGTACCTACGCATTTCTCGAATTTTCTCAAGAGTCATAGTTTCAAGACGTACCCAGACGGCAGCCGGGCCTCGGCGAGGGGAAGCCTCTCACGAAGTCGATGCACTTGACTCCGAAGAGCCTGTAGAAGTAGTCATCATCAGGGATGCGGATCTCGTTACAGTACGGATGCTTCAGGTGGGGAGGACGCTTGCAGCACTCCTCGGGATCATTTCGGTTGATTGGGTCTGTAGACAAATACGGGAAATGATGGTGTTTAAAACTGTACAATTAACCGTTTAACACCACTTTTAGGTTAAAAATGTCTATGCTGTCAGTTGAAAACAGAAGGCTTGTTTGAAAGTGCGCTAGACTTACTCTGCGAACCGGTCTGCTAGCTGATGCTCTTTTGTCGTTTATGCTACCTATCCTATCATTTCAAATTGTTACACAATTTCTCGTTCCTCACCAAGAGGAGTTCCAGTAAGTGTGTAGTCGTGGTCCATGAACTGTCCCCATGCGATGACCATCACGGTGCCGGCGTGGTCGTGGAAGCCGTCGTCCGGGTGCATGGTCCGGGAGACCACGCGGGACAGCGGGAGGTCGCGGCCGGAGTGCGCGATGCGGGGAGAGTTGATGCCATCGGAGAAGAGCGGACTTAACAACCTAGGATTAAAAAAAGTTATAACCTTAAAAGCCTCTTCGAATTCAACCGGACAGTGACTAAAGATTTGACGGCTCGTTTGGCGTAGTTGCTGAGCAATCGGACTACTGCGCTAGGGGTCACGGGTTCGATTCCCGCTTGGAACAAATAAATTTGCGAACCACAAATATTTTTTTCTGGTCTGGGTGTGTTGTGTATGTGAAATTATATGTCTGTAAGCGGTACCCACGATACAGGAGCGATCCTAGTGTGGAGCAGTAAAAAAACATTAAATAAAAAACAATACATAAGCTTTTTGTATTTGCGAGACCAGGCATAAGCTCTAGGAAGTCGCACCTCTGGAAAGGGGAGTTGATGGCGCCCCATGTAGGGTGCTGCAGGTTGTTGCACAGTCCGTCCAGCCGGCGGTACTTGCCGGCGCGACACTCCACGTGGGAGAATACAGGCGGGCACACCTCTCGGATCAGGGTCCGTGACGTGTCGATCAGAGGCAGGCCCTTCTCGATCTCTTCATATGTCAAGCCGTATCTAGAAAAAAAATTGCATTGTTACGATATGATCGTTAATTAGGTAATCTCATTACAATACCTATAGAACTTTGTAACAATGATCCCTGCTGTTATAACTTTCCTGGTTGTTGTTGCAAAACAAATATTCAACAAACTCAATAAAATAACATGAACGGTAATGGAAAACTTTAAGATTTCGTTTCACCTGTAAACATTATTTTTAGTATCCAGTTAAATGTTTATTACCCAAATTAAGTACCGTATGGGAAATCAGTGGCCATAAATAAAAATAGGCACGGCTTGAAGTCGATAGAATAAACATTATCATTTTCAATTCAATTTAATTGATTGTTACACTTCATAACATCGCATGAAATTTGGTAACGGATATCTAAAATGCCAAGGTTTATTGTGGTAATAACATAAGAGTGCGGTCATACTTCATTATTTAACTAAATATAAGTCTACATGTATATCATTGAAGATAAATTATTGCCTCACATTTTTGTAAATCCAAACATGAATATTGTTGAAACTAATGTAATTAAAGTACCTATGTAGACAGAACCGATCCGCCTTGTGAGTTATTAGTTTCCTGTGATATATATCCTGTTCAGACCCATTATAGAGCTTTATTGCTACTCTTGATAAATGGTTCACGATGCAATTGCCACCGATGTCACTACACTATTAGGCAATTAAATGCTAGGTACTATTTCTTCATGAACAGCCTCCCGCGATACAGGCTTGCCCTAGTGCGGGGACTACTTACCAGATCTGTATTGTATTGTTACTGTCTGATACTGACCTGTATTATATCTGTATTATATCTGTATTGTTAACATTTATACTGATCTGTATTATATCTGTATTGTTAACCTTTATGGTAAATAAATGATTTTGTTTGTGTTTGTTTATGTATATTTTACTTTTTCTTATTAAGCACCCCTAATAAACGACAATATTATTAACATTATGTAGATCAAGGTTTGTACTTGATCCACATGCTATGAGTTTGATTTACAGCTAAACAAGATACGAGTATTGAAGGCCATCGTCAGATTTAATTATTCTTTTTTAATGGGTAAGTATAGAGACTTGGATTATAGAAAATAACAGGCACTAGTTCTTTACCACTATAGTAATATCTATTTATTTGTCATTAAAGGATTTTTGTGTTACTTATATTGTTCTAAGTTGCCTAACCTATTAGAAAGTTTGCGTGGGGACCACAAAACAATGTTAATGTTGGTGTTATAATGGCTACATATTACATAAATGAATTCTTGGCCGTTATTTCCTATTATATCGAATTTAAATGTGAGCATTATGTAAATTTCACAAAAGAAACGGTAGATCTACAATACTCTCGCGGACACCCACGATTTATATTGCCCACTATTCTATTGCTCATTTTGTAATGACTTAAAATTACACGAATTAATAGAGATTATCGTATGTAGATACATTATGATACTGGCGCATAATGCTAATTAAAGAGGCGTAATTAACTAAGTAACTACTCATAATGTATTCCTAAAAAACGTAAAGCTTTGAGTACTAAAATAGAGGTGGAGCAGAATATTGTCACTGGGCCAATTCAACCATAACTGGGCAAGAATTACTAACCATAAGGCCTTTACAACATATGTTCAATCAAACGTAACTAGATTAACAAGCAATAAGTTTTACATTATGCATCACTTTTGATTCAGAAGCTGTAATACAGGTCGTGTTGTAAAACAATGGACGCTATCAAGTATCGTAACCTAGATCTGTCAATCATGTGGGTACAGAGCACTAAATGATATTTGTTGCTCACAAAGAACAACCTTCGAGATGATACATAAAGATAATCGTGATACGTAGCCATGGAACTATCCTAATTTAATTTAAAAGCTGTGATAGAATAAAAAGCCTATAATCATGTTCATCCGGCCTTGCCCATGAGTTCAGCCATACTCGTACTTACTAATTCGCAAGTGACGTCAAGAAAGTTTTTCCTATATAGAACCATCACATCAATTATATTGAGGTAGATACATCGTTAACACGCTAGCCTACGTTTAAGAATTTCACACATAGAGGCGTAAAATGTCACGTAAACATAAATAATTATATCTTGGTTGAATCCAGCATGTGATTGTACCGTTGCGAACAAAAACAAACATGACACGTCTGACACCCGCCTTTGTTGCAAGTGGGATGTTCGTGAACTGCACGCCCTTGAGAAAGCCATAAGATTAATCGTAGATAGTTACGTACGCATTGAGAGCTATCAATCTTGTCTTTGGATGTCTGTTACATATGTGTACACTATTGAAAAGACGAGGAAGTGCGCGGTGACCAATCGTTTCATGCATAATGGGTTCGCATTAGTGCTTCAATTGAGAGTCCGTGAAGTGACCGTCTCTCGATTATCTTCCGGACAGTGAAGTGACGCATGGTCCGCTCTTCTAGCGTATGTGCTCCGGTTACGTTACGGTATATAATTATTGCAAGATGACATTTAAACCAGCTCCCGTTCACTGCAAAGGTCAGCGCCTGCACAGTAGGTTACAATGGCGCTAAGATCAAGGACCTAAGCCAGACATGCAGTCGACTGAGTAGACACGTAGGTTCCAACATAGGCGTCATATCTAACAGGTTTAACAAAGCTAACTGGATGTCGGTGTCAAATATTTGAATAATGAATTGCCATGGTCAAAAAACTTGGAGAGCCACTTAGCCCAGTTAGTTTAGCATTATACATATGATCGTGACAATAGAAAGCCAGCTTGGCTTGGATAGCTTACTAGTCAATCTCATACATATTTAATAATCCTATCATTGTATATATGTAGGTATGTATAGCCTACCTTACTCTACCAATTCTATCTTACGCAACTAATTTAATAAGTACTTATCACTTTTCGTCACTTTTCATCATCATCATCATAACCGTTATTCGCAGTATTTCTTATTAGTAAGCGCGGGAAAAGATAGTTATATTTAAAACTAGAAGCTCCTCGCGGCTTCACCCGCGTTTACTACTATCCCGCGCGAACCGATAATTTTTACGGGATAAAAAGTAGCCAATGTTAACCTTGTAAAAGTGTTTGACTTGTAAAAGTGCGATTTAATTGCCTATTTACAATAAATGCTTTGACTTTGACTTTGACTTTGACTAACCGGGAATAGTGTAGCTTTCCAACAGTGAAAGAATTTTTCAAATCGTTTCAGCAGTTTCGGAGCTTATACAATGCAAACAATCAAACAAATAATAAAATCTTTCCTATTTATAATAATATAATATAGTATACACATATGTAATAGCTACGAAGAAATAAAACATAATAGGATTAATTGGTTGATCAAATGATCATCATTCGATTATAATTTTTCCGTGTCGTGAACCTATGATGCAGCGTTAAGAAGGTAAGTTAATTTATTGTTTCGCAATTTGCAACGCATATGGCTGAATTATAAGCCTTGAATAATATTGCTTTGTTTTTATTTTACCAGAAAAACCAGAACAAGTCTATAAGGTTATTGGAGCATTGGGTGAATGCCACGCTAAAGTTCACTTAAAAGTAGTCAATCGTCACCTGTGTTAAAATAACCGCGACCTACGACCCTGTATTTTCGTTGAGAGTGGATTGTCCGCTTACCTCCTCGCCAAATTGATGGAAATGTCGAGAACAAGTTCTCCCACGCTCGCGTAGTCTTCAGGCTTCCAGTCGCCCTTCGGTTGAGATACAACTGTAAACAAGAATAAGAAACCATTAATAAACAATAATTCAGCACTATGGTTAGGTACTACTGGGCACAATGATTTCTGTTGCGGGCACAATAAATTATCGCAACATTATCTTTACCATAGTTGGTTGGGCAGATGACTAATTCTATTTTAAGTGAATGTCTAAAAAAAGAGAAAAAATCTTATGATAATTCAAATATTTCAGTTCAGCTCTAAAGTCAATTAACTATGTAACTTACGAATCCTCTGCCTGGCTTCAAGATAAGCTTGATTAACTGCTTCATACGTGATGCAAGTGTGTTGGCCCTCGTACCCGCTAGAACAAAAAAACGTTGTAAATACACAATGAAAAGGAAAAATGCACAATGAAAATAGTATAAATACACAATGAAAAGGAAAATTATAGCTAAGGGTTTTCCGTTTAAGTACCTACTTACATCTACCATATTTATCACTGTTATAGACTTCTAGTTGCTTAAGTTGAGTTAGATTATTTACTTACTATGCATTAATCTTCAGCGGTTTGATACAGAACGTTATGTCTGACGTTATCACACCTAATAATAATGTTACTAAGTTATGATAAGACGATTAAAGCGTCGGCTATATTTTTAAGGTTAACGCATCTATTACATGGAAGTAACATAATTAGAACTTTTATTATCTTCCTTCCGCTTTAACGTAGAACATTGGTACAAGTTACGTCTAGTTTTTAATTAACTTTATGATACTTCTAACAGTTTCGTCCACCTAAGCCAAGTGCTTACATTAAGGTGTACGCAGTAATTATTGGCCTCATGGCCTACTAGCATCTAATAACAAGTTGCTGATGTAAGGCCAAAGGCGTTAGTGATAGTGATCATTACATCACTGTAGGTTCTAGTTCGTTACAATTGGGGTTATCCCAACTGGTGAAATATTTTGGTAAATTATCTTGCTTTTGCTCTATATTTCACCTAGGTACGCTTATAGGAACTATTTTAACAATAAATAATAATATCAGGGCTGAAATATTCGAAGGTAACAACAAAAAACTATTGAAATAAATAAATAATACTTCATGCCTTCGATTTACTGAATAATATAATATTTTTAATAAATATCTGTATTCAGTATCAATGATACCTTAGATTATTATAACATCTATACACTTCAACAGTTTAACCGTTCCGGTTGCTTAGTCACATAACCGCGCGCTATTAGCATTAACCTCACATAAAATATACATGAATGATGTAAACAATGGTGTTTTCCTTTTTTGTTAAACTTTCGACAATAAAGCGCATGTTTTTTTGGTCGTTAAACATTAGTTCAGGCCCCAAAATACCGGTCGAATATTTGGAAGAAAATTATTTTGCTTTTGAAATCTTAAAAGTAGCTTTTAGAGATCATCTAGAATACTTATGTACCTACTTACATTTGGGTGACATGTTATGTTTTGTAACTGATAAAACACTACATAGCAATTTGTATACATAAGAAATGATTTTGTCTCTGCCGTAGAATATCTACAAAATAATGTCCAAGGCATTGTTTAGTTTGTTAACTTTTCCCACAGTTGAAGTGATGGGTCTATATAGCAACGGAAGCAACACCACTCATTCCCACAGCTTTTGTCTGCGTAAGTGAAGACGTGTAGACAGCACTGACGCTAAGTGTTTCGCAAGTATGAACTGCTATGAGACCTTTTTGCAATGAAATTTGAAAAATGAGGATACGGTACAATGGAGCTATAACGAAATTGCGATATATAAGTAGGTCATGTCGTGCAAAGTTAGTAAAGTCGGAAGTTAGCAGTTACTGAACAAAATTGAATAATGTGATAAACCATTCACATCGCTTATCGTAATAAACTCTAGTGAATTATTCGTAAAGCTATAATATTTAATTGAACATGGGTTTGTTCATTCCATTTTGCCAATTCGGCTTAGAAAGTAGGCGAGGATGTTATCTACCACTCTTTATTAGTGTTAGTCAGCAATTTATTAAAAAAGAAATATCGTTTTTATAGCACATTTATGCAAATTGTGGTAGAAGCGGGCTTTGTTCAGCATACCATTATAAAAAAGAAATCAAAACTTAATCACAGTTTAGTGATTTTAATCCTATACTCTTATTTATGAGGTGAGTTATAAAGGGCATTAGAAAGCTTACCAAACTTGCCTGCGCTTGTCGAGTTGCAATTATGTATCACTAAAGTTGTGTAGGTGCAGCAAGGAAACGTTCTGTCAGTATTTGATATTGACAAACGATATATGCGAGACTCACTCAATCAATAGGTTTCTGTGCAATATAGGCTGCACCGTTAGCCAACTGTACATCTCATGTTTTACCGTATTGCACGGAGACAAACAGTATTCACGAATATCACATTGAAATCGATCGAATTCAAGAGCTATGGCTCGATAAGAATCTGATCTATTTGAAACGTCGCGCTTGTGCGCTTTGGGGCACCGATAGCGAAAGGATTTTGAAAGTGAATGTGTTGAGTTCTCGAGCGAATTGCCCAATGTTATAATGCGTGCTAGAGATGAAGCATATTGTAGAGGCGTGTTGAGTCGCATTACGACATCGGCCGACAGAGGTCAGTTTCTATAGAGCTGTCTACTCTACGGAGAATGTAACGTGTATTAAGGTAATGATGCTATACAGTAAACATGCCATTGTTAATTCTTATAAACTTCGACAGGTGTAAATAATTTATTTAGCAAGTTCACTTAAAACGCAATGCTTTACGAGTATAACATAGTAAACAGTTATTTGTGCATTGAATAACAAATGATCTTCAATATTTGCATATACTAACGTAGTCACTTTCCAAATATTTGTATAGCTGTAGGCTCGTCTATTATGAGTCTGACAAGCTTTGCATTAAACTTGACTTGGAGCTGCGGTGAAAGACAGTGAGTGCAAGTGTGTCTCGGAAGTGTGTCAAGTTTATAATACGCAGTGACGTAATACGCAGCGATAGCGTGAAAGATGTAGACCGACGCACTCCCGCGCACGCGGTGACATTGAATAACTTGATGACCGTAATTTGTGATTGGAGACAAGTGCATGTCTCTTCGATTGTCGATCGTTACATGTTTGCGTTAGCCTTGCGTTTGAGGCTATCCCGGTGTTCACATGCCACTGGGTGCAGTACAGTCGCTCGATAAAGCCGTCAACTTGGAAATTACGTTTAATGCAGCTTATTAGTTATTTACTCCACATTTGCGTCGTTTATCTAATTACACCAATTTTGTATAAGGCCTATACAACACAGACTGATTTATCTGGTCACGTATACGGGTCAACTTCCATATGCGGTTAACACCCAAGCTTTCAGAGGTTTATTGCAAAATTAGAAGCCATTAAACCGCGCATGGATAGATATTTCATATTATTGAATGCCTGTTGCAATAGGCAATGTAATAAACATATTATTCACTTGTCTCTGTTTATTAACCTAGGAAATATTAGATTTGCTTGGTGTTTGCTTGGCTGCCCTGAAATGTGTTGTATCTAGGGGCCTCACGAAACATAGACTTTGATGGATTGCTTAGAATGCTACATAAGTACCATCAATTGAGTCAGCTGTGAAGCTTCATTACCATGAGTATTGAGTAATGCGATGTTATAGCCGAGTATCACAGACATCAGGAGTTTTATGTGGTACTTGACCACAACTCCTAGACATGTCATTCAAGCGAGTGCACCTCTAAAAGCGGCACAACTTTTTGATAGACAGGGTTCGTTTGCATGTGGTCTCATGCACTTTTGCTGAAATACTCACAAGTTTCCCTTGAGCAGGTTGATGCTGTAGTCGTAGGCGGAGGAGCGCCCCGGCCCGGTGAGGTAGAGTGCGCAGTCGCTGTCCTCCCCGCCCGCCGTCAGCGGTGCTAGCGATGCTGCGCATGCGCATGTCAGCGCTAATATTAGCGCTCTGCAATAGAAAAAAACATTATTAACAATTGTAAAGTGATTGCACTGTTATTTCATGTTTCAACATTTGTGATTCAAAAGCAAGTTATAAAAAGGTCCAGGTAAGTACAAAAAAAACGCCTATATTACCCCTTGAAGGACTGCAACATATGTATCATTTGGTGGGTAAGTACAGTCAAATTACTAAATAATGACTACATTATAGTATTTGTAGTTGTTATTAAAATACACTAAAGTTAGGTAAAGGTAAGACAGGGCGTTATTTTCACAGACAAGCCCGTGTCCTATGCGTTTAATTTTCTAATGAGACGTTAGAGGCCTGTCTAAATGTCAGCCGTGAAACTGCAATTTAGCAAAGTAGAGCAGCGCTATTTATGTATGATATATAGCAGTTAAAACAAAGCTTTTAAATGTGTAGGCGCCATAGTATCTTGTAGTGATTATATCGAAACAGTATGCCGAGTTCGATTGCAATCCAGACGGTATTTTTCACGCGGCGAGCTTTAAAGTCATCGTGATTTTATCGCTTGTAGAACAGCGGAGCCTAATAATCAAGGATTTATAACTTTAATCAGCACTTACTAACCGACCTTGTATTCTGTTGAATTGCTGATACTTCAATCTTAATACCTACCTACTAAGTATTGCATTATTTTGCAACACAAATATTTATACGTATCCGATCTCAAATATCAACCAGTTAATTACCGCAGTCAACCGGACGTTTAAAAAACTGAAAATCAAAGTCGTGCAGTATTTTTTGTAACCGTTCCAAGATCGTAAATTAAGTGGAATTGCTCAATGGTGTGCAAGAAAAGGCAAAACCTATTTATTAGTTAGACATAAAGTAGGCTACAAAATCTAGGTGTGGACAGTTGCAGGTAAGTACTAATAGTGATTCTGTGGTACGATCTGGGCGCGGACGTGAGCGATTGAAGGCCTAATAGGCGTGTCGACAGTATCAAAGAATCGTCGATTTAATAACTTTAGGGCAATCTACATACTAAAATAATTTAAAACACGGGTTAAGTTTTATTTATAATAATCAGATTATTAAGATTTTCAATAAAATAAAACATTAAAATATTGCTATCGGCCATTTTGATTGAAACACCAATCACAGCGCATGACGTCACGCTTAGGTAAACTCCGCTGATACCACTGTATTTTGTTGTTGTGAATACTGCTTTGCGCTTTTGGAGTGGGTTTTTTTATTATTTAACGTGTGATTTATCGACTTTAATCTACAATATAACAATGGAACCAAGCTTTGTTAAGGCAAATAGCTCTAATGTGCCTAGGATTGATATATAATGTTTGGCGATTTCCTCGCAACAAATAAAGAATTTTGCTCGTCTGAGTTCGGAAACGTGAAGACTTCTTAGTAAGTAACTTCAAGAACCATCATTCTGCGTTTCTTAGCTTATAAGGTCGCTCAGTTGTGTCGGATGTTCGTATTTTCCTGTCTGATTGGCGTGTAAATTTATGGGGCAAACATTCTGGTTTCATACGTACTGGTGAGTGGTGATACTGATACCATCACATTATACTCAATATAATTTTCCATGTAATTTGGCACCTCAAAAAAGAAAACTAATTTTGTTAAGGAATGATAGCCAAGGCCAAAACAAACATAACCTCAATAAATTAATTATTCCATAGCCGCATTAATTCAACTATTTCCAGTCAAACAAACATTTTAATACCTATAATTACATGATAACATACTCACATCAAAGTGGTCTTCACAGAAGTTTCGCCGTGCGAGCTTTAACCACTTAACTCTTATTATTTTCTTGTTTGGAAAATGTACAAACACTTTGTTGGGTGTTCTTATTGATGTGTTTTTACACTGCGGTACTGCACACCACTTATAAACTTCGGAATTCATTTGTATCACACTAAGTATCTAAATGTTTTGTTTAAATTCTTCGTAACGCATAGACATAATTACATGTTTACCTAAGCGTGACGTCAGAGCCGACGCCATGACACCGCGAGCTGTTTGGGCGCACTATTTGAAAAAATATTAGAAAAAGGGTTTTAACTTCGTTAAACTCAAATTTATTACCGAAATAAAGGTTTTTTCGTAAATAGTAAATATGTACCGCTATTATGGAAGAGGATTTCAAAATCTTTCGACACGCCTATTATGAGTTCACGTAAACTAATAAAGACATATAGCATTGCTGACATGTTTGGGTTGAAGTTTTAACTTGGTTGTTAATTTTATTTTAACTTGGTACCAAATGACCAAACATAAAAAACTGTGAATAAGGTTTGAGTTCATGTTATTTTATACTGAAACGTACTCGTAATGATGACTTAGATGTCAGAACACTTAGGTTACTTAATAAGTCTGTAGTGTTTGTAGGTTGTTCAACTGTTGTATGTAGTAGTTAATTATGAGTTAGGTTAAACGGGCATTAAAAAAGCAATCAAAATGTCAATACATTGCGTTTACGTAAGTCCATACCAGCTACTCATTGGCAAACATGATTTACAAAATAGCCGCACCGTTTATATGCAAT